>BSAI01000005.1:14780609-14869753 GCA_036245035.1 Adrianichthys oophorus | reverse complement strand
TAAGCTAACGTTTTAGCAATATGCTAACTTTTTTCGCTAATTTGGCTAATAATGGGGTTTTTTGGGCTAAATCTGAGTTAAGCTAACGTTTTAGCAATATGCTAACGTTTTTCGCTAATTTGGCTAATAACGGGGTTTTTTGGGCTAATTCTGAGTTAAGCTAACATTTTAGCAATATGCTAACTTTTTTCGCTAATTTGGCTTATAATGGGGTTTTCTGGGCTAATTCTGAGTTAAGCTAACATTTTAGCAATATGCTAACTTTTTTCGCTAATTTGGCTTATAGTGGGTTTTTTTGCTTAATGGGCGGTGGGGGGGGGCTCAGAGGTGGGCGGCGTCGGTGCCTAGAGGTGGGCGGGGAGGGTACAGCGGTGCGTAGAGGTGGGCGGCAAGGGCAGCGGTGGCGTGTAGAGGCCAGGGCTAGGGTGACGGGTAGCGCCTGCGGGCCATCTAACGCCGCTCGCAGCTTTAATTTTCTTTGTTTTCCCTCTGTTCTCAATTTCCTTGCTAAAACTGGGTGTTGCAGTTTGGCGGAGAGAAGTTAGGAGGACCTGAAGTTGGGGCAGGCAGGCTAGGCGTGTCACTGCGTGTCACAGTCCCTGCTTGCGCACGGGGCCACGCCCTGCCTACCTGTTCACCTGCACGTCATCAACACTTACAGCATCATCAAATTTGAGATTTTCACAGTTTAAGCTTTTCATTTTGCAAACAAGTCGTGGGAAAGTTCACATAGTTTGTGCAGATGTTTGTCTGATTAGAGTGTGTTTGGAATTTTTCTATATTTTAAAGACCCACTCAGATTTAAAACGTATTGTTTTTTGTTGTTTTTAACATGTTCTTGTGTTTTTTTTCCCCTCAAAGTTACGCTTAAAATTGCATTTTGAGTATTTTTTTATTCAAATCTTTGTGAATAAAGTTTGAAAAATATTGAATTTGTGATGTATAAAACACGCTGGCTGGCCCACTAGCTTCCTGCTCTGATCCAGTCTAATGCATCCACTTGCAGACAAATAGATCCACCTACGTCTTTGAATTCCTCGTCCGACCTGCCATCTGGCTCAAAACTGTGCAGGTGGTTACCTCGAATATTTCTTGCAATATTTGTTGCACAAGTAATGTTAGGTTGGGGATGTGAGGGTCTGTAAGCTTGCGGGAGAGCATGAAAATGGCACTCATTTATGGATGATGGGAAAGGGGAATAGGGTTGCTCCGTGCCAACAGTCCCGCCCACAACTCAGAGGCAGATTTCCAATGAACTACTGCCGCTCTGCAGCCTAGAAAATGACAGGATTTTGTTTTTGTTTTTTTAAGATTTTGGCTAAAAACAGTATAATAAAAACAAGACCACTGGGGACGCTTTTGAAATCAAAAGATGATTGGAGTGGGACTTTACGTTGTATCACTTGATAAGATTGACTGAGAACATGCAGGAACTGTTGAATAATGATTGTTTTTTATTCCAATGAACTCTTCACCTACAATCAACCAATCAAATTGGCGTAACAAGAAGCTTGTCCCGTGATTTGTCAGTTCTCAAAACTGTTTCTTCCTTGTGTCTGAAAGCACCACACATGAAGGCTTAACTTCACATTAGCAAGCACACGATTTTAACAGATCATTTTTCTCACGGCCAACTTCATGGCCAACTTTTTCTAAAGCTCAGCAATAGCGTTTTGGGTCAAAAGTGAAGTAGAATTTTAGCATTTTTTCTGATCCACCGATGATGAAATTTTAAAAGAAGCATTAAAACATGATCTCACTGAGCTTTATTTACTGTATATTTTTAGTGAGAATACCCCTTTTACTTTACTTTATTCTGTAGAAAAAATATATACACAAAAAAAATAGTATGAAGCTTGTAGACCCTATAGGCCTCATCAGTATCTGCCAGCTACACTGCAGCTTATTTTAACCAGCTCACATACTGACAAAGCCTTACCTTCTTTGCCCCTTTGAAGGTTTTGTGAAGGCCAGATGAAGCATAATTAATAGTAATTCGATTTATTTCCCACTGGGACTGAATTGTGTTTTTTTTTTCCTTGCTGCTGTTTCCCCCTCCTGACTGAAAGACTCGAATTCCAAATCAATTCTCTGTCTCTTTCAGTAACAAAAGCAAAGGGCCAACTCAGACAGAATGTGGTCAAATGTAATGGATTTCTGAGTATGTTTTCATGTTATAAACAGATTGGAGAAAATGTAATGTTGGATTAAATGATTAAAAAAAAATGCTGTGTCCTCTATTAGCACTACAGTGCACAGTTGAGTCAAACCCACGAGTTCTAAATCCTCTTTCACTCTCAAACCTTTGATCTTTTATGTTTGCCCTGAATGGATTTATTTACAGACTATTTGGGGTCATGAAAAGAGCTGTTATTTTTGGAAAGTGCGCATATAAAAAAAATAAGTGTGAAATGGGTTTTGTGTTTCATAAAGCTTAATTTTTAATGTGATAACAACAGAATAACCAACCTTTCTGTGTTACATTTCTATGAAGAATCAATTATGCCAAAAAAAGAAAAAATCCAAAACCAATTTCTTCAAAAGGATTTTGGGAGTTAACTTAAATGTAATAACTGATTTTGAACTTTTGAAAGACGCTGGTACTCTTGATAACTTTTAGTTTGTATTACTGCAAAAACATGACTTAAAACTCGAGTGGAGGCTAAATCTGACACAGGATTATTTTTAAAATTACACATTAGGACATTGTGCTTTTACACCTAAATAGGATTTTTTTTCCTACAAAATCTCTTTGTTTGGGCACAGACTGGTATAAATTAAAATGTCAGCGACTTCTCCTCATATACTCATAATGTTAGATTTACTGCCAGATCCTAACTAATCTCTGTTCACACCTATAACTCCAGTATAGGGGCAGATTTTATTAAAATGTCTGACTCAGTAAACTTATAATATGTTACATTGATGAAACCTTTCTTCTCTCTGTGCCTTTGTAACTTTTTTGCAGGGATATTCGAGAATATGCTAACGGGTCAGTGTGTGTGGAGTGCGATTCCCAATGTGAACAAGGATACGACAACACTTTGACTTGTCGTGGCACGGTAAGGTTTGTTCCAAATGCACATGAACTAAAAAAAAAGTGTGGTAAAAAGACAAGTGCCCAAGTATATGTCCTGTGTTTAAAAAGCAAGATGAAGAGTTTGAATATTGGGCCGTAAGTTAAGTTAATATTGGGCCGTAAGTCAGTAAGTTAACTGAGATACTTAGGATGCTGAAAATAAAGTACAAATTTTGGTTAGAGTAAACATTTATTTCAATTTAAAAATTAAAAGTCTCCATAGAAACATAAAAACAATAAGAAAATACAAAAAGTACATATCATGAAGGTGTTCAAACGTATGTACCAGCTTTCCAAAAACTAACAAAGAATGACTACAAAAAAAGAATGTTTATGTCAAGAGTGATTAGATCATTGATTTGGTGATATGATTTTAAATGCACTGACAGCTTTATTTTGAAGGCTAAAAATATTTTTTGGAATGAGGCAAAACCCCTCAGTGACGTAGCATAAATTCAGACTTCACAGAGCAAATTTCCTGGATCTGCAGGTGCTTTCTTTATTGTTTAAAAGCTTAGTCAAAATACTACACAGCACGAGATTACTGATAAACAAAAGCCTTTTTTTTAAGAATGAGGCATTATGCTGTCTTGTAAATGCAAAGATTATAAAGTTAAGATCAATAAGATCAGCTTTTTCTTTCCTGAAAATTAGTTTGGCATTTTAAGCCAGTGGATGTGCATTTAAATGTTCAAGTTTGTTTCTTTAATCTCATTTACTGACAGCAAGACAGCCGCAAACCAAAATGATGATTAGTTAAGAAATGAGAAGATTTCACAGTCAGAGACAAAGCAGGCAGGTGTGAACACTCAAGCAGAGAAATCAAGGAAGATGAGTTATCCTCAAAGTGCAAACACATTTGTTAAGCCGCTACCATCCAAAAACATTCATGCAAGATGTATGTTATGTCCATAAAGCAAAGATCGGCAGAATGTTTCTTTATTAATCCAGCGTTAGTAATGTACATTAAAGGACATTTATAAGACAGACGAAAACCTTTTTAAGATATGTATTAGCATTTGTAGACATATACAGATGCCTTATAGGTGTTGATTAGCTCCAGACTTTGTAAGACATCTACAAATCCTAACAAATGTCTCTATAGGCATCTTATTAACACCTGTAAGACATTTTACAACACCTAACTACTCTAATAAATGTATTTAACAGGAGCTGATTAACACCTATAACATTTGTAAGAACCGACGAAGGCTAATACATAATTTATCAATGTCCTAAGAAGGTTTATAAACAAATTACTAATGTCTGTTGGTGTCTTTCAACTATAATATAGAGGCATTTTATTATAGAGCATGACTCACTGTAGTTTTGCCCCAGGTGCAACTTATGTGGACTGTTCTTACAAATATGGTATCGCAGTCTCAACATAAAGGTGCTTTTTTTTTTTCTTTTCGTCACCAAAACGTAGGACAGATTGTGTTCAGTGTGCCAGATTCCTTAGTTTGGCAGAAAGACAAAAAAAATTCAGACAAAAACATGTCAAAGAAATTCCTGTCATTGTTTGTGTCAAATCACAGCTTGTAATGTTAAGTCCAATTACTGTTTAAAAGTGTGAAAAGTTTTGCTTGCACAAAGAGCTTAAGTGAGACCAAAAAGCGCTAAATGCCATAAATGTAAAGTTGTTTTCATAAATAAACTATACTCTGAAAGTACATTTGTAAATAATTGCAAAAAGAAAACATTAAGTTTAAGTTTGCAGTTTAAAGCAGTTTTTTAATGTTTGTACATCACAATGCTCAGATATTTATATCACTGTGCAACAATTTGTTTACGTTAGAAGAGGATAGGATTTTTCAGCAAGAATATTATGCAGCATATTTGTTTATATAAAGTCTCATTAAGGTATATTTTATGCTAAAGAATAATCAGTTTAAAATATCAAGCATAAAGCAAATTAAACAAAAAGACTGAAAAGTTTAATTTGTAATTCTTTAACCTGGTGATAGTGAAATTATACTATCTATGAGTCTTTTTATTTTTGACTTCTTGGACTATAAAACTTTAATGAGGAATGCTTTAGCGTGGTCATTGCACTTTGAGGAACAAGTACATTAAAAACTTTGGACTGGGCCCTTATAATTGTCAGGGCAAAACCAAAGTTTTTAAACAGTGTTCAAATATTTGTTTCTTTTTTTTTTTTGTGTTCATGTAGAAGCTGTTTCATAAACAATGGATGAAATATATAGGCTTGTATTATACAAACCCACTGTATCCAAACTCATTGTTTTGTATTCTGCAATTTTATTTGCCTGTTGGTCGTCACATTGTGAGATAAGGGAATGTCTCAGGGTAACCTGTTGGACCTTGTGTAGATATGAAGCACAGGGACACAAATGGATTACTGCAATCATGTTATAGCTGCACAGCCCATACACTACATAGAGCTATTTTAAAGACCAAATAACCTATGTGAAAATAGGCTGGAAAAATGACAATAGGAGGCGAATAGTAAGCGAAGGAATACATAGAGGCTTATGCCAGTGATCTCCTTTTTATGGAAGCTACAATGTTAAACTCACACAATAAAATACAAAATAGAGCAGAATTTGCCTGATGAACTCAAAAAAAATCAGACATTTCACTATCATCTTTATCACTATAAACATTAATTTTAATTCTCCTGATAATCATATTCATCCTTTGTTTTTGTTTTTTGTCATTTCAATCGATGATGCAGTCTTATAGAAGTCCAAGTAAATGATGAGAACTTGTGAGCTCAGTGCCATGTTGAGTAAAGAAACTGTGGAATGCCACAGTACTTTTATTTTTCAAACCCTTTACCCCAACTCCTCGACCATTTGTGTGATTGATGCGAATCAGCCGATTCGTGACTTATCAACGGCTTTGGACATCAGATTTGTGCTGTTGTGCAAAGTCGCTTTTCTCTGTGGACGTACCGATCTAATCACGTGATCAGAAATTGGACCCAATCACGACCCATTCATCCTTGATCAGAATCAGATATTGTATCACGACCAGAGAACAGGTATGTATTTTATTCTTAGTATGATCAGCACTTCATATTTTAAGCCTATTATTACAAATACTCTCGTAGAAGTCTATATATCATGAACAGATCATTGCATTTCACTGCAGCAGAATATGGTTGCAGTTTGAGTAGGAAGACTAGATTACATTTACAGTTGTGTCTCTGCACTAAAGCACAAACGCATCTTTCAATGCTGCAGCACTCTCTTACTCTCTGTTATGTAACAGTGAGAGACTAAGAAGGTCTTAATTAGATCAGATGTTGTTTTTACAAAAGTAAGCAAAGAGACTTGTATTTAACAAGACTTCAAGCTCCTATTTTTGGACATGGAGTCAGGATGGATGGAAAATGGAAGCATTGACAGTGAAGTTCAGGATATCAGCGCTGCCTTTAATCGTATTTTCCTGTACCTTTTAGTACCTGTTCCTTTGTGCTAGATAACCTTTATTTACATGTTGCCTGTCTATGTTCTTTAGTGCTGCTTTGCTGAACATTTGTACATTATCATGCATGCTTTTTTAAACAGACGATGCATCATTTTTCACTTTTCCAATATAGCATTTTCGGAACTCCAACAGGGTGTGAGGTGTAGAATTTTGGGGGTTTGGATATTTAAAATTGAAAATGAAAAAAAAAAAAAGAAATTTTATTTTGTTGTGCTGTGTTTTCTACACTAAAAGTAGGTATAAGTTGCACTTTAGGAAAAAATTTAATTAACAAAATATGTAACCAAGAATGGACATTTTATCTGGAAAGGCAAAGCATAATAACAGAACAGATGAGAATAAAAGACTGAATATATGCACGCTACTTTACCGTGACCGTATTAGTTTCATGAAACAATGGAGAAATTGCATACGAGTCTTTTAGGTTAGCATATGAACAATTATAAATATAACCACAGCGTAAAGAACATGCAAAATGTGTATCTGATTTAGAATACTCTTTAAAATCTTCCCAGGAATGAGTATACTTTATCTTTTTTATTTATTCTCAGCATTTTCATCCTAAAGTTTTTATTTTCTTTTTTCTCCACTTTTATAGGAATTGGTTATTTTTTTCCTGGAGTCCTAATGGGAAGAAGAAAAAGAAATCTTCATTTAAGCATGCATATAGAAGCAACACGCCAAGGCTTTTGTGTTAAGCACCTGGGAAGAACAATTTGCATTTCCAGCAGGATGCTTTTTATTGGTGTTTTGCCTGACCTACAACACCCTGTTGGACCATCAACTGCTTTCGTCATCTGTCACTTAGTTTAACCTGCCAGTGTGACAGGACTGTTGGAATTTTGCATTGGGGGGAATCCTAAAAGCCAGGCTCAATGTCAAAGCCAAAAAGAGAAGCAAGATCTTCTGTTTCTGTGATTTTCCCAGGATCAGTGTCAATAAACATACATATAAAAGGTGTAAGAAGAACAAAGCATTTATCCAATAATAGTTTTTGGCTTTTGGGTAGTCTTTCTTTTTTTGGCAGCTTTCTTGAAGAAAATAAACACAAAACATGTTGATCGTTGATCGATGTTTCAAGGCTTGTCTCGAAGAGCTCATCACCTCTCTTCATCCCGAACTCTCCCTCCTCTCTGGCCTATATTAGCTTCATAAATCCTGTTTCCTGCGCATTGTTATGGTCATTGTGTTTGCTGTGAGCGATGGTTATTATCTCCCTGCTCTGCTCACACCGCTTTATGCGTCTCGCCTGCTTGCTTCCTCCTTCTCTCTTTTTTTTTCACCTCGATATCCTCGCACTGCCTTTCCTCTGTGCTTCTGCATTCATGTCCAGCCTGTTTCCCTCCCCTATTAGTGTTCATATTATTTTACTTTTCTTTTCTCCTAGCACCACTAATGCATTGTGTGCGTCAGCTTGGTTAATTTTCCCTCTCACTCAGGCTTTTATTGACACAACATTCATGTAAAAAGTCATCAAAGCTTGTTCATGCATTATATATGATTATATATTGACAATTCAGAAGGTTTTCCTGTTTGGTTGGACAAAAATATAGAGAAATGGTTCTTTTTTAAATTTTGTTAATTATTTAAATATATTCTTTTTATGAACAACATTTAACATTTTAGCTTCTATCTACATTTTGTGTTTTTTCCACTAAAACAAACAGCTTGAAAAACATACTTTTTCTTTCTTTGTATAAATAATTCAAAGCGTTCTGACTAGTTCAAACTGTTTAAATTCTTAACTTTTTGTTGGTGAACATGACGACAACTCTTAAGTAACAGCTCCGAAGTGTCAATGTCGAACTGTTTGCTTCAAATGTTCATTTGTTGAACACGCTGGAAAAGTTTAATGCGCACTGACTTGTGTTGTCTTCTTTAATCTTTGACATTCAGAGTCAAACACTGAAATAAGCAATTGAAACCTGCAAAGAAAAAGTAAGTGGATTTACGCAGTTAAGACAATCAAAATTCAACAAAGCAGCAGAATTTGATCAAATCCATGTTTTAACAGTATTTGAAAGAACTAAAAATAAACCATTCATAAAGTGAACTGAACATTTTACTATTATTTTGTTCTGTAATCTGACATGTAGACATAAATGACAAAATCTAACTAAAACTGTAAACCTATGATGTATTCAGATTGTTAGCATTTTTCTTCAAAACCAAAGAGTCACAATAAAAAAAATAGACCCTCATGTTGCAAACCCCTGATTGATTTGAATTCAATGTTTTTTTTTTCCTTCATGTCATTCCTATTTTTTTTTTCTTAAATTTAACAAAGAAACTAAAACTGTGGAAAAGCATAATGTGGTCCAATCATTTCTAAATGAGTTTCTATGCGAAAGGGAGCAAAGAAAATATCAAACATCAATTCATGCTAGTTAAATAGTTTTCAATACGCTTTTCATACTGCCCCCCAAAGCATCTGTGGATGTATATGGATATAGTTGGTATCTATGAAAAATGTATTGTATTTATAGTGAACTGTATTCAAAAAGCATCCGGGTATATTTTTGACAGACTGCTTTCCAGATTTTCACAAAAAAAAACTCAACAATGGCAAGTTATCTTGAATATTTTTTGTTATTGTGATTCCATCAGGGCCCAGAGCATTGTGTGAAATGCCTTCATTTCAAGGACGGTCCAAACTGTGTGGAAAAGTGTCCCGATGGGTTGCAGGGGGCCAGCAGCTTCATCTTCAAGTACGCTGAGGCTAACAACGAATGCCATCCCTGCCACCCTAACTGCACCCAAGGGTAAGAGGGGTCTCTACAGGGCCAGCCCAGTTTAACGGGTTTGTCTTTTAATGAAGTTACAAATAGAAATGCATAAAAATGTTGCCAAATCCTTCTTGCCCAATAAAAGAAAAAATATCTGAGAAAATTAGTATACATTGCCTTCATGTTATCCAGGATTGTTTTGGAAAATAATGTTCAAACAAAACACAATTACATTCATCCAAATTTTCAATAAACAGATTATTTTTTATATGATTAATTTCACACTTTTATGGTTTATTCAACATTTTAAAATGATTCAATTTGAACATTTTTGCAATTTTTCCAAGTACATTTTCACTGGCGATTTGAAACCATAACATTATTTTCCCATTATCTTTCAAGTTGTGTGAAACACTTAAACACAAAGAGTTGAAACCCAGAAACCATCTGAAAGAATGATATGGAGGAAATTGGAAAAAAAAACAGCTGTCCCTCACCACATCTTATTGGCCAATAGCCACTCAATGTAATATTCAACAACAAGATTTGGAATGACATAATTTTGCATTCAGCTCCACAAGAGGTTCATGCCACTCCTCTGTGTGTTATCTCTCCTCTCTTAAATGACAGACTCCCGCCCGCTTGAGCATAACAATGTGGTTGTTAATGGAAAACACCAGGCTGACATTTGGTCAAAAACACAGCTTCATATCAAAAAGGTTCAACTCTCAAAAAACACAAGCTGATGGGGAAAAGCAACATTTAAAAGATCTTTTTTTTTTTTTTTTTAATGCAGGAAATTTTTTTGCTTTTTTTTTTTTTTTTTTTAGCAAAACAGGAGATGCTATTTGTTTCCTTTTAGGTCAACATAAAGTTGACATTTTGGAATATTTTTTTATGGTTTGCATACTATCTAAGGACTTTCTGCAATAATTTTACTTTGTTTAAGTTAAAGTTAGTTGAAGTCTTATAAGAAGCCATACACCAGAGTGTTTTACCCATCACTTGGGGGTAGCGGTGAGCAGCAGCCCTGCTCTGAAACCATTTGTTGGTTTAGCCAATCCAACCCCTTAATGATGAATGTTGAGCAGGGAGGCAGTGGGTCCCATTTTTAGAATCTTTGGTTTGGCTTGAAGCCATACAGGTCTTAAAGTTTCACTCCAACCATCTTTTGCTGTTTTTAGCCAAAATAATATTTAAAAAAAAAAAACAACCTTTGTGGTTTCCAAGGACATACTGCAGTTTCTGCAGAGTTGTAGGAGTTTATTAGAAATTTGTCTCCCAGTTGTGGGTGGGACTTTTGGTGCAGAGCTATCCTGTCCCCACTTCCCATCATCCCATTGTTTACATGCTGTCCTGCTAGCTTAAAGGCGCAAACCCAACCAAACATTACTAGTGCAACAAAATGGCGAGCAATATTGGAGCTATCTAGCCATTCAGTTTTGAGCCAGATGCCAACTCAGACGAGGAAAAGAAAGACGTACATGGATCTATCTGTCTGCAAGTGGAAACATCAAAATGGAGCGGAGAAGGGAGCTTGTGGCCCGCCAATTGTATCACCTACGTCACAACTATGAGATTTTGCCAACAAAATTTTTTCATGAATTTCTGATTTACAATTGTTTTTACAAAAACTAATCAGAAATACAGTTTAAATCCTAATTTTCTTTATACATGTCCTCCATCATGAAAAAAATGCCACAAGAACATGTTAAAAACGTCAAAAACGCAATTGCATCGAGTGGGTCTTTATTTTATTTAAGAAAAAAAAATGTTGAGGTTCGAGCTGGAAATGCATGTAATCACTGGAAAAACATAACGCGAGATGAAAGTTTATTCAACTTTCTTACAGTTGTTTGCAGAAAGTTTCAAGAAGTAATTTTCCACCGGTGAAAAAGGAAACCCCCAACTCTGTAAAGGAGCATAGCCACTTTACACCACATCACGATGCAGTAAACTTACAAGGAACTTTTCAAACTTGCAATTAAATCTTTTTAATAAATTGTTTTGCCTGCACTTTGTGTGTGTGTACGACATTGTCTCTCATGTCATCTAATTATGTCATAGAGTACACCCAAAATAAGTTTAACACTGCCAGAATAAAAATCTGTTTTCTTAAGGTGCCATTAATAATACCGTATTCCCCTACCAAGGTCCAACCACCATCTAGCTTTAATCTATGCTGAATCTTTATCTGTTTATGTCGTTTGAAGGTGCATTGGTCCAAGACTCCAAGACTGCATTGGCTGGATGGACAGGTACAAAATTCCTTTGTTTCACCACCATCCTCTATCAATAAAAACACTCGTGCAGCAGAATGCACACACGCATGAAGACACAGCAGAATCCTAGTAAGCAAAGTCTTTGATTTATCGATAGCTCTGAGGCCCAATATTGCTGTCTTCATTGCCTTTGTGCATGCATGTGTTTTAATTGACTGTCTTTTAACACACACATTTTTTTCTTTTTTTTGTGGGGTTGATTATTTCAAAGAAAACAATGTCAGGCAGGAGACTAATCTTAATCTGCAAGTATATCGGAAAACAGAGCAGCTTTGTGTACAACAGGTATAGGGCAATTCTGCAGGCACTCCTGGTGAGCAGATCAGACTTTATCAGATGTGTTTGGAGATAGGCTGCCAAGCAGCTGTATCCTAGTCACAGCTATCAGATGTACCTGTTAGTGGTGAAGTGTCACACATATTGAAACTCTCCTGCAGGTACTTCAGCCCAGCTGAATATGGTTTATCAGAAGTGTGTGATTACTTTAGGCTTTCTGAAGCCATTGTTCCATGTTGATTAGGAATTACATTCATGTCTGCTTAAGATGGATTAATCTGTCATTTAACATCCTTATCATTTATATAGGGATTACATAAGAAGACAGAAAAGTGTCTTTTTAGGTATCCTGAGGCTTTTCTTTTTTATTGTTGTTGTTATTTTCATTTCACGTCGTTTTATAGCTTTCATCGTGTAGACATTTATTTAAACGTATTCAGATGGATGTCAGTTCAAGGGCAGAGGTGGAATGTGTATTTATAACTGTTAGACTTCATGGGAAAACCTATGGGACCTGTTAATGTCAGTTTGAAAGACTGCTGAAGTGGAGCGTATGAAATGAGTTTATGTGAACTGTAAATGTTGATGTCAATTTGATATTTGACATTGCAGGAAATCCTCAGTGGCCACTCTTGCTTAATAATATAACAGTACTGGAAGCGATGGCGTGAATCTGTCCTTGGACTCCAGCTTTCCTCATTTCTCAAAACCGTGAAGCTACGTACACACCGGGCATGTGGGGCGCGTTCAAGAACCCACATTCAGCATGTTCTTGAATGCGCTTTTAGCATTTGGTGTTCACACAGATGAGTCGTAACCGATACTTGCATATATATTCACAGTTGGAAGAGGTTTGGTGCAAAATGTCAAATCTTGCTCCAGGCTTTTTCTTTCACAGCTCTTTTATGATATATGAAAGACTTGCTGTCATAGAATTCCATCCGGGCACAAACAGCAATAGTAATTCCTTCCTCATGATTGATTTTCAAACATCTGGCACTTTTGTGTATGGAATAGGACACTACCCATATGTCACTACCAGATCTACCAAAAGTCCCTAAATGGTGAACGTTTTACGTTGAACGTTCAGTAATGTTGAATTGCTGCACGTTTTGTACACTGAGTCAGAAAACTGACTCAAAACTTGATTAGCAACATGTGAATCCCAGAGTTCTGACTGTGAAAGCCCAAAATGTGCATTTACTTTGAAAGTGGTCGCTCAAACATGCCTTTCTGAGCCTGGTGTGAACGTAGCATTAATGTCGCCACACATCACTTCTAAGTTCATATTACAGTGACTATACAAGTCGTCTCTTTGCTGTAATATCCACTTCATTAATTTAACACTGGTTTTAATGATTAATGGTCCTCGCTTGTGTGTACTGTGTCACTCTGTTTATAGAATACAGTGATTAGTTTTTGCTAGTTTGCACTTATGGACTCATCGGGGTCAGATGAGCTGCAGATCCAATTACAGGTGTTCCGATTAGACCATTCTTACCTCAAATGACCTGCTTCTGTAGAATGAAAAACTCTTAAACTATGTGGAAGAAATTGCTCCAACTCCTAAATAACAAGTCCCATTGTTTTATTTATTTTGCAGTATTGCTTCACATACAGAACCTGCTTGCTTGATTTACTGAATGTTAATAAAAATGTGAAGCATTTTCTGCAATTTTTTTCTCACTGATTTGGTGCAATATGACCATGGTTTGCATAAGACGGCTTCTTGCGGTACATTTCAATACTGGGCTGATGGACACGAAAGGACTGAACTCTGTTTTGCTTCTGTAGGAACTCTGCACACTTTTGGGGCAAATGAGGAATTTATTAAAGCTTGATTTCTAATGACAGCAGTGAGAGTGTGAGAATTCGTTTTTGATGCTGATTTACATGTTTTTGATCTTGACCTGATTTTTAATGAGACAGCGGGGAAGAGTATTCGTTATCCAAAGGATTTGTGGGAAACTATGCGGGTATCAAAGAAAAGGTGAAGGATTTTAAGACTAAGTCACAAGTACATAACAACAATATATTTATTTATCTGCATGCTTTATTGTTTTTCTTTGTGTAAACATGAGGCTTTTGTGATTGTTGCTCAAATTCGTACTTAATCTGTCTTTTTGAATATCAGGTAGGTTTCATCGGTTCATTTTTCATCTCCTCCTCCTCCACTTTTCTTCAGAACCCCTCTAATTGCAGCAGGAGTGATTGGTGGCCTCTTCATGCTGGTGATCATGGCACTCAGCGTGGCTGTGTCTGTACGGCGGAAGAACATTAAGAAAAAGAGAGCCCTTCGCCGCTTCCTGGAAACAGAGGTTTGCAAGACTTAAGAATTTTTTTTTTTTTTTAGAAAATAAAAGTCGGAAAGTATGTTATCTATTGTCCCAAGAAGATCCTCCCTTTTAAAAAAAACAAAACAAACAAAAAAAACCTGTTATACAAAAGGTCCCTGGTTTTTGAAAATGTTGAAGGAAAAGACTAAAATGTGATGAAATGTGCTTGTCAGCTTGAAAAAAACTATAAGAAAAATAATGAGACTTCTTTATTTCAAGAGGTAACTGCAAAAACTGGAAAAAGCGTCTAACTCTGTGAGACTCAGTTGTTGACTTTGCCCTAATCTGCTGGAGTGAATACTTATTTTAGGAAGAGGTTGGGGGGTGTACCATTAGAAGAGGAGAAAGCACTCTATCTCTGTTTTTTTAAAAAGAGGAGTGCATCCTTATCAGCTGCTCTAGTGTGTCCTTAGTGAGAAAAAAGGTCTTGTTTCACTGCTTTTTCTCTCTTCACAACCAACAAGTATATGTAAAGTGTCAAATAAAGAAGAGCTTTAATATGTTCTGCCATTTTACTTCCTTTCCTAAACTGTACTTTTCTCATACTTATTCTGCATCTTTGAATCTTACACAAGTTTATTTTTTTGTGCATACATTGAAGCATTTCCCAAGATCCCAAAACCACATTGCCACAAAATATGCAGCGGTGCTTTGCATAATGAATGCAGTTCGTTCCAGTTGTGCATTCGTCATATGAGGTGTTCCTCAAGACAAGATTTCCCATGCATGTCTATACCAAGACATATAATATGTTGCAAGATTATGCAAAAAAAATCAATGATATAGAAAAAAAAATGATAACAGAGAACCCTTAAGGAGGAGAAACAACTAAAAATACTCACCAAAGCAGGGAATGGGGCCTTCCATTTCCAGAAGAATCCTTTTTTTGAGTTTAGTAGATGACTAGTTAGTGAAACTAAGGTTAAAACATTCATGTCCTGTAAAATACGGGCAGATTTTTCCAGAGTATTCTTATTTTCTGCAATCCTGTTTTCATGGGTTTTATGAGCTGGAACTCCAATTTATGTAAAAATACTTGAAATCAATGAAACAGTGGCCCCTTAATCTATATTCTATGAATGTTAAATTTGTTGAATTTGACCTTTTCAGGGGTTACCACAGGTGAATCAGCTTTCACCAATCCGCACACTTGGTTTGGCAGAGATTTTTACACCAGATGCCTTTCCTAATCTGTGGGCTGGGGACGGGCACAGGGAGACTCTTTTTTTTTTTTAATCTTGTTTTTTCTACAATCATTTTTCCCCTGAGTTTTCTTGATGTTAAATCTAACTTACATGATAGAATATTAAACTTAGTAAATTTTCAGAGCGGTAATAACATCTTATAGTCCCCTTTAATTTAAATAATTTAAGATTATTAATCATTTGTGTCCATATAATTCCAGTAAGGTCAAATTGTCTTCACTTTGTTTTGAAAATGACTTATTTAGTTAATGAAAATGAGTGATTAAGAGTTTTTGGTGTAACACCCTTTATGTAGCAAATAGTTTACGGGATTACAGGAAAATATCCAATGATAGCTTCTAAAAATCCTTAGGGAATTTAATGTTTTATCGATCAACTTGTATGTAACTTCATTGCTTTCAAGTTCTCAGAGCAAACCAATCAATTGTGTTTTTTTCTTTACATTGCTCACTTACCATTTGTTGCTGATTTTGTGTTTTCTTTTTTCCAGTTGGTTGAACCTTTGACACCAAGTGGAACAGCTCCTAATCAAGCCCAGCTTCGCATCCTGAAAGAAACCGAACTTAAAAGAATCAAGATCTTGGGATCTGGAGCTTTTGGAACTGTATACAAGGTAAAACGTTTATCCTCCAATTGTGGCCCGTCTCTAATGCAGTCACCCCTTTCGGTCGTAGCTCCATAGAACGCCCGAACTGAATGGTTGGGGCAAAGCCACTGTAGCCACGTGATGATTGGCAGAAAGTGATGATGACTCGAATGTGATGATGGCTACATGCTAGCAATGATGCAAGCACGCTAGCAGTCTACACCACACATGCACCGTAGAAAAAAAAGTGCTTAGTGGAAGCGGAACTTTACCTGAGTAGAAACACTCACCAGATTTAACCGGCCCATTCCATTCAACCACCGTTCCGCCCATTCCGTTCCGCTCAGTGGAAACGAGGCTTCTGTGACGCCGGTCTCCAATAGCTGCCGGGTCTAACAGGTACTTGAAACTGTTAGATGCTGGTCTCTAATAGTGACCGGGCTCCTTTAAGATCTGCCAAAACCCTCCACTACCAGGCAACAAGAAAACTGTTGCCTTCTGGAGGTGCAAAGAAAGCGAGCGACGAATTAGTAGAACTGCTTTGAAAATGGATTATTGAGCAAAGATGGAAATGTCAACATATCTCCAGGAGAACGATTGGCATGAAAGTAACAAGGATTTTTGATACGGAGATGGGTGATGCTTCAAATAGAAAAATGCTCACAGCAAGTGTTAATCAGAACATAATACAATCCTGAAGTATTCTTATGGTGTTGTCTGCTTTTCTTGATCGAATTGAACCCGTAAGCCATCACCATTCTATCTGTGATGGAATAAACGCCAGTCTCCAACAGACACTCGCCTCTTATAAATGTCAAGCCATCTGCCAAATTTTAAGAATAAAAGCCAGGGCTACTCATAGAACATATATTGTAATCATGTTTTTTTAGATTATCTCAACCAGGTAGATGGATCTTCACGTTGTCTTTTACAAAGGAAAATTTCTCCCATAACGATGATGATAACAATGAAGGTGAAGGCTTGTTGAAGCAGCACTAACCTTGCAAACAGTAGCAACCTTTTTCATTTTTCTTTGAAAACACTAACTTCACCAGGTGACCTTGATAAAATAAAATACATTTTTAAAATGATATTAATATTGGCGTTGCTGAATGAGAGGTCACAGACTCGTCTGACCCAAACTCCCCCAGGGAGCTTTTTCCATACCTTTAATCCAATAATTGCGAATTCTGTCATTTCTAGTTTTCAGCAGAACCATAGAAACAGTTAAACAGGACTTTTCTAGAGGAGCATAGATTACACGGAAGGTCATACGTGACTTAGAGGTCAGATATGTAGCACAGACCAAAATCTGGTAGTGCTGTAAATCGCACATGATGTCAAAGAAATCCCACATCTTCCACAACAAGTTCAGGATCATTAATAACAGGTTATGGAGAGGAAGGCTAAAGGCCAGAACATAAAGAGTAAGTAACTACACACGCTGAAAACCCTGGGGTGACAGTAAAACAGAATGGTAGTAGGGGTTATCATCTGTGCAACATTTGGTTAGAGAGAAGCAGACAGAAACAGGAGCAATAATAATCATTGAAAAAAACTTTACTCCTGGAAATGTTTACAGCATCTGATCAAAGTTGCTCACTCTGAAGTTTATAGATTAACAGTACCTGACCAGAAGCTATAAACGTATTTAAAATGTAGGATATATGTCCTATGAAACATAATGAGTCAGTAAAGATTATCAGGAGGAATCTGTTGATCTGTTTTATTCAAAGATTAATTTGTACATTATAGTTTCCATACAGCGTGACTGATGTAAACTTTCAGTCATTCAATTGTTTAAAAAAGGCATTTTGTGGACATGAAATTACAGACACGCGTGTGGGTGTGTGAATTTTGAATATTGATGAACCCCTTTAGTTTAATTTAAATTTAGACCAATCTGAATGACTTATTACTACTAATTACTAATTCAGTTCATTTTCCAGAAAAAGAATACAGAAAAGTTTTAATTATAGTAATAATTACTTAGATTTACACTACATGGGTGTATTGATGATTTGTTTATCCATTTAGCTTTTCTGTTTTGTATTGTATTTTCCTTTTCAGGGTATTTGGATCCCAGAAGGGGAAACAGTGAAAATTCCAGTGGCAATTAAAATCCTCAACGAAACCACCGGACACAAGGCGAATGTGGAGTTCATGGATGTAAGTATGTTGAGACAGAATTTGCAATAAGAAAAGAATTGACAGAATACTGCGCCCCCCCTCCAAGTAAATAACAAAAATAAAACACTGCAGCCTAATGTGCATTTGTATTACAGGATTGATTTCACAAATGGACTTAAAAGTTCCTCAAACAATGATTCAAACAAATGATGTGTTTGTTTTGAAAAAAAAAAAAATCTTTATAATTTAATCATTAGAAAAATCTGTGTTGATACAATAATCACTGACTGACTCCTTTATTTTTATTGCTACATATTAATTTCACTTAAAAGCATCAATAATAACAATCTGCTTCTTAATAATATCCCACCTTAAAAAAAAAATAAATAAATAAATAAAATTTGAGGCCAAAAGAGCATTTTTGGAGCCTCTAAGACTCTTACCTGCAGAAATGAGAACATACATCCATCACACATGCAGCGGGCTCTTCACACAGTTCATAAGACTCCATGTATTAAACATTTGCAGCTTGGCACGTTTCAAAAGGAAAAAGTGAAAAATAAATCTAAATTATTACACTGAGATGATGCAATGCAGATGAAATAACGTTCATCAGCGTAAGCACACACATCGAAAGCAACCCGCTTGCAGTCATGCTCTCCTTTTACTTTGACAGCCTTTAAGGGAGAGTCTCTCCATGTGACTGTGATGAATATCACATGTGTTTTTTTTTGTTTTATCTTTAAATTTGAGAGCTCTTCTAATGAAACCATTGTGGAATCATATGGCACTCATGGCATAGATACAGGTGTTTGTCAGACTATATTGGCACACTGCTCAGGAGAGCGTCGGCAATTCACTTTATTGGCAAGGTGACCAGGATTACATTTACCATGTTTACAAGCTGTTCCTGTGTGTGTTCTTACCATGGAAAAGTCAAGGATTTTTCCTAATGCAATACATACATGTGTGCACGTAGCATATTCCCTATCATCTAATGAGATATGTGTAGTAAAGCTTAGCAAAGTAGCACAACAAAAGGGTGAATTTTAAATCTCAGTTTTTATATATTCATGCAGCTACACATGGCTTATATGTAAAACATCATGGATGTGCACATAAAAGCATTTTGTGAGAGTAGAATAAGAAAAATTTCATAAAAATTGAGATATTGCAGCTGAAAGAAATATATTCTCAAGGATCCCAAACAAATCTGAAATATTGACAAAATTATCAAACTTGGTCATATATTAAAAAAAAAAAAAAAAAAAAAGGACTTGGGATGCAGTTTAAAATCAATCTTCCTTGAAATTGAGTTTTTGCTGTCTAATGGTTTTGGGATTGCTTTATTTATTTATTTATTCTTGGATGGCTTTATATTTTTTTTATATTAAATGGTTGACATAAAGAATGAATTTGCTTCATAAAATCTGTTTATTAAAAATGTGGTTTGTCTTAGTTTAATGGGAGATGTATGCCTTTTTTGTACGGAAGCCCTGAAGTGCAAATTACATCAACTCAATGCAAAAACATAAACATAAAAAACCAAAACTTGAAAAAAAAAAATCTGAAAACAAAAATATTTTCCAGAAAACAAAATTAAATGTTAGAAAAATGAAACACAATGAGAAACCAGAAAAGGTAGGAATTGTGACATTGCTGGGACAAACTCAGAGTTCAAATCTGCACTCAGAGTTTTCGGTTTCAGAACAGCTGAAGAGAGTTGGTTCAATCAACTCTGAGTAGTTGGACTCAGGTACGCATGTCGTGGCCATAAAAAGCCCTGAACAATGGAGCAAAGACTATACAATTCACTATGGCAACGGGACCAAACACCAAAAGGGCGTCATACTTCACACCGACAGAAATTGATGTCCTCCTACAAGCAAATGCCGACTACGAGCACATTTTCCCGCAAAAAGAGCAATACAGCTGCAGCGGGAAAAAAGAGAGTTGGTGTGGGAGAAAATAGCTGCCAGAGTTAATCCGTGCATTTACATGTTAATAATTTCAATTCAGTATAAGTACTAAATAATGTCAGTAATGTTGTCATTTTGGTGGAAATGTTTTGCCTAGGGTGCAATGCAGTCCAGTGCCGGGCCTGCCACTAACCTGCAATCCTGCAAAACTCCTCTTTAATCCCTCTGAGGGGTTTGTGCCCAGGAAAAACAACAAAAATGGGTAAAAAGCACTTGAGCATGAGGGACACTTTCCTGACGATTCAGGTACAGTGGCCTTATTGATGTGCTAGGCATCCCCAATATTATAAAGAAAACTATAATTTGCAAAAAAAACGTCATGCAACACAAAGCATCTGCTCGGATGTCAGAGCATGGTCACGATGGGTGGTGTGTATGATGTATGGGCCAATGAGATTGTGAATCTTTGATACCGAGTCCCTGGAAAAACGGTACAGCTCGAACAGAAATGAATTGGGAAACTCCAGGATGACTTCAGTGACATTCCCTCCAGATTAATCCAGCCTCCTCGTCTACTGGATCCTTAATAAATGGACATGCCATTTTGGTTTCAGCGTGGCGAAAACGTGCAGTCTCTAATGTGAATATTCTCAAAATTTAAATGAGGAAATCCTATTTGAACATCCTTCACTTTAAAAAGGGGCAGAGACCTGAAGGAAACCTGTTCCAGACCAGGTTTGGTTCACAGAATCAGTTGTCATAGTGATTAACTCTGAGTTCAGTTTACCCCGCATTGTGAAACGGGCTTGGATTAACACACTTTCGCATGTTTAAGTTACCTCAGTTTCTGAAACTGAAAACTCTGTTTTCCTTAACTCGGGGTTAACGAACTCAGAGTTTCAACAAAACCTGCTTCTTGAAGTGGGCCCCTGATTGGATGATGATATCCAGTATTGCTTCATGTCAAATAACATTCGGTTGAAATAATTGCCTAATGTCATCATCCAATCACCAAGGTCCCATGGTACCTACCTTTTCTGGTTTCTTATTGTTTAGTTTTTAACATTTAATTTTGTTCTCTGGAATTTGTTTTTGTTTTGTTTTACACGTTTTGGCTTCTGAAATTTTGTTTTGTTTTCTGCTTTTTTTTCCCCAATATTTGTTTTGATTTTTTTTTTATATTTGTTGTGATCTTTAAAATGTTTTTGCATCTAGTTTTTTTTTTTTTTTTATGTGATTTGCACTTCAAGTCAGCTGTACTTTTCGTTTTTCAACATATTTTTTACTGGAACATCAATGGAAGGCTTTTGTATCTCATGTAAATGTTTGAACACCCTAATACTTATTGATGCAACTATCCATCAAACCTTCTGCTTCTCAAAAATTACCTTAATTTATCATCTACTGTACTTGAAAGCCTAAATATAAGGGATTTTTCAGGTGTTAAAATATTTATGGGCCCCTTTTTTACATATACTTTCTTGTTTTGCAAATGCTTGTCTTATGCTAATTTCTTGTGAATTCTCACGATGAAAGACTGCAGATGGAAACACAAAATACAAGTGGATGCATATGCTCAAACTATTTCTACCCTCAGTCTGCGATCCTAGTAAAAATGTTAACTCACATTCTTTAGACTGTCAGACAAAGCCAGAACACCTGGGGAAAACCGAGACAGCCTACAGAGATCTTGCACACTCTGCAGGAACAGCCACACAGTGAAGTGACGATGCTTAAACGCCCTCCAACCGTGTCGGGACAGGTTTTTATAGTTCAGTCTACATTAATAGGAATAAAGACGATTCTCTGCTTTACACACTTCACGTACAGCAAGGGCAAAGTAACTGTGATGCAACATCAAAATCCTATGCAGGGATGATTCTACAAGCTTTTCAAATGCATTTTCCTGGCAGTTTCTTCAGGTACTTTTGACAGGAAGGATCAAGATCAGTCAGGATGTATAGGGAGTTTTAGTGGACATTTTTTCTGCTCTCCATAAAATGTCTTCACTCAGTCCATGTCCAGACTCTCAGGACATTTTTTCACCTCAGGTGTGCAGTACATCCGTATTTCTGAGTTTTGGACTAGCAAAAAAGAAAACGTGTCCACATGAAACCCTTCTTGCTGACTTTTTGTGAAGTCAGTTTATCAGGTTACACTTAAGTAGCCTATCTTTTGCTAAGGGCTGCAGCATTGCATGTTATTTCAACATCACATACCTTGATCTAGTGTGTCTAGTAGTGCTTGTCACTGTTTTGCTAGAAAACATTAGGCCTGGCCTTTTATGATATTTCTATTGACTTGTTACCTATCCAAATATTCTTATAGACCACGTCCACCACATCTCATAAAAAGGATTCCCTGCTGTTTGCAGGATAAAGCACTCTTTGCTCGTCTTTGTGATGCAGCACGTCATTCTGCATGAGTTTCTCCCTCTCGTGTGATTCTAAACTGTCCTTCATTACATATATCTTTTGAGATTTTTTCTTTGAAAGACTTCCAACTAGTTAACTTATCAAAAGGATGACTCAAAGAGGATTTCACCATTTTTAATTCTTAAATCTCCACAGAGGATCAGTTCTTAACCTCGTCTCATAATTTATACCTTTTATGCTCAGGCTCAGACATTATAAAGGCAGAAAAGGTTCAGTACTTAGTAATTACTTAAGTAATAAATGTGCATTCCAGTCAAGTGTTTGACTCATTTTAAAATTCACATGCAGATGGCAAAAATTCCAAATGTTTAGATGAATGGTTTTGTTCATTTAAAAAAGAATGGCTAAAATGGAAAGAAAATCTATTTATGTTTTACTTCTGTGTTTGTAGTAGAGTTAGAACTATTAATCCTAAAATCTTAGTGTTTTTCTACAGTATTTAGTTTTTCTTATCTGTTAAAAACAATCCTTTATTGTAACTTTACACAAACATTTAACATATAATCATATTTTTAAAAAATATATAAACGCAGACCATCAGCAAAACGAAGTGATATAAGACTTTTGAATTAAACTGTTCATCACTTTTTATCATTTTATATTCTTCTAGTGAGGGCTTTTGTAGACAGAGGCATGTCCTGTCATCTTGATTGTGCATGTGCTGGCTTGGTAATATATTTTGGGATTAAAAAGAAAAAAAAAACATTAAAATGTCTGTCCAAGTGCCATGCTGCCACACTGTCTCATTAGAAGGACAGTGTGTTAATAATTTTAAATATTTGCATTCTATGCATTCTTACAATGATCTAAATTTGCATGCTTTATGCTTAGATCTAGCCCTTATTTTCTTTTTTCAGATAAAGACACAATCACAGTTTTTTTTTTAATTAGTTAGGGTTGTAAAAGTGCTGAGTTTGGGTTTATCTTCTTTTTGAATGCCATATCATCCTGACAAACCCATCGGAATCAAATATCTTCACAGCATCATTTACATTTGTGCATTTGTTAAAAAGAACAAATTCAGTATAAACTGATCTATTTTGCTCTTCTTTCTGTTGTCACTAACATAATGCTGACACAACCTGTTTTAAGTGATACTTTGCGTTTAGTGATGACAAGTCTCTACTGATTGGTTAACTTCTGGGAGGTTATAGATAACTCTTGGTATGTTATATATCTTCCAAAAATAGCCCCTCCATTTATGCCAAAAATTTGTTAATATGTTAATAAAAGACAGGGGTATATTGGAGACCGGCTTTTATTCCATCGCAGACAGAATGGTGATGGCTAATGAGTTCAATTCGGTCAAGAAATACAGACAACACCACCAGACTTCAGCACCTGGATCATCAGCTGGAATGGCTTCCTGTGACATAATTTCCGGGTGAGCGTAACCAGTGCTTGGTCACTGTCATTGTTGCTCCTGTCTCTTTAGCGCCTGATTTGCTAATATCTAACTTAGTGTTATCTGGTTTGGTATTCAAAAATTAAAAATATCTTCTTTAGCATTTTAGAGAGTAACTGCTGTGTTAACCATTGCTGTCTAAGCAGTCTGAGACGTAGTTACTTCCCCTTAGCCAAACACCGCTAGCCTTAGCTAAGTGCTAGCATGGCCTCCACCTTGTCTGCCTTCACTCTTCTGTCCTGGTCCATATCCAATATGTGCAGTGAAGATCCTGCCTCCTTTGGTGAAAATAGTGGTAGATGTGTTAAGTGTAGTATTATTTTAGATCTGGAGGCCAGACTAGAGCAGTTAGAAGTGCGGCTCTGCACAGTGGATGCTAAGCCTGTTAGCCAGGTTGTTTCCCGCAGTGTAGCTCGCACTACCGGTGCTAAACTGCCTAGCACCCCAGGCCTTCTTGGGCAGCGGCCGGGAAAAACTCAGGATGGGTTTGTACCGGTGGGAAGGAAGCATAGTGCTAAACGTAAAAACTTAAGAGCACTGTAATTTTCTCTGGTCCCTCACTGAACCTAGTCAGTGATGAAATGTGAAATGAAATTTTAGAAACCTAAAAGTAAAAGCTACTAGTACTCTCAATCACCATCCATCCATCCATCCATTTTCTTCCGCTTATCCGGGACCGGGTCGCGGGGGCAGCAGTCTCAGTAAAGATGCCCAGACTTCCCGCTCCCCGGCCACTTCCTCCAGCTCCTCTGGGGGGAGCCCGAGTCGTTCCCAGGCCAGTCGAGAGACGTAGTCTCTCCAGCGTGTCCTGGGTCTTCCCCGGGGCCTCCTCCCAGTGGGACATGCCCAGAACACCTCCCTAGGG
Source organism: Adrianichthys oophorus (assembly GCA_036245035.1). Taxonomy (NCBI): domain Eukaryota; kingdom Metazoa; phylum Chordata; class Actinopteri; order Beloniformes; family Adrianichthyidae; genus Adrianichthys; species Adrianichthys oophorus. The sequence continues at coordinate 14,845,053 of BSAI01000005.1, read as the reverse complement.
AGGCGTCCAGGGGGCATCCGAACCAAATGCCCGAGCCACCTCAACTGGCTCCTCTTGATGTGGAGGAGAAGCGGCTCGACTCCGAGCTCCTCCCGGGTGACCGAGCTTCTCATCCTATCTCTGAGTGAGCGCCCAGCCACCCTACGGAGGAAGCTCATTTCAACCGCTTGGATCCGGGACCTCGTTCTTTCAGTCATGACCCAGAGCTCATGACCATAGGTGAGTATTGGGGCGTAGATCGACCGGTAAATTGAGAGCCTTGCTTTCTGGCTTAGCTCTCTCTTCACCACGACGGACCGGTACAGCGACCGCATGACGGTGGACGCAGCACCAATCCGCCTGTCGATCTCACGCTCCGATCTTCCCTCACTCGTGAACAAGACCCCAAGATACTTAAACTCCTCCACTTGGGGAAGGAGCACTCCACCCACCCAGAGAGGGCAAACCACCTTTCTCCGGTCGAGAACCATGGCCTCAGACTTAGCGGTGCTGATCCTCATGCCTGATCTGTTCCAATGCATGCTGGAGATCCTGGCTCGATGAAGCCAACAGGACAACATCATCTGCAAAGAGCAGAGAGGAAATCATGTGGTTCCCAAACCAGACCCCCTCCGGACCCTGGCTGCACCTAGAAATTCTGTCCATAAAGACTATGAACAGAGCCGGTGACAAAGGGCAGCCCTGCCAGAGTCCAACATGCACCGGGAACAGGTCTGACTTAGTGCCAGCTATGCGGACCAAGCTCCTGCTGTGGTCATACAGAGACCGGACAGCCCTGAGTAAGGCCCCCCGGACCCCATACTCCCAAAGTACCCTCCACAGGACACCACGGGGCACACGGTCGAACGCCTTCTCCAAATCCACAAAACACATATGGACAGGATGAGCGAACTCCCATGAACCCTCTAGCACCCTAGACTGGGTGTAGAGCTGATCCACAGTTCCACGACCAGGACGGAAACCGCATTGTTGTTCTTCGATCTGAGGTTCGATTATTGGCCGGACTCTCCTCCCCAGTACCCTGGCATAGACTTTCCCAGGGAGGCTGAGGAGTGTGATTCCCCGGTAGTTGGAGCACACCCTCCGGTCCCCCTTCTTGAAAAGGGGAACCACCACCCCTGTCTGCAAGTCCAGTGGTACTGTTCCCGACTGCCACGCGATGCTGCAGAGACGTGTTAACCAAGACACTCCCACAGCATCCAGAGACTTGAGGTACTCAGGGCGGACTTCATCCACTCCCGCTGCCTTGCCACCGAGGAGCTTGTTGACTACCTCGGTGACTTCAGCTTGGGTAATGGACAGCCCGACCCCAAGGCTCTCAGCCTCTGCTTCCTCAAGAGAAGGCATGTCAGCAGGATTGAGGAGATCCTCGAAGTATTCCTTCCACCGCCCGACAATGTCCCCAGTAGAAGTCAACAGCTCCCCACCTGCACTGAAAACTGTGCCTGCAGAAAAAATTTTCCCCTTCCTGAGGCGCCGGACGGTTTGCCAGAACCTCTTCGAGGCCGACCGATAGTCCTTCTCCATGGCCTCACCGAACTGATGTTCCCAACAGACCCTCACAGTACGTTTGGGTCTGCCAAGTCTTTCCGGCCTCCTTCCCCGCCAACGAATCCAACTCACCACCAGGTAGTGATCAGTGGACAGCTCTGCCCCTCTCTTTACCCGAGTGTCCAAGACACACGGCCGAAGATCGCCTGAAACGACAACAAAGTCGATCATTGATCTCCTGCCAAGGGTGTCCTGATGCCACGTGTTATTGATGGACACCCTTGTGCTCAAACATGGTGTTTGTTATGGACAAACTATGACGAGCACAGAAGTCCAACAACAAAACGCCGCTCGGGTTCAGATCAGGGAAGCCGTTCCTACCAATCACACCCCTCCAGGTGCTACTGTCATTGCCCACGTGGGCATTGAAGTCACCCAGGAGGACAATGGAGTCCCCCGTTGCGGCGCTTTCCAGTACCCCTCCGAGAGACACCAAGAAAGCTGGGTACTCTGAACTGCTGTTCGGCCCATAAGCCGAAACCACAGTCAGAGACCTGTCCCCCACCCGAAGGCGGAGGGACACAACTCTCTCATCCACCGGGGTGAACTCCAACACTTGGCGGCTAAGCTGGGGGCTCACGAGTAAGCCCACCCCAGCCCGCCGCCTCTCACCATGTGCAACTCCAGAATGGTAGAGAGTCCAACCCCTCTCGAGAGACTGAGTTTCAGAGCCCAGACTGTGCGTAGAGGTGAGCCCAACTATATCTAGCCGGTACCTCTCAACCTCTCGCACAAGCTCAGGCTCCTTCCCTCCCAGAGAGGTGACGTTCCATGTCCCAAAGTCAAGTTCCATGACCGGGGTTTAGGCCGCCAAGGCACTCGCCCTCGACTGCCACCCAAACCACATTGCACCAGCCCCTTCACAGCTCTCCTGCAGGTGGTGGGCCCACTGGGGAGTGATCCCACGCCGATCCTTAGGATTTTACCCGACCAGGGCCCGTGGGAGGAGCCCCGGCCACCAGGCGCTCGCCTGCGAGCCCCAACCCCAGGCCTGGCTCCAGGGTGAGGCCCCGGTAACGCCAATCCGGGCGTCGTAACAGAATCTATGTTTTTTCTGCTCATGAAGGAGTTTGTGAACCGCTCTTTGTCTGGCTCGTCACCCAGGACCTGTTTGCCATGGGAGACCCTACCAGGAGCCAAAGCCCCAGACAGCTTAGCTCCTGGGATCACTCAAACCCCTCCACCACGTTAAGGTGGCAGTTCATGGAGGGGACTCTCAATCACAACAAGCAAAATCATGATGTAATAAAATGTGGGTTACTAAACATAAGATCAATTTCCTCTAAATCCCTCTTAGTCAATGAGTTAAATAATGATAAGAAACTTAGCCTACTATTCCTAACAGAAACCTGGCTACAACAGGATGACTATGTTAGGTTGAATAAAGGAACCCCGCCAAGTATAATAACTATCAGAAATCCAGGATTTCAGGGAAAGGAGGTGGCTTAGCAGTAATATCAAGTAATAAGTTAAACACATTTACAATTCATTCGAAAACATCATATTGCCCACAAATCACCCAAAGAGGAAGAGTCAAAAAAACTGTTCTATTCATAATTATTTATGGCCATCCTGGCCCGAATTTTTAACTGAGTTTTCTGACTTTCTATCGACTATTGTTTTAGATTCTGATAAAATATTTAATAGTAGGGGATTTTAATATTCATGTCGATGACTCTAGTGACTGTCTAGGAAATGCTTTCTCTGCTATATTAGATAATGTTGGTTTCACACAAAATGTAAATGAACACACTCACTGTCACAAGCACACTCTGGATCTTGTTTTAACTCATGGCATAGAGATCAGCTGAGTGTGCTCCCTCATAACCCAATACTCTCAGATCACTTTCTAATTACCTTTCAGTTTGTTCTAGAGAATTCCACCACTCCAATAAATAAAAAACAGCTCAGAAGAACATTATCTGACCGTTCTGTGTCTGAATTTAAAATTACAGTCCAACCAATATTTAGTAACATGCACACACTCTGAGACCAGCTCCCACAGGTTCAGTCCCAGTAAAAACGATCAGTTTGTTAATGACATCATGGAGGCCATCAGGAGAACACTTGATGTTGTTGTTCCTTTGAAACCTGAGCTTATTAGACAAAACTGAGTAGCACCGTGGTTTACTGCTGAAACACTTTCCCTTAAACACAATTTTAAAAAATCTCTGCGTAAAGCAAGAACCCAATACTATTCAACTTCAATAGCAGAGAGTTGAAAAAATCTGAGATTCCTTTTTAAAACTATAGCCAGACTGACTAGCAGTCACAGCTCAGTAGAACCACATATTCCTGCTTCTCTCAGCTCTGAAGAATTTCTTACATTTATTGATAGCAAAATCTGAAATATTAGACATAAGTTGAACAAAGTTATCCTTACTATCAGCCCAGAGCATGCTGAAGCGGTAGAAACAATGGCATCTATAGAAACCTCTGTAACATTAGACTGCTTCACTGCTGTAGATCTAGCAGAATTAACATCAGTTATTACATCCTCCAAAACCTTAACTTGTCTCCTAGACCCAATTCCCACTAAGCTTTTTAAACAAACCTTCCCCCTAATTAATGAATCCATTTTAACTATAAAAAATACTTCTTTAGAAAAAGGCTATGTGCCACATTAAATATGCAGTTGTTTAAGCCTCTTCTGAAAAAGCCCAGTTTAGATCCTGGCAGTCTGGCCAACTATAGACCAATATCAAATCTCCCCCTTTATTTCAAATATCTTAAAGTTGCAGTTAAACAGCTATACTGCCACCTATAGGAAAAAAGCCAATTTTAAAGTTTTCAATCAGGGTTCAGACCTCACCATAGCACTGAAACTCCACTAGGTAGTCTCTAATGACTTGCTACTGGCCTCAGAAAAAGGAATCATCTCTATTGTGGTCCTGTTAAATCTTCATGCAGCCTTTGACACTATAGACCACAGCCTCTTACTTCAGAGACTAGAGCATGACATAGGGATCAGAGAATCTGCCCTCCAATGGTTTGAATCCTACTTATCTGGTAGATACCAGTTTGTTAATGTAAATGGACAGTCCTCTCATTGCACTCGAGTTAGCCACGGAGTCCCACAGGGCTCAGTTCTAGGACCCATCCTGTTTATACTCTACATGCTGCCTCTAGGGAATATAATCAGAAAACACAGCATTAATTTTCACTGTTATGCAGATGATACACAGTTGTATATATCCATTAAAACTGACCAGAATGACCACATAGAGAAATTGAATGCCTGCATTAGTGACATCAAGTCTTGGATGACAACTAATTACCTCCTCCTAAACCCAGAAGAAACGGAGGTCATTATACTAGGTCCAAAATACCTGAGAGATGTTCTACCCGATCAGATGGTCTAACTGGATGGTGTAAATATAGCATCCAATCCCACAGTTAGAAACCTAGGGGTTTTATTTGACCAGGATTTATCATTTAAGGCTCACATATCACATTCTTGTAAAACTGTATTTTTTCACCAATGCAATGTATCTAGGATTAGAAATATTTTATCAAGAAGTGATGCTGAAAAGCTAATCCATGCATTTGTTACTTCTTGGCTGGATTACTATAACTCTTTGCTAGCAGCGTGCCCTAAAAGTTCTCTAAAAAGTCTTCAGCTTGTTCAAAATGAAGCAGCTAGATTGTTAGCTGGAACCAGCAGAAGAGAACACCTTACTCCCGTGTTAGCTTCTCTTCACTGGCTCCCATTTGAATCTAGAATTAAGTTCAAAGTCCTCCTGCTAACCTATTAGGGCTTGCATGGTACGGACCCATCCTATGTTAAAGATCTCATAGTGCCTCATCAACCAAACAAAACACTCTGCTCACAAAATGCTGCACTGCTTGTGGTTCCTCGAATCTCTAAAAGCACAGTTGGAGGTAGAGCCTTTAGCTACCAAGCCCCTTTCTTATGGAATAAGCTTCCAGCTCATGTAACCTCATCTCGCAACCCCAGCTGTTCCACAACTTCATTTGGATGAAGCCCATCTGAGACACTATTCAAACATGTAGTTGTATAATTAAACATTTAGCTATTATTTTAACCTGTAGCTGTTTATTTAGACATGTGCTTGTTTATTAGATATATACTTGTTATTCAAACATGTAGTTGTAGAGTTAAATAAGCTCATTCTTCTTCAATAGTTCTAGCACATCACCTGTCCTTCCGGGGTTGAGGATCCCTCCTTCATGATTCTTCTTAGTTTTTCTCCAAAATAGGTTTTTTTTTTTTTTTAAATCAGTTTTTCTTCACCGAGAAGGAGGGTGTAAGGGCAGGGATGTTTTTTCAGCTTAGTCTATTTAGCAACCAGCTATTGTCTGCATTTCTATGACTGACCATATGTTCTTTGCAAATACCAGTGTAAGCCCACTGAGACGGCTATGGCTGTGATATTAGGCTATATAAATAAAATTGAATTGAACCAGGGGAACATTTCAGGATCTATTGAAATGTTGACAACATTGTATCATGTTCTGATTAGCACTGGCTGTGGACGTTTCTTTTCTCTTTGAAACATCATCAAATCTCCGTATCAAAAATCCTCTTCACTTTCATGCCAATCATCTTCCTGGAGACACTTGCACATTTCTGTCTTTGCTCAACAGTTCATGTTAAACCAGTTCTTTTTGATTTCTCGCTCGCTTTCTTTGCACCACCACAAGGCAATCCTTTGATTGTAGATCCTTTTTCTGCAGCTGTCTTCTCAATATCACTCATCTGCTTGTGCCATTCTCTGATACATTTAGGATCCACCCCAAAATGTCGCGCAAATTTCTCACCAAAATGTTATTTGGCGTATGCCACCGCACAAAGTTTAAATACTAAATCGAATGAGCTTTTCTTGGCCATCACTACACTGGCTCACAACACAAATACCACTGACACCCAGCATTTGCACGACTGTGCACGACTGGGGGAAGAGGGGATCTTAAAGGAGCCCAGCCACTATTAGAGATCGGTGTCTAGAGGTGATGAGAATCTGTTAGACCAAAATATATGATGTTCAAATAACATACAGTCTTGCAGCCCTGAGCAAAAGATAGGCTACTTAAGTGTACTAGGTGTATACTTATTCTCAACTAAAAGTGGGGCAGTATACTTGAAGTTTACTTTTTATGCAGTATACTAAATGTAAACTTAAAATGTTCCAGTAGACCGAAGAAGTATTGAGTTCGTATACTTCGTTTGCTGCGTGTACATTGTCTTTAGAATATTTGTTTTACTTATATTCAAGTATGCTGAATAAAATAAACTTAAAATGAACTAGTTTTTGCTAAGGGAGTGTGTACCTGCCTGAAATGTGCATCTAATCTAACAAAAAAAAAATGCTGACATTTGTATCAAACTAAACCAAGCACCTACAGTAAATCCACAACCATTGCTATATTTTTATCTTTCAATAAGAAATACTGAAAGTCTTAAAATGTTGGGTTACTTTGAAGTTGGGTATCTGTATAAGATTGTAGGGCTTCTGATTGGAGTGGAAATTTGCTCCTCACTTAAAGAGAAACTTCAGCCTTAAACAGAATAAGGCGTCCTATGATCTGGAGCAGGTCAGGCTACATTTGAAGATGGGAATAATACTCTGGTGGTGTTTAATGCCTTCAATGTTGGCGCTGACGTTGACATTAAGTGCTATGTGAGCGCAGTAAATGTGTTGGGATTGGTGTCTGCACATGCTAACCTTTTTTTGCCCTACAAATTACAGTGGAAAAAAAGAAAAGTGCAAACGGCAGGAGGGTTTGTGTACCTTCCAGAGTATTCGATTTCAGCTATAATTGTTACTAAGTGAATATAACTTTTTTTATATTGTTATTTTTCTTCTACAGCTAAAGCTAGAAACGTGGATTTTTCTAAAATAGAGAAAATGTTTGTGTTAAAGCATTTATTGAAGCATTTAAAAACAGAAGTAAATATCTGGGTTACAGTTAAGTGAATTGTTGGCTTGTCTGAGACCAATTCCATCAAAGTCTAGCTATTTATAACATTTACAGTGTTTGGGGAAGGAGAAGCTTGTATTTCCAGTAAAATAAGTCTTCTGTACTGTGTTGTGAAATCTCAATTTTAGAGTCGCCCTAAAAATAATAGGCAGTAAATCAATTAAATCTAACTTCACTCCTCAGCAACCAGACTTTGCTAAGCCTCATGGAAGGCAAAGTCAATTAAAGGTTTTAATGTTTGCAGATTCTTGAATGTGAGTGTAGCCCATAGTGTTCTGGGCAAGCAGGGAGAAGCTTCTTCTTTTTTAAACCACAATTAACTTTCTTCTCCTCCATGGTCAATTTTCAAACAGTTGGCATTGCTGTGAATTAGAAGGCATGCCATCCATACGTCACTACAAAATCTGAGTCCCTGATTGGTCAAAGTCTGACTTGGTTCAACTTGCAACCTGTGCTCACTAGCCTCATATTTGTATGTAGAGCTTGAAAATGGCCGTGGAAATATGCGCAGTTAAGTGTGAATGCAAGAGTTTTGAACACTGAAGCCCAAAACGCATGTCTACATAAACTTTTCATTGGAAGTGGCTGCTTGAACACGTGTTGTTGGGGCGGTAAGATTCTATCTTTAGTCACAACTGCCCTTACGGGTGGATAGGGCTGTCTATGGGCAAAAAATGGCATTATGCATTTGGAATACAGGTGGCCAGCACAAAATATCAAGGTCATAGACCACTTGGTGAGCTCATAGAGTGAAGATGTTCAATGTGCATTCCAATCAAGTCCAATTTTCTACGGGCGTGCTGCGGGTCGGGCAACAGGTTGTAGGGAATACTTTAACAACATGTAGGGGTAAGTAAGGGTGAAGGTGAGATGGAGGCAAATTGGACAGATTTTACATCTTTTCAACTCCCCCAAATCCTGACACTTCTTAGGAACCCCTTCAGTGCTGTTCTAGTGAAAAGTTCATGCATTTTGCAAACATCCTTAAATTCAGCTGGCTGTTGGAATTTAGGAAATTAGACAGTGTACTTTATGTGGGCATCCTGCGAGTGTCCTGTGGACAGCTACGTAAAACCTGCACAATTCATGGGTGCATGGTCAGTAAGCAGCCTTTACGTGCAACTCACAAATGACTAGAGTGTGACGTAAGAGCACATCCCTCGACCGTTGCAAGTGCGTACAACTTACATTAGTCTTGCAAATACTTCATGATACATTTATCACACACACAACAATGGTAAATTCAATTTTCATGACGTCCCTTAAGGCGGCCACACGAGCTTCTAGAAAACTGCAAGACAAAACTGTGATCCCCTTAAAATGTGGCTGCCTTCCTCAAAGCCCTTGACCACCCTGGACCACCGTACACAGCACCCGTACAGGTCACCGTACACAGCACCCATACGGGTTAACCCCTGTACAGGGTACATTTTAGTAAGGCTTTAAAACATTGTACTTTACCCGTTAGCTTTAATGGAAATACTTTATTTTCTAAGTTAGTTGTAGTCACATAATTTAAAAAGTGGTTTGTTTTATTGTTTGGGTTCTATTTTCATGTGGCATTGCTGTTTAAGAGCATGCAAACATATGTCTCATGTTAGGCTCTCATGCCTGGCTGCATCTGTCTCTCTCAGGAGGCTCTGATCATGGCGAGCATGGAACACCCTCACCTGGTGCGACTGTTGGGTGTGTGCCTGAGTCCCACAATCCAGCTTGTTACACAGCTGATGCCTCACGGCTGCCTGCTTGATTATGTCCATGAGCACAAGGACAACATTGGATCACAGCTATTGCTCAACTGGTGTGTCCAAATTGCCAAGGTAAGAGGAATGTATGTATATTACTAGTACAGCTATTGTAATAAATGTCAGGCAGACTGGTTGATAGTTATTGGCTTAAAAAAAGGTCTTATAATTCAATGTATTTTTTTGTATACCTGGAAAACTACCTTTTGTGTATCTGAGTGACTTTGTTCATCTAATGCAATCTAAAACGAAAGAGTTAAGTACTTGATCGGGTTAAAGTTGTAATTTTTTTTCTGAAATACAAGAAACTAAACAAAACAAAATACAAAAAGTGATGAATTTTCTGTGCAAACAATATAGTCACCTTTGTGTTTGAGGTGTACCTTGAGCAGAAACATACTGCTAACCAGCTGAACAATGTACAGAATGAGGAACCTATGGTAATCAGCTGCTGCAGAAGCTGCCCCAGAGCTGTTGCAGTGAATGGTCTGCTATCAGGAATGAGGGTTTTACTATCATCTTTATGTTATCCACTGCCTTTCTCAGACTCAGGGACATGACCCTATACTGAGCTGGCCTTCTCGGTAAATGTAGTTGGTTTCTTCCTGCCCACTGTAATGGCTCTGTCACTCCAGCTGACCGTGCCACAAAAAATCTTCAACGCCTTAAAAGATTATCTGACGTATATCTTACCAAAACACCTGAGTCTACCTAAAAACAATCTGCTATGGCTTCTTCTGTATATGGTTATGATTTGTGTTCAGTTCAGGTTTTTTTTTTTTGTTTTGTTTTGTTTAGGGTAATACTCTGGTATTTAATGTACTCTTCTATATCTAGTCTCTGAGGTTGCCAAACAGTGGAACCAAATCCAAAAACTGCTGATTTGATTTTGTGTTTTCTGTGACATTTCATCAAGACAACCCAACCAGGACATACCATTAAAATGTAATTACTGGTCTTCTCTGTAGACTGTAAACTTGTCTTTCTGTTAAGCAGTTGAACGTTTGTGATTGTTTTCTGTCACTGCTGGGCCGGAATTCAAGAGTTGCATTCTGCATTATTATAAAACGCCAGTTTGAGTTATTAAAACTTACTTGTACTTTATTTCTTTGTGGCATTTATTAAACCATTAAAACCTGACTGATAAAATATCAGTGAGAAAAAAGCAGGTAGGAATCCCAAACAGGTATGGTCAAATAAAAAATAATATAAAATCAAATAGAACCACATCTGATATAAATGTCCATTATATGCACCTTGAAAAAAAAAGAAAAACAGGGGAAGAAACCAAGTATGAACATTGTTGAAATTTTATAATTGATGTACATATCAAGTATGATACACATTAAAGGGTTGAAATTATAATATATCCAAAAAAAAAACACGTTTATTTTCCACAGATTAACAGTTTGAGCCGTTTTTGGGCTAACATTTAGCATTTACCATTTAGCATATTTGAACATGGTCAGCCTCATTTCTCATATCTATTTTAACATTTTATCTGCACTATGTCAAACAAAAGTTTGTAGCCTAGAAAAATGACTGACCCACTAAGAGCTTGACATATAAGGTTGTCTTCTGGTGATGAGGTCTGTCATAAAATAAGGAAAGATAGAAGGTGTAAGGAAGTAGGGCATTTCACCAATCAGTTCCCTGCAAAACATAATCTAACGTTGATTTTTCATAAGATGCTAAACTTCAATTTTATCTGAATGTGTTGTAATTGTGTTTTGTGTTTTTTACATTAAAGGCTAAAAAAAAATATTTGAGTCAATTTTTTAACCATATTTGTATGTACAATTATATTAACATTTGTGCTGTCAATCAATTAAAAAATTAACCAATTGCTTTTTTAAACATATTGTGAACAACAGCAATGCGGTTTTATGTTACCGTGACAACGGGCCGCACCATATATGAAATAGTCTGCTTCTTGTGAAAAAGCAATCTAAACTGAAAAAAAACAAGAATAAAGTTAGAAAAATCTTTTGAATATTTATGTATTTTTTAAGTGACCATGTTATAAGTGGGATTGTGCCTGACAAAGTGTGCATTTAGTTTTAGTTTAAGCCGCCTGACGCAAAGCGGAAGACGGTTGCCTCTGACGTGTAATTAATCTGGGTCAAAAAATAACTCGTTAATTTTTTTTAATTAATTGCATGTGTTAATGTGTTAACGTTGATGGCCTTCATCAACATGAAATGATGTAGTTTTTTAAAGACAAGAATAACTAAATTAATTCTTTTTTTTCCTGAACACTATCATTTGCAGTAAAACACTTAATGAGTGGTGTTGACTGTAAAATCTCTGGATTTTGCAGTGAAATAAATTTCCCTTGTTGATCTTCATGTGTTTGCTGGATTCAACAGGAGTGTGAGACAGTCTGCTGCTGTTTTCAGACAGCTGTTGCTTCATGCTATTCTTAAAACCCAAGCAGTCATGCAGACAGTTGTATTCAAGGTGACACACATATGACTTTATTAACTTTGGGGTTATTAAAATCAAAATGTGTTTCTTTCTTCGTGGTTTTTTTGGTTTGTTTTTAATTTTTAATTTTTCAAATGAAACTGAATATTTGACTCATTATCTCCTTACGGATCCCTGTATATGACATTGAGAAAAAAAATTACTCCCTCAAAATAACATTTTGTGAACACAAATTAGTATTTTGTGCGCATAAACTTCTATTTTGTGGCCACAAATTAGCTTTTTTTTTTTTTTGCATTTTTTGCACACAACACAGGATTTTATGCGCACAAGATGGATGCATCTTATACACACAAGATAGCATTTTTTGCAGATAAAATACCAATCTAATGCTCCCTATCTCCTTTTTTTCATTCCTATTAAATTTATCAAAAGAGTGGCCTACACTTAAAACTAAAACAAACTACAGAAAAAAAAGCAAGGGTCTTTTTTCCCCTCTTTTAAAAAATAAAAAAAATCCCAATACAATAACTCTATTAGGCAACTTACAAATGCCCTTCATTCTCATTCATTTTGACCATGATTTGTTGATAGCATCTGTGCTCTAAGACACAGAGCGAGGGCAGATCACAGACTCTGAGCCTTTGATTATACAGACCCTTAGAAATGTCAACAAGTGTCCGCCTTCCAGCCCCCCCATCCCCTCACTGCCTCTTTACTGCCTGCTCCTCTTTCATGTCTGTAGTAATTAATTCTGATGCATTTCTGTCAGGGTCTTTCATGATTGCATAAGTAAGTGTATGATTCAATGTTAGGGACTAAAATGTCTGCAGTCCTGCGGGTTTATATTTAATTTATGACGACAGCAGTTTATGCATGTGTTCTACAGCAGCACTATGTCTTTACTTGGTAGGATTGATTGATTTTGTTCCCCTTTTTTACCCTGTTGTAGTACATGGTGCTTTGCAATCAATGTAGTGCTTTTTAGATCGCAGCTAAATCAATTATGGAATTACAATTACAAATGATGAAATTAATTAAATCAAGTGGTCTTCCTGTTGGGACAGGGTTTTCATTTTTTTGTGAAAAATCACTCACCCCCCCCAATGTTATTTAGGTTTTAATCAATGCAATGTAACATTCCGCATTTTCTTTTTTTATTCACTCCATAAATATTCCCTTGCAAAAATTAATTACTTGTAAGCCATTGAAAGCAAAATAAAATAAAACACACATTTTTTCACTGTTATAATCCAGAAAAAGAATTATTGAAACTGCTGCCATTTAACTCAAACGCAATGAATTCAAACTGCTAAATTTAAGACAGCATTAAGACCAGCAAAGAACAACAAGACATTATTCAAAGTGGTAATTATGAAGGGCAAAATGATTATTTTGTCTCAAGTGTTTCATGGAAATTTACATAATTCCACAGTTAGTTACAGAGATTGGAGTTTAAAAGGACTTTTACACCTTTAATACCATGGTGAGGAGCAGTCGTATTCCTTTTTTTACATTGGTAAGTTTAAAGGTGTTTTATGCATAACACAAATTAATTATTTACTTACATTTTAAGAGGAAATAGTTGGTGGTTACAACTTGTAAATTTTGTTATTAAGAGCTTTTTTGCAATAGGAGTTTAGGGATGACAGAAGGAAAGCTGCAGTTAAAAAAAAAAGTAACAACAAAACTTGCTTTATTCTCTTGGTTAATTTCACACAGTGTAGTTTGACTTTTCATGCTCCTCCGAAATGTTAGGAGTCAAACACAGTGATGCAATGGTGTCTTTCTGTTGCTTCAGCAATTCAAATATTCCATTTTTAATTGAAATCAAAATCTTTGATTTAGAGACCTTGGAGTAGGAGTCTGAGCAGGATGACCCAAACTAATGCACAGGAAAAAAATATATTAGGAGGGGTAAAACAAGGGAAGCCTTGAAAAATAGAGCTCATAAATGTAAAGCCCAAAACTAAAGATAATCTTGTTCCTTTGCACGTTGATGAACCTCCTTAGAAAGGAGATAAGGTAAGAGTGGCGATGGAAATCCATCATCGGGGAAGGGTGAAGTTCATACACAAGATGAGCTAAAATTCAAAGTCTTTGATTCTGTGACAAAACTTAAAGACCCACTTCGAAGAAGATTGTGTTTTTGGTGTTTTTTTACATGCTCTTGTGGCATTTTCTCATGATGGGGAACAAAAAAAAATTAAGACAAAAACTGTGTTTCAGAGTATTTTAATACAAATCATTGTGAATCACAAGCAGACAACAAATGCTATTGGAAAAAGCTTGTAGTTTCGATGTATAAATTACAATTGACTGTAAGCTAGTGGGAGATGGGATGATGGGAAACGAGTGGAGGCTTACTTTTGTGACAATGGCCCACAATTTCTCAGGAGCAATCCTCCATAGATCAGAGACAAATTTCTGATGAATTACTGATGCTCTACAGAAACTATGTCTTAGAAAATGGCCCAGGCATAATCATAATTAAAAGCCCACTGGGAACCTTTTTACAAAAGATCACAAGATGACTGGAGTGGGACTTTAAGGTCTGTAGGACAGACAGATGACCGAAAGGGAATAGCTAAATCATAAACAGGAAAAGAAACAGACAAACCTTTAGGAACTATGACAAACTGCTTGAACATGAGCTAAAGCATAACAAAGAATGAGGAACCATAAGTGTAACTTGGCTACACAGGTGGTGAGAGAAAACAGGTTTGGGAAGAGAAAGTGGAGAGCATGAAAAAAAAAATCTCACCACCACAAACCATAACAGTTAGAGAAAGGTGATGTTTCTTTCTTCCTTTTTTTTTTTCTCCAGACAAGAGGAAGATAAAACAGTAAAATTATGCGACTGAAATGTCTAAGAATAATTTTCTGTCATTTGCACCTAATGGCTTTTATCTGTCATTTAAAGCTACTTCAGGGTTACTTATTCCTGGCCATGGCAACCTTTTTGTCTCACTATGATCCTTACAAATGACACACAGGACCCACTGTTTATGCAGCATGTAACCAACTCACTTTTAGAGTTTGCATGCCCCCCCTTAGTTAGTAATGGCAGGTGAACGGTAAACACCCTCAACACCGATTGTGGCAAAATGTTCCCCAACAGGTCCCACAACGGAATACAAAGGAAGAGAGTGATTACTGAGCTGCCAAAGTTCTGTTACACGATCTCCTGTGGCACTGCCTGAACCAGTGCCCCTGTACCACCCTGCAGCTGACTATAAATCACACACAGACTCGGGGCCCAACAGGAAGTCAACAAGCTCTAGATGTTTTGGAATTCAAAGCCCTTCAGTATTTTTAAATCCATGTTTTACTTCAAAGACATTGGTTTTTAACTGTGCCAGTAAGAGGCAGTTGAGCGTGTTTATGAGCAGTCTGAAAAAGCTGCTCTTTTCTAGTGAAATCTATCTGTTTGTGGTGTAGCTCCTTTTTTGTTGATAGTCTTGATATGTTCAAAGTCAAATTGAAGGGGAAACGTGCTATAAAAACAACATTTCCCAGTTGGTAAGAAACCACGGAGGACTTTTCCCAAGAGAGGTGCTAGATTGGTAGAAAAACGAATAGAAATGTCATCTGTGTTTAGTATGTTGCTGCTATAATCCAACACTGGCAACAGGAAAATGAAATAGATAACCTTGTAGTCCTAGCAGTAATTTTAATAGCGCTTTTGCGTCCTCAAATGTTTTTTTTTTATAAAAGTTATATGAAATTTGTAGCATTTATGAAGCTCTGCCGTCTGCAATGCGCTCTTAAATGCAAACCATCGACTTAAAGGCAAGAGACAGATGGGTTTGGAAGGAGTATTTAGCCTACACTGACTCGTGCTTGGCCGTGTTGTCAATCAAAAGCACATCCAAACAAACCAAGAGGAATACACTCGTGCTTTTTCAATCTTTCTTCCACCATCACTCATACTCCCTCACACACACACACCTACAGCAGTGACACAGTTTTAACTGTGTCTGGCTGCACCAAGATGGATGTGGCCACATGGAGTGATGGAAGAAATGGATGGCTGCAGGCAGCCCTCACAATGGATGAGACAGGCAGGTAGGGAAGACAGGTCGACACTGATGAGTGACTGCCAGACAAACACAGTCTCAGCAGGTAAATGAACCCTTACAACACAACTGTGTTTTAAAATGAGGGGTGTATAAAGGAATTTACAGACACTCCCCACCCCACACCTCAATCTTTCTTTAAGTCAACATACTTTCTCTTGGAACAACCTGAATTAAAATTAAATATGATAGAAAAAAAAAAAATCTGCTTTTTTCTTTTATTTTGCCGCCTGTAAAGTGGGAACTTTGTTCCCTATCCCAGTCCCCAGCCCAGATTAAATACAGGGTTGTGTCAGGAAGGGCATCTGGCATAAAACTCTGCCAAGCCACTTATGCGAATCAGTGGAAGCTGATTTGCTGTGGCGCCCCCTGACGGGATGTGCCAAAAGATGAACAACAACATGATAGCTTTTTACAGATCACTAGACCATTAATGGATCTCAAAGATATAAGCAGCTATGCACTTTCAGTCCAGCAGATACTTTTGGAGGCATTCACACTATCCTTGTTGTCTTTTACTAAAATTAGTTTCCCCTGATATTCCCTTTCATTGTGCAGGTATGAAAGCCAGCTTAAACACTGGTGCAAGACTAACAAGTAAATTCTGGAAACAATGGTCTCTATTGGCTAGTTAACAAACCCTGCTGTGATTGAGCAACAGTGTGAATGTGACACACATTCAAGCAGACCGTAGAGCAGACGTGAACTAAAGAGAGGAGATAATGTAAAGGCCATGCTTCATTGAAATTCAGGACAGTTCTAATGACGTGGCAGTTTAAACTTGGGTCATGTTACATGCTCATTCCTGCAGACCTGCACCATCTGTTCTTCCCAGCGGCTGACTCATATTCAGACCTTAGTCATTATTTTTCAAGAAGATATCTTTTATAATGGATGCATAAAATCTGCTGTAATTTTTTTCCAAGAATGACATTTAGATATGACTTTCTGAAAGTAGTTTTTGATTTTAGATTTAAAATTAACTGAAAATTACTGATCCATGTGAGCTGCGACAAGCAGGGCAGGGAAAGTTGGAAAATAGGGTTGGGCAGTCCTGCAGATGCAGTTGATAAAACTTTGTGACTTCATGCACAGTATTTAGCTACTTTCAGTAATGCACGTTCAAGTGGTCACTTCCAATGAAAAGTCTTTTTAAAGGGGCGAAAATGCACGATTCGGGCTTCCACGTTTAAAACTCTAGCATTCACACGAAGCTACTCAGGTTTCTATGACAGCTTTTGGGCTCTATGTCCAAAATGTGTGACCATTGAACACGATTTGCAAGTTAAACCAGGTCGAACTTTGACCAATCCAGGACTTGGATTTGGTAGTGATTTATGGATGGCATCTCTTTAAATTTATTGAAGTGTCAACCGTGTGATCAGGGAGGAGAAATTAATAATTGCGATTTGTGGGAATTGTATTTGTGATTGTCTCATCACATACCAGGTGTGAATGTAGCTTTAAACTTTAAGCATTTTTGTTGTGATGTGGTCTGTGTCATCATGGCATATTTTTTCAATTTTTAAGTATTTTCTGTTATTGTCATTGTCGAATGATGATCACTCAAAAAGGACTTTCAACCCTTACTGGAAGCAATCAATAATGGTTTCCTTTTACTTGGTTTCACAATATGCGTTCAAAGTTGCACATATCAAAATTAGAAAAAAATTCAACTTATTTTCATAATTCCTGAATTCCTAAACATTTTACAATTTGTAATTAGTTAAACCCTTGATGTATTTAATTTACATCTAATGTAATGTGAAAGTATGACAGAAAAACAGAATCATGAACGTATCTGTGGTCCTCTCACTGCCTGACCAGAACAGAAGGTTTGGTATTCTAGAGGTTGTTATCATGGCCAAGACAATATCCTTCTGATACATTATGGATGTGTTAGAACTCTTGACAGGATGCAGGCAGGTCTCTGCTTCTTTCTGAAACCTCAGCCTGACTGCAAAGACCTCACACTACTGCTCCCATACGCACACAAAAACTAACACACACATAGGCTGGAAAAGACAGCCCTGTCAAAACGCATCCCAAATCTCAGAGGTGAAAGAAGTACAATATACCTTCCAGTTCACTCCACTCTCTTTGAGGTTTACCACGCGATCACCTTCAGCTACCCACACAATGAAAAGCCCCTGTGTGTACAGAAATGAGATTGCACTCTTACATTGAGGTTCAATTGCATCAGGGCATTCATATACCCACAAACTTGTTGGATGGAAGAGACACACTTTGTATTATTTACTTGATATAGAGAGGACATACTCTCTCAGAATGAAGAACCTCTGGTTAGGGGATGGTGGGTGTAGTCAAGAACTTAACTACACAGTACAGTTAGTTTTATTTTTTCTGGGGATTTTTCTGTGTGTGAGTTTAAATTTGCTCAGTGTTCCAGTCCAGTGTGTTTGTGGTGTATTCAGCAGTGAGAACCAAAAAAAAGCAATCATTTTTTACAAACAAATGGAATTTAATTTTCACTAAAACAATGCAATTATTTTTGTTTAATTTACAAAGTAACAGGGTAAAAATTGATTATTTTAATTATTGATTTAGGACATATTCTGGCAAAGTTTCTTTAATCAACTGTGAACTTATGTTAAAAGTGAAAAGAGAAATATATTGAAACTGACAAAAAAAGAGGAGAGAAATTAGTCTTTATCAGTGTTCTAGGGGTAGGGAAAACTATGGCCTGGAGGCCAAATGCGAACCGTTAAACTATTTAATCCGGCCTGCCAAACTTGAATAAATTATATTGATAATCCTTATTATTATTTTATTTTTCCTGTAATTCTGGTGTGTCCTCAATGGGCTTTACAAGGACATTGACATTTGTTTAGGTGCAGAAAGTTATTCTGCATTTATGTTGGAGGATTTGGTTTTTTTTCTGACTTTCATGTGTGTTTTTGGAGTCGGACAGTCATTTGTCCCATCATCCCTGAGCCTAACTTTTCTCTAATTTATATATATATATATATATATATATTTTTTTTAATCAAAATTTAAGCATGTTTTTATCCAGATTTCATGTAACTTTTTTCTCTTATGAGGTGGATTACCAAAACTCTTCATACATCTTCTTCTGGTACGACTCTTCTGTCAAATTTTAGAACTCTTTGTGGCCCACAAGTCAAAGCCTTTCCCCACCCCCATTCTGGACTAAAATTGCAATTTTAGAAAGTACATAAAAAGCGATCTTTGACAATTCAAGATATAGTTATTAGTTGAGAGTTGTAAGATTCTACTGGATAAATATATTCCAATATTACAAGTACGCCATCCTTCCATTCATTTTCTAAACCCGTTTTGTTCCTTTCAGTGTACACCCTGGGCAGGTCGCCAGTCTGTCGCAGGACCACAATCACACAACCATACACACTCGCATCCATACCTAGAGACAATTTAGATTAACCAATTAGCCAACAACAAAGCATGTTTTCAGACAGTGGGTGGAAGCCCACCGTGAAGCCCTCTTAAATACCCAGAAAATCTAAAATAACCCAAGATTTAGTGTACAAAGCACAACATTTGAGTATATGATCTACAAAAGCAGGAACACAAAAAATAAATAAATACCAGGTTTCATAAAAGCTTAAGGTAATTTAGTAACAAAAATAGGATAAACTTGACCGTCTGTAAGAAGTCCTGGGAATTTGATGCCCTAATACATGATTTGTTGAAGCGTTCATGCAAAAACATGCTATACGATATTTAATTCTCAACAAACACACTTGAACACACATAATCTGCATCATTTCATTCCAGGGATTTCTTGCACGATTACCAAGCTGCCACCCTTGCAACAGATCAATCATAGATCTTGCTTAATGGTTCCCGTTATGGCACCCTGTGATTGCTCTGTTATTATCCCACTAATTACAACTATAGTCATTATTATCATTTCCCTATTACAGTTCATTACTTTAGAGCTACAAACAGATGATATAATGGCCCAAGTGTCAGTTATTCCATTTATTGACTGGTTTGAGAGTGTAGATCTTGTTACATTCAGCTTTCTCCTTAGATTGAAGTTTTCTGAGTGCTGATAAGATTCTCAGAAATCAGTTTATTATGTACAGCTTGCAACCATATAGTTGAGCACTGCAGCGATTGAAAAAGTGGCTGAAGATTCAGGATTCTTCAATTGTAGACCTGACAAAAAACTTTTAAAAAATAGGCAAACAACAAAGTGAAAAACCGAATCCTCTTAAATCTGGGGTTTTGCCCGTCAGTTTAATAACAGTTATACATTACATTCTGAAATGTAAAAAAACAAAGTAATTTCACAAGAATATTTTGATATACTACATTTTTTTAACAAAGCAACCTTACCGCTTTGTATTTATCAGTTTCCCAACCTTTCAAAATAAATGAAGCAAAAAATCTTCTTCAGAAATAATAAACACTAAAAATATCATGCAGGAAGCTTATTTTTTCAATTTGTCTTAAATGTATTACATTTCTTGTGAAAATGTGCTATTTTAATAGGTTGCAAAGAACATATTTTCATTTTATGGGTCTCCTGACACTTAAAAACATTGATATTATATAGTACTGTTTAGTTTTTCTTTGATAGAAAAACAAATGTGGTTATTGTTTGTCATTCAGGATATAAGTTATTTAACATTACACATTAAAGCTGTGAAAAAAAGTAAAAATGTATGAATTGGGTTAAGTAAGAACTTGGTTAATATTAGGATAACTTCATCTGTTTTTTTTTTATTTTTTGCTTTGTTTTTTTTTCTGATAATGTTTGGCACATAAAAAATAGTACATTCATATAGGTTCACACTAGAAGTTACAAAATTTCCGCATTATAGGCTTATAACAAAAATAACAGTATTTTTTTTAAATTAACCTTCCCTATTTATGCATCTAATGTTGCATAAATATGTGTGGACTGTTAGAGGCATTTTCTTATGATGTGCAGTTCAAATCAAGTGCAGTTTACACAAGCGGGTGTACACACAGCACACCAGTGTGCTTTAACACACCCACCCCTTCACAAACAACCTGGGGCTATCTCTGCACTCTCTCTAGAAAGCACAAACACCACACTGGGTTGTCTTCCAAATAGGAAGCTGCTTCAATTTCATTCATCAACTGGCATATATGCACACACAAATATATCATATCTTGAGTTTTTTATATAGATGTTGGGAATTTTCTCAGAAGTCAAAAATCTAAACCTAGAAAAAATGTATGGGTCTTTTTTTTGCTTTAAGTATTACTAATAATTGCCTTGTTTTGGGAGTGGCGTTTTTCTAAAAGTTTACTGGCTGTTCTTGAATTACTGTGCTGAACCCCCCCCCCCTAAGTGTTTCTACAAATGGTAGACTGGTATAGGGAGATTCTAACTGAAGCTGCTGCTCATCTATCTGGCCACATGCTTCTTTATAAAGCTTTGAGAATTACATTTTATTCTGCGTACACACATTGACGAGATATAGGGCAAGACAGAGGGTGATGGAAGCTGGTTACATCATGCCAGATACATCACCATTTCCATCTGTTGTGTCATTCGTTTGCCTCTCTCTCCCTCTCACCTTTTTGGCCACTGTTGCCCCCATTGCTGGACTCGAGTGGGCTCCTCCAAGACAAGGTCATGTTGTTGGCATATGTTGTGAATCTGCCACCTGATCCCAGACATACCTGTATCCTGCATACCAGCATCCTGGCAGGGTGACGGTGGTGGTTGACAAGAAGAACGCTAGGATGATAAATGGATTATAAAAAAAAGAGGGAGAGAAGAAAAATCTGACAAAGGTAAATATAAAAGAAGGAAAGCAGATATGCCCAAGAAGATGATGGACAAAATCCTCCTAAACTGGCTAATGCTTGTTGACGTCTGTTTCCAAAAGAAGAAAAAAGAAAAGAAAAAAATGGCTTTTGCACTAAAAGGGGAACTAAAAAACCTTTTTTCTTTTTTTTGCGCATTATGTGTTAAACCGGTTGAACTTTGACCAATAGGGGACTCTGATTTGGTACTGACTTACGGATAGCGTCCTTTTCTAAACATGAGAATTGATTATAAAGGAGAAATTTATATTTGCACTTTTGTTCAGTTTCATTCTTCTGCTCCTCACAACTCTGTTTACCCTCCACCTACCAGTTCTACTGAGGTTTCCCAGGGAACTACATAAAACACTCAGACCACAACAACAAATGTCTCAAGGTCTCAAATGTAAACGGACATCATGAGGAAAAAAATAGCCTGTCTATAAAGCAAATCCACCCACCATTCACTTTCTAAACCTGATTAAAAGCAATGCAAATATCTATGAGTGAAAACTGTTTTATTTTTGTGAACTACTTTATAGAAAACACTAGGTTGCTTAAGCAAGCCTTTTGTGACTTTGTGACCTATGTGCCTTTGAATTGTAATTCATGAATCAAAGATAAAACTGGGCACAATGAACATGTTTTTGCTAACTGTGATTAAAGTAAAACACAGTTTATTATTTAATAATAAGTGATAATAAATGACAATAACTGTATTACAAAAAATGAGGACGGTTACCTTTTATAGTTGGACTGTAGCTTTATTTTTTTTTTACAAAGATCTTGTGTAAAGCTGCAGTAAAATATCAGCTTTATCTTCACAGCTGCCCTACTGTTCTTTGTTCTTTTCTCACTGTGTGACTGTTGATCTCTGCTCCTCTCGTTGTGGGTGGTAAGGTTAAAAGACAGCCTTCATACATTCATTCATAGGAGACAGTAACATGAAGGGATTCAACAAAAGCAAGTCATCTTTTTGGGGAAAAAAATATATAATATTTACACAGACATATATACAAACAAATATAACTTGTGCTACCATCCCAAAAACAAATGCCACAGCGTAATGACAAGGAATCTGCAGAATCCTCAAGATTAGCTGCCGCCGCCCGATTGTTTTTAAAAATTGAGCAGTTGAGAAATTAGGCAGTGGCAGCCGGCCGTCAGCAACTCTGAATGGACTATGTGTAAATATCTCCGGATGGCAGCCGTCCATATCAAGTGATGCCAGCCACCCTGTGGCCCAGGGGCATATAAAAGAGTGGGCCATTCTGCACCACTGGTTATTTGCAACTCAGATTTTGAGCACATATAAGAATCTTGTCAATTTACAATTTTTAGACAACATGCCTCCCAAGAAATCATAATATTCTGTCTTCTTTGTGTTCTTCTCAGCATCTACTCCAATTTGTCATCATGCAGGTCTCAGAGTTGCTGTGGTGCTGTCAACACCATAATGGGTTTTGTTTAGCATCGATGGCGTCTCCTCTTTTGGAGCAACGCTGGCTGAGACCGCCAGATTGACATCTGGTCATCCTCGGGCTCCCAGCCCATGTCAACTGCTCTCGTCAAGTCCCTGTGCTGCTACTGCCCAATGTCTAAAAATCGGACGGTAGCAGGAGGGTGCCAGTCTGAAATAGGCTGATCATCAGAAAATTTGAGGGACCTTGGAGACCGTCCTATCAGTCAAATATCTTGCTGCTTCCTTCCTGCCACCCGCCTGTAACTGGACTGCCACGTCCTGACCTCCAGGGTGCCCAGGCGGCCACTTACTCATCTAAAAAAAAATCGTTGCAGTTCAATTTGAACTTTTACTTAAAAACTCTGTGACTCTGCGTGGTATGTAAAAATGCCAGTGACGCCTTCCGATTACAAGTGCCACCGCGTGGCCACTTGGCGATTTTGCTGAAAAAATTGCATTTAGGTCGCAGCATGGTGACATTTTGGGATATGTGACTGGAGTCTTATTTTAGCAACAAAAAAATGTAAATTAGCTTTGTCCTGTAAAAAAAAAAAGTATTATAGATGTCTTTCCTAATAGATGACTTTGGTCTTTATGTGTTTTTTCCTGCATTCACCCAAACTGCTGCAGAGCTTGCATAGTCCTGGGTATTTTTATGTCTTTGGGTAGGCCAGTAATGCTGTCCTAGACAGAGTTCTTACAGATCAGAAAGTATCAGTTCCTTGTGTAATTTTCAAATCTTCTGCAAATGAATATAATGCCACTCCCAGCTACAGCTTAGTCATTTATTGCCCATCAATCCTTACTGTCACAGTTTTTCACATATCTGGTGCGACAGTTGCTTCTAATTGTTCTGAAATTTAGCCTGTTGCAACTTGATGCTAACAAGAATTGGCATCAATCCTTATACAATTAGACAGTGTCTTTTTACAACAATAAACATTGGAAGAATGAGATACAAAATGTAACTGACCATGGAGTAATTCTCCAAAAAAGTGAGAATTGATAGCTTAACACACTTGGGTTTGGTCACCGCTCTGTAGGGGTAAGTTGCTATTTTGATCAGATGGAAATTTTGTGTGAGACGACCAATCAGATTATCATGTAATCTGATTGGTCGTCTCACATATATATATATATATATATATATATATATATATATATAACGTTGTGTTAAAGTTGCCTTTTCATCAATGCGAAGCTGGGATGGAAACAAAAACAAAGAAAAAAAAGTAAAATCTAAAAAAAAATCTGCAGCTCTTTGCTTGTAGCCATGAGACATTTCTGAATAATTAATACCAAAGATTGTTGGCGACTAATACATGAGAGTATTTGTAATAATTCCACATAATACCACAAACTGCAGAGCAAGCTATACTCTTTATTCCCTTGTTTAATGTCACACTTAGTAAGCACAACAATTTTGCAACACCTGTTACCCTAAAATTTACTTGTCTCTGCCAATTGTTTAAATTTTTAATATTTTGTGGAATATTTTTCTATTCATCTAATTTAGTTGATGCCTTACTTTTTTTTAATTAAGTTAACTCAATTCATTTTATAACACAGTTTTATTTCAAACATAACTAAGTTTGAGTGTTAAAATGCATATGTTCGGTCTGAGTACATAAGTGATATTTTTGCTCAGTGGTAAGGATCCCCAAGTGTCACATTCACCACCTTTTTAGCAATTAAAACAACAACAACAAAAAAAAAGAAGCAAAACTGTAATATGTCTGAAGATGAGAAAGAGAGCAAAGTTCCTCTCGGCAGCTCGACTCACAGTCAAAACAAGATGGCACTAGAAAAAAAATGTAGGAAAACAACAATTGGATTTAATAAAAAAAAAATACAGAAATAAGTTAGAAACATATAAATCATGTATGCAGACAAAAAACTCTAACAATTCTAACATGTGAAGTCACTTCCTGTTTGCTGTTGTAAATGAATGTGAACGATGACGTATACAATGCTCCAGTTTGAGAGTTTGCTTTACTATTGAGACTGCTGACCGATTGGGAGATGACAAGAGAGAAAAAAAAAATTCAAGCTGGTGTTCAGGTACTGTCCTGCAAACCTGTGACAGTGCTTCATCACACCAACCCTGCAAAACTAGGACCTGCAACACATGGAAAAAGAAATCTGCTGCAGACACACAGCAGCTCTGCTGAAGGGAGGGCTGAAGCTCACAGTCCCTTAATGTTATCTTTAAACATTTATTTGACTGTATTTCATATAAATTAATTTTTATTTGAAACAAAGACATTTAGTAGTTTATTTTTTATCAAGATTTTCCAAAAGAAAAAGTAAAGTAGAAATGCACTTAATGCCAAGGCTCAATGAAAAATTATAACCTAAAAAGATGGGCTGGTTAGGGTGAGTCATTGACTGTTTTATTCTTTTTCTGATTTGCAAAGCTGTTTTTCAGAATGTTTTGCATCATGTTTGCTGCAACTGTTAAAGCTTGAAAGGACAGAATGCTACACTTTTAGTATATTCCTTAGTTTTTGCAGCAAGTTGTTGTTACGCATTCACGACAGCTTTCTTCTAAGCTGCATTTTTCATGCTTTACTTTATAAACCAGCCATAAAAATATTTACAAAAAATCAGTTTTAGAGATCAGAAAATATTGATTTAATCACCAGTCCTTAACCACTTCCTGCATAAACTGTCTTTACAAAACTAATATGCTTATCCACTAGAGTTTTGTTTTGTGAAGTCAACTTAAATTATGGCAGTAGGCGTTTTTTAGAGTGTTTTTGGATAAGTAAAAATTGTTTTGACTGTTCAGAAAATGGTTTAGCTCTTTGCAAATAGCCTGAAGCACGGCTGGAGCCTTGTTCATTTCCCAGTTTTAGATTTGTGTCTTCAAGCAACATTACTGTTTGCAGCTCGTGAAGCTTAAACAAAATGAGCATGGTGGAAATGTCTCCTAACATGCAAAAAGTCCAACCTGCACCTGAGATTGTTTAACATATTAAGATTTTTTTATTCGAAATGCTAGTGGTGGTTTTTCAATGTTTTGACATTTTTGCCTCCAGCTACTGCACGGATTTTTTTCCCCCTTGCTTTCACTCTTTATCTCTATATGTAGGGTTTCAGGGATAGGCGTGATCCCTGCAGACTAGTAAGCAGCACTCATCTTGGTGTGTGATCAAAGCTGACTGCCTGAAGCCTATGGATTTTCTGTGGTGGCAAGCTCATATGCTATACTGGCGTCAGCTTGGGTATCTTATCCAGTTTTGCCAGAATTACCAACCTCGGGCAATCAGTCGTTCTCAAAATGGCCACATTGGAGTGCAATTGAATGGAAGACAAAGAAAAAGTTTGTGCACCATACACTTCCACAAATACTTCCCCTTAATGTGTAATAATTCAAGCAAGAAGGAAACTTTCTGTCTCTGCTACCAATTTAACGTCAAAACAAAGGAGTACATCAAGTTTTTTTTTTTTATTATTATTTATTTACAATCTGGAGAAAATGTACTATAAGAAATCTTTCCATATGACTTTTAGAAGGGATTTTTTTTTCAACAAGTGAAATATTCCTGGGGTGGATATAAATGTAGACAAACAGAGCAATTTATGTTTATTCAAAAGTACTTCCCATTTCTGCATATAATTTACAATATTGCTGCCTTCTAGCTAGTAAGTTAGTCTCTAAAAGTAGAGCATGGTTAATCTTTATAGAAAGATTACATATGATCTAAATTAACGGAAATTGCAAATGGCCTACCTTCCTTTGTTTTTTTGCAAGTTTTCTTGCGACATTGTTTTCCCATTTTCTTTTTTGTCCTATTTTAACATAATAACTTCTACTATCTCGTTGTTACAAGAAAGCAAGGGTTTTTTTCTTGTGATAATGAAACTCCAAGACAGTATTTCTCATAAGCATAACACTGTAAATTGGAATTTCATTGGAGATCATCATAGATGCACCTCTCATGCATCATTCTGTAACTACGTGATCACGCAGGATCACGGAACTGTAGTCGTCTGCACAGCTGTTGTCGGGCTAACATTCTCCTCAAACAACGGTGACTGATTTGGACATTGTTCATGACTGACAACATAAGCACAACTTAGACCACATCTAAATGATTGAATTTCAAATTGATCAGTTCTTCTGGTGTTTGACATTATCTCAAACAAACTGCTTTGTTTTGCTGCAGATTATAAAAATTGAGATTCTTCGTAATCTGGTTATGGTGACGTAACAACATGCGTTATCTCGTGATAACGACATCTACTTTCTCGTTATCATTGCATAAAAACTTGTTTTCATGGGATAACATGAGGGTACATGTCATTGTCACAAAACAACAGGCCAAAAAAGAACAAAAAAACAAACAAACTTCCATATAAACCAAATGGCAATCTAAGACATTTTTTTTTGTCTCAGACAACCGGGATTTAAAATGGTCACTGTGCAGAAATTAACATAATTAATATTTTACTTGGATGTGTATATATATATATATTGATTACATTCATCTAGTACATCTTGAAGTGAATTCCATGTAAGGTGCACGTCTGTCTGCAGCTGCATTTAGGTCTGTATGCAAATTTGCAGATGCGCTTTAAAACCCTCATGGTATTGCCTGAGTTGGAACCCAATGAGGCACTTTGATTACAGCCTGACCGATGTAGTCTCACGTTTTCGTTAGATGCTCCAGCTCAACCCCACTTATGCCCACCCCTTCATCTCTACCCCCAACCCCTCTCCCACTTTTCATTTCATTCAGCCCATTCCAACTAATGCAATTTGTTATAGCTTCAAATAAGGCCTTGTTTTCTGTCTTTGCGGCACTTCAAACAAAGTGGCTTCTGTTATTGCTTATCCAGTTTGAAGTAGGCCCTCCTGCATCAGCTTTTTTTTTTTCTTTTCAATGTTTCTTTCTCCTCAGGTCCACTTCAGTGGTGCACAACTGCCAATTTAGACTCCGAAAATGTAGCATAAGAGGTTAAATTCTTATTAAGCATATGTGGAAAGGTTTTTTTTTTTTTTTTTTTTGGTGATGGAATTACGACATTGCCATTTTGTGTTGGATCAAACTGATATGCTGAGCTCTATTTCTCCCTCCCTCTTATTTTGAAGCACAAATACCTGCTGCATAAATGTGAAGATAAAACTAGTGAAGTTATTAAAGCAAACTTGAACGTATCTTTTGGTATAAAACTGTGGTTTTGCCTCATGTTTATTTGTCTCTGTTTTCCTGGACGCTGACCAAAACAACAAACCAAAAAAAAGAGTTCTTGGTGAATTTTCCAATAATACATTTTGGATTTGCAATAATGAAAAGCAAATTGCGATGTTTGCCTGAAAAGCAATTGGCATGACTTTCTGTGATTGCTCCAAAACACAAAGAAAAACTGGCCTGTTCTCAACTGTGAAGTTCTGTTTAATGTACACAGCATGTATCAGACCTGTTCTCTTTTTAAACAATAGAATTGGTCATAATCATTTGACTTTGTTCATGATTTTGCGTGTTTCAGGGAATGATGTATTTGGAGGAGCGCAGGTTGGTCCACAGAGATTTGGCAGCTCGAAACGTTTTGGTCAAATCTCCAAACCACGTAAAGATAACAGACTTTGGACTGGCTCGACTGCTGGATGTCAACGAGAAAGAATACAATGCAGATGGAGGAAAGGTATCACCACACCAACACCCTTGAGAAAATCCACAAAATGTTTTTTATGTCTTTTCCGAAAAATTGCGTGATCAAGCGGCCAATATCAATGAAAAGTCTGTGTAAGCACATGTAAATGCGCATTTCGGTCATCTATACTCTTGCGTTCACGCATAGCTACTTACATTTTAGGGCCGTTCGAATAGCTTCTCTTTTAATCCACAGAGGTGCCAACCATTTGAAAATTGATCATAGAGGAGAAATGAAGAATTGCAGTTTGTGGCCGGCCAGAATTACATGTCACCAAGTCTTTTGTAGATCTTATAGACTTGAGACAGAAATAGGGAGGAGCACGATTTAAGAGATTTGCACAGCTTCAACATTCTGCAACAAGCCTCTTCCAACTGTTGGTGGTGGACATGCACTAGTATCAGGTAGCAACAGTCTAGTAAACGCACATCAAATAAATGTGAACGTAGCGTCACACATATTTGTAATAAAAATATATATGTTATTCTGCACTACATTGTCCTCCAATCTAAATACACCAAAAGCTGAAAAAAAGCAGGTTTTATTTTAAGTATTGTTTATTTTAAAAAGTCAGCAGACACAAGGGATTCATCATTCACAAGAAACTTCCCAGGACTCCTTTGCATTCTTGCTAAAATCAAGAGTGAACACAACTGAATGTGTTCCTTTGGCTCTGTCCTGTGAGCCCTCCCTGATTTATTACTGAGTATTTTAGACCTTGTGATCCTAGAGGCAGTTTTTATATGTTTACACTCTTATAAATGCTTGGCAACATGGTCATTTTTTCTTCTTTCTAACAACTTTTGAGTGGACATAATAAATGCTCGAATTGCTGTTTTGAACTGATGACACCACCTGATATAAGACGGCAGATGATAATGTTAATAAGGGTTTCATGGCCTTCGGGTGAAACTTAAACCATCACAATAAAAACATTTTCAGTGGATAGAAATACTATTCTGCTTTATTGAACCCTTTTTATTTACCTTCAGGGAGCAGAGATCTCCAAACCTTGTAACGCTGTAAACAAATCCATCCTCTGGGGTCTCTGACCTCTTCTCATCTTTGTTTATCTCCTTCTTCACTTATGTTTGGTTCCCAACGTTTTCTTGCAAGAAGGGCAACTCCATCCTCTTCCCAATTTGTTGATTGTGGTTTATGTTTGTGATGGGTGCAGGTGATAACATCCTTCTCTCAGCTGAGAGAATATAGCATTCTAACCTTCAACATTTCCCCTCCTCATCCTCTGTCTCGAATCAGTCTTTAAATCAAATTACTTTGCTAGGCTGCATCCGAAACCGCTATGTTTTGCTTCGTTCTTATTTTACTCCGCTTTTGGTGTCTTTTCTTTGTAACTTTTTCTAATAGTTTATTTGATCTTTTTTATTTTCAAAAAAAAAAAAAGATTATTTTGGTCAAAACACATCCTTGAATCATCATAGCAGAATATCTACAAAAAATTTACAGAAGCTTTCAGTGACTTGTTATCTGAAAATTAAACTTTTATTGGGATATAATAACTTGTGCAAAATGTAATCCTGAATCTTCATCTATCTGGCAGATGCCTATCAAATGGATGGCTTTGGAGTGCATCCATTACAGGAAGTTTACTCATCAGAGTGATGTTTGGAGCTATGGTAAGTCTAATCATTGAATCAATGGTTGTTTTTTTCTGTTTTTTATCACATTTGGCTTTGTTTAAAAAAAAAAGTTTAATATAGCAAAGCTAAAAAAGTAAAGGTATAGAAAAAGTAAGGTAGCATTTCCTTTACTTCCCATCATCTTTAACATCCATCTTTTTCCAACTACAATGGATGTTTAACATGTTTTTGTTTCTAACATCATAATTTTGCCAGGAACTTAAGCTTCATATCTGAAAAAAAAAACAAATTTTCTTAAACAACAAAATGCGTTTTTTTTGTTATCTAACAAAAAGCTAGAAAATGAAAAATAAAAATGGTTGAAGACAAATTGCTCTAGTTATTTTTCATTCTGTATAATTGATTCATATTTTGGTATTTTTTAAATGTGATTATTTATTTTTACAATATTTCAGCAAAATTTTTGTTTCATAACCTCTTTATTATATTTTGAACTTTTGTTTAGTGGCATTGACTGAATCAATGTAGCTATGAAAAATTACGAGTCAATAAATAGTGATGTTACCTTTTTTTGAGTAGCACTTTCAATAATGTGGTTATTAATAAAAATAGTAGGGGTGTTTACCATGGTATGCTGAATTCACTGTCAGCTGTAGGTTGCATAAATCTTTTTCATTATGTAGAAGAATATAATTTTTTTTTTATCAAGTGTTTTTTTTTTTATGCATTTCATTCATGCAGACTCATTCATTTTTATATGTCTTGTTCAATATTAAAATTACAAAATTAATATTATTTTTAAACTCTGTAATAATACTTTGGTATTATAAAATAGTATAAAATGTAAGTTGAACGATACCTGTTCATCATAGGTTTCTTAAAGCCTCTGGTCACCTTCTGTGACCAAAAGCTGGGTATTCGTCACTTTTTACTCAATACATTCTCCTTTTTTCAATGCATTTCTCCTAATTAACTAAGCTTTAATTCCATAACTTTATTAATTCTCCTGATATCGGTTCTGGTATTTCTTATTCTTTTTCTTTATGTCATTTTAATGCTAATTTTAGGTAATTTTCTCCTGTGTTTCCTATGTACTTTGCAAAAAGCTCATGTCACTCTCTTTCATTATACAGTTTCAGTCGATCTGAAAGACCGCCACTGACAAAAAGGCCTCCTGTAGTGCTTTTTTTGCAGTGCAGAAATCTTGTAAAAGAATGGAGCCTTTAACTCCTTGGAAAGGAGCTCCAACTTGGAGCCAAATTTTAAAATTCACCATTGCATACAAGGACCCACTGCAGTTAAGGACAAAGCTCTTTTATGTATCAAAGTCCTTCAGGATTGTTGGGACTCACAATTTGCATTCCAATTTACAGCAACACATTAGGTGGTTAGTTTATTTTTTTAATGATTTTGTTTGGTTTCATGCTCAGAGAAAAAAAAAAAAAGTTTCCTTTTTTCATGTCACTTTTCAACTCTCTGATCTTTCTTTTAAGTTATTTCTTTGTCTTTCTCTAAATAACCCTGAACTGAACTCTAGTATTGAGAACTAAGATCATTTATACCCCTCTTTTATTTAGGTGTAACTATATGGGAGCTGATGACTTTTGGAGGAAAACCATATGATGGAATTTCAACCAGAGATATTCCAGATCTGTTGGAAAAGGGAGAGCGTCTTCCCCAGCCGCCCATCTGCACAATTGATGTTTACATGGTCATGGTCAAATGTAAGTGGTTTCAGAGTGGCAGCAGAATACGAATTCATCAAAACGGCAGCACAAATGTTTCTCTCAAACGTTGTGTCTGCTGCTCTCTGTTAAAGAAAGAACGTGCAAAAATGATATCCTTTGAAACAATTACTCAAAGTTTGTCATCAGTTAAATGCAGAAGTGTTCTCACAGCAACCACAACTTCAGGCTATTTTCAAAATGTTAGTCAAATTTGAATGTTTTGTTTGAGCTTTGTCAGGCTGCCTCTCCGTCTCATATTCAACTAGAAATTGATTTCCAGATGTTTTTCTCTGTCATTAGTAAAGAAGAAGAAAGGAAATGTGCCTGTTGTCATGGTGATTTGTTGTCTCTCAAGGTTTGGACCAAAGGCAGATACTCTTCTTTGTAAAAAAAAAGAGAGAGAGAGAGAGAGAGAGAGAGATATTATACAGAATGTACAGAAAAATAATACATTACTGACAAATTTCTTAAAGAAGTTGTTTTGGGCTCATTTGTAGAATTTCCTGCTCACTGATATCATTAAATCAGGCAGAATTATAACTTCTGCTCCTTGTTGCCAAACCAAAGACATGATGCCAGCTTCACTGTGGCCTTGTCCTTCCAGATCAGGGGGCAACTCTGATAGTCGCCCCCACTTTGACTTTTATGTCCACCCTGAACCAGCGCCAACCTGTGCAGCAGAGACCTCTTATCCGACTATAACCCAACTTTTTCCACACTACTGTACATTCAAAAATATCAAAGCTAAAAATAAAAAAACACACTCCATGTATACATATTATCTTAAGGTCACTGTTACATTATAAAAAAGGAAGTAGATTCAATGTAATTGTTTTTTTCTTTCAAAATGTAAACAGACTGTACCCTAGGCTGGATCACATGAGTGCTTTGGTATTTTACCCATGTGTTAACAGGGAAATTGGCAGGAAAACAAATTGGTCCATATGGCCATTTTAGTGATGAAAAAAAGTAACCACGTTTTCATTAAAAACACCACATTTGGATTTTTTTTTCATGAAAACTCATATTTAGAATTAAACACCAATTTGTAATAAATTCATAAAATTATGAAAAAAGGGAAATGTTGCCGAATAAAGTGACGTACTCTATTAAATAAGTTGTCTTTAATACTTAGATTAATAACAGATATTAATCTGATATTTGTATAGTTAAAATTTTACATTGGTGGGGTAAATGCATTTTTGTTTGTTTGTTTAACTATTTGTTTTTTTCTTTATTCTTCTAATCCTACACATGGAAACTAATTTGTGTGTCCTTTAGAGAAAAAGTTTGACCAAGATTAAATCTTTCAATTACTTCACAGAGTCCAGACAGAAAAAAGAAAAGAAAACTTGATCTGAAGATGTTCGTGGATGCTGCATAAACAATAAAAATGTCATCCAGCAAAGAGTACATATTCAAATCTCTGCTGTTTATTAACTTTAATCGGGCTGTTTTCAGGCTGGATGATTGATGCAGACAGTCGACCACGGTTTAAGGAGCTGGCTGCAGAGTTCACTCGAATGGCACGTGATCCCCAGCGATACCTGGTCATCCAGGTGGGTAATCTTTTTGATGGTCAAGTCATACAGGTCTCAGACTCCAGGCCTTGAGGGCCAATGTTCTACATGTTTTCAAATTAACCTGACATTGAAGGTGAACGTAATTCAGGAAATAATAAGCAGATGAGGCAGGATTTTCTTAAAAACCAGCAGGATGCCGGCCCTTGAGGCCCAGATTCTGAGACCCCTGCAAGCCCACACTACAAGCTTTCCTCTCTTTCATTATGATTGTTCTTGTGGCACTTTGAATATGTATGCAATGCTCAAATAATTAGTTTTACTAATACAATGACACAAAGGAACTTCAAACTACATAATATTTCTTTAGGGGGATGACCGCATGAAGCTGCCAAGTCCCAATGACAGCAAGTTTTTCCAGGGCCTCCTGGAGGAGGAGGAACTAGAGGACCTGATGGATGCAGAGGAGTACTTGGTGCCCCACTCCTTCAACATTCCACCTCTTGCATATGCGCCTCACTCCGGCATGGACTCCAGCAAGGTATTTTATTTTGGAAACCTGCAAACATTTTAGAGCGCAGAGAACCTTTACTTTTGTACGAGGAAAAATAATAAGACATGTACATCAAAACTGAGATATTAGATTTATATGCTATAATGTCGAAGAAGCCAACTAGTTATTTCGGAGAATGTCTGATGTTAAATTTAAATTTTTGTCTGTCTTACTTTTAGTCCTCCATATTTTTGTAACTCACCAACCCATGTTCAAAATGGCTAACATGGTTTTGTTCTTTCAAAACAGGCAATTATAGTTTTTCCCAATCGCTAAACACTAAGTCAAATAAAAAATAAAAAAAAACCTTTGTTGTTTTCTAGGACATAGTATCTGCACAATGGCAGGAGTTTATTAGAAATTCACCTCTGAGTTGTGGCCGGGACTGTTCGTTTGGAGCAATTCTGCCTCCACTTCAAGACACTCATTTCTCAGAGCTATCTGTTTATACACCCTACATCTAGCTTACAGCCCCTCACACTCCCAACCTAATATTACCAGTGCAGCAAAAATGGCGAGCAATAGTGGATCTATCCAGCCCTATCAACTTGAAACTGTAATTAATTTGTGTTTTGAGGTTGAATTTTAGAGCGAGATCTTCTCAGTATCTGATTTTACTCCTGTTTCCTTTTTTTTTTTTCTTCATTTCCTTCAAGACCCAGTTCAGCTGCCAAGATCCCGGTGTGAGTTTAGAGGACATACTGGCCTCCCTCCCTAGAGCAGTTCCACCCATGTCTGGAGGAAGCCTGTCTCCACAGGAACTTACTTCAGGTGCGCAGATCAGCAGCAGATTTGCTCAAGTCGGCCAGGATGACCCTCGCTGTAACGGAACGCTGAGGAGGCAGGCCTCCCCGAGATCAAGCAAGATCATAGCTGGTTCCGTCCTCAGTGCAGGACAAGGTGAAGTAGAGTCTTGATTTTTGTTATTACTTTTTTGAGTAATGTGAATGTCTCTATGTTAAGTGATCCTACAAACCATTTTTTTTTCTTTTGTTCCTGTTTTTCTCTAAGCTTGTAAGTAACTGGGATGTCCCTTTGAAAACAAGATGTCAAGAAGCCAATCCTCCTTTAAATTTAACTGTTTACATAAAATCAGCAAATAAAGGTCAGGGTAAAGTTTAAGAATAATAAAAAGTCAAGGACACGTCACAACACACCAAATACAGTCAGCTTTATTCGGAAATGTGATAATTTTTTTTTTTTTGGAAAGTGTTGTAAAAAGTATTCAGAGACATAGGGATGCTTAAAAAAAGGATTGCTGCATCCAAGATTCGCTCTTTCACTAATGTAGATTTGGTTGGGTTAGTTCATGTTTATGTGCTTTAGAATTCCGTTTTTCTACATGTCTGGGTTTTGCTTCCCAAGGTGGAGCAGAGGACAACGGCGGACAGCGTTACAGCGCCGACCCCACTTGTGCGTTGGCTGAACGCGGTGCAAAGGATAAGGACAAAGATGGCTTCATAGCTGCTATGAGAGACAAGAACGCATCAGGTTTAGTCACAGTTTTCAAAAAACTGATTGTCTCTTCATAGAATCCACATTTCTGCTCAATCTGAACTTGTCTAAATCTCTATGTACTTGTGTACAAAGTAAATAAGCTTTTACAAAAGTTTATGTAAAATGTGAATGGCTCTTGATATTTGCTAAACTATTGCACGTCTTCTCTTTTTGGTTAGATTACCCCCACCCCATTGAAGAAAACCCTTTCGTTGCACGTCGCAGGAATGGGGATGCCCATGTGACGTTTGATGGAGCAAGTTGCCACACCCTGCATTTGGCCAGAGCAGCGGCAGCCCCGAAAAGCCAGCCCTCACTTGGGGATGAGTACGTCAACGAGCCACTGTACCTGAATACATTCCTTAACCCCGGAGACAAAAACAGATTGGCTGTTGCTAGCTTAATTTCTACACCTTCTACTGTACAATCAGTTCAGCAGACAGTGAATCCCTCAACCTCAAGCCACAAAGTTTCCAGCGCTGGATATGTAGTAACCCCTGGCCACCTTCCACATCCGTCATATCCCTCACACACCTTGCATCCAGGACATTCAGGAAAAGCTCAGCATTCGGATGTCACCAGCAATACCATAATGTTCGAAAATAAAGGCAAGAAAACCACTTTTGACAATCCAGAATACTGGCAGCACAGTCTCCCTCCCAAGTCCTCATTGCACAACCCAGAGTACCTGCAGGACTGCAGCACTCGTTTTTTCTACCGGCAAAATGGACGCATTCGACCCGCTGTGGCCGAAAATCAGGAATACTTGTCTGAGGCTGCTATGAAAGCAGGTAATGTTTTGCCTCCCCCTCCATACAGGCAGAGGAACACTGTGGTGTAGTGACCCACCTGTAGCTCCCGAGGGCTGAGAGATGTGGTGGAGATTAATACTCCTCTCTTTTCCATGATGCACTTCTTCACCGGGATTGTCCTTGCACCTTTCCTAAACACTTCTGTGATTGCAGATCTTGCAGTCTTGCTATGAAGATCTGCCTTTTCATTAACAAACCGTAATAACAGTCAATGAAAACCTCAACTGACACGCTGACCATCTTTACTAACTTTTTTCTCCGCGATGATCCCTGAAGCATTTGTAAGCAAAGCTGTGAGAATGAGTTATGTTCTTGAAGAAAACAACTGAGCACTAAAAAGAAATCAACAAAAACATAAATTAGAAATATAATTACACTTACCCAATGGGGATTATTTCATGATCTTGCAGCAGTGCTTCATGTACCCTTGAAACTCAAATCAGCAAAGTTTAACATCCCACTTGATTTTTTTTTTACTGGCTGGCTATTATAGTTCATGCATTCATCACACCAGCTCTTATTATGGATGGACCAAGTTAAGAAGTCTGAAGGCTTGACAAACCAACAATAACTATTCATCAAACCTCCTTTGAAACGCAGACTGACAGATGAGCCTGCTGCCCGAAGAAATACTTTATGATTTCGAATGACCTTGTGCTGGAAGACGAAGTGTGCTGGCGGAGGCTGTGGCACCAAGTCACCTGATTGAGAGCGTGTTATAGATGATGGGATGACAGAGTGGAAAGTTGAACATTTGGTTTCTGTGAAGAAAACATAATAAATCTCCACTTTATTTACTATCTTTAATATACATTAAATTAAATGTACTAGTTAACAGCCATATCAATATTCATTTAATGCGTTTTTTTTGTTGGTATTATCAACTTCTTGAAACTTTTCGTACATTATTGAATCATAAAGATGGACTTAATCTTTCTTTTTCCATTACCGATGTGACTTTAAGTAATTTGATCTCAATTTGAAACAGACATTGTGACATGATCATAGGTGAATTCACAAAACTGTAAGGAAAAAAAGCAATACTATATCACTTTCAGACAAAAATGATCCTTGAAGTTGTCTCTTTGAAACATGGTGTGTCTGAAAGGTGTTTTAAGTGCATAAAAACATCTGTGTAATGCACATATGTGTGTTATTAGAAACAACAATCCTCTTAAGTAACTCACAATCAGGTCTCTATGTTTCAGAGAAGCACATGGAGGATCTGCAAGAACCTTTCTACAGAAAATGTTTAATAAATAAATAACACAGTGAAGGAAAGGGACACCTGTTTTTTAACATCACTAGTGTGATTTGATGGTCTAGTTTCCAATAGTGATGGGTGATACAAGATTTTTTAGATTCAATACCATACCGATTATTCTATGCCAATCACTGATAGCAATTACTGGTAACTTGTTATTGGTGAATTGTTGTTTCTCTCAATCATATTAATTGTAATCCTAAAAACAAATACCATCAGAAACGCCAGATAAGAACATTAATGTGCAAGGTTAAAAAAAACACAAAATTAACCTACTCCTGCTGAGCTGTGTTGTTGCCAAGGGTAACACACACAACTCACAGCTCCTCTGGTCATGTGACTGATGTTAAATATGTTGTGGGCTGGGTGGCACAAAACACTGGAGTAACCAACCTAGTTACCAAAAACACCTAAAAAGTGTCATATGCACTTTTATTTTCTCAATTATTAATTATTATTAATAATATGTACTTCATGGAGCAGTCGATATCAAAATTGGTGATGTATATTGGTGATCTATATTAACTATCAATATTCCCATCACTAGTTTCCAGCTTTCTGGACTCATACAGTCATTATCATGGCATTTTAAACTCCGGCTTGCTGTCATGATAAAATAAATACAGAAGCATAATGTAATCTAATGACAAATTGAATGCACAGGTGATAACTAGCCCAGGATAGTTAATATTCAAATCTATTTTTTAGTTTTATCTTCATTTTATTGACAAAGCAACTTTACTGTAAAGATTTACTACTTTTGAGCAAGGTTGGCAACTCATATTTGTTAAAACTGTAGCTAACTGCAGAGAAGCTTTTAAATTGAACTTTTTTCATTATGTTGGTGGAGGCAACGTGAATAAAAAAAACTGAATCTGTAGTAAAACTGACAAACAGGATTCTACCTCATTATTAATATTAGGGTGTTTGGTTTTTGTTCACTTTCATATTTAGCCTTACTTTAAATTAGTTCCTAATTGTTAGACTAACATTTAATGAAGTTTTTTATTTTTATTTGCCGTGATATAAATTAGATGCTCCAGATTTCACATTTGATACTTTAAAATCGTATTATCTATCTTTTTGGCACAAATAATTAATGTTTATCATTTTGAATGAAGATTTTTACTGGTGGACAACGATGCATGACAGTATCTTAACACCTACCATACTATTATAATGGTTAACAGATTCAAAAATGTAACAAGTGCAACAGAAGGCATGATAAGAGAACCAGCCCAATGTTGTGAGTTTTTATGTCATAGGTTTTTTATTTACAATTCTCTAAAAAAAAAAAAAAAAAAAGGACCCAGGATAACTTTCACTGACAAAAAAATATAATCATATCACCCTATTGTTCTGCATGTTAATCATGTTATCATCTTCTTGTGAAAGGCAGTAACAAAATGGGACTGCCTAATGTCTGTGCATGAGCTCTGACGAACACTCCAATTTACAAGCACTGTTACACAACTTTGTGCCTCTCTATTCAATATTCTGATAAGCAGTGCGAATGATTTGCAAAGCACAGATGTTGCCCTGGTAGTATTTTTTCTGCCTCTTAGGTTTTTATGGAGGATAATTTAAACCCAGTTGAGTTCCAGCTGAGGTACAAGTTATCAAATTATAATGGGACATTAAACCTATTAAGAAATTACAATCAAAGATTAGCACCATGTAGCTACTGTAGACGCGCAGATGAAAGGTTCATTTTTGTATACACCTTGTTGAGGAAAAAGGTGAACTCTGAATCAAGTAAAAAAAACTGGAAAAAGGAGCTGCTATATTCTCAACAACCTTTTCTAAATAAAATACAAAGCCATATTTGGCTTTTGTTCGACTGATATTTCAAACAAACTACTTTAGACATGCCAATGCATTTCTGTCACTTTTTGGAAAGCCTTGAACCTTATTTGCTGGACTATAAGTCGCAGGAGCAAAGAATAAATAATCAAGAAGAAAAATACATAAGTTGCTCTGGAAAACAGGTCGCACTTTAAGGAGAAAAGAGCAACGTTTCTGAACAAATCTGCTCAGCCCGGTGTAATGAAGCATTCGCGCTGGAAGTAATTCGCGTGTCAAATTTGCATCCACTGCCACTTTTGACGCACGTCAAATTTGATGCTCAATGTTTTTTCCTTTACCAGGCGCTAACCTCACTGCAAATAAAAAAAAATAAAATTCAGCAGGAGAACGATTCATCTACTCTGTTTTCAACGGCTCTTCTTCTGCTTTGCTGTCAATAGCAAATACCGATCGACACACCTACAGTGCCCTCTAGCAGTTCTTAGTGGGTAACTACCGCTTAAGGGCTATCTGTTGTTAGTGGGAAAATAAACATATGACTCTATTAATGTAAAAAAAAAAAAAAAAAAAAACACATTTAAGTTGCTTCTGAGTATGTCGCACCCCTGGCCAACCTACGCAAAAAACTGTAACTTATGCCCTGAAATATTCTGCACGTTTTGTTCAGATGTGGCAAACCTCCACTTCAGAGTTGGAAAGTTTTCAAAATGTATCACCCACCAGGAGTTTGTAGCAATGCTTGTAGACCACTATATGTCCAGGTATGTAAGAGCAACAAGAACATCAGAGTCCCCAAAAAGCTTTTGAGATGGGTCTCTGTGGAAAAGTAAAGCCAATCTGGAGGAGAAAACCTCTCATTGCTCTCAGCCAGTAACCATTGCAGAAGGCTTTTAACTTTCCAAATGCTAATTCATCCACTTTCCCTTGTGTTGTTCTGCTGGGAAATCATTCCACTGTGAGGTTAGAACCGGGGGTTTTAGCATTCAAAAAAGGTTACCCACACAATTCATCAATATACGTTAAGTTCGGTGAAAAATATCTGAGTGCACTGTAACATGAAAGGGGGAGGGAGTGTTTAAATGGCACTCCTTATTATTCCTCATGGGTGACGGTTGGATGATGTGTCACAAATTATGTTCTGCTGCAGATGCAGTGGCACATGGAGAGCAGCCATGTGGAATTATTTGTTTCAAAACTGTGTTTTGATAGTCATAATAATGGGAAAAAAAACAAAAAGCCAAAAGAAGTCATTAACAAATGCAAACAGGTCATATTTTATTGTGAGAGTATGTCATGCCCCAGAGGAAAAGTGCATAAATTATGTAAAGCAAGCGATCATTTAAATAACCGGTCATGCTGACTGCTCACTCAGAAAATGGTCCCTGAGGATTTTTTTTGTGTTTGTGAGCCCATGTCTGTGTTAAAGGACTAGACGATGACATGTGGATTACAAGGAAAATTTGTTTTATTCCAACATTTAAAGTTAAAGTTTTATTTTGACTTTTTTTCCCAGTAACTTTTGACTGTATATAGAAAACTGGGCTGAGCGACTCCGCCCCCCTCGCTTTCCAAATAGGAAGTATCTGCTAGCTCCAAGAAGCCCAAATCCCATAGACTTCTATTGAGAAATTAACAACTATAACTCAGTCATTCCATTTGTCAGAATAACCATTCTTGTTCTAATGCCCTACTCTTAACATCTTCTAGCTAATCCAATTTTTGTTTTCAGAAGTTGCTGTAGAAACGTTGGCTCAGACCAACGGACCAAGCACTGTCTTCTGGTTCCAACATGGCGATGTCCCAAAAGTGGACAAATAGGGACTGAATTTGGTTAATTTCGCTGGAAGCGTCAGAAAGGCATTTTCTATGGGTGACGTCACACCCACTCAGTCCAGTTCTCTATATACAGTTAATGTAAATAATGCATATAACTTTTCTATATTTTTTAAATCAACTTTTATCTAAGTTATAGTTAAGAAATGGGTAAAGGAGAATCTCAAGGTCATTTTCAAGTTTAGTATCATTGCCTAAGGAGATTAAGAAAATTTTAATGAACAAGTTTAGATCATTCCTTTAATTTTTCAAGTTTCAATTTAAATTAATGTTTGAAGAAAACTTAAGTCATTAGGCTTTTTCAAATCATAAAACAGCTTACAATATTGTTTTAATTAACATTTAACACAAGATGAAAAATCCCATGAGGCTGCAGATTTTGCTTTGATTTATTTAACGTTTCCGAACATTTGATTTTTTGCAAGATCTGTCATAAGCGTAATATAATTTGACAAGGCTTTCCACATCAATAACATATGCTAGGGTTGCAATAAAAAAAGGCAGTCAGGTCATTTCAGTCTAAAGTTGTCTGACTTTTTCTGTCAAATTTTCTTTGACCTTTAATAATCTCATTCTGTCTATTTGGCCTCTCCAAAAAAAGAATATTATAGCTTTCAAACTGGGACATAGGGACTGTAATTGCAAGCCGTGCTCTATTTCTGTTATTTGATTATTATCTTAAGGGCATTTTAGACAACAGAAATCAATGCATTCTGCCTGTGCTCGGAAAGATATTTCTTTATTAGAAAAGCAACATTAGAAAAAAAAAACAATTTAGTTCTGTGATGTTGTAAAATTCTTCTTTAAAGAAAAAAAACAAACAAATCTGGCATACATGAATTTTACAGGAATGGTAGAATCAACCTGTGTATAAAGGTGGTAATTCGATTTTGTATTGATTCATACGGAATTTGTATAACTGCCTTGCTGACTGGTTTGGATGGTTAGGTAAGCACAGATTATGGTGCACTAAACTGATAATGAAACTGTAAAAAGAAATCAACATCTGTCAATGGTTTTACTATATGAATTGAGTAAAAAAGGTACATATTTTTCTAGGTGAAAAAAGATGGCCAGGTACATTTGTAAATAGAGCAATTATGCTTTTTTTCTTTTGATTTTTTTTTTTATCGTCGTTGCATTTTTAGTGGCTGAAATGTAACTTAAGCTGTATTTTGGGGGAACATAATTTCTTTAATGTACATAAGTATACATACAGTAAATATATCTATACTGTAAATGTAATTTCTGGCATTAAAAACACTTGCAGGGTTTTCTTGTCATCCACGCATCATTTTCCCCTGTGATTGTGTTTTTAGCACAATTTTGGTGAAATGTGCATTTTGGCCCAGTCACCCTGTAGGAATGAATTATTTTCCTAATTTTGCATATATACACGCATTACCCCGCACCGTTCTCTTAGCATTATCCACCTCTCGAGGGTTTTACTTTGTTGAAGTTTTTGAAAACTTGATGTTGTTGCAATGTGCTTATTATTCAGTAGGGCATCTCTAATTTTATTGTTCCACCTGTGTCACCACATATCCTAACTTTTGAGGACCTATGTTGCTCTGTACCTTGACAATTGTAAGTTCCCCTTTTATGACCTCATTGCTTTTGTATTATTTATCCAGATGGAATTTCACAAAGGGAGACTACATTGTTCATTTTCTTTTTTGTGCCAGAACGAATACATTCAGATGAATACTTTGACTTATTAAAAAATGTTTTTCTCCAGAGTTTTCTTTTTCAAAAGAAGCTTTAAGTTTAACGCAATAGTCTTAGGAATTTTTGTGCAGCAGTTTCCATCGTGGAAACAAATTGACCTTAATACTGCCACCAAAATCATCATGTTAAACTCTTTGTTTTAGGTCTTTGTAGCAGCTGAGGTGCATTGCGAAAGTCCATCATAAATACAATACGCAAGAACTAAGGCTGAATTTCTGTTATAGGTATTTTATAGTTGTGTATATGCTCAACATATTCTAGCATTTTTGTCATACATGGCTCAAATATAGTAAAATCCAAGCACAATTTGTGTTTTATATGCAGGAAGTGAGCCAGGAAATGACAGAATGTTTGTCATGTTATGAAACACCTTGTAGTTTACCAATGGTTATAACTGACATTTGTTTTCAGAAATTTAACTGGTGAGAATTTGATTTTATATATATATAAATATATATACAAACATACACACACACACACACAC
This sequence comes from Adrianichthys oophorus, assembly GCA_036245035.1. NCBI lineage: Eukaryota > Metazoa > Chordata > Actinopteri > Beloniformes > Adrianichthyidae > Adrianichthys > Adrianichthys oophorus. The sequence goes on along the minus strand of BSAI01000005.1, from coordinate 14,801,570 downwards.
ACACACACACACACACAACATAATCACAAAATGCTGAGGTATCTTAATATTCACTGTCACTACTAGTGCATTAGATGATTTTGGTGGCGATTCTGTTACTTTTTATGCCCCAGCATAAAAAACATCTCAAAAATTGTTGTTGTTCGTTGATATAAACTGAAGCTTAAAAGAAAGGATCTTATGTCATCAAGTCATTAACTGTTTGTAATAATTCTTTTGTATGAATGAACATTTTTTGTCACATTTACAGGTTTACATGTTACTTTTTACTATTTAATTGACTCATTTTGCCCTGCTACAACAATGGAACATATATTCCATCTGTTTTGTTACATTAATCTGTCTAAAATATATTTTTAACTCAATATGAATAAAAAAAACTGTCAATATTTAAGAACAATGTGTGTTTATGTATTTTGTTGTGGGCTATTTTTCTGAAAGTACACCTCTACTAAAAAATTGTAGGCTGACACCAAAGACATCCGTAAGGCCCAGACTTATAACAGTGTGCTGTGTCCCCAGGCCTCTTCCGACCAGGAATGTATAGCTTACAGGAATGTACACAGATCTGTGTTAGTTAGATCTGCCCCTATGTCTGCAGGCGAAAAATTGGCAAATCTGTATGGTAGCCCACACAAAACTTGGTAAGTCCATAGAGCAAAAATGTTCATGCACATTTTTCTCTTCGGGCATGATGCAAGCGACTGGTTTTAGCAAACACATTTACAACACGTAAGGGTAAATAAGAATGAAGTAGATAAGACTTAGGCTTGTCGTAAGGATTTTTCAATTTTTTACTGCCCAAGTGGCCCGTTAGTGCTATTCAAGTAAGAAGTGGGTGCTCCTTGCACACTTTCTACATGCAGCCTGGTTGTTAAAAATGTTGAAATTAAAGTGTAGTTTGTGTGGGCATCCAACAGAAAATGATGTATCACATTCATACCCCATGCGCGCAGCATTTGTGCACAGCCAGTAAGGATTTTAGACCTGAATGGGATACAAAACAATTAGCAGAAAAGCTGGAGGTTAAAGTGACAACAGTTGGTGCAATTGTGCAAAAGTATAAGAATTACAATATGATCATCACTGGACTTAGGCCTGGGGCTCCAAACAAGTTCTCACCTGGTGTGGTTTTTGTGAAAATGAGATCAGTGAGAAATAGGCCTTAAACAACACGACAGGAGTTAGTTGATGGTGTCAAAGTAGCTGAGATCACAGTCACAGAAAACCATTGCTAATACTTTACACTGCAATGTTATAAAATCTTCCAGCACTCTCAAAGTATTCCTGTTTAAGAAGGCACATGTGCAGATTCGACTGAAGTTTGCCAATAAACACCTTCAAGATTTAGTGATTGGGAGAAGGTGTTGCCGGTCAGACCCATCGTGTCTGGAGGAAAAGAACTGCTGCCTGTGACTAAGAACACAAGAACATTTTCCTACCCCTCTCTACACAAAACTATCATAAACAGCTTCACTACACACCATCTATACTCAATCATATGTACTTTCTGTGTTTTGAGATCTCTACATTTGCTTTGTTTTCTCTATTTTCTTTAAAGAACATAGACAGAACATTACTGATCTGTTGTTGTCTCTCAAACAATGCTTTGCTTTTTTGTAACCTTAGCGTACTTCACTGTAAAAAAAACAAAACAAAAAAAACAGGACTGAATTGAAGTTTTTATACTCTCAACCACACATATGTTTCTACCACCACAGACTTCAGTGTTCATGTTTTTCATGTCAGCATCATAGTTTTCATATTTGGAGATGTGACAAGTTAGCAGAGCTGCCAACTCATTTTTATAATGTTTTTTTCCGCTGACATTTAGTAGCGTTACTGGTACTTATAACATTTTAAAGACTGGGACATCAATGATAATTCGGGGGGAGTTTTTACTGTGTTTGCATACCTCCAACTCGTGACCTGTTGCTCTCCACGGACTCTTCAAGCTGAAAATGTTGCTTGTGTAAGGTCTCTCTTCCCTAAATTCAAAAAGAAAAATCAAGTCAAACACCAAACATCAACCAATAAATCAACACAGTTGACATCAATTGATAACAGTTGGCCCCTAGTAGTGCTGGCAGCAGTCACAAACATTGTTGCCTATTGCAAAACTAACCAGTCCACATTCTCTAATTTTAATGTTGTAATTCTTCCAATGACCACTGGGTGTTGGGTTCAAAGGGCAACCATTTCCAAATGACTCCTATGTTGAAAAGTCCTGGTTTACACCAAAAATACACGTGGCCTTTATTGCATTGTCTGATTGGTTACAATTGTTATAGGGGAATTTTGTTTATTCTAAATCAGATATTCACATTTTTATTCATCTTTTAGAACCTTGTGCATCATGAAGTGTGTGCAATTTGGATTGGCAATTAAGAGGGACCATAAGTGAACTTAATGAAACGGTTTGTTTCAACAGCATTCAGTTATGCAATATAAACTCCAGTGAAAGTGGTCACGCCACTTCAGAAGTGACATCAGAGTTGATCACTCCAGTTATCATGAGTCAGTCTGTGTACCATAGAGAGACCACGTCATAATAACACTGTTATCAAACTGTCTTTGACGTCCCACAAGAAACTCTAGTATGAATCTGTAATTGAATCTATAAAATAGAAGTAAAATAACACAAAACCAGATTTTCACTCCAACACAAAAATGACTGTATCACAAACAGAAAAATAAAGCAGGGAAGTTCCCATGGATCAATTAATGATCTCTTTTCATTAATTGTTGTAGGTTTGCATTTTAGCTGTTGTTTATTAATCACATGATAATGTGGAAAAATAGGCAAGTCCTAGCTTGCATTCAACTCTATTGTTTTTGTCTTCTGTATGTAGTTTAAAGAGAATGTCAACTCCATGTAGTTCTCAGTGTTCTTTGCATCTACTTAAAATGTCAGCCATTTCTCAAGAGCTTTAAAAAGACACATGGGAATGGAGTATAGGCAGAAGTCCCAGCATGAGCTCTCCATTCTGCTTGAGCTCATCTCATCACTCAGCTGATTATGCCTTTTAGCTACAGAGAATCTTCATGTCAGTCCTTTCTGCTTAACATAATTGTTGTTTTCAACTTATTTTCCAGAGAACAAGAACATGTTCTCTTGCTCTCCCCTTTTCACAAACCAAAGTTTAAACTTGTCGAAATTCACACATCACCATTAATAAAAAGTCATCAGTCAAGACAAGACATGCTCTTACATGATAGATGAATTTCTTTCCCAGCTGATGACAGTTTTTGGCATAATCATTAGAAATCCAATAACAAGATTAGCATCTTGGAGCCCTCCTCTCATGCAAAGTCAAATCACCTGCCCTAATATGGAGACAGAATATGACCGAAACAATCTGTCACTGCCTCTTCTCTCACTTTTGCACTGCGACTACCTCGAAAAAGTGTATGGATTTTTACCTGCTATGAGTGATGGTCTGCACAGTTGAATGTAAATGATCTGAAATGTCTTAAGGTGAATCGATTGTCGAGGAGCTCCTCCACAAATAAAAGTAAGCACTCAATTTGGTGGGGAATCTTTTTTTTTTTTTTTACTGCAGCCTTTTACAGTTTGTATGTGCAGTCGTTTCAATTTGTGCAGATCAAATGCTTGGCATTTCCATGGATTAAAAGGGGCGTCATCCAAACGTCACTGCTAAACTCGAGCTCCCGATTGGTCAAAGTTCAACCTGGTTTAACGCACATTCATGGAGGGGTTTTGTACGTAGAGCCCAAAAACATGTCGTAAAAACTTGCCAAGCGATGCATAAACATAAATTTTTAACGCGGAGCCCCAAAATGTGTTTACACACACGTTTTAATCCGAAATCTAAACCGACTGTCACAGCAAAGCAACTGAGCAGAGGCCCTCTGACACACTTGATTGGTGGTATGAATGTTTCACAGCTGCAGATCATTTTCTGGCAGTTTATGCCAACTTTATTAATTGATGCTAGTTTTAATGTAAAAAAAACAAGTGCAGCAACAATTTTGTGCTGTTGTTTTCCCAGCTTTTCCATTGTTATCCCTTTTTCTCAGAGAGCCACCGCTGAGGGCAGCTACCTCTAAATCCTAGCATGTTGGCAGTCTTTGATTGAATGGACCCTACAAAGCCCGCTAAGCGGTGTTGTGATCCCCGTGAGAGCTTTCATTATAAACAACATATTGGATTCTCTTCACAGGCTGCCTGTCTCTGGAGGGCACAGTCTCTCCGGTAATGCAGACACATACAGAGCAGAATACAAAAAACAACATGTAGACACCCTACCCCCCCAAAAAAAATCCAGTCTGCTTCTTGCAGAATTTGGTGTCTTGAGAAACACACAAACATAGACTCTAAAGTTGTTGCTAGAACTTTAATATTGCAGTAGTACATTGCTGTATGGGTCCACACACACACACAGTCACATCACAAGGACAAAGCATGCAATAATCAGACCTGTGGGTATCCATTATGTAAAAAAAAAAAAAAAAAAAGATGATAGATGCACGTACAAAATAAAGTTCAATTGAAGGACATAGATCCTGTTTATGCCCGCTATTCATCAATTAGATCTTGAAACTCCCCTGTGAAGAAGAGAAGTCAGAGGCAAAGAAGAAGCATTGTGTCTTTGTTCCCACAAAAACAAAACGCAACTCTTATGCTTTTGAAAGAACACATTTATAAACAGATTTTATCTAAAGGATGCTCCAACACTTTTTCACAGCTCAAAGCAAGCGTAAATTGTGCTTAATTAGATGTATGCTGGAGTTTGTTTATCCTAAATGTTGAGACTCTGTTTTGTTGTCAAGTGACAAAGTATAGTTTCACATGTTTGCTGTAACAATAGGATTTAGGTGTACTGGAAAACTGCTAAAACTGGTGACGTTCATACATTCACAGAAAAAAAAGCCCAGTATTTTAGAATGAAAACAAAGATATGATCGCGATCAAAGATTTATGTAAACCTGGCAAGCTGTACAGGAATCACAATGTGGGTAAAATAGAAAAGACAACAGCTGAACAGAACACACACATTGCGCAATTTAAAAAAAAATGTTTTAAACTGCATGTAAATTGCACTGAAAAAAATCGTGAAACAGCAAGACTGCGAAAAGTAAACCGCAATATGGTAAAGGACTATTGTACTAGGCATTTTTAGTGATTTTAAGCATGGACCCTGATCCATATAACATGTGCATTTGAAATGTATAAAAACCAAGCAGATGTGTTGAAGAACTATAGTTTTCAAAGCAAACTATCACAGTTGTACAACTTTCAAAGTTCATTTATTCATTCATTCATTCATTTTCCAATCCGCTTTATCCCTTTCGGGGTCACGGGGTTGCCGGAGCCTAACCCGGCTACTCATGGGCGAAGGCAGGGTACACCCCTGGACTGGTCGCCAGTCTGTCGCAGGGGCCACAATCACACACCCATACACACTCACATTCACACCTAGGGACAATTTAGATTAACCAATTAACCTGTGAAGCATGTTTTTGGACGGTGGGAGGAAGCCGGAGTACCCGGCGAAAACCCACGCACACACGGGGAGAACATGCAAACTCCACACAGAAAGGTCCCCCAGCCAGGACTTGAACCGGGAACCTTCTTGCTGTGAGGCAGGAGCGCTAACCACTGCGCCACCGTGCAGCCCACTTTCAAAGTTATACAATAGAAAATAAATGTATACATATATGTATATAAATGCATTATTTCATTAATCTTCTTGTAACATTAGACATCAACATGCTCTAAGCTTATTCAGAATCCTTACATGTTTCACCTCGACTGCAGATGTTTCCTTTCCTATTGCAGATATCACACCTTTTATGATGATGTTCTAAAAAACCAATAAAGCACCAAGATTCCTTGACATTCTGAAGCTTTACCTGCGTCAGCTCCACGGCACATTCTTTCTGAAGGAGGTAATCCGTGACATAGAGCTTTGATCAGGTACTTGTTGATGGTGATGCAGTCTAACACTTTAATCTGCCAGAGACATTTCGGATAGTGTCGTTCCCAGGCGATGTTGAGTGGACGGAAGAGTGTCTGGTCGTGACTTTGTGTGCAGAGAAGGGGATTAACTGAGAACAAAACGGAGAAATGAAAGAAGGAGCTGTGAAACAACGAAGAGAGGTAGAACATGTTTTACTAGAAGCACATGCCCACATTGCATAGAAAACTACCATTAAAAAAATTTACATTTTTGAGTCATTTGGAGACAGATTTCTAAAATAAGTTTTTTTGTTTTGTTGTTTTATGGCAACACTATGCAAGTAGAGGTACTTTTGAGGAAGACTAAATGTTGTTTTAAAAACAACTATTCAATATTTTATGCTCTATGCAACTATAAACTTGTTTTTTATACATATTTGTATTGAATATCACACATTTAAACAAGTTGTGGTAAAAAAAAATGAATAGAAGTTAACTGAAGTGGCAAAAACACCAAGAACATTAGGCAATGATGCTCTGAATGGCACAAAGTTGGGTAAAACCAAAGGAAAATAGAAAACAAAAAGACAGAGTTTTAGGATTATGTTTTAGGATATCCCTTCACAATAAGGCAAAGAGGAGGCCTTTGTCGCTCATTCCAACACCGGAAATACACTTGGATTGGGATGTCAAAGGTAAACAACATTTTTGTCCAAGCTAAGGATATCTGACACCAGTCCCACTCAGGTGAGTTCTGTCAGTGATTACAAAACCCATGACATGACACTGGTCTGCAGTGTTGATAAAAATGGAAAATGCAGCCTTCTTGAGAGCTCAACAACAAAATAAGTGTAGTAGAATGAAATTGTGATGTGAACTTGTTTCACAGCAACACACATTGTTTTGTGACATTGTGTTCCATAGCTATGTCTACATCTATAAGTCAATACATTTTTTCAAGTTTTATACTTTAGCTGCTTCTAAGCAACACAAGGTATCTCAGAGTTTGGGGTCCAAAAATATACTTCAAAATATCAGCAGAAAAGAGCAGCAACTCTAATCAGTGCGAGAACTTTCAGCACCCATTTATGACTGTGGTCAATGATCTGTACCATCAATATGAAAACCTGACCTTTTCTTTTCTGTTTTCAATGCATATTACCATAAAGTTGCATTATCAGTTTCCAAAACATGTTTGTTACAGCAGACAAATCTAACGTTTTAACTACACTTAAAACAATTGTTTACAAAAAAAAACAAACAAATTAATAAATACCTGCTCCCCTTTACAAATATTTTTTTATAAATATTCTGAATTCACCCTGTTTTTCAGTAAAGCAGAGGCTTTTGTATCGAAGCTAAGGGAATCACATCTCTCATTATGCATCACCATTCTTCTGCAAGCAGAAGAGAGATTAGAGTGCTGATTAGCAAGACTCCATTACTCTATGTCCCAAATGGCTCTAGAATCAATGGCCCAGCCCAAGAACGTGGTTCCTTTTGTTCTACTTCGCTTGAATGACAGTTTGTTAGAGGGCAGTTCTTGGGTCCTGTTTTAGTGTCATTCTATTTCCGTTTTTAGTTTAACAATGTTGGGCTCACCTTGTATTTAACCTTCGTGACATTTACAATAAAAAAAAGCCAAAATACTGCAGAAGGTGACAAAATTGATATAAAGTACAGTGTAAATGTGGTCAGCAATAAAGAGTCACACATTTAACTATGAGCTGTTGTTAGTTAACATGACTGCAGATTACTGGATGTCCATCTTTTATTGGTTGCTGGGTACAAACTATGAATTTCATGGAAGCACTTATCTCATAAAACTGAACTGCTGAAAAAAAAAAAAAGAAAATAATTGGAGGAGAGAGGCTGAAAGAAATGATAGGTGGCAATACAAAAACACTAATCATTTTTCAAAAGGATGTTTTCCTTGGGACAAGATTGTGAGGTGGAAAGAGATGGTTGAATTAGGGAAAAATAATAATTATAAGAAATGCCAATACGCAGAGAAATGATGTCAAGTTAGATTTTACTTGACATGTAGGTAATTTGTCTCTTTGGCCGCCTGCGGACTGTGTGTGTCTGTGTTACTTTTGTAATTGCTTTGTGCCAATGGGGCAACTTTTCTGAGCTGGATGTTTCTGTGATGTGAACATTTTTCCATTTTGCATATGCTTTTTCAGTGGTGTTAAAAAAAAGATGTATCTTCTGAGTCAGAAAAGTGAAGTATGTCAAGCACAATCAGTTACAGCAGCCTGCCAATTCTAAATTATCCTTGTTATTAGTTCAGAAGTTCACCACCAACCTTTACTCATTGTCTCCAAAAAACATGGAAATATACAACATAACTTATGTAAATCACACAGCAGTTTTAACATTTGCAAAATAATTAATGATTAATATGATTTTATGGTGTTTAAACTTGTGCGGTTGATTTTTTTGTGCGATTAATAATCATGATCTGCAACTAATTAATCCAACAAATCTATTTTTAATCACAATAATATTTAACCTAATAATTATTGTGAAAATTCTCATTGAAGTATTTTAATTTAATTTTGTGATATTGTGGCCCAGTGAAAGATCAAAATACAACTAAAAAAGTAGCTTTATGAAGGTTTTTCTTTTTTTTATATTAGGCTTACAACCTTTGCTTTTACACCATCAAGAAGGATGAGTTTTTTTTCAAACAATTAAAAAAAAAAGTTCCAGGGTGCTCTAATTTAACACATGAAAACAGTAGGAACACTTTTCTGAGTAACACAAAACATTTTGAGCACAACTGTCTTAATATGGTACCATAATACACATGTTGACAAAGGCTACAGTATTTCCCAATTTGTCACAACAGCAAGACAGTAGAAAAGAGATGAGTGATTTAATAGTTTTTTTTTTAACCTGTTTGAGGAATTTGATCATTTTGGAGAGTGTGATGAAGCAGAAGAGAGTTACGCTGCGGACAAACCGCACGTGGCCGAGGCGTCAAATCTGCCTCTCTTTTGTTGCTTGTCAAATTTACTGCTCAACGCCTTGATGCCCCGGCTGCGGAGCAACCGCCAACAAACTTCATTCATAATTCCACATCATGGAAAACATGGATGATGTTGAGCAAGGAGCTTGTGTTGGAGAGCTCTACAGAGGGTTAGCCCATCATAAGCCCATTGAGCTTGGGGGATTGCAGTATATGGCACCTGCTGTGGTTCTCAGCGGCCGACCGCTCTCCGCGGGCCAGCATAGCAAGGATTGTTTGCAGCTAGCTGAGTCCTGCTGGCAGAGTCAGGCAGCAGTGTCTCACTAACTCTGCCCCCCTGTCACGATGGCGATCGCTTGCTCTGCCAGATCCTGCGCAGGGAAACTAGCTATGCTGTCCACCGGGCAGCTGGCTAGCATAGCGGGCTCTTTCACTCCATTGGCTCTGTGACAGGCTGGAGACCTGTCCAGGGTGTATTCCGCCTTCACCCAACAGTTACCGGACAGTCTCCAGCAACTCCGCGGATCCAATGGGTTAAGAAATTAACGAACGTTCAAGACGAAAATCCTTAACAGGATTAAACTTAAAATAATTGATTCATTATTTTATTTTTTATTTTTTTTGTAAATGAGCAAGGTATAAACGGGACAAAGCCCTTCGTCCAAGTTAACCGCAAGAAATGTTTTCTTTCTCACTTTGCAAATATTGACTTGATTAATATTTAATGTTACATTTTCATATGTTTGGTGATGACTAAAAATTGTGAAACATTATTTTTCCGAATTAATAAATAACTTATCAGAAAACACATTTTTCACCTTAGCTATTTTTTCTATCATTTCCATTAGTTCAGGTAAATTTGTTCCGGAATTAAAAAATTGATGTACTGTCAGCAAACAACAGAAACTGAATTATTTTGGAGACTTTGCAAACATAATTAAAAAAAGAATAAAATGTAAGGGACCTAGAATAGATCCTTGTGGAACTCCAGTAGTTACCATTTCGTGGTTTGTTTTTCCATTTACTTGAACGTACTGCTGTCAATTTAGTTAAATAACTTTTAAACCATTGGAATGATAGTCCCCTATCCCCTAATTCCATACATAATCCCATACATAGGTAAATTAGATAACAGCAGATCACAATCGATTGTATCAAAAGTTTTTTGTAGATCTATGAACACTCCAACTGTTTATTGTTTACTATCGACTGCAGCTGTGATCTTTTCAATTAACTCCATTAGATCCAGCACTGTAGATCTTTGTGACCTAAATCCATATTGCTTTCACTAGTCTTTTTTTTTCTAAAAAAAAAAAACATTTAAGTTTTTTCTAGGATTTTAGAAAATTAAGAAAGTAATGAAACAGGTCTATAATTATTAAATAGATGTTTTTATGTCATTTACTTGTGTAAATGTAATAAGTGATGGTGTCTATTCAAATGTAGTAAAGAGTACAAATATTCAATCAAAAATGTAGTCGAATGGAGAGTAAAAGTTGCTTACATTTTTGATACTCGGTACAAGTACAAAGTATCCAAAAAAAGAAGAGCTTAAGTATAGTAAAGTCCATTCACACAAGAACTTTACACCACTGGCATGCAGAAATGACATTTATGCTTTGACACATCTCAATTTCAACAGCTCCACATTCCCAGACCCCTTCTATTGCAACACACATCTATTTAAGCGGTTTACTATTTCAGCTCATTATGAACATACAACACCATTCCACCTCCTCATTTTCTTCACTGTTTGTGTGGTATTAATTGCTGTTTTCTATCTCAAATTCATCACTTTTATCTTTGTCAAGCCATGGTTTAGAGAGCGCTAACAACTTGAACCTATAAGTCATTCTGGTAAGACACTCTTTTAGCTTATTGAAGTTGGCATAAAGACTTTGTGTGTTTAAATGAATATATGACAGATTCTGGTGAATAAACAACTGAATTAATATGTAAATGAATTTAATCCTCTGAGAAATATTTAGTTACCAATAAATTAACTGTGGAAATCAATATCTGGGTCCATATCTTTGTCAAAATCATACATTTGATCTTGTTTACTTCTCCCATCTCCCATTATTCACTTTAACTTGTTTTAATTCAGTTATTATCCCAATAGTTAGTTGCATAGTTAGAACAAAATATGTATTATAAGTTATTTATCAGAAGAACAAATAATAAATGTACTTTAGCGACCGCAGTGCCTCCTCTTTTTCTTCCCTCCCCGAACCCACCCATATGTTTTGTTCCTCCCCATTTTTGATTAAAAAGAAAAAACATTAAATGCAAGTGGCATCTTCAAACTCACAAATAATCAAATAAATTATTGCTGTGTTAGTTATGTTCACTCGATTGTCCTGAATCAATATTAAGATGAAACAATGAAACAATGTCCACAAGCACCGTCAAAGTGTGTAGTCATGCAAGCCTTCAGGCGTCTCACCATCTTATCAATGTTTGGGCAAGAATAGTCTCATCAGTTTGCTGTAACCAGAGTTGAGATCATGTTTTCTGCTTGATCTGCTTCCTGAAATATGTAGTTGTTGTTGTCAGTCAGTTTAATTGTTGGGAGATACAGGAGGAAAGCTTAGAATACTTTTTCTGCGTGCATGAATCACGTAGTAGCATGGCTTATGGCGTTTGGCGGTGGCTTTGCTGTAATCAGCAGCAAGTTTACGTTGAATTTTTGCAACTTCTGGTGCATTTTTCCTGGATACCTTGAGAATGCGATCCCTGTCCATAAAGCGAAGGCACCTGACGATGAGCAGGCTTGGGCGGCAATGTTTGCGAGGCTCCGTCGCTCTTCCAAGTCGGTGACATCTCATCAGCTCCGGACAGGTGTTGGAAAAGGCAGGGAACCACTTAGGAAGAATTCCACTAAGGTAATTCAGCGCATTTGCACCTTCAGCCCCCTATTTCAAATGAAATATGAGAAAGTTGTCTCTTCGGTCCTCCATAACTGTGAGCTTTGTCTCATATTTGTGCCTATTTTTCACACGCTGAGAAACTGCTTGTTCAGCAACATCCAGGCGTTGTTTTAACCGTGTGTTTTCTTTGCGTATGACTTTTATTTCTTCCGTATGCTTGGTTAATTTTGCACGTAGAGTATCAATGCTTTTCTCAAGTCGGTTGACTCTTGCTTCAGCCGTTTTGTCGGCTGTTTTAAAGTGTTTGGCCATAAGGTCCTCCATGCCTCACATCAAGCCTGTATTGGTTTCTCCAAGCTGTTTGTCAACTTCGGTCATCTTAAAGCGTCTGGATGCTGATCCTTGCCTCGTTTCTTTCATTGACCAAAATTACCTTTGCTTTAAGTTATATTTGCAAAGAACGAAGGATGTATGTCGCAAACTAAGACATTTGGTTAATTTTCCAGGTGTATGACCCCAGCCTCAACACATCGCCGCCATCTTGAACTGCCAAACAAATACCAAACATAACAAATAATTTCATCTTATTTACAACACCCATTTCTACAGAACTTTTATTGCTTTGATTATTTTTGCTGCCCTGAGAGCATAGAACCTTGCATCTCCATAAAACCCTTTTTTGCTTGTTTTGACATGTGGATGGTGGGGCAAAACCTGAGAAGACCCTGGCCTAACCTTCAGTGGTGATCTTGTATTCTCCTAAGTTTTCCCCCTGGACTTGTAATGCTTTGTCTGTTTTCCATGCAACTTTAAGCTTCAGTGACCTTTCAGTGGTTTGAGAAGGTGATGGGTTAAATGAATGTGGATCCCACAGCATTTCAGAAAGCCGAAGGTCTAAAATGTAAGAAAAATGTTGCCAGAGAGTAGGCAACAAGCATTTCTGACATACATTGCTGCATGCTTTGAATCACTTTTATCACTAAAGCAAGAGTAATGCATGAGCACTAAAAAAAGACAACTGAAACATTTGATCCACAAATAAGGAACTTTTCCCAAAAGCTCAAAAAATAGATCCCACAGTTTAAGCTGTAGCCCTTTTTTCTTAATACATTCCTTGTCACAACAGTTTTAGTCGTTTAGAGTATTTTAAAAACTACTGGTATGTATTTGAGATTTTTATATTTGAATTATAAGTCTATTCTGCTTTTACATTTGATACTGTGGAAGATTCAAGTGAAATACATATTTTTGTAGTTGTTCTAAAACAAACTGCACTTCTGAATCACTACAAGCTTTAAACCTTATAAGAAACATTGATCAGTAACTACTACTACCAATGGCCACCAATTGTAGTTAGGAAGAAGAATTAGTGTAACTGAATTCAATACAAGCAGCCATGGGAGAATGAGGATAAGGAACATCATTTTTTTGTCTTGGGGAAAAAAATGGAAAAATCATGAAGGAAAACGTGGACAAAATATGTTGGTTAAAAGTATTAGGAATTGCAAAAAAATGACAATATAATTGGCAATCTTTAAAATTAACCTAAATGCATAAACACTACACCTCTATTGTTTTTTAAAATTAAGTCATTAGAGCAAACATTATGGGATAATATTTTGAACATAGTACAGGGTAAGAAAAACTTTATTAACAAGTTGCTTCTGTCCACATAATAGATATGATTTGTGAAGCTGTTGAAAATGTTTGTGTAAAGCACTTTTACAGTAAACTGTCATTGAGCTTTTGTGCTGTTTATGAATAGAGCTGCATAATTCCAGTGGAGTTCACTTTAACGATGACGCCTCCTCACAATATACTGCTTCTTAATTAAAATTCACTGTTGCTCACAACAGCTGTCATTTATCATGTTGCTTTCAAACCATTAGTGATTTTTTTTTACATTAGAAGTAAATTTGAATTTAGATTTGCAGTTAGATTTGCAGACATGTGGTAGTGTTTGTTTTCTGGTGGAGTCTATTGCTTATCCTTTATTTGAGTAATAAGAAACCCTTACATAAAACTCAATTAAAGAGGGTTTTACTTTTATTGACATTTGGAAAGACTATACTGCCACTTTAGTGTTTTTTTCTATTAATCCAGCATTATTTAAAAATTATAAATTACCAAAGCTTGTTCACATATTTACACTCTAATACATATGATGTCACAAAGTCCTCTTCAATTTATATCCAGTAAGCTAATATCATAAAATTGACTATAATTCAAATGTGGCTTTTTTTTAAACTGTTTTATACCTAATCTAATTTTCTTTTTTGAATAGTAAACATCGATTCCACTAACCTTTTTATCCCATTTTTTAATGAATTAATAGTGAATCTTAAGAATACAACTTTAAATGTCTGCAAATTAAGAGCATGTTTACCATATGGATATCTGACAATATTCTTCTGGTCTTTTTTTTTCCTTGTATATGCTGTACTGAGTATTTAAAAGCTGCGGCAGTTCTACACTTAAGCAAAACTGCCAGGTTTTTAATTTCCAATCAGGGTTATAACCTTGTGTCTCTTTCAAGGAATTGGCCTTCACAGAAAACATGTATGTGCAGATGTTGTGCAAATAAGGAAAGGTATTGAATGTTAAGTTGTTTCATAACAAATTGTACTAGATTCATTTAATGATTTTCTGAAAATAACTTGCTTGTTCATTGAGAACTTCATTGTTCTCAATAATTATTTAGTGCATGAGAACATCTATAATGCAATACAGTTCTAGTGTTAAGGAATATAATGCTCATTAATGCTGCTCTATGTTTCATTTTGTAGCTCATTGAGATTCAAGTTGCAAGACAAGGTTTGCACATTTGAGACAAAAATTAAACCTGCTTACAAAAGTTTTGTAACATTATTTCAGCTTCACTAATGAAATTTTGGGGAAAATTGTTGCACAGAGCGTTTTATGAAATGTAAAGTTGTTTAACTTCCAATAAATAACTGCATGGAAAGTATTTGTTCAATTTGTGTTTTTTCTTCTCATAATCTTACCTAAAAAAACGTATTTGTGCAATGATACATGTTACTAAACAGTAAAATGCCTGCAGCATTTTTTACCTTCTCCTCACTTAACTGTATATTGCCTTGAAATATTTGAACTTAACTACAGCCATAAGTGAAAATACATTTTCCCAACCTAGAAAACTTTGCGCTGTATGTGTAAAGCCTCAAACTACTCTTGTACAAACTGGTAGACTAACCATGGATGTCTTGGGCTGGGAAACTCAGATCATTTCCCACAAATAGAGAGTCTGTTGGCCTTGGTTGAAACAATTGGCATGTCTTCTACCAACACTCATGGGAGCCAGCTACGGTAAAGCAGGCAAGAAAAACACAGAAGACATTTTCCAACTATTTTGCAATATTGGTTGCTTGCTCTATGTGGTGTTACTTCTCCAAGTTCATAAATCACTTCTTGGAATGGGACCGAAACATCTGTCAGATATTTAGGTGGTACACAAACCCAACAGTAGCTGCTTTCAGCCACTGTACTAGCACACCAAGATAAGCTCAGTTCCCCAATTGTTACAATAATAAAAGTCTAAATTTAAAACATATTTCACAAATTTAAAACATCTAAACTGTTGATAATATGAGTGAACAATGGCATACCAGAGTCTTTCACACTATCATATTCAATCACTTTTGAAACTAGAGAAGCCAAATGCTCCTAAATTAAGTTCACCTATCATCTAGTTTCTTGCTAATGAGATACTTAATTTAATTCATTACTCTGCCATACACGCGTTTGATAAATGAGAGACACTTTCAGCTTGATCCCAGACCTGTGACTCACAATTGTTGTGTAATGGACAAAGCTGAATGAAATGGCTCTCTGTTTTTGAGACACAAAATTTGTTTTTTGACTGAAACAACTCCTCAATAGCTGGCTGAGTCACATTCTCCATATCCATGTCCCCAGGTTTCTAAACTCTGGCCCTACATGTTAGATGCAGCAATAACTCAAATAGCCTCTAATTACTAGGTTTTGATAAGTTCCTGGTGTTGTACTGATGTATTCCTAAATTTAGATGTGTTAATTGCCTGGTCTGATTGACCTTTTTGTTTTCTTTTTTTTTTTATTTTCCTTTGTTCCTTTGATGACTAATTTATCTTTTTTGCGATTGTTCCATACATGTTAGATTTTTGTTTTCTTTTTCATTTTGTCATGATCACATTCTCACATCTGGGCTCAATAAGAAAAATACAGATGAAACATAAAGGTTTGTCAAAGATACAGTGATGGCAGGCTGGTGCATAGATGACTTATGCAATCCCCTTGCAATATTGTTTTGTACCAAATCCAGTCCTATAATTAAGCAACAAACAAAACATCACGCCAGCCCAATGGTTGTAGAGGAGGCTGCAGGCCCAAATCATGTCTTCCATACAGAAATCCCCATTACTACATTTTATTCTGTTTCAATATTTTCTCTTTTTCTACAGAGCAAGGGCTGAAAGGGAGTCAATTTTTATCTTTCTTATTAGCCAATTGAAGCTCTTTAGGTGACATGTGAAAAGACATTCATCCGCAGCCCTGTGTCCTCTTTAGCATTCCCCAAGTCTATCTCTCTCTGGAAGCAAGGGAGAACAGCAAAAATCCTATTAATACCTATCATAATGAACAGGGGCCACACACAATGGTGCTTTCAGAGGGGGAACGGGTGATCACAAAGGTAGATGAGAAGTCTAGTTCATTCCACGAATCTTTAGTAGACAAAATGGGCTTTTGACCTCATCAGCTAGAAGTGAAGCAGAACAAGTAACAATCCTCATTTTTTTTAAGACATGCCCCTATGACTTTGGCAGAACAGTCTACCCATGAAACAATTATGTTTTCTTTGAAGCACTATCTAGAGCTTAAAAAATAATCAGTAGTTATCGAGTAATGTCAACATTCGCAAGAGTTGAGGTAATACTAAACTGTTCCTATTAACACCTGATTTATTGCATGACAACTACTGTAAATTACTACCAGTATTTACTGTAAGTTTCTCTTAAAAAGCAAAAGAATGAATACATAAAAGATGATATTCTCTTTTAAAAGTAAAAGTTGTTATAAATGTTACATGTAAAACTAGCATTATAAAAGAAAACTTTTTTAATGCAACGGTTATTTTTTTATTTGCTTCCTTATTTGTGTTATCTTTTGACTACCGTATTTTCCACACTAAAGGGCCACCAGATTTCAAGGTGCAACATCAATGAATGGTCTATTTTCGAAATTATGTCATATAAGGCACATTACGAGAGACAAAGAAGTCAGTGAAAAGTCCATTTGTCTGTCAGACTTTATTAATTGCTTTCACAGTAACTCTAGAAGTTGTTTGTAGCACGCTATATGTTAGCCACTGAGTAGCATTAGCCGCATTAGTGCATTCACAACACCTGTAACTCCAAACCTTGTTTGCAAGACAAACACAGACTGATAGCCTACCGCTAAAATAAACATTACTGTGACTACATTTTATTGTTTTATTATTTTCTCTTTTCTTCTCTACAGAGCTGTAAGGAAGTTTATTTTATCTTTCTTATTAGCCAATTGAACATATTTCCGTGACAAATGTTGTTGTATTGTTAGTAACATGCAAAAAAAAAAAAACACACACAGTCCGACACCGCTACACTGCAAAACTTTTGTTTTCCTGATTTGACCAAAAGCATGAGACAATGATATATTTTGACAACGGTATTATCTGCACTATAGGGTGCACCATCAATGAATGGTCTATTTTCAAACGTATGCCATAAATAAGGCGCACCTAACTATAAGGCACATTCAGTGAAACAAGAGTCAGAGACAAGTCCATCGGTCTGTCAGACTTTTCTACCTGCATTTATAGTAACTCTGGAGCTTGTTTGTAACATGTTACAGGTTAGCCACGTAGTGTTAGCATATTCATAACACTGTAACTCTCAAACCTTTTAGTAACACATAAAAAAACAGACTTATACCGCTAAAACAAAAGTTATTCTGACTGCACTAACTCCCAACCTTATTAGTAACACAAACATAAATACACAGTCCAACACCGCCACACATTACCCACGTTAGTGTATTCACAATAATATCAAACCAAGTATACATTGTGTATCAGTATACACAACCAGAATTACATTCAAATATAAGGCGGTATGGATTGGCGGCGGGATGGCACAGTTGGCTGCCCGCAGGACTGGCACCCAAGAAACCTGGGTTTGTTTCCCAGAGGGTGCCAAGACCTAAATCCAGTGTTCGTCCTTAGGCAAGACCCTGCTCGCTGCTGCCCAAGTACTGTATGTAGCCACGACTCTGTGGTATGGGCTTCCCTGTGCCAGTTCCCAGTCCAGATAAAACACAAAGTTGTGCTAGGAAGGCATCTGGAATAAAACTCTGGCAAATCAAATGAGCAGATCAGTGAAAGCTGATTCACTGTGGCGACCCCTGAGGGGATAAATTGAAAGGTGAACAAACAAACATACGGCGCTCCGGACAGTAAGACGCACTGTCATTTTTTTTGAAAAAAAGAAGAATTTTAAACTCCTCCTATAGTGCAGAAATACAGTAACTTCCTAAAATGTTAATACTATATAATCGTTTTTTCATAATAGATTTGTTTCAACAGACAGAGGTTTTTGGGGGGAGCTGGTTTCTTTGTAGGTTTTAGGCCAAACATTCCGTAGACACATTACTTTCTGGTTATATAACAGGCATTAAGAAAAGGGATGAAAAGGAAAAGCAGTATTAGATTTTGGTAACAGACTATGCTGGGTTTAAACCTAAAAATTCTTTTTCCATTTGTACATCTCCTAGAGACTGCCTTCTTCAGACATAATTATATGAATATGGAGTTAATTTTTTCCCTTTTAAAGTTCAGTTCGTCTTTTCAAACAATATGACAGAAGTAATAACTAAGAGTAGCAGCACAAGCAGTATGTCCCTCGAGGTTTTTGTTTCTCACAATTTCCGTAATGAACCAGGTTGTCACAAAACCCTGCAGTCAATGTCATAATTTTGCTTGAGTCACACAGATTCAGATAACACTCTTCTTTCTTTTCTGGTTTTGCTTAATATTCTGTTGACTGACACATTGTTTCAAAAACATTTGCTTGCATCTCCTTTCAGAAAATATACAGAAGGACATACCTGATAGGACTGTCAGATCATTCTCTGTTGAAGTGTCACTGCTTGCAGTATTATATTGTCTAAGACACACCTTCCAGGGAAATTCAAGTATGATAAGGAAAGTCACACATGACCAACATGGGACAACCTAAAATATAATTGGAACTTTTCCCTGTATCTATCAAAACAACTCTAAAAATGTATGGGCAAGAGTGTTGGTCTCTTGGCTTTGCTTTATTTTACCAATACAGGGTGGGGTTACATCTGCATTCCCATGCCCCATCTGCCAATGTCTGGTCCTGTCGTAACCCCCCACCCTCACACACTTCAGAACAATACACAGTATCAGCTAAGTGAAAACCATGCAACAAAATCAGATCCCACTAGATTTATCTTTCTTCTTCTTTTTTTAGGGATTGTTCTAGAAATTATTATTTTTTACACACAGAATGGTACCTGTTCAGCTGTTTTAGATGTTTTGAGATGAGTAAGAGGATGTCTCCACAACTGCATGCAAAATTAAGAGCATAACACAAAGACCAGTTTGTGAGTATGAGGGGTCATGTGTCGGACTGCATGGAGAACAATATTAGGTACATCCAGAAACACACACATCTATTGGTTCTCTGCAGTTGTGTGTGACCGGAGGCTACATTAAAAAAAAAAAAAAACTGAAAAACTTGGAGGGAAGATTCACAGTTGGTCCACCTCCAGGAAAATATTTTCCATCTCGTATTTCTGTTTGCAGTAATCTGTTGGTACAGCAGAAACACAGCCAGAGAATCAAAACTTAGCAAGGAACCAGACATTAATTGTTCTAGTTCATTGTTCAGCATGCAAACTGTGCTAACCACTGATTACAACGGTCTGGGACTAATCTGTCCCCCACTAGTGTTGATTTGTTGCCTAAGAAGCTTAGTGTTAAAGTTATTTGTACTCAGCTGGTCGTGCAATAACATGCAATTAGCTTCTTTTAGTAATAATTGTGGGGAATGTTAACATGTTTCCCTGTAAAGACTATGCATACACCATGCGGGGTAAAATTTGGACAGATAATCACAAACATGTCGGAGGTCACGTCAAACTGTGAGAATGAAAAAAAGGATGATAATACAGACTGCTTTGCCAGACAAGGCTTCCTGTCTTTACTTTATTTGAGTCTTTGAAATAGTTTTTTTGTTGTTGGTTATTGTTCTATTGTGTCATTTTATGTCAGTGAAACAGGACAGAGACCAGAACAGAGACAATGTAAACTAAGTAACGGTCGTAAGACGAACTCTCCACGCAATGCAAGGGAGACGCACTGCAAACAAACCAGTATGAATCCGGTGTAAACCAAACTTCAAATGCATAAACCAATCTACATAACAAAACCAAAAACACAACACTAAGTCACAGATAGAAGCCTTCGATTATAAACAATTAAATGAAAGGTAGCAAGAAACGGCAGTCCCTCACTATACATGTTAGAGATTTTATGATTTTTATTATTCTGTTTTCTTCAGTTCCTGTAAGATGAGCTTAAGTCTTGAGGTATATTAATCAAGAACTGCTGTGTGTGTGTGTGTGTGTGTTTTAAAAACAAGACTCTTTGTGCTCACTGTGTCTCCCCAGCACCTGGAGGAGGTTTGCTACCAGTTATCTCTGTTCTGCATGCCAACAGACAGTTGTAAAGTGTGTGAACCACCTTGACCTTGTGTTGAATGAATGCAGCAGCAGAGGAAAAACGGAGAGATTGTTCAGAGATCGCTAAGAACAGCACTTTGTTCGTATCTCTCCCGCTGCAGCTGGTAAAAGACAACTTTCTCTCTTCATTTGTGTGAGCCCTGGTTCTTATGGATTTTTATTAGTTCAAAGACTGTGTTTTAAACCCAACAGACCCTTATCTCAGGAAGGGGCACGGTTTACCCCTCCTTTTTCTCTGATTATACTGTTGAGCCCTCCAAGAAGTGTCATGCTGAAATACTGCTTCAGCCAGCCCCTCCCTTAGTGGCTGAATCAGCATGTAACTAGGGTGTTCCCTTTCAATAAAAAGCAGGGGGAGACTGAGGTCTGCAGAGTGTTTGGAGGAGCTT
>BSAI01000005.1:14664752-14780599 GCA_036245035.1 Adrianichthys oophorus | reverse complement strand
TTGTGTTTCTTTGCAGATTTACTAATGTTTGGGTTTTGAACCTAACAATACACTGTCCACTTTTTTACTGGCTCGCTTTTCAGCAGACTTTTATGGTGCAATTCTGCTTGCTTTTTTTTTTCTTCTTTTTTTTTTACAGCACAGGGTTCTACGTCGCCCCAATTGGCTGTAGACCACTGTCAATTAATCAATCTCCTCCATGCCACCTCTCCTGAAAGCGTTCAGCTTAGCATAACATAAGTCCATTGCGAACATATTTTTGGTTACTTTCTACTTATGCAACGACTTACTTAGGACTTATTTTATGGTGAAGGCTTGAACTTTAGGAGTATTTAAACAAGAGAGTACAGTGTGAAAATGTTCATGTCTGTCTGGGAAAAGTGTATAAAGTGTTTAGTGAGGGGTTACACAGCCTTAAAACATCTATATCTCAAATGTCTTGTTTTGTATTTTTACACTAACAGTAAGTATTTTCAAACATGATCATGTGCCTTTTTTAAACCAAAGAATCCATTTTATTTCTATCATGCAAAATACCTTTGGGTGAATTAAATTGTTTCAGTGACCATAAAGCAGTCAATGCAAAGACCATCATATAAACCACCATTAACTTAGTCAATGTCCCTTACACACTGCTGACTCCCCGTCTCTTGTCGAGACTGAACTATTCAGCATTTTTCATGATCGATTACACATTTAGTCAGGGGAAGCCACTGGGGCTTTGGGGAGCCGACAGGAACACACATACTCTCACTCAGGCTCTGCAGCGCATGCTTAAAGGCCCCCCTCTGACCTTGATCATGAACTATGAAGAACATGACATCTAATAAGTGTTTTTCATTGTTCACTGTCCCCGTAAATCCATAAATCACTCATCACCTTGCATGCTCAAGGTTAAAGTGGACAGTACAGAGATCTAAATGTGCATTAGTTTAGATGAGGAACACCACGATGAAGTAATGTGACATAGAATACTGCTATGATAGAACCAGTAATGTAACCGTGAATGACACATGGCAAAATGCGCAAGGCAAGTCTATGTTTTTATGATGATAGACTTTATATGAAGAAAAAAGGACGTTAATCAAGGTCAGAGCATCATAATAAAAGGAAAAAAAAGGCTGCAGAAGTGCAGGTTGGAAGGAGCTGTTTGACAGTGGATCGTGTCTGAGCTCATCCATTGTTGCCATGCTTCAAATTAAGGCACCACAACGAGAAATGCCAGCTAGCCCGAGAGGCGGTGCCAAGGCAGACTGCAAATCAGCAGGTGGCATTCTGGGATTGGACCCATCATGAACAAACATTGTGTAATGGGCAAGACTCACCCCACCCCCAACACCCACTTCTCCCACTTAAGCTTAGCTCCTTCACCTTCACTGTCTTATCCACCTCCGCACAATATGGGAGTATGGGCTGTTTTTTTTTTTCCTTTTGTGGTTTTTTTTTTTGGTCCCCTCATGTTTCCGTTACTTCAGTTATCACTCACCAGGAAAAAAAACACAGCATTAATTAAAGTTACATGACAGATTCTGTTCTTGCGTGCTTTTGATGCCTACAGTTGGACACTTTTGCTCTTCTAGTTAAAAGTCTGTAGAGAAAAAAACTCTCAAGAACTAAAACGGTGGCATAGAGGGACACTAGGGTAACTGCAGGGAACATCTCGTCTTTTCCTCATAGCTTTTTCCTTTTGACAAAGGTTTCAGAAAGTGGGAAATTAGAGATACTCTTGTAGACAACAGTGCTGAGATGTTCAGATGGCACACGCCTGAGGAGACAGTTTACATCAGTGCAGAACACAGACAGGACATTGTTCCGTTTAGGTTACTGCAACGTCTGCTACTGTTCTTTTCTTCTCTTCTTATGGGCTCTTACCTCATCCTTTCGTTGCCGAGGGATCAGATTATTTCCACAAGCCCAAAGCAACACCCCACCCCTTCTAACAACCACCCCCATCGCCGCCACCATCCATCCACCCACTCCCACCCATCATTTTTTAAGTCTGAAGTGTGGATCATAGGAGATGAAACGGCTTCGGCACGTAAAGCCCTCGTCTTCCCCTCAACGCACATTTGTGGTAGTTATTCATTCATGACAAAACCCATTCACGCTCTGACAGCCTATGTCCCCCACTGATGTATGGTGTCGTCTTCTGCCATGATCCCTGCAACGTGCAGTGGATCCTCCCTGACTCACTCCCACCCCAACCTCCACATATCACTTTATCTTCGACAGGATATGACGTCGGGTTTGGGGCTTTATTCATATATCTGACAGGCTTGATACATGGCAGAGAAAATGCACTGGTGGCAGTGAGTGCCAAGAAATCTGTTTAAGATCAAACAACTGAGAGCAATGGCCCCACCATGTGAATATGAATGAATGTGGGAAATGAATGCTCTTGCCTCCTCTTTTCTCATCCTCTCTCAGTTATTTATTCGCATTACATGCAGTGAGCACCCAAGCCTTACAGTTTCTCTGTCAGAACAAGCAAATGGGGTGGGGGTGTCTCTGAATATTAAAGTTATCTCAGTCTTCCTTGATGTTTGAGCATACACAGGTGAAATAAGGTGATACATTTCTTAAGATTCTGCTTAGAAATAGCCATTTCTTCTTTCTCTTATTTACAGAAAGCGTTTCTGTAATTTGTCATCACAGTCCCCTCATAACAACAGCATGAAATTAAGAAACTTTCTTTTAAAAACCATTTTAGTGATCATTCTGCAAAGAATAGTCTTAATAAGCAAGCTAGCTGTCAAATTTGGGGTCCTGTGAAAGCCGATGCCAAAAAGGCTCAGAATGATGCTTTATTTTTGTATTCAAATTATTTTTTTGCATTGCTACTTAACAAGCTTCAGTAAAGGTCCAAACAAAATCTAGCTGGCAAAACAAAAAATTAGGTTAATGTTAGAGCCTTAAGTTTAAAGCATGATTTGTTTGTATTTTTAAAAAATTTCATGAATATCATTTCTTAGTTTGTCTCAAGGACTGGGGTTCATTAATGGCTACCACAAATATTTTATTTTTCCAGTTATTCAGACTAAATAAGTGTGATAAAAGCATGCATTTTAAAATGTGAAAATATCGTACTGCCTGTCTCTGATGAGGATTATTTTTAGAATACTTTGGTTTTTTTGGGATCTTTGTTTATTCTCCTGAAACACCAGATTCCCTGTCTTGAAAAGTCAACTTCCGTCAAACTTTTGTGTTACTTACATTTTTTTCTGTTGTTTATGATAGTCATTTGAATATTTCCTATTCAACTTGTCTTATCTGTAAGAAAATGAAAATTAGACAATCCACATAGGTAGGTATTAGTTAGAGATAAAACAAATAACAGATTTGAAGCAAGATAGCAAAAGCTTTCTTTTTTTAATTCATATTTTTTTCTCTGTAATTCTTCTTTTCGGTCATTTATTCTGCGTAATTTTCATCTCAGTTTTGGTTTTTAATATAATGTACACAACATGTATTCTGAAGCAGTGAAGTTGTACTTATTACTTTAAGCACCCTTTTTTCAAATTTTGTTCTTCAATTTTTTGTGGATGAGCTAAAAGGAAAGTAAATAATTGCAACACACAAGCACATTCTAGCTTTCCCAACAACATAGTCCTTAGTGACACTTGATAATAAATCTTTTTGTAAATATCTGAACAATTTAGAAGCCTCATTTTTCTGCCGACTCGTTTGTAGAAACAGAAGTTATTTGGCTAATAAATGTGTCGTTCTATTCTAAGCTATTTACATCTCACACTGAGATTTAGCTACCCCACTCCATCATACTCCCACTTTGTTGGGAGGCATCTGTTCTTCTGTTACAATACAATTCAGTCCAATCGAAATCAATTACAGATAATAGGAATTGTATTGCAATATATCTTGTGGATAGGCAGATAATGCAGGCCAGTTACTGACCTGCTACCAAAAATTGATTAAAAATGTTTAAATCTAGCGTCTTAATGAAGTTAATTATGGCATAGCTTATGTGTCATAGTAAATTGGGAAATTATGAAGGAGAAATACAGCTTATAACAAAAAACATACATTTTACAGGAATTTTCATATGTGCTGATCATCCTTATGTACCAAACAAAACAACACAACTGCTTAAACCCTTTCAAGCAATATGAGCTTGTTGGTATCAATACAGAAATGGCAATAAAGTTTAATTTGCTGTAAGAAATGGTGTAACTTGCATTAAATTGATTTAATACACACTTTTTTCTTTTTAACTCCTAACTGATTAAGACCTTCAGATCATGTAAAAAATAAACACTATTAAGGTTTATCAGTATTTTTCACCCCAGGATTGAAGGTAAAACATGCATGAACACAGCAGTTTCATACAATGACACCTGACAGACTGGCTTCCAAAACCCAGTGAGACACTTTCTGATGGTTCAAACTTCTGCTTGTTAAACAGCTCTTTCAATTTGAGTCACTTTCACTCAGCCGCTCACAAAATCACTCCGCTGTATTCATATTAGTTTTAGTAAAGCAATTGCTCACTGAGCCCTCACAAAACAGTTTATCTAAGAGGATTTGGCCAATATCTCATTAGCTTCAAGGCAGAGGCTCCTTCTGCCCTCTCCTTTATTTGGACAGCATTGCTGCAGATTAAGACTCTCTAAATAACAAATGCCACCAAGCCAATCTGGCTTTGTTTGCCTTAATTCAATTAAAACCTCTTGACAACTTTTTGTTTTCCTGGACAGAGCAAACTTTTAAATTTACAGCTATAACAGGTGTACTTTGATCTTTAGATTTTCTAGAATATAAAAATGACTAATCAAATTTTTTTTAGGCTGAGTTTAATCAGTTGTCTTTCATTAACCATTTCTCCTCTGACATATTAACTTTAGTGAAGCTCCTGCTGACGTACTGTAAGTCTCTCAGCTGAAGACGCTTGTTTTATGTTGCCCTTTTTAGGGGTTTTGCACCAAAATAAAGAGCTTTTTAAAAAATGTGTAAATTGTTGTTTTATTGGGGTAGAACTTGTCTTTTGCATACTCGAAATGGGATCTACAAGTGACTTTAAAAAAATTAATATTGTCTCTAGCCCTGCGACAGACTAGTGACCTGTCCTGCCCTCGCCCAATAGTAGCCAGGTTAGGTTCCAGCAACCTCGTAAGCCCGTCAAGGATAAACTTTTATTAGAAAATGAATGGTAAAATATTGGCTCATTTTTCTTTTTTTTCTGCTAACAACCAGTTGATTTATTATTTTCCTTCTAACAACCGGTTGCTCTTTAGCGGTTGTTTGCCGCCAACAACCACTAGAGGTGTTTGTATCAGTATTTGCTATGGACAACATAGCAGAAGAAGAACTGCAGTTCAAAACAAACATGGGGGATATTCCGATTGTTTTCCTCCCTAGCTTTATGATATTTTTCTTATTTGCTTCAAGACATTATTATTCTTGCTTTTATTTATTTTTTTGTCCTTGGAATATTGCAGGACAGCAAGTTGTCAAACTGGGCTACAGAAAACGGAAGAACAGCTGAATGCGGTAATATACAGATGCAGCTCCTGCCAAGATGACCTGGCAGCAGACAACAAGATGGCGAAAACATGGTGCAAGAGCATTAGCCACAAGTCCTCGACCGAAGTTCATGCTCTTCTCCTAGAAAAAGACATTTGATTTTGGAATTATAGATTTGGACAGCACTACAAAATGGCAGACTCACTTTATAGTGATTAGAGAAGGAATCGGACTAGCGGATGACATGGGAGTGAATTTTCATTCCTGTCCCATCCTGCTCTAAGACAAAAGTTTAAAATAATCCTCTCCCATCTTGCTCCCAGTAATCTGACTCCCACTCCCGTCCAAAATAATCCTGCTTCTGTCTCACTCCCTTATATTTTTCTCTTGTTTTTTTTTTTTTTTTTTGTCATTATGTAAACTATTACATGTAATTATAATTTCAAGAGACATTTTTGGGTTTTAATTTGTAAGACAAATTACAATATAATTTTTAATTGCAAGCATTTGCCATTGCATCACCATCGCACTCAACTCTGATACATTTTTCTTTTCGTCTGATTTCCCTACCAGCTTTCTGAACTTAACAGAAAAGTCTTATCTTTACTCTTCTCTGGATGTCATTTTTTCTGTCATTAAACTTGCCATGGTTGTATTTCTCTTCATCGCTGCCATCGATATATGATTGCTGCACTTCTGGATAATGTTATATTTTCAAATGAGTTACATTTTAGGCTTATTAAAATTACAAAATCGCTCAGTCTTTACTTTTTTTTTGTCCTCGTTCTCAGTGGGAATTCTGGGGATTGGCTCACTAAAAAGAGTCAGCTCGGTTGGCTACAAATTGCTCATAGGAAGGAGCCGCGCTTGTGGTACCCATGATGGGTTTCATAATGTTCTTGGGTGCCATCTTGTCTGCAACCAGCTACCCTTCACTCCTGCAGTAGATGATAAAGATTACCATGAAAAAAAGGACTGAATGAGCCCAGACACAGAGAAGTGATTATCAATGTTTTTGTAGAGCTCTTCAAAATAAATAAACCTGATCTCTCAATATATGAGACCATGTCTTTTGTGCCTTGTAAAAGAGATATACATTCAATGCTTTCATGTAGCAATGAGGGTAAAAACTCAATGATGGCTTCTCCCACACACGGCAGGAGCATCTAGTTTATTAAGACATTTTTGGACAAGCATTGAGCATCAAATTTGACATCCATCAAAAGAGGCAGAGGGCGCAAATTTGACGTGTGAATCGCATTTGGTATTACAATGGGTTTGGTGGATTTGTTCAAATGCATACAGTACACTTATTTTAAAGTAAATAGAACATCTTAGGAAAAAAGTTACCTATTTGAATGATCGGATCCTAATGATACCCCGGGGTCGATTTGACTTTTATTGATTTATAGGTTGTCTCTTTGTGAATTACATAGTTTGCATTTTTTCTCACAAGCTAAATTGTTCACTATGACTCAGTGTGCATCAAAGTGGGCCACCGCTAACATTTCAGAGCATGTCAGCATGCAGTGCCTGCACCCTGTGGGAGCTGCAAGAGCCCACACTAGCACATTGTCATCCCCTTAGCTTGTTTTCTAGTTTGACACATTTGCGGTTTTGCCACTTTTTCTTTTCTCACTGCTATTTGCTTTTGTCAGACACATCCTTACAGTTAGTTCTCCATGCATGCTGTCGATCCCCTGCAGCTGCGCTTCTTCCCAGCCGGGAGGCTCATTTAATTGGAGTTTAGCATCAGCAGAGATTGTAGCCCAGTCAAAAGCAGAAGGTGAATAAAGTATATCTTTGACCCACCACATACAGCACTTCCAGGCCCAAAACCAATGACATTTGAGTGGGAGATAAGATTTTTTTTTTTTTAAATGGCAGTGCACAGATTGTGAAGAACATAACCCTCCATAAAAAAGCATGTCTAGTGCAGTCCAGTGTGTTGGAGTCATACACCAGAAATAGAGACATAATCATCCTGAAACTGACTTCAAGTTATCCAAGCTCCAAAAGTGTACATATTCGTTTTTTAAGTGACAATATTTACTCCAAGTGAAAACAGTATAACACGTATGAGCAAAAGCTAAAGTGTGGACAAATCTCATGAATCTACTCATAAACTGTCAGGTCTGTAAAATTTTAGGCTTGTGCAGAAAAGCTACAAAAACCAAAGGTTAGGGCTCTCTTAAGTAAGGGAGCTAAGATAGAAACTCCAAGTCCCAGAAGACAATACCTTAACAACAAAACTAAAGGTGTTTCATCTGAATCAACATTGACCTCTGCTCCGTCACTGCCATTTTTCCAATATAAGTTTGCAACAAGGAAAAGTGCAGCTTAAAATCAATTAAATTCTTTCATTCTGTAATATATTCAAAAAATTGAAAAAAGATTTTAAAATAAATCTCTTTTGAGACCAGCTGATTTTTATTACTGCAGAATAAACATAAGAGCCTAACATTGAGTAGTTTATTCATCCTTTTCATTCATCCTTTCTTTTCCCTGTGAGGG
This sequence comes from Adrianichthys oophorus, assembly GCA_036245035.1. NCBI lineage: Eukaryota > Metazoa > Chordata > Actinopteri > Beloniformes > Adrianichthyidae > Adrianichthys > Adrianichthys oophorus. Next base: position 14,772,607 of record BSAI01000005.1, on the reverse strand, counting down.
GACAGCAAATGGTCACCTGTTAGCAACTTTGCTCCAGTTGTGACTGATCATTCACTTTCCAGCAGATAGTTTAATATACCTCAAGTAAGGAGTTTAGTTTTAGAAGCAAAAACAGAAGACTTTGTCCAAGTGTGACTGTTATTTTCATTAGAATTTCTGGTCAAGAATCAGCAGCATCCTTATTTACACTGGTCCGTCTGCGGTGTGTCCCCCTTGCATCGTGTGGGGAGTCCGTCTTGTGACGTTAGTTTAATACAGTCTAATTCGACATTGGTCGAATCCGAATTCTTTCCCTACCCATACCCTAACCCTTGTATCTGTTGTGTCAACGGTTCGTTCCCCCTCTACCCTAGTTTGTCCTGCCACCCTCATGTTGAGTAGTGTGTCCTGCTCTTTTCGCTCATGGCTGCTTTGTCAATGGATGATTCTTCTTTTTCTCCTGTAAGCAATTTTTAATATTTAAAACTTTGGCAATCAGGCCCCATGCCCTCTCCTTCCTCACTGAGTTCTAAGTTTAATGCATGTTTCTGGTCAAAAATGATGTCAGTTCAGACAAGCAGAGTGAAAATTCTTATTATAAAGTAATCCATCCATGCATTTTCTTTCTTTTGGGACCATGGATTTGCTGGGGCCTGTCCTAGCAACTATTGGGTACACCCTCAACAGATTGTTGTAGGGCCACACACATCCCCTAGGGAAACTTTAGAATTTTCCATTAACCTATGCAGCACGTTTTTGGACTGTGGAATGAAACCAGTACCTGGAGAAAGTCATGCACAAGAACAACATGCAAATTCCACACCAAAAGAACCCTGTTGGGAATTTAACCATGGCCTTCTCGCTGTAAGGTAAACCAACCACTATGCAGCTCCTAATCAAGAATTTATAACAAAAAAGAAGCGTTTCGACTTTCAAATAGCACTCAACCCTATCTTGACCTAAGGTCCACCTGGTAGCAACTAGCATCATCACTCATGAAAATAGTCCAAAAGTCCACTACAGCTAGTTTTGGAATTATTCTTTCTTTCATGGAGCAAACCAAGCACAAAATGGAACCTGATACACCCAAAGTAGTTGTTTAATGCGTTTGTTTCAATTAATTCACTAAGAAAGGAGGTATTGAGGTTTACAGAACAAAACATGCATGTGTAGCAGGGTGTAGAATGATAGGCCAGACACAAGCAGCTTCAAAATAATGTGGGTATTTAATTTCCTGACTATTCCAATGAAAGGGAACAGCATTAATCTTGGATTGATTTGGTTATGCAGCAAGTTAAAATGCAGGATGAAACAAAAGGAAAAAAATCCCAAAAGAGACACCAGCGGTCTTATTCTAAAGTAAAACACAAAAGAGGCCACTGATCATGTACATGTTCACAATATTCTGCTATCACACTGTCACAACATTAAGAAACTCAAACTCGTTGAAAAGTGTTGGCAAATTGACTAACCCACCAGCAATCCTGACAATGTTGTCACGCATTATAAGATTACACATTGTGGACATCAAACATAAAATTGAACTGTCCCGGAACAGCGGTATATAGAAATTAAAAATAATAAAAACTCACGTTGTCCTGCAGCTCCGCAGTCTTGCTAGCTAAGATCTCTTCCAATGAACTTTGCAGCTTACTTCAGGACCCCGCCACACGCCGACATGCAGCGCTTTAACTCTTCAGAACACCAACTAACAGGAGCTTTTTCACTCTAAAAGTGCAGCTTTTTTCTGTACCCCGCCACAATCTGTGAAACACCTTCTTTTACCAACGCACATGTGCCAACCCTGGACCGTCAGGCTACCATATTGTGATACCCTCCCGCCCGTGACGACTTACTGGCTCGTGAACTTTGAGTCTCAACAAAAACATTAGCGCCACTTACTGGCCCCTCCCGGCATTACTTATTTTCAATGGGTGTAGCCAGGGTTCTAAATTAACACCGGACAAATGCGGGTAAACCTTTTTTATTCGGCGGGTAGAGAAACGATTTCACCAGCCACTTTGGCAGGTGAGACATTGCTCATCATCTCTGACACTGAGCTCAAAACCATGACTTTTAGGTGTCTGCATTCCCTAACCACTTGGCTACCACAAACATCCATCCCAGAGTCGGTTTAAACATTGAATTCTGACATTATTGCGTGATTTCAACCTCACAGTCGCCGCAGCAGGAGGTGCATTCACGGGCTACATGGAATTTATTGTTGCATTCAGGTGCGCTGGTAATTTCTACTATTTGCTGATTAAAAAAAATATGTTAAAAAACAGACTTTAAGAGATAAAGTGGACCACACCCACAACGTGAGTGCCCAGCAGGTTACCAAAGGACTTTACTGTTTTGTGCCCAGTTTCATCGTCTGGACTGACTGACAAGCAAGTAGCTAAAGTCAATGCTTTAAATAAAGGCATATGTTAATAAAAAAGTTCAGAGATCAGAAGTTTATTTTATTAAAATAACATTCAGTTTCTGTAATGTTATAAAACATGACATAAGACTACAGTTTCAACTATTATAAGTGCTTTTTTGCAAGAGAATAATCATTAACTGAAACTTTATAAATAAAGAGAACAACTGTTTTACTTTGAAATACGCAAATTATTTTTCCTGAGAAATGTTTGGCTAGTAGAGTCCAGATTTGGCTGGCAGACTTTGGATGTTACTGGGCACTCCGGCTAGGAACCAAATAAAGACCAAAAAAAAAAAAAAGAGACCAAATCAGGTGACATTCACTTTGGTGAAAATCGAATTGGGTTTTTTTTTTTTTTTTTTGGGAATGTATTTTTTCTTTGCCTGACTGTGTATGTATTTTTTAGCAAAAGTAATTGGAAATTCTGCCATGTTGTTACCATGTCCATATTGCAGGAGTCTAGTTTCTTTTGCATATATCTTTGTGTAAGTTGTTGGCAAGTTTTTTTGCTTTCCTTTGATTGCTTCTGCTGATCATTCTATGGGCTGATCTGACATCCACTGGTTGATATTTTTTGTTTTTTGGTTTGTCTGCGCTCAGTCTCAGGGCTGCACGGTGGCGCAGTGGTTAGCGCTCCTGCCTCACAGCAAGAAGGTCCCCGGTTCAAGTCTGGGGGACCTTTCTGTGTGGAGTTTGCATGTTCTCCCCGTGCATGCGTGGGTTTTCTCCGGGTACTCCGTCTTCTTCCCACCGTCCAAAAACATGCTTCGTAGGTTAATTGGTCACTCTAAATTGTCCGTAGGTGTGAGTGTGCATGGGTGTGTGATTGTGGCCCCTGCGACAGGCTGGCGACCAGTCCAGGGGTGTACCCTGCCTTCGCCCATGAGTAGCACGGCAACCCCGTGACCCCGAAAGGGATAAAGCGGATTGGAAAATGACTGAATGAATGTGCTCAGTCTGTTTCTTATGCAGACGAGCTGAGGCTCCTCTCTGAAGTTCCTCCAACGGAACACAGCAGTCAGCACTTAATTATTGTGTATTTTATATTTAAGGGGGATCTTTCACAGCCTAAGAGTTGGTCCCAGAGTTGGCTGGCCTTTTTTGACAATGTCCAATTTTTCCAGAAAAATCCATCTTGAGAATTGCTCATGCAACCAAATCAACTTCTCCTTCTTCTATTGTTAACTGCAAAACAGCAAGTAATTCAAACAAAAGTCTAGTGCAGCTGCTACCTGCGACCTAAAATAAAGTACAGAAGAAGTTAGCTTTTGGTAGTGAGGGCTTTGACCATCCAATCAGACGCGATTATGTCATCCGTCTTTATGAAGCTACAGAGACTAATTTAAATTCTGATTGGTTGAATCATTTATTCAGCAGTGTTTTTTTTAATGGAAAGTCGCCTAAAAAACTTGAAGTTGAGGGTGGAAGCACCTACTGTATGAGTGAAAGGCAGACTTTTCTGAACTTAGCAACAAGTGAGGGCTAAAATCTGATTGCTTAGAAACTTTCATGTGAAAAAACAGTCTGACGGCAGCGCAGCTGTGAGAAAAGCTGACAGAACAGTTGAAATTATCTAAAATATATTTTGGACAATATATATATGTACATATATTTTTGTTGTGATTTGAATACTTCTTTTCTGATGTTACGCCTTCATTGAAGGTTTTGCAGGCCCTGACGGTACGCCATTGATGTATATATTTCTGTATACATATGGATTTTTTTTCCTCCAGCCCTTTACCTTACACTTCCTCTGCCAAATGTGCTGGCTCCTTCAATTTGCTGATGTACCTTGCTTCCACGCACGAGGTCCTCTCCAAAAGTAAATGCATCTCTGGTATCTATAACCAGCTGTCAACTGCTGAAATGAGTTTTACATTTTCCACATAAAAGATTGTCAAAAGACTGAGATATTTTATTTTTCAACTTGGAGTGAGAGGAGCTTTAATGTGCCCACAAATGAGCTCACAAATCTCTGCTACATTTGTGAGATTGCCAAGAAGGGCTGTCAGCACAGATGTGTTTGTGACTTTGTGTGAATATATGTCTTGTATGAGGAGTTTTTCCAGGAAAGTAGCCAAACTCTATGATCAGGCTGTCTTCATGATGTACTTTATGTTGTAAGGTAAGCTCTGCTGGAAATAAATAAATTAAAAAAACAACTGAAAATCATGCTTTGTTGTCAATGTTAACATTTTTCATTTTTTCTCTGACTTTCTCTGACCTCGGACTTCAGTCGTAGTCACAAAGGAAATTAATAGGGCTGACAGTGTCAGAAGAAAAAGAGGTAATGACAGAGGTACGAGCAGATGCACCGTTTTTCACCTTTCTTCTTCAACTAGGTCTTTTACCCTCTTCACATCCGTGCTCTCAGTGCAGGCAAATTGCTGCTGTGCTTTTTATATGTGTGAGAGAGCTCCATCCTGGGCCATTATTTCACTTTCCTGCTTAATTCCAACCCTTTTTTTTGTCACCCCTTCCACTCATCATCCCTCTTCTCCGCTATTATTTAACTAGATAAAGGCAGCTCGTTTCTTGAAAGCCGCATGCATATCCAGGATTTTAAAATGTATGCAAGAGTTCGTTTTAAATAAAGAGTGCGGTCATTTTCGCTTCCCTTGCAGCGGCTCATGCTGCGAACCGTTTCTGTGCACTGTTGCATGGAGCTGGAAAAAGGAAAATATAATGGATCAGGGGCCAATTGCAGATTTTTCCTGTAATCTTCCCAGTTTGTATGTAAGATAGAGGTGACAGTTGGGGGTGACTCCTGGATTTCTCTTCAAAATAGGCCAAAAAATATGCAGGAAGAACAAGTGCCGCATTCTTATTCATTCTCAGCTGCCCTTCTCTCTATCTTTTTCATCGTCTTTGTTAAGACAGGTGGTTAAGAGCGAAACAAGTGATTTGAACAAAACACTCAGTGAATAACAGAGCAGCCGAAAGAAGGTAATTAACACAGAACACCCTCTTCTACTGATCTTAGAGAAGACATTTTATAAGAGATGCCATATTGAAAAAGCACCTGAAGGCCTTCTGTTTATGTAACAAGTTCTTCAGACAAAATTTCACAACTACTCATGTTTATTTAAAAAGCACTTCTTACTTGCTTGTGTATCTTTTCTTAGTGGGGAGAGAGGGGCAGTGTGATCTCAGTTTTTGATATTTTAAAACTTTTTCCAGACAAACTCTAAAACTAGAAAGACTCACCAGAAAATCGATTAAATAATTATTTTGAGCACCTAACCACCAAAAATGCCCAATATATTTTAGGAATATCTACTTTTTTACTAAACTTTCATGCTATATGGTAAGAACGACAATAAAATGTTTTGATTACCAACAACAAATGCAGCACAACATCAATGACACTACGATACTAACTCATAAATGAAGTATTTTAATTTTCAATTTCTTTATTACTTTTCATTTCCACAAAACAACAAAAACAAAAGATCTTGCACAAGTTCTAATACAGGGGAAATGAAATGAAACAGAAGGAAGGAAACTTTTTAAATCTTTTTATATATGTATATATACATACATACATACACATAATAATAATACAAAAACATAAAATAAGATAAACAAGATACTTTTACTAAACATTATTAAAATTGTACATATCAACAATATAGCATATAGCTATGTCAGTAATTTACATAAAATTAATTAGCTTAGAATAGCCCAGGCACTGGCAATTGTATGTTTATTTTTAAGCTTCTAAGTCATATCTGAAATTAGGCAACATCAGTAATTACAGTATTTTTGAAGCAGTTCTTTTTTTTTTTAACAAGTTTTTGTTGAAGGTGACTTTGTTTCTTTAGTTTTTCCAAATCTTGACTCCTTGATTTGAAACACACTTTACTTTGTTTTTGTTCTGAATTTTGGCAAAGAGAAAATCTCACATCCCTATAAACTATATAAGTACATTGCCTTTTTAAAAAAAAACTTTTTGTATATTGTGTGGCAGACAATTCTGATGTGCTTTATGTATTAATTTTAAAATTGATCAGTACTTTTGATTTACTGCTATTTTTAAATAGCAACTTTGGAGTAGGGTTTTTTTGTGCAGGTCTCTGAAGATTTTTAAATGTTATTAACCCAAACTTTTGTACACAGCTCTTAAAGTTTTAATGAAGAAACTCAGGAAGAATTTTACCCCTGGTGTTGTTAATGCACTGAACAGAAATATAAATACAAATGCATTCATTTGTCCGGAGATTAACTCAAGGACCTAAAACATTTTCTACAAAAACAAAAAAAAAAAACATTTATAATGTTATAACCAAAATAACCAAATAATGTTCAGAAATAATGTTAAAATCTTCGATAGTGAGCTTTCTCCTTTACTTATGTAACCCGGACTTGGGTTGACGCCAATCAGTGACATATGCACCACGTGGCTGTCTGTGCCTTTATTGTGGAAAGCCATATTCCCCTTAAAAACAACAGAGTCACCAGAACACTTCCTGCTTCCTCTTCCTGCTGCTGGCGCTGCTGCTCTGCTGTGGGTAGGACGTGCCCTGGCTGATGTTCATGTAGATTACAGGTCTTTGCCGTGCCGGAAAGACACCACAGCCACACCAGAAAACAAACAATAAGTTGATCAGGTTGTCAATTGAGCTCAACAGTGGCGGTGGGGTTATGGTATGGGGAGGCGTATGTTATGGACAAAGAACAGGTACATTTTAATAATAGCATTCTGAATGCAATAAGATACTGTGAGGAGCTCCTGAGGCCCATTATTGTGCCATGCATCTAAGAACATCACCTCACGTTGCAGCAGGATGATGCACAGCCCCACAATGCAAGAATTGCTAAAAAACTCTTGAAAGCCAAAAGCATCCCAGTTTGTGCATCGTCAGCACGCTCACCAGACATGTCACCCATTGAGCATGTTTGGGATGTTCTGGATCAGGATTTATGAAAGTGTTCCAGTTCCAGCAACTTCACACAACCATTGAAGAGGAGTGAACTAACATCCCACAGGCTACAATCGACAACCTGATCAGCTCTATGCGAAGGAGATCTGTTGTACCATATGAGGCAAATCATGGTGTATTAATCATTACTGCAGCTTCAACATTTTCATAAAAACAGGAAAGCAACAGGCTAAAAGAGAACGGACAAAATAAAATGAACAGCTTCCTGGAAAATCATTTTGTGATCAACTTTTTCTCCAGCAACTGCGGTCTTTGAATCTTTCTTAAATATCGGTTTCCTCTATTAGCAGTGTTGTATCACCAAGATTGATTGTGTCAATGATCACAAAACATATTTGGTGTTTTTGTCACAGACATATAACCAAAATTCTGTTTAATAACTCGACCAAGCTATATTATGCAAAAATAATTTAAATGATTCAATATTTTCAGAAATATCACACTCAAACAATGAAAATATGCTTGACAGCATCTATTTTACTACCTTAGTCTTTATTTTATAAAATACATTTTTGGTAGTGATTTTCAATGAGGTATGAGTTGACTTGCTATTCATTTAGAGCTCTGATAAAAAAACATGCAATTAAAGTTCTCAGAGGTAAAGTAAAATGGCTGAAGCTACAGGGTCCTTGGTGGTCCAAAAGAAGAGTGAAGGGCTTGCTGAGATGAATTTATGACTTGGATTGGATTTTAAAAGGTTTTTTTTTTTTTTTTTTTTTTTCCTTCTTGGGGGTTTGGGGTTTATGCCACGCATCTTAGATGGAAGCTTTTAGGTAAATGCACAATATTTGTGGCTCAAGTCAAATTGATGACTTCAATTAATTTTCCCTCAGACAACCTAAGAGAAAAAAACATCTATATAAACAACAGACTAAGCTGTCAGATGCAACTGAGAGGTCAAAAAGTTGATGAAATGAAGTGGAGTGGTACACTGGAAGGACTAAAGCTGCATTCAAACCGGACACAATTCCCACGGCAGAGGCGTCGATTTGTAATGTTAAGTCAATGTACAGATGCGATCTGTAGTCCTGCGGCACGATTCCAGCAGCATGTGCTGTCAATCTGGCAGCAGTGCGATTTGGGCGTCGAGTGTGGTGAGTCAGGGACTCAGCTTTGGACATGTGACATTTTCAGTGACTCGATCAGCAGGTTGAAAAAAATCCAATATGGTTGCTTGATGCGAGGATTTTCATCCTGAACTTCCATCCATTTTTTTAATCGGCTGGGGCCGCAGGTTTGCCAGAGACTGTCCCGGTTACTGTTGGGCGAAGGTGGAATAAACCCTGGACAGGTCGCCAGCCCTTTCACAGATCCCCTGGAGCTAGTGCAATCGAGTCCACTATGGTAGCCAGCTGCCCAGAGGAAACCGTAGCGAGCTCTGCCTCCCAGGGTCTGGAAAAGCAAGCAGGCATCCCCAACCTGGGTACGGCAGAGCTAGCGAACATCGCCACCCAGGATCCGGCAGAGCTAGCAGGGTTGCTGCACACACTGCCAGCTGGGCAGTGGAGCTCGCTATGCTGGCCAGCAAAAAGAACGCAGAAGACGCAAATTTGACATCGCTCTATAGGAACCTTTTGAGGAACTTTTTCCATCTTAGGAAAATGAGTGCTTCAAGTTCTTGAAAACTTTAAAAAAAATTTAGATGAATGGACCATTAATTTTTGATTTGAAATGGTTTATTTCAAGCAGACAAGATTTATAAGACATGTGTAGCACAATCAACAACAACAACAAAGATTTCAAAAAGTTCTTAACGCCATTCAATTGAAAATCTATTGTATATTTCTACAATACCAAATCCTTTTTTACACCTAGCAACCATTTAGATGTTTAGGTTGTTTATGTTTGGTTAAATCTTTCATTAATAAACTGTTACATGATGAAGGCTGTGTATAGTTGTTTGTCAAAGGTTGCGCTTGACACCATGATGACCTTGTTGTAGAAGCGCATGAAAGCTGAAGTTATGCAAATGCCTAATCTGTGCATAAAATAAACTAAAAGACTGTTTTGAAATTCAGTTCAGGAAAAAAAAAAAAAAAAAACAAAGCTCAGATGCCATTTTATTACAGCTACCAACAAAAAACATATATATATATATATATATATATATGTAAACATATAAGACAAGAATAAAGGAAAACATTTATGAAGATAAAGTATAATTATGAGAAAAAAGTTAATATTTTATGAGAGTAAACTCATTTCGAAAGTTATGAGTTGAGAATAACAAGAGTAAAGTCATACTTTTTTGAGGCAAAAGGCTGCTAAGAAAAATAGAAACAACGAAAAAAAAGTATTTTAGGTTTCAATATGAAAAACTAAGAGCGCATAATAAGCAGTTATTTCAGCATTGGTTTCATATATAAAGAAATTCTAAATCATAATGTGTTAACATTGTTTCATTATAAGTATAAGAACATTGAAAAGAATTGGCAGGACATTGATTCTCCTCAGTTGGACATTTTTGACCCACATGGAGTGGATTTATGCCGTCTGCAGCATAGTTGCAGAGCTCAATATACTGTATATTATAGCACATATGATAAACTTAAACCTTATGACATTGACATAAATGGTTTACTGATGGATTCAGTCAGCATGTAATGTGGATGGAGGCCTACACAATCAACTTTATTTTTGAAAAAAACGGATTTTTTCTTGTAAAATGACAACCTCATAATTGTATGATTTTATTCTCGTAAAATTTTGACTTTTTTCATAACTTAATGACTTCATATTTATAAATTTGATCTTTTTTCTTATACTTTTACAACTTTATTCTCATTTTAATTTATTTGTATTCTTTTATGGGAGGCCTAATACTCCATTGTAATTTTACTGATGTCAGTGTTAAAAAGTGACAAAAAAAATACACTTACCTGTACCAACTCAAAAATCTGAGTCGTTGCACACACTAAAGTCTTTTAAAACATATTTAAATTAGGTTGAAATTTTCCTTTGTGTTTCTGACGGTTTTACTGGAGCAGCCCACATGCTCCAAATGAAAGGACAGGCACAATGGGTTTAGAAAGTACCTCTTCAATTAAGATGGCTGCTGAATCACAGCACATTTGTGGGGCAGTCTGACATTTGTACATTACTGTTATTACACTGCACTCTTGTACCCAGGTGTTTCAGCAAGCAGCGTCTTACCACAGCTGTGTCTGAAATCCTGCACCACTGAGTTTTATTTCATTCCGGATGAGCTGCAATATCTCCCTCTACTGGATCCAGGGCAGATGCTAAATGGCTCCAAGGAGGTTACATGTCAACAGTTACAAAGGGGGAAAAAAAAATCAAACCTAAAGGCAGTGGTTAGGTGAAAACACAAATGCTACTAGAAAATAAATAGAAAAAAAAAAAGAATGAAGCTTTTAAACTCTTTTGAAAGCCAACTGAAAATCTTTTATTTTTGCTAAGTATTTTAACTGAAGCTGTTTTTTTAATTCGGGTTAGAGATGATTGCTTTATGTGGTACATGTTCTTGTGTTTTAGATTTTTAGCTTTAGGTTTTTGTCTTTTATGTTTTAATAAACCTCTGAAGTTTTTTTGTCATATGTTTTTACCTTTTAAAGTTTCTGTCTTTTGTGTTCTTAACTTGTGAAGCACCTTGTGACTTCTGTCTGGGAAAGGTGGTATATAAATAAAACTTCCTTACTTGAATATTAGGTCTATAATTGGAATGAACAAAAGTCTAACTAAGACTACAAAATTAACAATAACAACTGTTATTCTTGAAAGTGTAAGATCAGATATGATTTTTCCTTTTACAAAATCAACATAAATCAGCTTGAGATTTGTCAGGGTTACACTGAATCTACTCCTGTTGATACTTTTATGTCTCTGACTCAATGAAAAAAAAAGGTTTTTTAATGAAACATGGTAAATCACCTAAGCAAACTGAGGTCCTGACAACTTTTAGGATTGTTTTAGGACAGGGGGCTTTGTGTCTATTAGTGACTTGCAGGTGTGTTCAAAAGTGTGTGCATGTTTAAGTGTGAGGGTGGAGGCACAGGTAAACAGAGGGCCACTCAGCTGTGTTCACACTTAGTACTGCAGGGGTGCGGAAATGCAGTTCCTGGCAACATACATGTAACATGTGTGCCCGGCAGGTGATTTGCTACTCGGAAAGTGTGTGCCAGTGAGTCGCACCAGGCACCAGAGGGGAGCCGTGCCAATCTCCTGCCAACACTGTGGGGCTCATTCAGGGCAGAGAGATGACTGTTTGCAGAAAGAAGTGAATGTCCTTCACAAATCCAAACATTTTTTTTTAATGTGGAACAGAACTGGAAATCTTTTTTCTTTTTTCCGTACAAGTTATTTAAGTGTAGAAAGCTTTGTACCTGTCTCTAGTTTGGATACCTTCTTTAGTTAGGCACTTAAGGTGCAATGAGGTGAAACTTGACTGTGTAATGCCAACCTGCAAGGATAACTTGCGTCTGCGTACTTGTCTCTCTCGGCCTCCTGTTGTGCACTAGCGGCGGAGTCTGTGTCTAGTTCCGTGCACGTTTCATGTTTTCATTACCACTAACAACCTTGAGGCGGCCTCGTCATTAGAGGGAATTATTTTCAATCCAATCACACATCAGTTACGCTACACCAGACAGGCCCACAATCTGTCCTCATCTGATGTCTGAGATTTCTTGAATGTGTCCTGAATTGAAAAGGACATCGAGAGACATCTTAGAGCAAGAAACAAATGCATCTGAAAGAACTAAATCGTTGCGTCTTTTGCAGCTGTCAGCCGGCTAATTGACAAAGTTTTGTTTTAACAAATGTTCTTATTTTGTTTTTCTCCAGCAGGATGCTATCTGCCAGTGACCTTTAACACAATCTTAACACAATCAGTAGAAATATTTAGCTACACCAGGGGGATTCGTTTTTTCCATTTCTGTGGTACAAACGCGTTCGGGATGTTAGCTTCAGCCTTCAATTTTCAAAGAATGGTCCTGTTTTTTCACTTTACAAACTGTGACCCGCCTTAAGTTTAGACATAAATATACCTAACTTTGCATGTTCTTCTCCTGCATGCGTACGTTTTCTCTGGGCACTCCGGCTTCCTCCCACAGTCCAAAAACATGCTTCACAGGTTGATTGATTACTCTAAGGTTTACCTGTGAGCATGTGAGGGTATGTAGTTGTGTGACCCTGGGACAGACATGTCCAGGGTGTACCCCGCCTTTGCCCATCAGTTAGGCTTTGGCAACATTGTGACCCCAAAAGGGATGAAATGGGTTAAGAAATAGAGAAAAAAAAACATATCTAATTATTTTTAAAACTTTCGACAAGAGTGTGTAAACTAATTAATTAACAGATAACCAAGTTTCTACCATGTGATAATAGGCCCACTTCTCAGGTTAAAAAAGACAATCTGAAACCTCAGTTCAATCTAAGACGACCCCATTTGTATTGTGTTTAAAAGATTGAAGCAGAAAGCTATGTATAATCAATTAATGGTGTGGAATTTCAACCATTGTGTAACCTGTGTGAGTGATTGCTCTCTTAAATTCATTTTTTTTCCTTCGCTCTATGTGTGACATTGACTTTTTTCCCTAAATGCATCATACAGGAAAGCCTAACTTCATTTGACACAATTATTTCCATGAGTTACGGTCAGTTTTCTTGTTTTTTTAAATTTGCTTTATAAGTAAATTTACTTGTCACAGTTATTTTTTTTCTTCAGGGTTTTCCCCCATTTTTTTCCCTTGGTCTTTCATTTTGACTTAGGAATTCTTTCTTACTGCTTGTCTGCTCTCCTGCCAGTCCTCCACTGCATTTCAGTTTCCTGCTGTCGGTGGTGGCTGTGCAGGTAGGGAATATGAATTACCTGGCAAGCAGATGCTGTTCTGCTTGGAGAACTGCTGTCAACATGGCAAGGATGGATGAAGAGAAACAGAAGAATGATGGAACGGACAGCTTCAGAAAGAATACATTCATCCACTTCTCCCTCCATTTTTGCATGGTCTCTCTGTGAACCGCTGAGACCTTTAAAGACAAATTAATAAATAAAACTGAAACTACAATAAAATAATGAAGTTCCAACTACAACTTAACTTAAAAAAATGGAATTGGTTAGGCATAAATCATAGAATATTTTCTAATTATTGTAACTTGTGTATTACGATCATTAACTGTATAAGAGAGAACTGGACATAGTGAGTGTGACGTCACCCACAGAAAATGTCTTTCAACGAAACGAAGTCAATTCAGTTGCCATTTTTCCTCGATACAGACTTCGTCATGTCTGCTGGGCGGCTGGAATTCTACATTGCAGCTTCACAGCTGTGGAGTGGACTTCATCCCGGTCTGAATGGGCACTGTGGTGGCGTTCCTGTGACTGAACTGCTCCTGGCATGAATAGATTCCCAAATACTGTTTCCTCACAACAGAGCCAAGCCTTAGGTTTTTTTTTTAGAAATTATTTTATTAGTAGCCTCCTCATTGTGTTTGGGGTCATGGGTTGTATGTGTTATTGGTTGAGAGGGGGGAGGGTAAAAGGTGGGTTGTTTTTGTTTTATTTTTAAATGTAAAGCGCTTTGAGTTACATCAAGTATGAGAAGCGCTTTTTATAAATAAAGTTTGATTTGATTTACAGCATATACATTCAGGTCAATCACACAACACACAAACTATACAAGAAAAACTGTAACCAGTGATCCACTGTCCCCTACCCTTTCGCGGTAGGGGCCAGTGGCTAGTAGTTACCCCCTGCCCTTTCTCCAACCAGTGTTTTCTTAACCCATCTCTCTACATCTGGTTTGTCATTCGATTTTTCCAGTCCATTACTAAAAACTAACAAACAAAAAAAACTGGAAGTAAAATAATTAATAAAATAATGTTTAGTATGAAAAAAAAAGTCCTAGATTTACTCTATGGAGTAAATAACAGAACTATAATTGTAAAAACAACATTTTTCCAAAACAATAAGCTTTCAAATTATATTTGTTTAGCTGCTTGACAGGACTAGTAGGAAAAAAAAACCTTAAATATTCTAAATGACTAAATTTAGGTGTATGACAGGTAGTTTTACATGTATAAAAATTGCATGTGGAGACTTATTTTCACTTGATAGCTTCAAAAGTTTTGAACACTAATTGTACTGCAATGCTCCATAAAGTTTACAAAGTCCCCATTTTACACGGAAATGACTTTTACATGGAAAAACTTTTCTTTACATTTTGTTCTGTGATGTGTTTGGTGGTTTGGGGTCTATAATTGAAAGACAATTTTCTACATTATTTTGTAAATTACCATTTTAAAAGTGTCTTTTTTTATTTGTCCCTTAGCTGCTTTGTTTCACTTTCTTCTGTTGCTCTAGTACAAATAAGTTGTGCTAGAGCAGACTGAGCACCTATGCAGGGATCCATTAGGGAAAACCAATTTCACACTAAGCCAATTTCATAAATATGGAGTATGGGTCTACCGTTAGCTGTGGATGGGTAGCTTTTAGAGGAATACACATAAGCATAAACAACAGGTCTCAGCCTAATCACCGTTTTTGATAAGTGAAGACTTTGAACTGGACTTCATCACAATGAATAGGGATTTTTACTGTAAAAAAAAGGCCCCCTGCCTGATAGCTAAGAAATACTAGGGAATATGATTCAGTTTAATTTACTCTCATCATTATGCTCAGTATTAGTGTTCAGTTCAGCTTTAAAACTTCTAAGAGGATTTGGGGTAAGGCGTTTTCTTGAAGCATTTTGTAATCTTTAGGGCTGTTTTGTTTAGAACTGCACACGCCTCTGAGAACTTTAGATGTCATTCTTTGGAATTATGGTTATTTTGTTTTGTTAAATAATTAAGTCAGATTTCAAAAAGTAGTCGCAAATTCTCTAACTCTAAAATAAACCTAATCCCCGTTGTTTTTTTTTTTTGTTTGTTTTTTTTCCAAAGATGCATTTAGCAATCAAGGTTTCTTTGTAGCATCATTCCTGTAAAATTCAATAGATGATGGAACAGACAAATCATTTCTTAAATGTTCTGGAAAAGACTAAATAAAAAAAGCATGTAGAAATTAATTCAAGCTATCAATTGTATATTAGATGGTAAATGGTGTATACTTGTTTAGCGCTTTTCACCTTCCTTAAGGCCCAAAGCACTTTACAGTCCATCTCATTCACCCATTCACACACACATGGTGGTCCGCTGCTGAACACTAGCACCAACCTTCCCCCAGAGAAAATGTGGAGTTCAGTGTCTTGCCCAAGGACACATCTACACGTGTGGGGAAAGCAGGAATTGAACCTGCAAACTTCTGATCAGCGCTTGACTGCCCTACCACTGCATGAGACCCCTGTTTCAACACTACTTTTTTCCTTAAAACACTGGGTGGAAAGATGAAACAAAAGCCAAACTTTAGTTGCTCTTGACTTGATACTGAAGTTTGACCAAAGAATCACACAATTATCAAAGCAAATGAGGAAAGGAAAAAAAAATCATGAACAAACATGAACAGAAAGGTTAAAGAAAAGAAAAAAAAAGAATGGCAAACTTTAGGAAGCATTAGAAAAAGCCTGCACAGTATAGGGAAGAATTACATGTTGAGGAACAGACAAATATTGCTCACAAAAGGAAAATTAAAAAATGTTGTCTTTATAAAACTGAAAAAAGTCATGAACATGTCCCTATTTAAATATATATATATATATAAACAGTGCAAAACAATTTAATAAAGAACAAAATATATTAAAGATTGTAGAGAAAATTGTAGAAAAAAAAGTCAAGTTTAAAAAGCAGATGATGTGGAGGTTGCAAAGTGGTACAGGCCCTGGTTTGGATCCAGTTCAGATCTGGGACCTTTCAGTGTGGAGTTTTTCAGTTCTCCCCGTTCATGCGTAAGTTTTCTGCAGGCATTCCAGCTTCTTCCCACAGTCCAAAAAACTCGTATCACTGCATTGCCCTTAGGTGTGCATATGATTGTGTGTCCCTGCAACTGACTGGCGAAGTGTTTAGGGTGTACTGCGCCTTCACCCAACAGTAGCTAGGCCATCTCCAGCAACCCCGTGACCTCATAATAGATAGAGCAGGTTCTGAAGATGGATGGATGGATGAATCCAACCCCTTAATGCTGAGTGTCAAACAGAGAACCAGGTATGGCTGATTGATATGATTTGAACTCCTGACCTTCCAGTCTCAGACCAGACACTACTACAAGGCCACTGAGCTGACTGTTCAAAATTAAAGTAAAAGGAGGGGGCCTGTGGGATATCTACATTGTTTAACTTAATTCTAATGGAAAAATTCCCTTAAAACTACTATAATTGTTTTTCTTTTTTTAATTAAATAAAAAATAAAACAACAGAAGGCTGTTTCCATTCCTGAGAAAAGCCAAAAATGTCTGTTTAAAATGAACTTTATGTTGTCTTTCAGGACAGTTTTGCACAATGCAAACTGCATTAAACTAGCAACAACAACAAACAAAATTAAGCATAGCTTTAAAAAAAAAAAAGAGAGGGACACGAGGGATCAGGCTTACATTCAGTAGCCTATGGTGAAATATTTACTTGGCCTAGATTCATATCTAATAAGCTAAAAGAAACCCACTTATGCAACACGCCCAAAGTTAAATGTTTAATCTTGTGTTGCTGTAAATTCTCCCAAGGAGACTGACACCCATCTTGAAGTCTGACTAAAATAAAAGATTTCTTTTCACCTTTAGTGTGGTTTTAATGATATCTGATTATTAAAACGTTTTTTTTTCTTGTTTTATTCATTAAGTTTGTCTTACTTAACCTGCTAAACCTCCCTGCAATCATCTGCACAGTTCTGCTCCCCATGGCAAGCAACAGAAAGCAAAAACAAAATGAACGGGCCCAGCTGGTGGCAAAGCCTGTGATGTGCTTAATAACCCCACAAACTCATCCATCAGTTATTTTTCCTCAAAGGCTATTTTGCAAATTGTTTTTTTTCAGGGCACATTTTAAGTACCAACAAAAAAATGAAAAAGGATAAAAGAACAATAAAGCATTTGTGTTACTTTGGAAAATGTTCTTACAATGATTAGTCCAATTTGTAATTCCCACCAGTAGGTCGTCAGTCGACCTCAAATCAAAAGATCACAGGTTCAGTTGCTGCCTTGGCCACCCATGTGTCGAAATGTCCCTGGGCAAGACGCTTAACCCCACATTGCTCCTGGTGGTTATAAGTTGGTGCCAGTGTTCGGCCGTGGAGCTGTCGTGTATGTGTAAATTTTAAAACTGGGGTTCAAGACTGGGATTTAGCAAATGGTGTTCACTGTACTGATACTAGCGCTAGTACCAGCAGTTGGATGAGGCTTTGTTGTAAAATGTTGAAGCAGTGCAAATCTGGTAAATGTTTCACAGGCCTATTGCGATATATAAAAGACTTGGCAGGAGCGGACTGACTGGTTTGGTTTGCCACTTGCCTCACCTGCCGTCATGAGATGTATAACCTACTAATAACCTACTCATAATAAAAGAAATGTGTCCACCAACCTGTTCCATAAATGCAGTTCATACGTGTGATCTAAATCCATTCATTTTTATCCTCAAAAATCGCTGTATTTTGCATATTTCCTGTTCAATTTCAGCGCAGGTTGCGACATCTGTCGCATGAGTTTTAAGAATATTTTAGTTTTTAGGGCTTATTAAAAAATTTGGATTCTTGACATTGATACTTTCAACTAGTGGACAAATGAAGAAGTTATTTGACATTTTAACCTTGGTACATTTTTTTTTTTTTTCATGATTAATTCAACCGCTGCAGAGAGCCCTTACTTATTTTTTGCCTGGGGTCCCCAAGTCCACCTCTGAAACTTAGTGTCAACTTCAGTGAAAGGTCACTACCAAATTTGTGTCCCTGACTGGTTAAAGTTCAACCTGGTTTAACTTTCAGTGCGTGTTCAATGGCCACACATTCTGTACGTAGAGCCCAAAAACAGTCTTAAAAATGTGCGTAGCGACGTGTGAATGCAACAGTTTTGAACGCGACAGCCCAAAAACACATTTACATAGACTTTGTATTGTAAGAGGTCGCTTTAAAGTGCATTGCCAAGGGTTGTGTGAACATAGCTTTAGATCTCATCACTTTACACTACACAGCCTTTACACTATACTTTTTCTTTTCATCTTGTTTATCTTTAGTAATTCATGAAACTATTTCAAAACCAAAACATTTGATGAAGGAAAGATATTTGGAATGTGAGTTGAAATTAATTTGTGTTACAGAGATATGTGCTTGAAATAAGTCTTTAATCTTTCAGGTTATGGATCTGGGCCCATGATTCGGCATGTGGAGAATGGGGTGGAGGAGGGCAGACGAACTGTCTACAATCCAGAGAGACACAATCATTGATGAATTTAAAGGCAAAACTATGATTGTGATTGGCTGAGAAGGTGGTGAGCTAATTAGCTATTGGTTCAAAGTGAAGGCCTTAGTGTTATTGGTGTGTGAAGTGATATGAGAACCCAGCAAACCTCTGAGTAAAGTAGATCCTTCTTATTGAAATTGCGCCACAGTTTTACTCAATGGCTGTGGAATGTGTGGCAACAACACCAACATTACACCTGTAATATTCACAGGCCTTTACCATCTCCATCTCCATTGTTTTAGTTGAATAACCTCAGGATTTTTTTGTGTAAAGGCTTAAGGCTTTCTACTAAAAACACTGTAAGAGAAAAATAAGAGCATAAAAAAATATGATCACATAAATCTACCAAATTTGAAATTCAGACTTGGCACTCACTTTCATTTCAAGTTTACAAACTAAAATGATTTCTTATAAAGTTGTTGGCACAAACAATTGCTTTGCTGAATATTTAAAAGGTAAATGCAGCGTAGTGAGTGTATCAAATCCTTCACTTGTCTGCACTACTCAGTCTGAACTGTTCCGCATCTACTGCAAGAGTCGAATGTATTAGTGAATCAGCGGCGGATTGTTGAATGGTTGGAGGCGAGGAAAGATAATCCTGTGATGTTATGAGTAGAAACTTTCCCTTGAGCATATTTTACAGCTTTGCCGTGAGCTTTAGAAGACTACACACATATCTCTGTAAATGCCTCGCTGTGTGTGAGCAGATACTTGTGTATTCTAGAGGCAAATAACACATTATCTTTGAAATTCTAAACAAAGTCTTCGTTATTTACTTCACGACCTCACAGGGAAATTTCCCATACACAACCAGAATACAAATCATGAGGGGTCAAATGTCTTGCAAAAGGACATTCAAAACTAAGAAAAGTTCTGTAAACTAAGCAGTCAGCATACCGCATTAATGGATTTCCCTTCTTTAATTTATGAATAGTAATGTATTTTCTGCACTATAAGGTGCACTTAAAAGCCTAAATGTTTTCAAAGTAATATAATGTGCCTTTTAATCCGGAGCCCCTTTCATATGGATTAATTCTGGTTACTGATGTTGAAATTAATTTGAGGAGTACACAGCGCTCTGTCAAAATGTCAGTCTGTTTTTTACGAGTTAACAAGGTTGGGCATTTTGTAAATACGCTAGTCCGGTTAATATGTGAGCGGTGTCGGACTGTGGTTTTTTAAATGTTACCAGTGAGGTTTGGGAGTTAGCGTAGCTAAAACAACGTTTGTTTTAGAGGTATCAGCACGAAAGGCAGAGCTAAAACATTTTAATTGAGGTCTCTTGGAGTCTCTCGCGGGGAGGTGTCTGGCACTGCACGGAAGGCAGGTCCAAGAAGGGGCCAGGTACAGACGGCGCTGATGCTACTCTGGACGTGTGTTGGACATGTGTTGGCTGTGTGTGTGCGGCTCCCGCTGGGGGTCCCCTGTTTCGACTTAGAACAGGTGCTGACGTGATTTCTGCCCAGTGGTCTGAATGTCAAAGTGAAGATATTCAATGAAGCATGTATGAATGTGTTTTTTTTTTGTTTATTTGTACTTCTTCCGTGGTTTTAACTTTGTTCATTTGTGATACATCTGTGAATATGTCACATGAAAGACCACAACTTTTCTCACCTTTTCCACGTATATTTATGTATGATAAATTTTCATCCCTGCCATTTGCGCAACATGGACATAGTGGCTGTGTGGCATGGCCTTAAAGCATGAAAAGCATGCGTTTGGCTAATATCTTTTTTATATCATTAAGCATTAAGTATTAAGTATCATATTTTCCACAATACAGGGTGCATTTGATTAAAAGGTGCTCCACCAATGAATGGTATATTTTCATACTTATGTCATACATAAAGCATAACAACTATAGGCACATTAAGCAAAACAAGAGTCTTAAATAAGTCCATCAGTCAGACCTTATTATCACAGTAACTCTAGAACTTGTTTGTAACACGCTACACGTTAGCCAGGTTAGAAATGTTAGCTGCGTTAGCATATTCACAATACCTGTAACTCCCAACATTGTTTGCAACACCTAGAAACAAACTGATACTAATAAAACAAACATTACTGTGACTATGCAAATTCCCAACCTTGTTAGTAACACATAAAAAAAAACAATTTGACACCACTATACATTAGCCGTGTTAGCCTATTCATAATAACATCCGACCACACATTTGGACAGAGCACCATCTTCTTTCGAAAATGCACAACATGTATGTAGTAGCTGTGTGACATGGCCTTTAGGCTTAATACTATTCAGAAATGTGTTACAAATGTATGAGAAAGAATCTCATTTGTGTCATAAGAATCAGGGAAAAGATTTCACGAAAACTGTCTGATCAAAACATACCACAATAAACAGACTAACCAGATGACAACTTAAATGAATTTAATGTAATATGACTGTTTCAACCCTAATTGCAGCAAGTGCAGCAGCAGTAGTTTATTCCAATCATAAAATATTTCAATCAGATTATTTTAAGATAATCATATTTTTAGAATTTAGAATAGAAGCTGTGCTTCTTCTTTGCCAGACCAATTAATTGAAAAACAATAACATGGTTATTTAAAAAGAAAAAGACAGAATTAGAAATGTATACAAGCTAATTTTGTAGAGTAAACTTGGTGATGAATTATAGTCTTATTCTCAAACACTTCCTACTTTTTTCTAGTCAACTAGATGGAACTTTCTTTTTCTCAATGTGTAGTTGCTCACTTTATCTGCTACCACTGACAATGTGACTCATCTTTTAATTTGTTTCTGCTCTTCACCTCAATAAATCTTCCATTTGCTCTGCATGAAAAGTGCATGTCAATTAGCCCGGGCTATTTTTTTTTTCTATCTCTCATAAGAAAAGCAATGGGTCTTTCTTCAAACCAACTTATGGAATTACAGTGAAACAATGCAATATTTAGCATTTTTGATCACAACTGCTCAGACATTGTCTCTTTTTTTTTTTTTTAAAGATAAAGATGGGAAACAATATGACGACATCGACTAATCTGTCTGGTTTGTTGTTTAACCTGGAGCCAGAGATGGGAAGTTAGACTAGACACTTGGGCTACATCCAAATTCCCACACTACTCCATAAGTCCTAAAAGACTATATCTTGCAGAAGTATCCAGTGCCCTGAATTTAACTTTAATTTAGCATAATTTGGACACATGCTCACAACTTTTTTTTTTTCAAACGGAAAATATGATGTCATCCGTTTACCCAACGCAAAAGCCTAATAAATGTAAACATTTTACAACAACTAGATTTTAAATCTTTGCTTAATACGTTAGCCTTTATTAGCTATGATGCTAGCGTAATTCAACAACTGAGACACGGGTCTCATTCTGTCCTGCAAACCCTCAGTTGTGCCAAGATATGTATCTCCTGACAGAATTTGAGTCCCCTGTAGCTGGCATCATTAATTTGTTTTGGGACACTTGCATTGCAGCCCCGCCGTCGGGCATTGCTGAGGGAGCATCTTGAGTCAACGGCTCGAAATAATACCACAGCAGAAGATGGAGGAGAAAAGTCCACCTTCTCCCATGATGCCAGTTTCACATCACTTTGCTCTATATCCCTCTCCTTGATTGAAGAACCGGCGTACGTTACCTCAAGCTAACCTCACTGTTACTGTCAATCACAGATCGAGACCACACCTTCCCCGCTCAGCCCGCCTGCTCTAGTCCTGCCCCTTTTTTTTCCATTTTTCAAATCTTGGCTGAGCATGGAGTCAGCCACCATCTGTCCTGTTGTGTTACCCTTTAACCTCCATCCTTCGACACTAGCATATTTTGGCCTAGAATAAACCTATATTATTATTGTTTTTAATTATTACTTACAACTAACTGTCTTTTTTTGTAAATTCTCGCATCTTACACTAAATCTGATGATGGTCCTCATCTTTCTTTCTTCACTTTCTTCCCTGAACATCTAAGAAAAGATGAACAACGACTGAAGGATTGTTCTCCAGAATCCCCTAAATAGCAACTACACAGCAGCCTGTAGAAGATCCCCTCACTCCCCTCAGATATCTAGATCATTGACTCGCTCCATGTCTTTGAATCTAAATCTGCTTAAACAGGCCTACTCAATGCAACTGTATTGTCATGATTTTCACATCTGTGATACTCAGGTTACACTTATTTTAATGTGTTGTTTAATTTGGTTTTTATCTGTAGAATGTCCTTGAGTGACCTGAATGGCATGTTACTATTATTTAGCAGCAGGATGTTTGTCTTTGTTTTATCTTTAGATGAAGCTCAACTTAATCAGTGTAGTATGTTGTGGTTTCATAGTTTTTCTCTCTGCTCATTACATATGATCAGCTTTGATGCTGTAGCCGAATTTGCTCAAAACCATTTTCTTTCGAAAGCCTTCGATCCCCTCTAAGAAGACCGTATACATTGTGAAATGGTGAAAAGCTTTATCCAGCCCCCATGACAAGCAAATATGGTTAAATTAAGAATACTATTTAATCATAACTGGATTTACAGGCAAAGAACATAAAACAAAGATCAACCTGGGAGTTACTGTCAGATAGGTACATTACGTGCAGCCCTGTTGCTAAGATACCATACCTGCAACGGATTACAATTCTGCTGGCCCTCAGCTTCTCAGGTAAGAAAGTTCATTGAACAGGTGCTGAGTTTTTGATCTTCACTGTTAAGAAGTTTAGAATAAAAAATGAAAAGATGAAAGACTTATTTGGAGCACAAAAGCCTTTGCATTTGGAAAAGTATGAATGAGCAGAAACCTAAATAAAAACAAACAAAGAAAAGACATACAAATGCAAATTACACCTGAACAAAATGTGGAACAGAAGGGAGTAAACACTTAAACTGAGCAAAGAACCTACAAATAATTTTCTGCATTTTCTTAAGAAAAAATAACAAAACAAGAAAAAGCAAACTGACAACATATGTAAATGATTATGAGAAAAAAAATCAAGACAAAATGATGCATTTTTTACTGTTGGGGTTATTTATTCAACAAAAGCCAAAAATGAAAAAGAAAAATAAACAAGACGTTCAGTAACAAAAAAAAAAGTACAACTGACAGGATTACACTGATAACATTAACAAAATCATAATGTTTGATAATTAGCCAAATACAGTGTACAATAAATACAATAAAAGAAAAGAAAAAGGTAATACAGTATAATATAGGTGGGAATCCAATAGCAATTTTATTACATTAATTTATTTTATTTACTTATTTCAACTGGGTTGGGGCCCTGATCCTAATAATTAAACAGATTCTTTAACAAAATCTACACATATATTACCAAAAGTATTGGCTCACCCATCCAAATGATCAGAGTCATGTGACCTGATCACTTGGCTTGGCCACAGCTGTATAAAATGAAGCACTCAGGCATGCTGACTGTTTTCACAAATATTTGTGAAAGAATGGGCTGCTCTCAGGAGTTTAACAAATCCAGTCTTGAAATGTCCTCACTCCTAAATATTCCAGTCAACTGCCAACTGCCAAAATGGAAGAGTTTGGGGACAACAGCAACTCAGCCATGAAGTGGTAGACCACGTAAACTGACGGAGAGGGTTTAGAGAATGTTGAAGTGCATAGTGCAAAGAGGTCACCGACTTTCTGCAGAGTCAATTGTTACAGAACTCCAAACTTCATGTGACCTTCAGATTAGCCCAGGTACAGTACGCAGGGAGCTTCATGGAATGGGTGTCCATGGCCGAGCAGCTGCACCCAAGCCACACATCACCAAGTGTAATGCAAAGTGTCGGATGCACTGGTGTAAAGCATGCCGCCACCGGACTCTAGAGCAGTGGAGATACGTTCTCTGGAGTGATGAATCCCACTTTTTCCATCTGGTAATCTGATAGACAACTCTGGATTTGGAGGTTGCCAGGAGAAAGGTACATTTCGGACTGCATTGTGCCGAGTATGAAATTTGGTGAAGGAGGAATAAAGGTGTGGAGTTTTTTTTAGGACTTGGGCTTGGCCTCTTAGTTCCAGTGAAAGGAACTCTGAATGCTTCAGGATGCCAAAACATTTTGGACTATTCCATTCTCCCAGCTTAGGGGAGAAGTTTGGAGAGGGCCTCTTCCTCTTCCAACATGAGTGTAAACCACAAAGCAAGGTCCATAAAGACACGAATGACAGTCTAATGTGGATGAACTTGACTGGTCTGCACAGAGTTCTGACCAGAACCCGATAGAACACTTTTGGGATGAATTAGAGCGGAGACTGTCAGGCCTTCTCCACCAACATCAGTATGTGGCCTCGCCAATTTGCTTTAGGAAGAATGGTCAAAAATTCCTGTAAATACGCTCCTCAACCTTGTGGACAGCCTTACCTGAAGAGTTGAAGCTGTAATAGCTGCAAAAGGTGGACTGACATCATTTTGAACTCTATGAGTTGGGAATGGAATGGCACCAATACTTTTGGTCTTATAGTGCATTTTATTATTATTTTTTAAACCACATTTGCCGTTACTCAATATGGAGAAAATGAGAAATGAAAAAGAAAAAAAACAATTGCAGCTAAAGAAGTGTCAAATAAATGGCTTCACGAACCAAATCCAATTTAGCTTTTTGGAAAACAAAAGAAAACAGAAGTATATGTGCATTTGTAAAGATGCTGGTTTAGTGCCAACAACAAACATCCAATGATCCATTTTATCTGAATGAGCAATTAAAATTGAAATATTTAACCTTCAGTCTGTGTCCTCAGGACAGCCAAATCTTATCTTGTGGTCAATAGTCAAAGAACATGAATTACAAAAAGATTGTTTTTTTTAAGACATCTGTAAAAAAAAAAGTTTTGTTTCCTTAATCTTTTAAACTTTTCATACTCAGAAATGTAACCATAAAACACACAAAAAAACCTAATTTGTCCTTCAGCATTAATCATTTCAGAATAAATCTGAAAATATAGAAAACATTAGCACTTCAAATTCTATTTATAAAAAACCTCAAACTGCTATCTCAGATACATTTTTTTAAGACTGAACTTGTAATACAGATTATAGAAGAAGAATGGCACTTTACCCTCTCCTCTATACAGCACCACCTTTAAACTTTAGTTTTCCTCCACTTCCTCTATTAAATCTTTTTGTTGTTGGCATACACTTTGCCAACAAATCCCTCCTGATGTATTGAGTTTATTGTTAACACGATCACTTTACAATATCAGTCTTTTTTTTGTTCCTGTCAAACTTCCTGCCATCCTATTTCCCTTATTTTTGTGAAGATAGGGTTCCACTTTCTTAAAGAAAAAAGAACCAGAGTTTAACATGAGTCCAAATACAATGTGCTTGAGTTGAACTTTTATTTTTGTAGATCTATCATTATAGCTTTATTTGTTCAAGTAAAAAAAAGAAACAAATAGACTGTTTGAAACAAACTAAGCCAAAGTGAACATCTGCAAGTGGGAAAGGTTTTGTCTGAATAGGTTAGTAAGACATTTATTATCTTAATTCAACTTTAATTTACTTTCAAAGTGGTGTAGGTTATACAAACTTAATTCTTTCCAGTTTTTTTAATTCAAAGAAATGTATTGTTTTAAACGTTTTTGCACGTGTGGAGCTCTGTTATGTGTTTTTAGTGATTGAAATTTCTTTTCTTTTTTTTTGCAGATATTGGAGTGGAAGAGCAACCTCCACTATACAATGAAATCCAATTTTTTAGAAAAATGCTACTGGGTTTTAGTGATGTTGTTGCCTCTGAGTGTTGAAGAATCACTGGGCAAACTTTAAAATACTATTATTTCTTACAGCAGGAATCAAAGGGCTGGAGTACATGGGTAGCGATGTTCCTACCCTTGCTGACTGGCACCTCTTGGTTGTCCTTTCTGCCGGTAGTGAAATAGGCTGGTGGTGTCAAGCTCACCTGCATAACGAATGGCTTCTGCAAACAGCTTAACCACCTGTCAAACAGAAATAGATCGAGTAAAAAGCAATCATGTTAAAAAGAAAAACAAGTAATGTAAAAAGTCCACTTCCATTGACTGACCTGGTAATTGGTGATGAGGGGAACACCATGATCAACGGCCAATCTGCGGATAAGGAAGTTGTCTTTCAGGTGTCGCGTGTTGTTATTGGGCAAGTTGACCACAAGATCGATTTCACCCTCATGGATCAGTCTGTTAACACACAGGGTGAGAGATAACAAAGAATAGTCACACTTTGCTATTTTTTGATACAGATTTAATATTTTGGGATTTGAGTTTTCTTTTATAGTTAATAGCCAAACAAAAGGTTCTTAAAGCACTGGCAGCACTAGCCACACAAACGGTAACTATATCCTGTCAGTGAAAGTGAAAGATCCAAAGACAGCCAGTTACATAAAGAAAGACTTAAAGGTAAATACAAAAAAAAAACATTCAGTTTAAATTATTTGTTTATGAAATGCGGGGAAAAAATTAAAACTAAAACTTTTTATTTTTTGCAATATAAATGTATTTTCTAAAATAATGTAATTATAACTTCACATTTTTTATGCTTGATTTATTTGGAAACAAAGCATGTATTTTGTAAAGCAAATGTGATTACTTTCTTCATTAAGGATGAAACATTAATAAATATCAAAATCTGATTCATAATAAACATTTCAGAATATTTTTAGAAGACGTCATTGATGAATTTTCCTTTTAAAGTGACAACTTATATTTTTGTCCTTTCTGAATGTAGCTGACTATTTTACACTGCATGCATCTATCAAAAATCTCCAGAATTCCTACTGTAAACATCTACAAACCCTTTAATACTGGGGAGTGCAGTCACTCCTTTTTCTGTGGGCCAGGCGACTGGAATGGCAGGTACATCATTGGCACACAACCAGGCAGAAGTGGCTTCAGTGGCATACAGCTAAAACAAATAAAATGTGTGTGTGTGTGTGTGTGTGTGTGTGTGTGTGTGTGTGTGTGTGTGTGTGTGTGTGAAATGTAGAAATGTTAATAGTATATTCTTTGTAATTCTTGACATTAACACAAACCATAACAATCTACATATTTATTAAATATGATAAGACAAGTTGACAGAGTTTAAGAAGCCACCTTGAAGCCTTCCTCTTTGAGCTGGTGTGCCGTAGCAAGGAAGTTGGGTCTGAAAGATTGCTGGAAACAAAAGAAGTGTATGTGTCATTTCTTTTCAAACTTTACTAAAAATATTACCAAAATATTGTATTGTGTTAATTATTTTATGTAAAATTACTTTGTATATCCATTGAGCTTTACTTTTAAAATCTCAAATTCACCATCAGTCTTCCAGATCACAGTTGTGCTTAGGTAAAATGCTGAGGGATATTTTTACTCTTAAATGAGAATGATCATTTCTGTTTAAGTATATAGCAGCAACCAGGGGAAATGGTTTAAAAAAAAAAACAAAAAAAAACTTTAGTTTATCTTTCATTTTTAATGTCCAAAATAAAACATATTTTTTTATGATGTAAAAGTAAACAAGAATAGAATAGTGAGAATTGTGATTTCTAAAATCTAGTAACCTTGAATTTATTATCTTCTGAGAATTACCAACAAATAATGCATATTAATGAACCTGGTTTTGCTTTGTTTTGTTGGACAAAAACAATGAAAAAAAGTCACAGGAGAAAAGCAGTTTTGGTTTTACCTGTATTCCAATAAGGATGCCTTTCTGTGGCAGTTTAAAGCCTGTAGAGAGCATAGCCTTCAGGAAGGCTGAATAAATGTTTGGTCCAAAACATGCTACCTGCAAAAATACACATACAGGCATACTTGAAACGTCTTTAGTTTACAATTAAAAAACAGGCTTAATTAATAACATACACAAACAGTACAAAAACTGAGTTGTGCATTCACAATGGGCTCACTTCTCCAGTGGAAGCCATTTCACATCGAAGCACGGGGTCTGCGTCCGTTAGTCTGGGCCAGGAGAACATTGGAGCCTGGTTGGAAAAAGCAGGGAATATTTTGCTAAATTTTGCCATTAAACACTCCACAAGTTTTTTTTCTTTTAAAATTGCTTATTTAGCTGTTGGTACACAGCTGGTTTGTGGGACAAGCTGACCAAATGGACAAGTCAAAAATCTTCAAACAGGGATCTGTAACCTTCAACACTTAAAGAGCTATTTAGGTCAAACTCTCACTGACCACAACCCAGTGGGAGCCACAAAATCTTCCCTACATCTTTGGGAAAGTATGGTACTGCTTTATATTTGTGTTAATGTTGTGATAAAAATAACTGAACCATTGTGTTTTTTGCATGAATAAAACATAAACATAAAAAGAAATATAACTTTTCTTCTAAATATAAAATAATGTTCAACAAATGACAGTTTTTTAGCCATGAATTTGTAAAACGTATTAACTACAATTAAATCAGAGCTCAACGACTTTGATCAACTATGAGGCTGCACCGCTCAATGGATTGTTGGTGCATTACAACTTCTGTAGTTAGGATCCTGGCGGAGTGTATTGTGCTTCAACTGTCTGTGAATAAGATAAATTTAGACTTATGACTGTGTTTTGACAATCAAATCATAACAAATCATATAACTATGATTTGTTTGCATCTTATGTCTGAAAAAAATGTGAAACATTTATTTTTCTTTAACCAATGAGCCACAAGAGAGGGTTAAAAGAGTGGCTCCATGGCCTCAGGTTGTAGACCCCTGGTCTATGGCATAGAACAGGGATGGGCAACTCTAGGCCTCGAGGGCCGCAGTGTGTGCAGGATTTCCAGATATCCAAGCCCTACTCATGACTGATTACCTGCTTCAGGTGTGTCCAGCCAATTAGAACATGCCAGATCATGGTATGCTGGAAAACATGCAGGAATGCGGCCCTCGAAGCCTGGAGTTGCCCATCCCTGGCATAGAACTTGGTAAATCTTGTTGAGACTTGAGTAACAGTGGTTTATCGTTTTGTATGTGGTGGAGATAAGGTTTGTGTAGGGGAAAATTAAAATACTTTATAACTTCTGAGTTGCCACAGAACAATCCAGTCATGCACAAATTAAAAACACAGAAATCTCAGCTACCAACTTAAACTGTATAAAAGTGACAGAAATATACATGATGCTGCAGGCCTATTTCTGACAGAGGTTTTACAATGTTGCTATGCTAAAACAGCAAACCTTTTACACAGCAATCTAAGATGATATATAATAAAGGTAGAGTTTGAGTGAGAAACAATGTCTTTTAGAAAAGGAAAACATAATTTACAGCTCAGAGAAAAAAGTGGAAACAAATGTAAGTCAGTAAATAAATGCTATTTAATAACACCAGGGCTTAAAAAACAAGTAAGAAAGAAGGTAAAGATGATGGGCAGTGCAAAAAGATAGAAAACAGGATAATTACCAAAATAGTCCTGTGACGCCAGAAAAGGAGATAAAAAGTGGAGACAATTAGTTGAAGATTGACGAAGGAAGGGAATAAGGGACATGAGACACAAGAAGAAAGAAATAAGGATACATTTGCACAAATTAAAGATGAGATATGCATCAGACAATGATTGAAGGAAAAAATACAGGGGTGTCCCTGGAAGACAGTATCTTCAATATCTGTCATTTTATTCTAAAATAAATGCAGATGGGGGGAAAATGCCTGTTGGGAAGCCATTCTTATTACCGCCTTTGAAAAGCAGACAATCGAGGTTACCACAAGGAGAACAAGAAGCAGTTTGGAGTCGTGGTGTTTAAATGTTCATTTCCGCACGTTCTGCAGTCAAAGGCCACTAGGGGGAATTCATCTTTTCATCCTTGAAATGTGCTAGCTAATCAATGTAATGGGAATGTAACATTAGCATAGCAATGTCTGGAGGGACACTGAGAATGCGTTGCACATAGAGAACCAGGATGGCTTTTAATATTCTTGTTCTAAAAATCAGGAACATATGCACGGATGAAATAAAGTATATTGATGAAACAAGGACATACTAACTATGAGAGGTATTTTGATGTCAGAGGTAAAAACAGATGCAAGTACAAACGTGTTATATAGAAACCAACAATTATGTATTTTTTTTAGTGCTGTAAATCGATTAAAATAAATTATCAGAATAATCACACTTTTGAGTTTTGATTAATCCCGATTAATCACAATGTTTTACTAGGTAAAGTATGCAGCTCTTGAACAAAAACAGGCCAGAGAGGTATCCTTCCAGGCCCAACACTTCACCACAATTAATGGTGTCTTAATGTATACATGGGTTTTATGTTGGAGTCTTTGTTTCTTGACTGGCTCTCCCTTATGCAAAGTTCATATTGAATGGGATTTGCGTTCTAAATTTGCGTCTGCCACCTCTCTTTTGACATATTTTTATTATTACCTCAATACAAATAAGAAAAATATCATAAAGTTCAAGAGGAGCACCAACAATGATCAAATTCTCCTTTGTGTTGGTTTTGGACTTCAGCCTCTGTTAAAATCATCAGCACGTTACTGTCAAAGCTTAATTGGTTGCTACAATACAAAGCTTTGCCAAAGTTCAGATATTTGAACTCTGGAAGAATCGGCCATGCTAGAATTTTTACCGCACCACCTAAAACATGCAGGACCTCTCATTGCGTATATACATTGACTTAACATAAAAAACTGGACACCTCTGTGGCGCGAATGGTATTTGGTGTGAACGTAGCTTAAGGCTGGGTGCTCAGGAGTGTGTGTGTGTGTGTGTGTGTGTGTGTGGGGGGGGGTCTTCAAATGTTGTGGTACCCTAAGACTACAGTCACATTTCCCAAAATGCCACCGAGTTTAATTCACATCTCAACTTAAAAAAAAAAACACTCACATACAACTGCAAAAGTAGAACAGTTCATGTCATTTCTTTTCTCTGTTTTATCTGCGAAGGGCAGCAGGTGGTGCAGGGCTTCCGAATGTGTTTTGCTGTATTAATGTGGCAATTTTTTAAGGTCTTGAGAGCTATCCCAAGGATTCTCACTTCAGACCAGTTTGCATTCTCGAGAGGACATTGAAACCTATATTTAGGTAATTTTTTTCAGCAAATTTTATTAAAAAAATGTAATTGAATAAAAATCAAAGTAATTCTTGCAAAAACTTTAAGCATTTTCTGGCTGATGGAGTTGTTCTCTGTTCATTAGTGCCCAAAAACACAGAACACCTACACACTCTTTGATCATAAATTTAAAATTTCAAATGAACCAAACAATTGGATTTTTTGATTACAAGAGGAAGTAACAGTTTGAAGACAATATACGTTTGCACAATTTCCAAATGCAAACGCAACCTTAAGGTCTCTTTGATAAACCAGCAATTACATACCACATGTGTTGAAGATAATTAAAATCTTCCCATCATGTCAGTAAATTTGTTTGTACATACACTGTAGGACAGGGGTTCCTAAATCCTGGCCTCGAGGACCAGCCTCCTGCTGGTTTTCCCACAAATCTTGCTTTATTTGGGTTACCTGGATCGGGTGAGCTTAACCAATAATTCAATGGTTCAATGGCAGGTTGGTTTGTAAGACACTGGCCCTTGAGGCCTGGATTTGGGCACCCCTTTTTAAGGACAACAGTTAATAACAGTTTATAAAACAATATGTATACACAAACAAAGTGACTGAAGTTACCACACTGGCTCTACTTGCTCATACTCACTCTTTGTCTGCCCCCCCCCCCTCCCCCATACCCGAACCAGGGTTTGTATCCCTCTCCCACCCCCAGTCCCCCTCCCTGCAATCTTCATTACATCCATTTTTGTGTGCCAATGCTTCATTTTATGTTGCTCATCATGCCTCTGTTTGGTGCAGTGCAATTCAAATGTTGTCCCTCTTTTCCTCCCGTATGGGGGAGCGGAAGAGATTCCTGATTCAATCCAGGTGTATTGTCTGCGTTCCTGTCTTTGGCTGTGACTTCACCTCTGGCTCTTCCCACAACCCCAGCTGTTCCACAACTCCAGCTGAAGCCCATCTGCTACACTATTCAAACATGTCGTTGTTTATTTAAATATTTTAGCTTTAGCTGATATCTTAACTTGCAGCTCTTTATCTAGACATGTGTTTGTTTATCAGACATATACTTGTTATTCAACCATGTAGTTGTAGAATTAATTAAGCTCACTTTTCTTTAATTATTCTAGCGAATCACCTGTCCGTCCGGGGTTGAGGATTCCTTCTTCATATGGGCAACCCTGAGGTTTCTTATTTTTTCCCCCAAAAAGAGACAGGGGTTTTTTTATGTGTTTTTCCTCACTGAGAAGGAGGGTGTAAGGGCAGAGATGTTTGTTTAGCTTACTCTGTTAACAACTAGCTAACTAGCTTTTCATGCTTGACTTTTTCTTCTTGCAAATACCGATGTAAGCCCAATGAGATGGCTATAGCTGTGATATTGGGCTATATAAATAAAACTGAATTGGAAAAAAAATGAATGGCTGAAATTTTTTAACATAATTAAGATTGAAAATCAAACCTATGAAACAACAAATATGAAAAGCACATATCATTTTTAGCATTTAAGAATAAAAATGCATTAAGTGTAAGTTTTAGTACTTTTCTTGAATATGGTCTAGCTGACAAAAAAATCTGAAATAAATGGTATTTTTTCAAAAACTAGTAACTTTGCAAAGGGAAGCAACACGAAGTCATTTAAGTTTCTCATCTTCAAGTGATTTATGCTTCTCTGTTTTTGTTCTTTTGTTCTTATAAAAATATATAAAGAAAAAAAGCAATTTAAAAGGGACTTGTTGGTTAAAAAGACATTAAACAAAGCTTCACACAGTGAGAAAAAAAGTATGGATACAGAGTTTGTGAGGGAAAATGACATGAATGAGGACAACAAAATTATGTGAGCTCTGTTGTAATAAGTTGAAGATAAAAATACTATGACAGGCAAAATATGAAACAAACATATTTCAGACTCCTCACAGTGCAGAAAAACTGGTTTAAAATGCTGACCAAATGCCAAAGCAGAAAAAATGTGTTCAAAAGTAAAAAAGAAATTAGCAATACTTTGTTAAACCGCTAACGTACAAAGCTCTAAGCGAGTTCTTATCAGTAAAAAGAATTAAGGATGTATAATATACTACAAGCAAATTCTTGAAGCCTTTTCAGCTTTTCGCTTGGAGAATTCAAAGCTCTAATTAATATTCCTCACTAACAGACAGCAGACTGGAAATTGAAAACTTTAGGCGGTGAGGGAGAGTGGGGGATTATACCTGTGTGATTGGCTCCAAACTACAACCATTGTTAAAGCAGCTCTGTTGTCATTAGAGTGAGAAATTGCTTTGGAAAAATTGCTTTAGAACAGCTGGTGACAAGCAATCACTCTCATAGCCAATCTAAGACGAGGGCCTCCCAGATGATATGAAAAACCCACCAACTACTCCCATCTTCAGGCCCGTGGAAAGGGATGCTAAGGGATGCTACACTAATTACTGTGTTCATTCGGACACTACAATATTTAATATAAAATGGGGAAAGTGGAGACTGAAAGAGTTACATTTTCGGACTTTCTATGCATCTCATTAAAGCTTAGTATGGATTAGGAAAATATTGAGTGTGTTTACTCAGCGGCCACTTAAGTTACACCTGTCTAACTGCTCATTAACACAAATGTCTGATCAGTCTCAGTCAGAGGTCAGCAACCCAATACATTGAAGCATGTGATTGGCCCAAGATGATCTGCTGTAGTACAAACAGAGCATCAAAATGATGATAAACGCGGATTTAAGTGACTTGAAGGTACAAGATGGGCTGGTCTGAGCATTTCAGAAACTATTGATCTATTGAGATTTTCATCTCTAGAAGTGGCTTTTTCAACTATCCCTAGGTTTTACACAGAATGTTCAGAAAAAAGAGAAACTATCTCGTGAGCATCAGTTCTGTGGGCAGAAATGCCTTGTTTATGCCAGAGGTCAGAGGAGAATGGCCAGACTGGTTTGAGTTGATAGAAATACAACAGGAACTCAAATAACCACTGGTTACAACTGAGATCTGCATAAGAGCATTTCTGAAAGTACAGCATGTCCAACCTTTAAGCAGATGTGCTACAGAAGACCACACCGGGTGCCACTCCTGTCAGCTAAGAACAGGAAACTGAGGCTACAATTCACACAGGCTCACCAAAATCAGACAATGAAAGATTGGAAAAACGTTGCCTGATTTGATGAATCTTGATTTCTGCTGCGACATTTGGATGGTAGCGTCAGAATTTGGCATCAACAACATGAAAGCACGGACCCATCCTGCCTTCTATCAACAATTCAGGCAGAGGGTGGTGGTGTTATAGTGTGGGGGATATTTTCTTGAAACACTTTGGATCCCTTAGCCCAAATTGAGCATGGTTACAACACCACAGTCAACCTGAGTATTGTTGCTGACCATGTCCATCCCTTTCAATCAATCAATCATTATTTATATACCACATTTAATATGAAACATAATACAAAGCACTGTACACCAAAATAAAATAAATATAAATAAATATAAAAACAAGCAACCATATGAACTCAAAGGCCTCCACAGTCACCAGATCTTAACACAAATCTGCAGTAAATGCATGGAGCTATCATGTCAATATTCTGACCAAGCTCTGAGGAATGTTTCCAGTACCATGTTGAATTTATGCCACCAAGGATGAAGGCAATAGGGGATCCAACATGTTAATAGCAATATGTAATTTAAAAAGTGGCAGGTGAGTGTATATTACTTCATGTGATTGTTCCCTCATTTATCATGGGAGTTACGTTTTAAGAATGACGTGATACAAGTGAAATCTGCGAAGCAGTCACTTTAAAATACTTTTTTACAATAATTCTAGATATGAAAAGCCCTCACAATAAATTAATCTGATCTCTTAACATCATCAATGTCTTTCTGCATAGTAAATGAGATAAACTCAGAGATCACTCCGTGTAGTTAACAGGCTAAAAACATTCGCTGCTAGCTCCATGTAGCAATTCTGCGGTGAATCCTAAGCCAAGGAGACGGCTGCAGAAAGAAATGAAGCAAGCCTGGTTTCCCATTGAGCAGAGAAAGAAGCAACGAATTAGAAGAACTGGTTTGAACATGGAATACTGAGCAAAGGAAAAGGTGCGTGTATATCCAGGAAAATGATCGGCATGAAAGCGAAGGGGATTTTTGATACAAGATTGATGACTCAAAGAGAAAAGAAATGTTCACAGTCAGTGCTAATCAGAACACAATACAATGTTCTCGTCATTTCAATAAATCCTGAAATGTTCATCTGTTGTTTTCTGCATTTTGTGAGTGAATTTCACCACAAAATGTGCCACTTTGTGTTGGTCTTTCACATAATATTACAATAAAATATATTTGTTTGTGGTGAAAATGTGGAGAAGTTCAAGGGGTATGAATATGTCTGCAAGCCAATGTAACCGCAAACATAAAAATAAAAACATCCAATGTTTTGCATGGATATTTACTATCTAATAATGCTAAGAAGAGGTTAGAGCTGACACAAAGGACAGAAAAAAGCATTTATGTTGTGTTGGATCCCAGTCTCACTTATTTTGCTCATCAATCTGCTTGGCATAACAGCAGAGCAACAATTGAACGTAAAATAAGGAAAGGTGAATGTTACCTGCAGTGTGCATGTTTTACTGTTCTTCAGTACACAACAAGCCTTACCTTGATTCCTACATAGTCTACAGGAATGAATGGTTTGTCCAGTGACGGTAGAGTTGCTTCATCCAAAGGCTCTCCAACCATTACTTTGGTTGCTACATTGATGAAGTCCACACCGATTGTTTTTGATACAAATGGAAAGGAACGGGATGCTCGCAGATTACACTCTATCACCTATGAGGGTTCATAACAAAGAGTGATCATTTTAAAATGGTGAAACAGAAGTTTCAGAATGCTGCATTTTTAATCAATGCAAGTAATGTGCATATTATACACATCACAAGTTATTATCAACATGTATAAACACTCCCAGAATGTAAATATGAACAGCTTTTGAGTGGGCAGCAGATGGAACATCTACTGAAAGCAACAAAGATCATAAAGGCATTCTACTTTCACAAGTCACTCTAAAGGCGATGCAGCTGCAGTATGAGTGGAAATCACATCTGCTGAAACTAGATGTAGATTGCCAACCTGTCAATAAGTCATACCTGTGAAAATATTACTTACCATAACATCATTGCCTTTAACCAGAAATTGAGTGTTGAAAGGCCCGGAAATTTCAAACGCTTGTGCAATCTTTCGAGTGGCAATTTTCACCTAAAGACAAAAAGAAGGAAGATTTATTTTGAAAAAGTATTAGGTGGTCTTATATAGTTCAATGTAACAAACTCAATGAAAAAGAAAATTTACATCCATATTTTTTAATATAATCCTAAAGTCAAATATCATTATTATGTATCCTTTTACCCCTGCGACAGACTGGCGACCAGTCCAGGGGTGTACCCTGCCTTCGCCCATGAGTAGCCGGGTTAGGCTCCGGCATCCCCGTGACCCCGAAAGGGATAAAGCGGTTTGGAAAATGAATGAATGAATGAATGAATGTATCCTTTTTTATGTAATATTTTATTATTGGTGGTAAGCCTTTTCTACAGGTATCAGTGAAAATCTAAAGTGATTTTATGAATATGAAAAGCATACAAGAGACAAGCATTAAAATGTGACAATACATTCTACATTGACTGTAGAAGATAACTGGACCAAGTCAGCGTGATAAAAATGAATGAATTAATTGAAAATGGCTTATTTCCATTCAGTGGCTATTTTTCTGTGATACGTACTCCACCATGTTAGAGCCAGACAACGTCAGTAAGAAGAGATTGGTCTGAGTCAGTCTGAGTCATTATTTCTATGCCAACCACTCTTGCTAATCAAGAGTGAGCTTGTTGAAAGTCTAAACCCCTACCACTTAAAACAGGCTTGGGAGAATCTGTCAATCAAATGTTTTGAACGTTCGACATAAGACCACACACTTTTAATGAACTATTAATTGGCCAGTTTATAACTTGAATAACTTTGAATAAAGGAAAAAATAGAATTAAAAAGAACGTGCTAAAAAGGTAGCAGAGCAAGACTAGTTATTCTGAAAAATGACTAATAGTTGTATACTTCTAAATAGAAGTCTATGGAATTTTAATTTCTTGCAGCCAGCAGGTACTTCCTGATTGGAATGGGGGGGGTAACACTCAGTTCTCATATACACTCAAAGGAAATAACTGACGTGGAAAAGTAGTCTGCAGAAACTGTAGAAATAAAAAAAAACGAAAGAGAAACAAAATGGACCTAAGAAAACAAAAGAGAGCCACTTCTATTTAGATTTGAGTGCTACACAACATCAAGTGTTGGGTTCCGATGGTTTTGGCCAAGTAAATAAAATAATTAGCTACCTGTGGTCCCGCCCGTACATTTAAAATCACAGTTTCCCCTGCCAGTTTAAATTACAGAGTATTTGCTTAAAATGTTCTGTGTTCTTGAAAATGTGGTATTTTTTATGACACTCAGAATTCTCTAGAAGACAAAAAGGTCAGATCTCAAGTACATATGCTAACAAAAAACACATTGCAATTAATGTAATCTCCTCAATGCAACTCTATCCATCACAGTACATTATGGTATGTGTTCATATTGAGGATTTAACTGACCTTTTCTAAACCTCCCTGGCTAATGGTTTGCGTTGGGAGCATTAAGGTTGCGTCCCCTGAATGCACCCCAGCATCTTCCACATGCTCTGTTATGGCATGGACAAGAACCTGAAAAGACACACGGAGATGACGCAGGGAAAAAAAACAAGTTTCCATTTCTAAAAAGCAACAGCGATAGCAATACATACTCATGCTTAGTAATCCTTTCATTCTGATGACTAAGTGAAACCTTAAAGTTGCAAGTAGGAAGCACTCAGGAGTATATATAGTATGCCATGAATAACTCGTAAGTGGGTGGGTGAATAACTTTAAATGTGTATTTGGAGTAAAAAATAAAGGCTGAAAAGGTCAATGAAAAAAGATGTCCTGGATCTGTTACTGAGAGTTGTGATGCAAACAAAGGTAATTTCAACAAAATCAACAGTTGCCGTTTTAAAATAAACTTCCTGAATCCAGAACCATGATTACTTTTTATCTCCTTACCACACCCTTGAAGAAACATTTAAAAGTCAGATTAATTTAACTCATTTTTGCTAATTCTTAAAGAGAAAGAATCACACAGCCAAGTTCAGCCCTAACCGTGGCAGGAGAACAATGTTCACATTCACAGTGAAAGGAGTAACTTACATTCCACCCACAAAAGAGAAGATATAAATCACCCAGCAACTCAATGCAAGTGTGCGTCCGCATATGAGCTGCTGTGTCATTAGCCTATTTAAATTGCGACTAACCACAGCATTCATTAGCACTCTACAGACAGAGGCTGTAATTAATACATATTATCTCAGACTTTTTTTTTTCTCCACTCTCCTACTCATACAGTCTAGCATCAGGTTATGAGCACCATTCGGTATTCAAGGAGTGGCAGCCTTGTTAATGTGATACTGGAGATAAAGGAAGGGCTGAATTCAGAGAATGTGGAGCGAGGAAATCTACTGTAGCGCTGAAAAGCCCACGTACAGAAATCCTTGAAATGACTCTCATAGTCTGAACAAAAGAACAACAGTCAGGCTGTTCACAATAAGTACCTGGCTGGTTCTATCATCTACAGCAACCCATCCTGCTCTATAACACTGTAAAGTACTACCTAAAGCAATGTCACCTTATCATTAGGACGACTATAATCTCAAAGGTAACTCAAGTTTCTATGTACCTGAGGGGTCAAGTCAAATTTTAAGTGAGCTTTATTTTTTTCCAACTTTATATGAATGTCCAACCAGCTGAAAATGTTTTATTTTTTTAAAGCAGCAACTGCAGTTACCCTTTTGAAAGTTTTTTTAGAATTATTATTACAAAGTAACTTAACTGTTCATTAGGTTTACAATTTTGATACAATTCTAATATTTATACTTTTATAATTTGGATAAAAAGCTTCTTTTTTTACATAAAGGTCCTTCCTAAAGGGTAAATTTGTTTTATTGTCAACATTTGTTATATTTAAATTGCAATCAGGATATAAAGTATATAGTATTTTATACTTGGAATTTTAACTCTCCATTATATTCCTTTTATCAAACGTATATGTGCTCCATCTTTTACCCTAAAGATAAACGTTCATACTTCTGCTGCGTCTTTCCACTCCAGTCAATTCAACATGTTTTCCTACCTCTCATTTAAAAAAAAAAAAACTAACTTTTCAAGGTTGAGGAGATAAACAAAAGTACCATCATAAATGCAAATGTGGCAAACATGCTGTAGGCACAAAACATTAGATAATGTCCTCCAGGCTGTATAATTTAATGTTTTTAATCAACTATGTTAAAGCCTACTTTTCATACTGTCTGTGATTAGCCTTTGGAAATAAATGATTTAATTCTTGAGAAAGGGACGACAACAGGAGAGGCTCACCTTGCCACCCTTAGCCACAGCATCTACTTCTACCTCCCTGGCTCCACGCACAAACTTAGTGATGACCACTGGATGTTCCTGGAGTCAGGAAGACAAAACAGTCATTGAAAAACAAGGGGGTCAAAAAATACAAGAGATACAGTGTTTTGATGGTTCTTTATAAGAAGTTCAGGCAAATGTTCACAGGATTCATAAATAAACAAAATAAAGACCATCCCTTTAAATCGAACAGACTATTTAACTGAGAAAGGGCAGAGAGCTTTCTAAAACCCAGATATCTTAGTTTTCAAGACTGTTCCCCTGCATTATCTTCAGAACTTATTATAGGGACTTATAGGGAACGCAGGAGAAAAGCTTTTATTTTGTTGGTTTGTTTATGGCTTATGGTTTATTAACTGTCAAATAACAACAACACTCAGGATTTGAGATTAAACTATTGAAAAAGCTATGTAAAACTTCACATAGCAAGTCTTTGGTTCACAGAAAGAGTTTCTCTACACACAGGTGTTACCTTTTTCACTTAGTTTTTATTACGTTCATTTTTATGCGATTATCTATAAATAATTGTTATAGATTTTTTTTTCTGTCAGTCAAATCAAAAAGTGAAATTAATACCATAAAGGATGATTTCTTTTTATGATTATGACTGAAAGGAAATGAACATCCAAAATGACTAAATCAAAAATTTACAAAATCTTAAAAATCCAAAGCTTCCAGAGCCTTCAAATGGTCTGTCAGTCTGAGTCAGTAGGATCCACAATCATGAAGAAGACTGCTGACTTGACGTGTCCAGAAGACAGCAATCAACACCCTTTATTAGGAGGGAAAGCCAGGTCATTGCTAAACAAGCAAGTTTTTCACAGAGTGCTGGATCCAAGCATTTTAACAAAAACATTGATGACAAGAAAAGTTGTGGTGAGAAAGGTCCACCAGGACCAGGGAAGGCAGCACTTCCACTCCTGCTCAAAATGACTCTCACTCCTGTACATCTCCTTTATATACTTATATATATATATATATATACATATTTTTCTTAATTTGGTCACTATATGTAATACATTACAAGATATTTTATCTGCTCCAATCCTGTTTTAGAGCAACTGTTGAGTTCCTGTAGCTAGATTCTAGATTTGACATAGTTCACATCATGTCTACCATGGTTTAATAAACCCAAACATAAAACTCAATTTTACTTATTTCTTGAACAGCTTTTTAATGAAATTTTAGTGGGCTTTGTCTTTACTTTTTTTGTCATCTTTCCTATTGGATGGTTCCCGCTTCTGTTTTTCTCCCATTAAGTATTGTATCCCATATCATTCCGATCTCATGATTAGTGTAACAGATGACTCCCATCCCATGGGAATCCTTCAGGAATCCCGTAAACCTGGTGGGATTTCCCAAAAAATGTCAGCCTGTAATGCAGAACCATCACACACTGGTGAATACCAAACATGAGAAATGTCACATTCCTCATGTCAAGCCCCTCCTGAACCAGAAGCAATGGCAGAAGCCTCTTATCTGGGCTAAGGAGGACAGAATTGGACTGTTGCTCAATAGTTCAAAGTCCTACTTTCAGATCAAGGTACGTTGAAGCAAATTTAAGTAAAATAAATTTAAAGCATGACGTTCACACAATCAGTGGTGGTTTGGTGGCCGTGCATGTCATCTACAGGTGGTGTTGTTTTCTGAAATCTATACAGTCATCGCAGGAAATTCTATAGCACTTCATGCTGCCCTCTACTGACAAACTGCATGGAGATGCTCATTTTATTTTGTAGCAGAACTTGACACCTCCCCACACTGTTATAGAGAGTTTGACGACAACTGAAGGTGTTACTGTACTTAATTCCGCCACCAAACTCTCCTGACTTAAACTTGACAGAAAATCTATGAACTTTGGACAAGAGGAAGTTGAGAGACTCCAGACCCAACAATGCAGATGACCTGAAAGCAGCCATCAAAGCAACCTGAGTTTTCATAAAATGCATGCGGTGCTACAGGCTGATCCACGTTGTGACACAGCACATGGAGGCAGTAATTCATGCAAAAGAGGAGCAGGCAAGTATTTTGCATGCATATCAATGAACAGTTTTCAGAAGACATTTGTGCTGAAAACATTTTTTATTGGTCTGATATTATATTCTAATTTTCCAAGACATTAAATTTAACATTTTCATTATCTATAGACCATAATCATTAAAATTATAAGAAATAATAACTTAAAATGTTTAAACATATGGGTGATGATTCTAGTTTCACTCTGTTCTAACTGACTGACTAAAGATATATTACTACAATTATTAATATATTATTATCAAACTTTCAAATTATTCTGTTTAAATGTAACAGAAAATTGTTATTAAAAAACTATTAAGCTGAAGAAAAGCCATTACTAAAATGTTACTATACTATCAGTACAGAAAAGCTGTGAAAAATTGCTGTTTGTTACCTTTGGCTAATCTAACTCAGCCTCCAATTTACTTGCAGAGCAAACCGGAGCATGACAGACAGCAAAAGTGAAGACTTTTGAACTGCAGGCTAAAAGCACTTCAAACAGCTTTTTTTACAAATGGATTTGTTGGTTTTTAGACTTACTGTAAATGGAAGTATAGTCTGCACTGTTAAAGCTTCCTTTCACTATCTTTCATGCAAGTTAATGTAAGATCCCTACTTACTTCATTTATTCCAGTAACTAGTTCATTTAAGCTTATTAGTTAGTTAAAAATCTAGGTAGATGTGGCTTAGAAACTGAATTTCATTGCAAAAACAGAATCTTAAGAAGGTAAATAGATTCTTGTTTCAATTAAAAATGTTTTATTTTCTTTTTTGCAAATAATTTTAATAAGAAAGTTTTTTCAATAGAAAAATACTCTCAGTTTAGAAAATCATGTCTAAACGACTATGATTTTTTTGTTAAGACAAAAATTCTTGGTAAGAATTGTTTCTACCCCATTACCATTTTTTGTGCTCATTTAAAGAAAAAAATGTTCACATTTTAAGAATTGTGCACTTATTTCCAGGAGTATACATGTTCAAATTGAAATGTGAAAGTGAACTCAGAG
Organism: Adrianichthys oophorus; assembly: GCA_036245035.1. Taxonomy (NCBI): domain Eukaryota; kingdom Metazoa; phylum Chordata; class Actinopteri; order Beloniformes; family Adrianichthyidae; genus Adrianichthys; species Adrianichthys oophorus. The sequence goes on along the minus strand of BSAI01000005.1, from coordinate 14,729,488 downwards.
ACCCTAACATTGAGGAAAGACTAGTTATTGTGATGATGTTCAACAGTTCTTTGTGGGCTAATAGTTTCAACCCTTAAATGTTGAATATTTTTCAAACATGTGGAAGCGTTAACCTGTTAAAATCACAGTTAACAGGGTTGTTTTGATGCTGAATGTGGGAAACACTAAAATGGTAGAGGCGACAATGACCAGCTGGCTAAAGCAAGGCCATGGTTGTGTGAAATTAAAAAACGACTGCAGTTTTACTTAAATAAATAAAAAACATTTTAAATGCAATGAAAAAGTGATTAACATAAAGATTGATTATGTAATGTCAAGAAAATGTCAAAGTGAAAGACTAAATATCAGGAAACAATTCTATAGATATTTTTTGTCTCGTGTGTAAGCAGGATCTCACCTGGGACACCTGTGTAGCCTCTTCTAAGAAGCGTTTCATCTCCTCATCCCCATACACAACATTCATGGCAGAGCCACTGGTGAGAAGCATGCATAGGAATGAGAGAAAACGAGTGATAAAAAAATAAGGAAAGAGAAGCCATTGAGCAAAAGAAAGTATGAACTTCAGATGGTTGTTTAAAACACTCATTATCTCACTATTGCATCACCATTACCATAGGGAACAAGGCCTAGAAACTCAAATTAAGGAGAAAGAAAGAGAGAAAGAAGAACTGCTATTTAGGTCGAAAAGCACTTGAGGCACTTCAAAATTAGATCAGAACCTAATCGTTTAAAAAAACAACGGATTTGTGCAAGTGTTTCCCTCTTTTTCAGTGGTTTCCGTTTTTAGCCAGGCGGTTAAAAAGAAAGGGGACAAACGTCAAAGAAAGGCCACAGGATTATGTGCAATTTTTATTTCTTAGCTGTCAAAAACTTGCTGGACAACATATGTTCATCCTAAAAAGATCGATGCTGCTTTCAAAGCAGTGTAAAAAAAGAGCTTAACGAGTATGAAACTGTGCACAAATTGGGACTTGCATCCATGACTTGGCCTCGAGTTGGACTTTGATGTTTCACAGTTTGAGTTGAGACATGGCATTGAGGATTTATTTTCTTAAAGGCTAACAAAATTTGACAATCTACACCTGCTTTCTAAGACATTTTCTATGGTAAATCTATAAGTGTATCAACAAAATAAAAGCATTTTATTGCACAATCCATACTCAAACACCTCAACAAAGTTTGATTTAAGCAAAAGATCACTTGTGTTTATCAAATGCAATTGTTCAAAATTAATCCAAACATCAATGTAAACAAACATCAAGACTCAGGGTGTATTCACATTTGGTTCGCATAAAGTGAACCAGATTACCCCCTATAATCTGGAACAAATTTTCAGTCTGAATACACCCAAGCGGACCCTGGTCCAGGCCCACAAACTGTTCTCTGACCCATCTTTTGAGGTGGTCTTGGTTTGTTTACAGTCAGACTGAGCTCCGTTTCCTTCTGACTTTTCTCAGTCTAAATAGGTACCGTTTGAATAAAATATTCTGACAAAGATTGCAAAGTTTAGGACTTCCATTATTCTTTCTCTTGTTCCTTTGCCCCACCCTCGTAATTCTTAGCCAATGGTTGAAGAGATCTTTAGTCACGGGGTTTTGATTAAAGGCTTTACTGTGAAACAGAAATATCCGGTAGACGACAGTCTGAATACAGACTAAACATCAGGTTCAGGACTTAATCCGGACCAAATTAAGTGGATTAAGCAACACCGCTAGCACCTCGGTGGTCTTTTGACCTAAGATGGTGATTCTTTTCGGTTCTTACCTGAGAACATATGAGGGCCGCAGAAGACAGGGATAGCCCACCTGGTTGACAAAGGCAAAGGCATCCTCCTGTGGTCAATACAAACCATGACTTGTTTGAGACAAAATCAGAGTAAAAACATTATTTAAAATATAGCATAATAAAAACATAGGTTTCAATAATAACAATAAAAGAATACAAATAATAAATAATAATACAAAATAATACAATTGTGATTTTATTTTTAAGTAAAGTTGAATGTTTTTGTTCTATTGAAAATGTCCACAAATTGAGATCATTCTACTTCAGTTTCTTGTAATTTTAATGATTCATGGGTCAGATAAATATTTTTAGTTTTCTCAGACTGCACTTTTGTGTCCTTAACTGCTCGTTTACAAGCACATACTTCCACATGCATGCACACAAACTGTTGAAGAATTCCTCATCGTTATTATAATCATAGCTCCTTCTATCCACTCCATCTCTCCTCGGGCTTAGAATTTTTATCTCACTCATTACCCGGTGTTCACTCAGGGTGAAGCAGCATTTATAAACACAAAATAGTTTCCCAAAGATGCACCAAGCATCTTCCCATGACTCTACCAGAATTATTCCAGCCCATTAAACCAAACTGCCTCTTCAAGGCTGCTATGAAAGGAGAACGGGCAGATAGGCTGAGGAGAGACACAGGACCTGCAGTTTATGTGTGTACTCGATAATCACTCCTCATTGGCAACTCAACACATGAAAAACAAAAATGAAGAAAGGTTTTAGCTCTGGAAGCAGACACTTGATGTCGACTCTTTTTACATTCTGCAGGGTTTGCATAATTTAGATGAACCCAGTAGCAAATCAAGATTGTCAAACACAAGACAAAAAAGTGTCAAAAGGAGAGTGGGGGGGGTTGAATAATAGATAACAAAGGTTAAATTATTTTTTACAAATCTACAAATTAAAGGCATTATCTTTCAAAAAGCAATAAATAAAAACAGAAACTTTACATTTGTCACAAAATGCATTTCAACAGTTTCAACAGAAATTGAACTAATTGAGTTTCTACTGGTGTTTTGGTGCTGGGGTCAGTTACAATTGCTCACAATCTTCCAAAGTTCATGCAAAATCATTTACCCTCAAAAAGTCACGAATTGATTTACACACGAGTACATTTTTCTGTTTGTTTGTTTTTTTTCTCTTACCAGGGAGCTCAGTGCCCTCCATGGGGCCTGGGACACTTCGAGGTCATCGAGGATACTTGAAAAGACGGAGCGTTCCTCAGCCCGATCAATCTGCAAAGGGCTTGTCCCAAGAATTTTTATCCCATTCATGTGCAGCGGGATGGCCAAGTTGTTGGGAATCTGACCTCCCACTGACACAATGCTACCAGAGCAATCCTGTAGAAAGAGATGAACATATAAAGCCGCAGCAATACCTACTAGAAGATAATAGCCTTCAATTTCATCACCACCTATGTCCACAAATGCTTTGTTTCCCTATTAATGTCTTAGAAGAAGCTAGTTAAAAGTCCAAAGTTAGAGTATTGGATGTTGTGATGTCACACTTTGAATAAATGTGTTTAGCAAATAGATTTTTTTCAAATGGACATATTAAAGTTTTGTTTGTGTTTAAAGTCAACATCTGAAACCTTCTATTAAAGGTATAGAATGTTTTGGCAAAAACAGATGTAACTTTTGGGAAAAACCTAGTGTCATAGCCCAGACAGCAATTACTTTTATCAACTCATTACAGCCAAGTAAGACGTCATGCTTTAATTTTACTGTTTATCATACAATGTAGTTTGAGGAAAAAGTCATTCATTTATTTACATTTTACTTTGAAGAAAAGAGCACAAATGTTTATTTTAGTGATATTAATTTAACCTCTTGACACCTACACTTATTTCTAGCAATGAAAAAAAAAACATTCACGTGTGTTATTGCTTTTGTGTAGATGGTAAATTAAGGTAAGTTTGGAGCAGAAGTACTTCAATGCATATTTGCATCAAGAGACATCAGGGTTTAATGCTCATGCAGCTCTACTGAGCTCTTGGTCTCTTGATTGTCATGGCAACATCTGCAGGCCGAGGTATGGGTTCATTCATGACAGCAAACAGATATGTGCCAACTTTAAAATTAGTGTACACCTTTGTTTGGATAAAAGTGTTCAGATTTTTTTCAGAAAAATCAAAGTAAACAAATGATGAGAGCAACATCTTTGGACCACTGCTACTACATTCAGTTATTTTTAAATCCAGCCATGGATCGTACAGAGACATATTACCTCTGGTTAATTTTAGTTATGAACTATGATGGTGCTTTTTTTTGCTAAAAGTAGTTTGTGGAACTTGTATCTCTAAAGGAGACATGATGTTTGGGAAACTAGTACTTATCGCCACATTTTTTATCAAGAAATATTTTTAATGAGTCTGAAAAAAATGTAAATGTGTTTCTATTTGCATTTGGAACTTTGTTATGACCTTCTCTGTCTAAATGGGTGACCACAAAGACCAAGGACCATTTTTATAAAAGGCACACTATATTTGTGAAATATTGGTAAGGGTGCAAGTAAACACTGGCTTAGCTATTTAAAAAAAAAAAAAAAAGCTGTAACACAAATATCCATGCATTTAGTAAAAAAGTAGTTTATGTGAATGTGTATATTATTCAGAATGTTCTTTTTGTTTTTTAATAACGATATAAAGCTCCCTTTTCCTTTTCTTAGTGATCCAAGAGGAGTGCTGTTTCCATGGTAATGCCAGGTTGTAGCTCTTCATTATTTATGCGCTTGCTCTCCTGTTTCTGCCCAGGGTTTTATCTCCATCCTCTAATGCTGTATTTATCACACATACACAAATACAAAAGCAAAAAGGGGGATTTGAGTTTTGGGGAGAAATATATCCCTGTGTAAACAAACATCTGATCGTGCTGTGATCCCATCACAACTTTTCCTCTGCTGGGGAAATTCGATGAAAATCATTATGCCAATGCACAGACATGTACAGGTGAAAACAATGTCTTCACCAATATCTGAACAATGACTCTGTTGACCTTACTAGACTCAGGATAAGTTCACTAATCATGATCGAGGTAGGATAGTAAAGATCAACCTGTAAAAGTCATAACAAGTTTTAAAAACCAAAGTCTTTTCAAGCTATCAACAAGATTAGCCCATCCATTTATGTTTTATGAAAAATGCTACCCTGAAACAATAAAAACGAATCCTGATATTTGTAAGGCCTATGAACTTCTTAGTATTCTTCTTAACACTGGAGCTTTAACTCCAGTATTTACATTATTTTGACTACCGTAACTCCTCAACCATTTACGCAATTAATGTTATTCCAGTGGATTCTGAAGTGGAGAAAGGCAGGAGCATTGCACTGATTTGCAACATCCTGTAGTGAAGTGCTTATGCAAGCAATGTAAAAGCTGATTCTGTTGCAAAGAAAGAAGGCTTCCAAGACACTTTTCTCTTCAACAGAATCAGCTGACTCACTTTGCAAAGTCAGAGTTATATAGCAGGTCAAAGAGTGTGTGTTATGTAGGTGTATATCTCCAATGTAAAACCATTAAACTATTGGAAAATTGAAGACCCACTCTTAAGAAAATTACGTTTTTGATGTTTTTAACATGTTCTTACATCGAGGACTTGTATAAAGAAAATTAAGCTTAAAATTGCGTTTCCTAGTAGTTCATTAAAATCATTATCCAGAACTGTGAAACTGTGCCCAAGAAAACGACCCATTTGATTTTGATTAAAAATGGCATAATCATAATGAAATGACTAATAGATCAAAAGATGACTGGAGTGGGTCTTTAAATTTTGTCTCATTTTGTTGAACTTCAGCAATGTTTTTTTTTTTTTTAAATAAAACAAACATTACTAGCACAATATCATTCCTTCAACTTTAAAATTGTTACCAGTCGAGATTTGAGGTGACTAAAAAGTTGGTGTTGGCTTTCAGAGCATTTTATGGAAAGACTTCTCAGAACAAAACTGATCTTTTGTTCCTAACACCACAAAATATACTTTCTACTTCTCTGGAGAGAACCTCCTTTTGGTTTCTATGATCCATTTGAAAAGTTGTGGTGACCAATCTTTTCAGGTTACACCTCTCAAACTGTGAAATGACCTGCATCCCCCTCACGAATTGCTGACTCAGTTCAGTGTTTCAAAAACAAAGCTCAATACACTTATGTCGGCTGGCTTTTAGTTGGCTGGTTTTAAATTCACACTATGTGAGTGCTTTACAGACCCCTCTAAAAGTTGCAGTTTTGTATTATTGATGATAACTTCTTGTATTGTCTTTCCAACAAAAACCCACACAGCTGCACATATTTCTTTTATGTTTGCATTAATACATTCAAGACAATAGCATGTGTGGGAGGAATTCTGATTTTTCCCACCAGACATTACAAATTTTCAGACTTGTTTTTTTGAATATATTTAAACAGGTTTAAAAGTTTCTCAGCTCAACTAAACAAAAAGAGAGAAAATATGAGGTATATGATAGGATGTACTGTGGTTTTGGTGATGACCTAACCTCCTGCTGGGTGATATCAAGGATGCGCTCCAGGGTTAACTCTTCAAAGTACAGGCGGTCACACTCATCAAAGTCAGTGCTGACCGTCTCCGGATTGTGATTAACCACCACTGTCTTCTTGCCCATTTGCCTCAAGGCTCTGATAGCGGATACAGCACACCAGTCAAACTCAACACTGCTGCCTAGTGGATGAGACAGGGGGTTATTTTACGCATCCTGTTCTTAACTGGAATTCAGGATTTTCAGTGATTTCAACATAAAAATAAAAAATAACCACATTTGCTGTTTTTAATGCAACATAATTTCCTGTCAATAACTTTTAATCAACCAAATAAATAATTTCAGTTCAAAAAATTTTCTTTAAAATTTACTGCATCCTGAGATTCATGACTGGACCAAAATTCTCAAACATAACAGGGAATTCATATCAAAATGTGATGCAGTGTAAAATGTTATTGCATTAAGTTCTTCTGGGGGTAACAGACTTGCAAGCTTCATCTTTAAGTAAGCAGCCAATGCCATCTACATAAATTTTAAAAATCCATGGCCAGACGAAAAAAATGAATCCAGTAAAAAGAACAAAAAAAAGGAAAACCGTTCAACATTAGACTCACCAATGTGGTAAGGTCCACAGCCAAGAACCATAATCCCCTTGTCTTGAAAGTCTAGATCATGCTCCTGATTTAAGTCAATGAAAAAAATAATTTAAATGGTTTAATAACAACAGTATTTGTAGCTATTTAATAAAGTAAGTGTGAAAAAAATTACATACTTGACCGTGATATGTACAATACAGGTAGTTGGTCATCGCTGGATACTCTGCTGCCAAAGTGTCGATCTATATAAAAGAAAATAAGCAAATTAATAAATTATAAGATTATAATGTTGTCTTGTTAAAAATAATAAAAACAAAAGTTAATAAAAGTTGTAATTAGTTTAGTATACATAGACATTACTACAAAAGTCAAAGAAACTGGGGTAAAACTAGTGTACACACACACACACACATATATGTGTATCTTCTAATGCTGATCTGCATATAAATGTCATCTTATTAATATTTTCAAATCTTTATTGAAATAAAAAATTCCTAAAATCCAATCTTTTGCATTTAAAGTGTTTTAGAGAGGTGCACAAAAGCAACATAATCAGAAGAATCTGGTGGAGCAGCTTGAGATCGAAATAGTTTTCATTTCAATTGTTTTTCTGAGTCTGATCAGCTCTGCTTCCTTGGCCTATTTTCAGATGTCTTTATTTTGCTTTGGAGCTTGACTGTTTTAATATTAAAATTGAAAGAATGATGACTAAAAGAAGCCAAGTCTATGATTCTCACAGTTGTGTACAACCAACTACCAAACCAGCTAACATGTTCCCAAAGTACAACATTCTACAGGTACAAAGAATTGTACAGCCTATTTGTTTATAACCTCAGAAGGGAAGCGATGAAGAATGTGAAAGGAAAACCATGCGTTTGTGAGCTAAATTGGATTAAATTCACATTAAAAATATTCTTAGTTAAATTACCATTGATTATTAATTTCAATCCATCTAGAAAGCACCTTGTTGCAGTGTATAACCATTATTTGTTAAGACCCAAATCAATAAACATGTTGGTAAACGCCCCATTTTAATCACATCTCACTCTTCTCATACCACTCACCTGTTTCCTCAATTCAAATAAAAAAGATTTAATGCTACTAAATCACTTTAATCTAGGAACACAGCCTGGTATTTATATAATTCTTTTGGCTTTCCAAAACAATCTGTAAACTTATAACATTTTTTTCTACCAGTGTACTGCCAATAAATTATAAAACTTTAATATTTTTTCTAATTTTTGAATGAATCTCTTATCTCCCATCATCTTTTGATCTATTGTAAAAAACATTTGCAGTGCTTTTTTTAAATTATGGTTATGCCATTTTTAGCCAAAATTTTAAAAACTGTCATTTTCTAGGACATAGTTTCTGCAGAGCGGCAGGAGTACGTTAGAAATTCAATTCTGAGTTGTGAGGGGACTGTTGGCGTGGAGTAACCCCACCCCATTTCCCGTCATCCCTCTCTTTACACTCTTCCTCTAAAGGGGAATTCACATTGAATGTGATTCGCAAGGCCAATTCGCGTGGCCCACCCCTCTCTCGATGCGCCACAAATTCGCTGTTCGCCGCGTGGCCAAAAAATGTGTTCCCTAAGCTCGCCGCCTCGTTCACGTGTGGGAGGAGCTAGCAACTAATGTTGTTGACAAGAAGCTTTGTCTGTATTTCATTTACAATGCATGGAAGACATGGATGATGCTTAGAGATCAGTTTTTTCTCTTTCGAAGAGCTCTTCAAAAACATAGGTGATTACGTCTCCATGTAGATTGCGGGCCATCAAAAATAAATTAACAAATATATAAACCTATTTAAAAAAAGTTAAATTCAGTCATCAAAAAATAAACACTCTTTTAAACATGTCTGCACTTGAAGCGACAGCGGTTTGTCCTGCGCTCGTAAAATTACCATTTCAGATGTAACCTGGTTCAAGTCTTAGTATTGTTGTGTTTTACTTTTTAAATATATTACCCTGATGTTTTTAATCAATATTTATAGTAATGTGTGCTAAGATATTTAGCGGAAAAAAGATTTAATGAACCATGAAAGTCGGGTAAAAGATTTGAACCCAGGTTCTTATGACAACAAAAATTACAATTCTTATGGACTAACCACAGTCACCATGAGAGCAGCTGACTAACATGAAGGTTTGTCACTTTATATAGACAGCGACTCACAAAATGCTAAGTGAAGGATTCGCTCGGTTTGTCACGAAAGGATTTGTTCATCCATGGATTTGTCATCGTTTTTAAACAGGAATCATGTGTTTCTGTTGTAACAGCATGTTGGTTGTATGTTTGAGCACTTAAAATGAAAACTTCTCATTATGAGTTTTAAGTAGCTCACGTGCCAAAAAAGTGTGAGCATCCCTGATTTAGAGGTTCTCTGGATATCGCGATTTTTTTTTTTTGTCTGCTCTTGATTTACAAGAAGTTAAAAAAGAAACAGAAATGCAATTTTAATCTCCCACGTATTTCATCGGAGTGGGTATTTAAACAATGTAAAACTTTTTTTTTTTTTTAAAACAACAACAACTTAAGAAATGTAACAATTCTATCATGTAATACATAATTTTTTAATCACATCCAAATAAAATTAGAAAAAAGTTCTGTGCTTCTTGCTTTTGTTTTTTGGTTTTTTTTTTTTTGTCCTTTCAATGTTCCTTTTATATCATTTACATATGAAGTTGAAAATGTTTACTTTGTTAAGAAGTAAATATGTTAAATCTGTGCAAATTTGCAATATTATGCTGACTGATATTATACTGGATTAACAAGATTGGTCAATTTAAGTGTTTGTTTGTCACCCAGAGATCCTCACCTGTTTGACCCAGGGTCTGATCCCATAAGAGAGCCTTAGCTCTCTGGCTCCTCTCTCATTACCATCTAGAATCCGACCAATCTGCTTGTCTGAAAAACCATCTTGCTTGGCCTTCAGCAACAGCTCTCTAGGTACTGGACCACTGTGAAAAAAAGGCAAAAATCTAAAAGTAAGATAACATAAAAAATAAACAAGCTCTGAAGTTTGAAAACAGCTCAAAATGTCCATTTAAGAAAAGCACCATAAACATTGAGTGACTTGTAACATTTTCAAAGTATAACAGTCAGTTTTTAAAACTTCTACGAGCACAGATCTTAAATTGAATCATTTTCTCAATCAGTTGCACTTTTGCTTATTATTTCTCAGTGACTGTTATTTATTCTTCAGAAACAACAGGTGCAAGATATTTATGGTTCCATTTCTCCAGCAACAAAAAAAATGAGCAGCCAAGAAAACAAAACACTTTCGATCATCAGTAACGTTACGATGAGACTGAAAAAAAAAATGCTTTGCACAACAGTGACAGTTTATGTCATTAATGTCAGTTAAGCTTCTCCGGTTGATTGTATTTTATTTTACTCAGTGGTAAATATTGGTTGTCTTACACCTGGGTATGGACAGAAGTGATTGCCTCAATCTAGATTGGAGAGAAATTAAAAGAAGAAACCAAATGTGAAGTAACCACAGGTGAAAGTCTCGTAGGGGAAGTTTTGAAATAATTACCGTAAATCTGGTGAAAGCAGAGCACTATATTTCTGATGAATAAATGACAAATTGTGACTTTTAAAAGAAAATGTTTATTCCCAAACATCGCCAATACCATGTCTAACTAGCTGTGAATAGGCTTGAGTCAACTCACATTAAAGCAACATGAAGCAATTCCACACAGTGCAAAATAAAGCTATCAAAACAGTGTGGGATTTCGAAATCATACAGTTCCAATATTTCTTTCAGAAATTCTCAGCCTTAGTCAAACTTAAAAATTGAAGAACATTATAAAAATAAGAGAAAACTGTTTTCTGTTCAAAACATCTACTGGTAGTCACAGAGCTGGGCCCACAATCAAAGAAACAAACAAACACCTGTTTCTAAGATTTTTTTTTTTTTTTTTTTTTGGAATATCTGTGTGTGTGGTGAAGCTGTGGAAACTGAAGTCTTAATGTACATTGTTGAAAAAAAAAACTGCAACTATCTTTACTAAGCTGAACTGATGATGGTTATGTTACGGATTAAGGTAAAGGGTATTGTCAAGAAATTAGTTTATGAACTGAGGTGTCAGTCATTTGAAATCTGCTTTTGTTGTTTTGGAATAAACATATGTTTACCATCAGTCTGTGGCTTAAAGACAAAAAGGAGAATGATTACAAATACAAAATTTGTACTTGTTTTTTACAGGTATATTTCTGTTTATTTCTATTTTTTTTAAATATTGTCAATTATTGATATTTGGTTTTATATGTTAAGATTCATTATTTTAATAATGTTGGTTATTATCTGTGTTGTATTCAATTTTCATCCAGGTTAAAGCTGAAAATCAAAACACCAAAGTCATGTTTTGAGGAAAACTGACTGTTTTACTGATTCCCAACCGTACCTTTCAAAAAGATAGGCTTGTATCAAATGTTAAACCTCCAGATGTGCACGACTGGTTAAGCCATGAAAGGAACAAAAGCGAGAATCCTTATTTAACCCTAAAAGGAAAAAAAAATACAGTTTGTGGTCCAGAAGAAAATTTGTTTGAAGAAAAAGTCTAAGCAAAAAAAAAGTGTTTAATTAATAAATTTAATGGAATTATTATTAAAATGTTAATCCTACAGTTCAAATTCACCAGTACCCATTGAAATTTGGAGCCCACATGCATTTAGCACCATGAGCCATCATTTTGACAGCACCCCAATGTTTTTGCTCATCCCAACATTCCCAGCACCACAGGCAGGGAGACTACAATGACCCCCAATGTGTCAGTGTGCTTCACTGGGGTCCCCGTTGCATGGCCGGTCATTAATTATTTAACAGCAAAGATAGAAAAAGGCAGAAGGTAACCTTTGGCTACCCCATGATAATTCACTGTAGCTTTGATTTGAACTGCTTAAGTAAAAGCTGGGGGGAAAGTGGGAGAAAAATACAGAGGAAACTGACAGGTAGCAAACCTTTTTAAGAAACTGAATGTGAAGTGACTTTTAATGCTTCAGAATATGTTTAGTGTAGTTTTCATTTAAAAACATAGTTGCAAATCCTGATTATTCACATAAATCCTATCATTAAATGAGCTCTATTATATTGTATAATAATATTAATGGATTGGATTTATCTGTGCTTTTCCAGACGCTCAAAGCGCTTACAATCTAAATCCATTTTTCATTTATTCACACCTCATTCATACTTGGTAATGGTAAGCTACTGATGTAGCCACAGCTGCCCTGGGGTAGACTGACAGAGGCGTGGCTGCCAATACACGCCAAACAGCCCCTCTGACTTTCACTGGTACATTGATATGCATTTACAGACCAGTGGAGCAACAGACTGGAGGCAAGGAGGGTTAAGTGCCTTGCCCAAGGACACAGTGACGATTGGCTGGAGGGAGCGGGGTTCAAACCACCAATCCTTTGATCATTGGCCGACCTGCTCAACCACAAGAGCTACTGCCGCCCTTAAATGCTTAAATATATTTAAATACTTAAAAATATTTCTATAGCAATTAATTTAAAGGAGATAGTTATATATAGATGTTGTACATAGCTTTAATAAAAGTTAGAATTTTATCATATATCTTGCCAAGCATATCTCTAACCCTTGAAATCACCTAATTTAGCATTTTTTTTCATGGAAGACTACCATTGCCCTTGACTAATTGCAGTGGATGCAGTTTATTTTTCAGGCTAGATTTGAGGCTGTGAAGGTTTTCTCGATGTGCATCGTATGCCGTAGAGACAACTGCATTTACTGGTGGATACAGATTGTCTGTACGGACAACAGCAGATGAAAAATGGGCAAGTCTGTACAGAGCACGAAGATGGAACACACAAAATATCAAGGTTGTAGTACACTTGGTGGAGCTAAAATGTTAATACACATTTTGTCTTCAGGCATTCTGTGAGCAACAAGTCGTAGCGAACACTTATACAACATGCAAGAGTAAAGTGAAGACGAAGTGGATGAGATGGAGGCGTGCCTTATAAATTTTAATTTTTTTTAACCCTTCTCAATCCTGTAGACTGTGCAAGGGACCTTTAAGTTCACGTGATAAGTGCATATGGGATCCTTGCATGCCCTGTACAGGGTTGACCAATTTTCATGCGCAGGCAGCCCGTATTTACCTATAAGGGCAGTTGTGACTGATACTTACTAAAGACTACATCAGGGATGGGCAACTCCAGACCTCAAGGGCCAGATTCCTGCATGTTTTCCAACATACCATGCTCTTGCATGTTCTAATTGGCTGGACACACCTGAACCAGGTAATCAGTCACGAGTAGGGCTTGGATATCTGGAAATCATGCAGACACACATCAGTCCTTGAGGACTGGAGTTTCCCATCCCTGGACTAGAGTGTGGAATAAGGGCACAACGCGACAATGTCACTTGTACGTGATAAGTGTGTGCAACCTATATTAGCCTTACGAATACTAAACATTACACTTTTCACATGCACGACAATGGTACGTTCCCTTTTCAACAAGCCTCAAAAGGAACTGCAAAGCCCCTGTGTTCCCCTTAAAATGTCCCCGCTCCTCTCTAATAATATTCTAGCCTTACATTGGAATAATTTGGAAAAGTACAGCATCTCAAGGGGCTGTGCAATAGGAACTGTTGTTACAAGCATGAAACAGTATATTTTTTCTACATTTACACACATCTATATTTTGTTGTTAAAGACTAATAGTCTAGAAAATTTGAAGACCGAGGAAGCCAAAAAACAATCCTGGCAGAAAACATGGCATAAACACAACAACAGAACTACACAGCAGTTACTTTCATATTTTTATAATGCTGATGTGCAAAGGAACAACAGCTTGTTTTGTTTTTTTTGTAAACATACTTGCAGTGTTCACAACTGGGAATTATGATTATCTGAATTTTTACTGCAGACTAATTCACAGTCTAAAGCAGGTGTGCCTAACTCTCAGCCTTGAGGCTCACTGTCCTGCTTCTTTTCTAAACACTCTTGCGGATTAATTCTGGCTAAACATCTGATGGAGGTGTTAACAGCAGGCAGACCAGAGATAACTGAAAAACAAGTGGGATATCAGCCCTAGAAGGTGGGGTTAGGTAAGCCCTGATTAAAAGTTCAGGGCTTCCTCATTTCTCTCAAAATTCCAGGTATAGGTCTCACCTTTGCACTGTAGGCCAGTTACCAGAACCAGCATGAGACATAAACCAATCAGAAGACACTCAACAAAGGCAGAGAAGATTTAAAATATGAGTATTTAATACATTCATTCATTCATTTTCCAATCCGCTTTATCCCTTTCGGGGTCACGGGGTTGCCGGAGCCTAACCCGGCTACTCATGGGCGAAGGCAGGGTACACCCCTGGACTGGTCGCCAGTCTGTCGCAGGGGCCACAATCACACACCCATGCACACTCACATGCACACCTAGGGACAATTGAGAGTGACCAATACTAAAACAAAAATTATTGCTGCTGTAGAGATGAATATGACTGTGATAAGGTGTTGACCTTATTTTTTTAATGACACTGAAACAAACAAATATTTGGCAACAGTAATCCATCTATAGAAAATGTCGTATAACCATTAAAAACAACTTCTATCTTCTTCCACTCTTTATTTGCTCTCTTTGTTCATGTTTTTACTGAAAAAAATGTTACAATAATAAATGTAAACTCTAAAAAAAAAGTGTTTACCCATAAAAAATTTACACAAACTTTGTATTTGTTTTCATCTGGGTTTTTCCTTTTTTTGCATACTGGTAAAACCCTTTTTTTTCTTAAACTGTCTGCTAAGGTCACAGCCTTTTTGTCATAGTATTTTATTCTCTCTCCATAAGCAGTTTCAAATGAATGGTTCTTGATTAGAGCAGCTATTTAAAAAGCAATGGAATGCCCATTTTGCTCCGACTCCTGCCACCTCAGTCCAACACTGCTTTTCTATGAACTATGTCGAAACCTTTTTTATCCCAATAGTTACAAAAAGTTGTATTCACTTCAGTAAACAAAAAGTCTGTTTATTTACTTTAGTTACCGGTCAAGTAGTGAGTACAGAATCTTCATAAGGTAGTTAGATCTTCAGAGAAGCACAAGTGGCACTATAAAGTGTAACTGTTATGTTTGTGTTACCTTTTATAAGTTTTAAGGTGTTGTTCCAGGTGTGTTATCCTTTGGAGTTTATGGAGGAACCAGTTGTCTATGGCCGTCAGTTGATGGATCTCACCAACACTCATACCTTGATGCAGGGCCTTTAAGGTGAACATGATGATATTAATTGATGCTTGCAAAAGTTGACATTCAGACTCTAACTGACAAATCACCACAGACATCATCAACTTCTCCACTATCGACGGTTTCTTGAGGGTCATGAGTTTGATAAGAATTATTAGCTTTTTCAACATAATTTTCACTTTGTGGAAAGTTAAGGAAATGGATCTTTTCAACTTTTGTCTCAGTAGATCGCAAGGTGTTGAGGGTTTTTAGAAAAGCTTGACATCTCTACAGTTCACAAATAAATCCAGGTCTCACTTTTATCCAACTCTCTTATTGCAGCTCAAACTCGCTGGGAGCCCACTGTAGTCAGAAACATTCATAATTAACATTTAGAAGGATTTGCTCACTTTAGCCAGGGAGAAAATGCGAGTACTAGAGGGCACAGCCAGCTCCCGTTGCAGGTCGTGGGTGTCAGCCCAGGCTTTCTTGAGCGGCAGCTGGGGAACAAAGCCGTCCACAGATGGATGACACATCCTCAAGGCCTTCTGAACACTCTCTTCAAAAGTTCGACCCACTGCCATTACCTTAACGTGATGGAAAAAATAAAGGTTTGTAATTTATTAATACAGCAAGCTAAAAAAATTAGTGAATAAATGAGTGTTTATCCACACCTCTCCAACACTCTTCATAGCGCTGCCTATTTCACGGGACATGCCCTGAAAGCGGTCAAGGTCCCAACGAGGAATTTTGGTGACAATATAGTCTAAGCTCGGCTCAAAGCAGGCAGTGGTTTTCTCCGACACAGCATTCCGAATTTCAGGAAGAGGTATTCCAAGAGCCACCTTAGCTGCCACAAAGGCCAGAGGATACCTGTGACGCAAGTATAAAGAGGGCCGGGTGACCAACAAGAACAAAGCTTTTCAGGTGAGTTTGTCTGCAACAAGTGAACACATTCGGTTAATCTCAATCAGCAACAGTCATAAAAACTGCATGTATATTGCTGGTGTTTTTTTCTTCACTGTGTTTTTTTTAGTTACATCTTTGACAATCTAAGGCCTTAAACACATGCACCCCTACGGGTGCTGCAGGATTTTGGATAGTTTGGTTCCATGGAGCGTTGTTCAAAAGAAAAGCAGGTGTTTCTTAAGACTCATCAGCTACGTCAAGAGACGTCATGAAAATGGAACGTACAATTGTAATGTGTGGTAAGTATATCAGAAAGTATTAGTAAGGATAATGCAAGTTTCACACACTTTTGGCATACAGGTGATGTTGTCGTACGGTGTCGTACGTTGTTTGGTGTACGCCAAACTCTAGTCATTAGTAAGGTGCACGCACAATGACTGCACTCAAATGCTGCAAGCCCGGGTGTGCGGATGATACAGAAGTGCCCTTATGATGCTTGTAGGATGCCAAAAAACGTATGCTCCAATCATCTAATTTTCTCATTAGTAACAATCTGGCTGAAGGTATCGAGCACACACTTCTGACTTAAACAGGACATTTGTGCTGTTTAAGATTTTGCAGTTTAAAACTTTGCAGTTTTATCTTCATGAAAGGGTAAATGTGCCGATCTTAAACAGAAACATACAGTCAACCTGCTGTGACAGAAAAAATAATCACATTATTTAGTAAATTGATCTTATTTTCATCATACTCATGTACTCACTCAGTAAACTCTTTGCTCCTAAAAACATTCAAAAAGGCTAACCCACCAAAAAAATGTCATTCTACATTGTATGACAAAATAAAAAATAGGAACTCTTAGTTAAATGTATAAGCGCCAATATGGTCTCACCCCGTTGCCTTGGATGCCAGAGCTGAGCTTCTAGAGAGCCGGGCATTGACCTCAATGATGCAGTACTCAAGAGAAGAAGGATGAAGAGCATACTGAATGTTGCATTCACCCACAATTCCCAAGTGGCGAACCACCTTGATAGCAGTCTCACGAAGCATGTGGTATTCCTCATTGGAAAGTGTCTGACTAGGTGCCACCACTATAGAGTCACCTGTAGAAAAAAGTGAAGATGGTTTTTTAAAGGTGAAAGGCAATTCCAGTTTTATTTTATAAAAAAATTCAGAATATATATATCTATACATATATATAGATATAGATATAGATATATATATATATCTATATCTATATATATGCATTTTTAAATGATTTTTGTCAAATTTTTATGGGAAAGTTGGTCACCTGTGTGAATTCCCAGTGGATCAAAGTTTTCCATGTTGCAGACAGTAACACAATTATCAGCCACATCTCTCACCACTTCATATTCTACCTCTTTCCAGCCCAGTAAGGACCTCTCCACCAGGATTTGACTGCTCATGGCGAGAGCCTGGAGAATAAATTTTTTTCAGTTCCAAACTTAAGACAGGAACAGCCATGTAATATTTTATGTCAAAGACTTGTCACTATTTTCTTTATATCAATTTGCCATTGCAGTAAATGAGTTTCCCTCTTCAGGATACACAAAAATAATAATCTGCTCTTTCAATAGTCTGACAGGTTTAAGGACAAAGACTTTTTAAGTAATTTAAATCCTATTTAAAGTCTTCACATGCACAGAATAAACACACCATGCTTAATGTCATGGCATAATGCATTAATAAGAATAAAAATAATATGTAAGAATAAAATTACAAAAAACTGATAAACCCACCCAGTGCAACACTGTCCTAATGCTTAGAAATAAAACCAAATACCATTGCTGCTGTTTTTTGGCCAACATTTTTTTCTTCACATCATTTTAACTTAACTTCTTTTTTTTTTAAATAAATATAATTGCATTTTTTCCACATTATTGAAATATTTGTCATTTTTTGTTGAAGTGATCAAAGTGAAAAAAAATAATGTATTTGATATATCTGATGAATATAATGACCAAGTGGTTAACATTAAAATTTTCAAGTGTTATATGGAGTTATTTTTATCATAATTTAATAATACATTTTGTAGCTAAAATTACAACAGCTTCTGCAAAATCTGTTTTACAATTTACCTTTTTTTTTACATTTCAAGGATCCAAGACATATTTTCATAATTTTAGAATTACATTTGATTTGATTTTAAACTCTCATGCATAGAGTGACGGCGTAGACAGTTTTCTTTAGCACATGATGGAGCAAAGAGCATCTTTCACTTTTCCAACTTCCACGCAGAGAGTAGATTTAAAAACATGATTTTCTGGCAGAGCATAAAGTATTGACACACACACACACACATATATAAAACTTTTTTAATCAACGTTACCTTTACCAGACAAAAAATATTGATCTTTTCACAAAGAATTTAAGACAAATATATGTATTTTAAGGTCTTGAATACGGTATTTTAAGTTTTTTTGTTGATCCTTTAAAACACGTTTTCTAAAAAAAACTATCAAAAGTCCTACAATATTTTTTCCAATTTCATGAACATCTGGTGTGTCAATTCAGGTTTTTAAGTTAAAGATTGCCCCAAGGTAAAATAATGGATGGATGTACCATATGCAACGTGTCATTGCACAGGCTAAGTATTCATACATTTTATTTTTTTCTGAATTCATATTTATCCTAGATTTAAAAAATAATAACATTAAAAGGACAGTTTGTCTTGCTACATTTCCATAGATGGAGGTACTTTTTTTTTTTTTTGCTAACAGATAAATGGTGAGATTTCTGAACGTTTGCCCTATCCTTGATAAAAAACAGAAAAACAACTTTAACTTTTAAAAAAGGATTTGCTGCAAAAGGTAAAACAGGAACTTCAGAAGGATACTCAAGCTTGCATTAAGCCATTACTGAGTTTATCAACATTTTAGATAAAGATTTGTAGAAATGATGCCTCTTTTTATGATTTGTAGACTATAATACAAAGATAAATTCATGGTTGCCATTTTACCAACAAAGCCATTTAGTCTGACCTTGTGGGCAGTTTCCTCCAGCTTCTCTTTATTAGCACAGAGACCAGAACCCAATCCTCCTAAAGCATAAGCGGATCGTAACATCACTGGGTACCCAATCTGCTCTGCTGCCTTTAGAGCATCAGACACCTGAAACATGTACATGTTATTTGTTTATTCCTTAAATATTTTTACAAAAAGACATAAATTTAGAATACATTTTTAATTTAGTTTGAGTGGACTTGGATGCTCACTGATTCCACAGCAATACTGGGTGCTATCTTTTCATCGATTTCCATCAGTTTATCAGCAAACAGCTGTCTGTCCTCTGTGGCCATTATGGACTCCACTGGTGTTCCAAGAACTTTCACTTCATACTTATCTAAAATCCCACGCTGGAATAGTTCTACTCCTGAGGATTAAATAACAAAAGAACTACACATGAAAACATGTAATTAATAAAATATAAATATAACTAGTGCTTTTCTTTACAAAAAGATGTAAAAGAATTTTCAGGAATTCTTGTTTTTTTTTTCCCCACATGAAAACTGCAAACATTCATCTGCATTTTTCATGTGCGTTTAACTCAATGGAAACTTATTAAAGGCTTCCTTCTTTTTTGATCAGATCAAAATCTTATAAAAACATATATGTTACCACAGTTGAGGGCGGTCTGTCCACCCATTGAGAGCAGAATGCCGTCCGGACGCTCAGCTTTGATGACTTCAGTTACAAACTTAAGTGTGACGGGCAGAAAGTACACCGAGTCTGCCTGTTTGGAGCCGACTTCGTTGGTCTGAACAGAAGCGATGTTTGGATTCATGAGCACCGTCTTCAGATTTTCTTCCTAAAAGAAACCCAAAAGAGCAACACCACCCATCAGCAATGAGCAGTTTTACATTACGCACTTTTCATCAACTAAGGTGCACAAATACCATTTGGACACTTACTGACCTACACTGATGAAAATTGTATTTTTGGTGTTTTCAACATGTTCTTATGGCACTTTTCCGATGATTGAAGATGGAGGAAATGTAAAAACAAAATTAGCTCAAAATTGCATTTCTGAGTATTTCTTTATTCAAGTCACTGTGGCGAATTTCTAATGAACTACAGCTGCTTTTCATAAATTTTGTCCTAGAAAACATGTTTTTTGATTTGGGCTAAAAACAGAATAACCATTATTAAAAGGCCACTGGGAACACTTTGAAATGACTTATAGATGATCGGAGTGGAATTTCAAACAAACAGACATTTATAAAATTTTACATATAGCACAGGTTTGAACAATATTTAAATTTTTCTAATTTCAGGAAAATTTTCCTCTCTTCAAAAATGGTTGGTTTCTCAAAGAGAGGCATTCTGAAACATTGTGTGTCCACAATAAACCCCCAAAGGTTAGCATCACTGCATCCTCACTGTAAAAAAATGTTTAGGTATCATGTTTCTATGGTTCCTGATGGATCTCCTGAACGTCTCTGAGGCAAACTAAACAACTGAAAAGTTCCACAACTACAGCAAAACTCCCTCCATACTTTGGCATGACCATAGCAACAGCCCCTTTGGCCTGCTGTCAGTTTTTAGTGGTTACCAAGGTAACAAACTAACAAACACTTGAAGGAACATATACTTATATTTTTACTTTTTGGTTGCAAGTCAAAAGACTCGTATGCTCCAATGTGTTTTAATGTTTAGAGGAAGTTATGTATTTCCATTTCAAAATGGCTCAAAATATAGCTCATTTTGTCTGAGTATCACTATAAATGTCAGAAGTTTTGCTTAAGATGGACTTTTGTCCAATGAGACATCTCTTAAAAATAACTACAAAACTTCACCTAAATTCCTGGGATGTATGTTCTTTATCCTCCTTTAATCCTGTCCTTCAATGCAATACCAGGCAGCATTCAACTAAGAGGTTAGGACTGTTTTTCCTTGGAAATTTGTTTGTTACAGTTTGTATTTGACATTTACAACATTATTTCTCTGTGTGC
The DNA here is from genome assembly GCA_036245035.1 of Adrianichthys oophorus. Classification (NCBI taxonomy): domain Eukaryota; kingdom Metazoa; phylum Chordata; class Actinopteri; order Beloniformes; family Adrianichthyidae; genus Adrianichthys; species Adrianichthys oophorus. The sequence continues at coordinate 14,708,532 of BSAI01000005.1, read as the reverse complement.
ATCACATCCATTTTGAATTTCCATTGTAAATAATTTCATAAAGAAATTGTGCAGTCAATTGATTAAAAAAATAATAAAATTAATCCCACTTTTGGATTGTGATTAATCACGATATTTTAATAGCTATATTTTATACGACAATATGCAGCTTTCAAACCAAAAAAAAAGGCCAGAGAGAAAATGTTTCCTTCATTTATATTGTCTGAAATGTCTACATTTATAAAGTATTAACTCAGAAGTTTAATTTGTGTGCAAATTAAAAAAAAATCAAGAGTAAGATAAGCAGAACTGTAAAGACTTTAATGTCTGCAGTATTACTCCAAGAAAACAAAGATGCTGATACAGCAATAAAAAACAAACATTGTGTTTCTGCACTTTAAATGGTCCGGGTAAATACTGTTTTTTGATTGGCTGCCGGGTGTTCGGGAAGAAGTTCCGGTCACAATGTTCAATATCTGCAGGCTTCTTCAAAACAATCTTTTCCTTCATGATGTGAACAAAAACAAGCGGTACAAGGTGAACTTTCTCTCCTAACTGATGCTTTATTGAACCTATCGTGACGATCAGCACACTTTCCTTTGCCGCGGCAGTCGAGGTCTGCCAGCCCAGCGACATACTGTGTTACCGTGATAACGGGCCACATTACGTATCAAATAGTCTGCCTTTTGTGAAAAAGCGATCTAAAACAAACAAATAACAAGAATAAAGTACTAAAAATCTATTGAATATTTATTTCTTTTGGAAGTGATCATGTTATAAGCAAATTGTGCTCTTCGAAGTGTGCAGTTAGAATTTGATGCACGCCGTGGAAGCCTGAACCGGCAGAAGACAGTTTATTCACAGAGTGTAATTTATCAGCATTAACATATATTAACACGTTAATATTTTTTGAACTAATTGCGTGCGTTAACGCGTTAACGTTGACAGCCCTGAAAAAAAAAAAAACGATATGTGTATATATATGTTTCTCATCTATAAATCTTAATGTCACTATCCTTAAGTATTTACCTTCATAGCCTTGATGGCCTGAGATCCAGAGTAATCAAACTCTCCCGCCTGACCAATGGACAAACCTCCAGATCCCAAGACCAGCACCTTTGACACCTGTACTAACAGAAAGAGAATATGAACACAGCAGACAACAAACCAAATATTTGCAATATATGAGTGTTCCATACAATGTCATCATTAAGCCATTTTTAGAATTTTTTTTTTTTATTCCTACCTGGGCTCTGGGAGGAAGGCAGGGTTTTTTGGGCATGACTGACACTATGTTGGCATCTTTTCCTTTTTTAATCAGGGATATGAAGGCATCAAAAAGAAACTGTAAGAAAAAGCAGTTTTCATTTATCCACAATTACAACAATACATCCACAGATTTTGGTAAATTTTCACTTTTTATAGAGGTCTAATGCACTGTGGTAAAGATTTAAGGGAGAAACAAATACATTTAGAAAAACGCATTTGTTATATTTGTGTTTCTTCCACCCAAAACAATGCACAAAAAATAAAGAAAAATACAATGCATGCAGAAATTCATAGGATATTTTAGATTATTGAGCTGATTTGTTGTTTCTTCTTCAAAATTACATTTATCATTTTAGAAAAGATTTAGTAAAAGTTACTAAAACGGTTTTCACTTTTAAATCAATTAAATCTCTATGATATGAATCTGATTCAAAGTGAATTTTACAATATGCATTGAAGACAGACATACTGGTTCAAAGGGTCTCCCTCTTTCCATCCAATACTATGATAACCAACAATACAATAACCAACTCATACACTGAGGACTCGTTCATCCAATTCCAGCTATTACACCCCAGGTGTTATAAGTATATGTTACTGTCTTGTTTTATGCCAGACACTGCTGCAGAAGTGTTTGTCACTTCAGAATATTTGGTCATTGGCAAAAACATTGGACTGAATAATTGGCTGAATGATCAGTCAGTTTACCTCAGTCCACTGCACCACTTCTGCAACATTTTAGCACTTAAGTTCCACACATGTTCACACATTCCATTTGGTTTTTACACCTGAGACTTATACGTTCCCTCTGGTTCTTCACTAGTATACAGACTTCTTTTGAGCAGTTACTATTGCTAAAGGTGAGCTCCAGGTGTTTTTGTTTTTTATGCAGCCTGTGAAATTTGTATTTACTTCAGTTTTGAAAGTCAAGTTAGTTTGCATTTAGCTTTTTCTGTATGTTTGAGGTTAGATTTTCAACTATAACCATTAAAAATATCTGGAATTCTTGGAAATTAGCCCATGATCCATAAAAAAAGGAGGCTGAACAAACAAACAAATTATTTATTTTTTATATATTATATACAAACAATTCATATTTACAATTCAAAAGTTTGGTGTCACTTAGAAATTTTCCTATTTTTGAAAGAAAAGCACTATCTTTTCAATGAAAATAACTTTAAACTCATCAGAAATGCACTCTATATATTAATTATGTGGTAAGTTATTATTAAAATGACTATTGTTGCATTATGTACACAAGTGACTCAGGGCTCATTTCCAGCAACTATCACCCCAGTGTTTTAATGGTGCAATGTGCTTGCTCATTGTGTCAGAAAGATAACAGATTATTAGAAAACCCTTGTGCAGTCATGTTAGCACAACTAAAAACAGTTTAACTGGTTAGAGAAGCTACAAAAGTGACCGTGATAGGTTGAGTATCTGGAGCATCACATTTGTGGGGTTGATTAAATGCTCAAAATGACCAGAAGCAAGCAAGGTGTGGGTGACGTGATGTTCCGGGGTTGCTTTGGTGCTGGTAAGGAGGGAGATTTGTTAAGGGTAAAAGACACTTTAAAAAATGAAGGCTATCACTTCATTTTGCAACAACATGCCATTCCCTTTGGACAACGCTTGATTTGAGCCCATTTTAATTTTATTCTACAAAAGGCCAATGACCCAAAGCACGCCTCTACATTGTGCAAGAACTATTTCGAGATGAAGCGGGCAGCTGGTATTCTATCTGTAATGGGGTGGCCTGCACAGTCACCAGATCCAAATCCCATTGAGCTGTTGTGGGAGCAGCTTGATCGTACCGTATGCAAGAAGTGACCATCCAGCCAATCCAACTTGTGGGAGGGGCTTCTGGAAGAGTGAAGTAAAATTTCTCCACATTGCCTCAACAAAATAACAGCTGGAATGCCAAAGATCTGCAATAATAGCATTTCTGCAAATGGAGGATTCTTTGACGAAAGCAAAGTTTGAAGGAAGAAATTATTATTTTAAATAAATAACATTATTTCTAACCTTGTCAATGTATTGACTATATTTTCTATTCACTATACAACTCATTTGGTAAATAAAAGTGCAACTTTTCATGGAAACACAACATTGTCTGGGTGACCCCAAACTTTTGAACGGCAGTGTACTTCAAACATTTCCAAGACAACCAGCAGGAGAAAGAGGTTACCTACACGCCATATCAGGCAGTCAACTGATGGCCATGTTTTCAAAGATGCCACAAGCAAAGTAGACGATGCCAGCCAGTAAAGAGGTTTTGGAAGTGATAGCAAGCTTCATCAGTGTGAAGCTCAGCTTTGTTCTACGTGTGTGTCCTGTTGTTATTCTGCGTATGTGAGGTCGATTCACACAAAGCAAGAATTTAAAAAGTGCTTTGTTGTGCAAAAAAGCTAAATCTGAAACAAGATGAACCTGGTGAAATTGAATTTATTAGTCACTTCATCTAATTACAAGTTTGACTGTTATCTGAACACGGCCATTTTTTTTTCAGGCTATCATTTACACAATTGCTATTATAGAAAAAAAAACTAAACTTTTACCTTGGTTGCATCTTGTGAATACACCTTTAATTAGTTGCAAGATAGCATTCAGGTACTTTATGCAGCACCATCAAAGTCTTTAATTACCTCTGTGTCGGTGGGACCACCCTTAGCCTCCGGATGGAACTGGGCCGTGAAAACCGGCTTGCTGTTGTGCATGATGCCCTGGAAATTATGCATATTTTTTATAGAAAAATGAAACAAAAAATTCCAACAAAAACTCAGGAACAAGATCAAATTTCTAATGTGATGTTGTGAAAACAAATCTGTAAATGCAACGACTCTGTATTTACATCTGTTGTCTTTGAAAACACAAAAAGGTGCTCTCTGTCTAAGACAGACAAAAGGATCAAAACGCCACGTTGTATTTAAAAGAAAAAAAAAACACAGTGAACATGAAAACAACCTCATTTGTGCCATCATTAGCGTTGATGAAAAGCGGACTCCAGCCTGGAGGCAGCGACTTGCTATCTATGCCGTAACCATGGTTCTGCGCTGTAATGAAGGCCTGGCCTGTCATCACATTCAGCACTGGCTGGTTCTGGCCTCTAGGGAAACACAGACGTGCTAAAATGTACAGATTCTCTATCATTTAATAGACAGGGAAGGCATTGAATTATGTTTCTTTATTTATACATGTGACCCCCTTGGTTAGGCTTCAACTTATTTTCAATCTTGTGGTAATTCAACATAAAGCTTTAACAAAAAAAAAAAAAAAAAACAAGAACAAACTGGATTAAGGGAGATAAATTTACCTGTTCCCCATAGGTAGTTTATAAGACTTTGCTCCTGCAGCCAAAGCAGTAATCTGATTACCCATACAAATACCAAACACTGGTTCTGGACGATCGCTCTCCAGCACCTTGAAAGAAAACCATTGCATGAACATTTTAAACCTTAAAAATTACAGAACATAACAATATTGTCTAAACTACTAATGCAAAGCTCTGCAACTGAGAGGCAAAAGCAAGGAATTCATAAAGATCATACCTTTCGAATATTGTTGATTAGTGTCTTTGCAAGAGATGGATCTCCAGGACCATTTGATATAAAGAGGCCGTCATATTGTAAACTCAACAAATCTTGGTCCCATGGCACCAGGTGGACCTCTGCACCTCTCTGTACACAGCAGCAAGCAACCCTTTTGTTATCTTATAACAGATTTGGTAATGGCCTATAGATTTGGTTTATTTGGTGAGCCAAAGACATAGCGACAAGCCTGACGACTTCTGCGTTTCCTTTTCAGATAAAAATAAACCAAGGCCACTCTCTTGATATGATGGGAATCCATATTCACCATTGCAAGAATGCTAGCAATGAACCAAACCATTTCCATTTTTTGCCCAAATCGTGGGATTTGCACCGCTTTGACATTTCACACCAAGTCACTTCTAACTGTAGGTGGCAAACATGTGCAAGTAAACAGTAGACAAGACAAAAGAAAAAACCCTTCCATGCTTATCCTGTGAGAACACCATGGGCGTTCAAGACGGCATGCTTACTACAATCTTGAACGCGTGTCAAATGCCCATGTGTACATAGCCTAAGAATGGTTGTTTAGTGCTGCACCACATGGTAAAAATAGAGCAGAGTTAAACATCAACAATCACATCCATTCTTACCTTAACCAGCAGTCGAATTATATTATGCTTAACACCACAGTCAACAGCTACCACTTTAACTGGATTCCCTTTACCGAACACTCTTGTTTCCTGTTGAGTAAATGGGGAAATGTTGTGCTTGGACTCACAGACCAAAAATGAACTCAGTGGGATGTGGAAACAGAGCAGCCGTCACCTTGGTTGAAACCTCTGCTACAAGGTTTTTTTGGTTTGGGTCAGATATGTCAATAGGCTGGCCGTCAAATTCAATTTTTCCCAAAACTGTACCCTGAGGAGATACAAAGCTATTTAAGTGGGTAACCGACTGGTCCAAACAGATAAACCAGCTGGTTCAAATGGCTGCATATGTAAAACCTTGTCTCTGATGATCTTGGTCAGCATTCTGGTGTCAATGCCGAACAGAGCAGGAACCTTTAAAAGACAGACAAATGCCAATTGAAAGAACAATCCTACAAGATGATGTTCTGCTTTCTAAAAGCCGACCTTCTCTTCCTGCAGCCATTGACCCAAAGACTTGACAGAGTTCCAGTGGCTGTACTCATGGCTGTAGTCTTGAACCAGAAGACCAGACACCTTGAAGCATCAAAGCAGAAATTCAGTTCCTGACAAAATCAAAAAAGAGAACCTACAAGTTCATTAACACAAAGATCTCCTAAAGACTTATCTCAGTATGTTGAAAGACTTTAGTTTCTCTGGTCTTCCACCTTAAACCTGTGACAACTTTATTCATGAACTTCCCAACATTTCTAACGTTGAATTTGTATTACTTAATTATTTTACCATAACCCTGCTGTCAGATAGTGAAAGTATTATTTATGCTATAGATAACATTGTTTAGACATTGTCTATTGGTTTTAAACCAAAAAACCAACAATAAAGCAGTGTACTTAAATGGCAGGACATTTTTAACAGGTTTCTTTTTTCACATTGTTTGTAGATTCTCTTTTGTAATTTTTTTTATATATAAAATCATGGTACAGTATATTGTACTTTCTTTATATCTTAAACATAACCCCAAGTTCTGGAGGAAAATATACATTAAAAAACTTCAAATGAGAGGGAAAATTAATATTTTATAATATTTTTGGTCAGATACAAAAAAACTAAATTTCTTATTTTATCTTCCTTGTTTGTGTGTCCTTTCAGCTGTTTGTGTAGGTGTGCATTTATGACATGTGTAAAAGAAAAGGAGCAAATAAAGTTTTAATAATCTGTCAAAACTTTATGTATTGGTAATAAAGTCTTACCTCTGATTGACATTTTATCAATTTCTCAGTGGCATCAAAATCCCAGTTTCCCAGTTTTATTTGGTATAACAATAAAACATTTAAAAACAGTGGCATGAAGCTGCCAATCTAAACATTATTTATTCATGTTATTCTCTAAAACTTTACCAACACACACGCAGAATATAAAAGGGATAAACAAACAAAATGTAGTGTCCCTGTCCCACCCCTAAACTAGGGTTGAAACAAGTATTTGAGAATGTGGATATCTGCAATCTGCTCCCAAAAATTTGAGTAATATTATTTGTGACGTCCAAGCTTGCTGACGGAGTAGTAACAATACACTTTGGGCAGTGTACGTATCCCTCTAAAATGCAGAACAATTTTGTATTTTAAGTACATAAACTTAACAAACCCGATGTGGTACTGTCACCAGAAGTAAATAAAAGTTCAAACTATACTGCCAGTGAAGTTTCTCAGTTTCAAAGTAAAGTTATCCAGTATTTTCTGAAGATGAAAAAAAGTAGAAACTGAAGTTCAGTTTATTGAAATAAGTTCTGAAAAACAATAAATGAAATTTGCTTTTAAAATATATGAAAAACATATAGATTAGAATAAAAAAAATAAAGAAGAAAAATATAATGAACAAAATGTGATGAATATTAATTTAAAAACATTACAAAATCTTATGATCAATTTCCTCTAAAGATGAAAAGGCTCTGCTTGTAAAAACCTGTTGTCAGTTTAGATTCTAGTTATTACAGATTCCTTTTTATTGAGGTGTTGCTGTGTCTTCATTTCCTATCTTCTTGTCATCTATCTACTGAAACTGTAGTCAGAAAAACTTAAGAGATGGAAAATCTGTGGAGAACATTTTCAGGATTTGTTGTTAAATGATGCAAACGCAACAGTGAAGTTTAATTTTTGTTTACTTCTGAAGTTAACCAGGAAGTTGACAGAAAAACCTTCGAGTTTAACATTGTTTAAAGTGACAAATATAATTTCTTTCTTTCAAAATCTTTCAGTTTTTGTAACGTTTTATTGACTGATCTTCTGTTCTAAATGAAAGGTATAAATGATTTTCCTTCACCCGGTAAAAAGTCATAGATATAACAACCTTTCAGACATATTTAGATTAAAAACAGTAAGAATCATGGTTTGATCTTTCAGTTGTTGAATCTTTATTTGTGAATCCAATCGGATCACCACCTAAGTAATAATCCACAGCCCTACCCAAGAAGTAATCCGTTTTAAGTTTCATTATGTTGTGGTTACTGTAGACCGTAACCAACGCCGTACAGCTTGAACCAACAACTCTGAAAAAAGAAGAATGTTTCCCAAAAGTCTTAATTACCTAAACATAAAACAGATCCCCACCCATTTCCCCTATTTAGCTAACAACTGAACCCTAAAAGTCTAAACCACTGACAAAAGGATAAATGACTGAACCAAGGGCTAACAATCATCTCTACCTGGTACGTTCACTGAGATCTGGAATCTAGAACACTTAACAGAACCCCAACAGCCACCCAGTCCGCTACAAATCCAATAGTTTTGATTCTGTTACTGTAGCATCATTGAATAAAATGATTTAATAATTAAGGTTTGTTTTCTATGTATGAGTCAAATCTGTGGCTAAAAGATGGATCAAAATTAGCCATACCGGTACCCTAATTATAGAATACCTTACAGCGCACATTTACTGCTGTGACTAACAGTGTGATCTTTTGCTAAAGAAAACAGTAAAAACATGTATGTTATTTACCTTGTTACCATAATCTGTGGTTTCATTAATCTGTAGGAATAATCTCGAATTATTGTTGAATACTCACTAAGACTAAGGTCACATATCCCAAAATGCCCCAGTGCAGCGACCTGAATGCAAGTTTTTCAGCAAATTCGGCAGGTGGCCATGCGGTGGCATTTGTTATCGGGAGGCGGCAGTCACATTTTCACACACCTGCGATGGCCGAGGAGGTATTAAGTTTCAAGTTTTGAAAAAGTTCAAATTTAACTGCGACCAGACGATTTTTCTCTTAAAGTTGACATTGCTCAGTGGCCGTCTGGGCACATTTTGAGATCGTGCAGTGGCAGTTCACTGACAGCTGAGGATGACCCCATTACGAAATTGGGTGTAAGATGGGCAGCCACAGAGCGGTGGCAGACGGATGTTAATGTTAATTTTGTTAAGTCAAGTAAATTCTTAATGAATAAATAGTTTTGGTTGTTTTCCGAATAAACTAACATCTTAAACACTGAAATGCTGATCTCTTGTCACAAACATCACAGTGAACAAAAAACAATGCATAAAACAGTCTGCTATTCGCAGCTTCCGCTCGCTTTCTGACCTGAATCCGTTCTGACTCCACATGTTTTCTGAGGCCCAGCTCATCCAGCTCCTCTGTGTTAGGTACACCATAGTTGCCGACAATTGGGTATGTCAGCGTCAGGATCTGACCTTTGTAGCTGGGGTCAGTCAGAGCCTCAGGGTATCTAAAGCAAAGAAGCTAACCTGTCAGTACTGTAATAAAGAGATGCTGAAGCAAAATCCATTGTGTGCTGTCAAATCAAAGGCACTTAATGGAGAAAAGTCATCAAAGCTTACCACTTTTGGAATCTAAAAGAATTTTATAAGGTGTTAACATTTAAAATAAATTCTATGCAAACAAAAATGTGTGGAAGTTGGGGGTTTTCATTTTAGGCTGACATTAAAGGAGAACTTGTACAATCAGCTGTAAGTCAGTGGTTCTTCTCACCCAACCAAGCCAGTGTTGAAGACCAGTTCACCAGCTGCAGAGGCCGTGTACCCAAAGGAAAAGCCTCTCATGGAGGTGCCGTCCTCCAGCACCAGGCAGGCTGTTTGAGCCTGGAATCAACAAAAGAGAATCGTGACAAGTACAATTTACAACAAAAATGATTTTGATGGTTAACTAAAAAGAAAAAAAAACAAACCTAAATGGGGCAAAGGCAAAAAAAAAGGCTGTTTTTTAAGGGAATGATGGGAACCAGTGGAGCCACGGGACTTCCTGCTGAAACAGCAGGTCACTGTGAAATGTGCTGCAAATGCTGAGACAAACACATATCCTACTCCCTTGTATGCAAAACAGAGTGTGGGTCTGAGACAAACAATGAAAGTCTGCCAAACTGAAGCACTCAGACACCAAAATGATCATTATTGTTGCTATTTTTATCATCACTCAGAGAATGTTCATTACATTTCAAGACACATATTTATACAATAACATGCTGGTAGTGAATAGGAATATGCCTCACTAACAACTTCAATATTGTGAGGGAATTAATGAGGAATTTATGCAACATATATATGAGAAACCATGAGCAAGTCTGGAACTTATGCAACTTATGGGATTTAAATGAGTGATGTGCGCATGCGCATTTGGATCGACGTCAGAAACCCTCTTTTACCCATTCATATGGAATATTTTAAAGAAACAAAAACCTGTCTTGTTTTAAATTTAGCCAGATAACAACGTGACCTCTCAATAAACTGACATGACCCCACTAAAAGTTCTATTTCGATAGACCTCCATTCAATATAATACTACATTAAATAAAGATATAGCCCAAGTTACAATTCTTTTTTTTTAGGCAAATACTATTAATTTATTTCATTACTTTATTCATTATTTAATATGATTTTACGGTGACTAAATATTTTGTCCACTCGCTTAAAAAAAATTAAAAACGACTATTTTCGACGACGTACTTATAACTCCCTGCAATAATAGGACATGGAGCCGCAACAATTCTCTTTCCAGCGTGTTCTTCTTACCTTCAAACTGAAGCATTTGGTAGTTTGACACCGGGGCCAGCCCGCTGTGCTTCCCACGTTTCTGCCCACCACGCATCCCACTCTGACAGATTTAACAATGCCGCACGCGAGCAGGAACTTTGACATGCTCGCTTAACTAATGAGTAAGAAAAAAAGGCGGAAATAAAGGGGAGAAATGACGAGTACTTAACTTAACAAGTAAAATTAACTTTAACTGTGTTAAACAGTATTTTAAAAACAAGTGTGCGCGTGGCTAGCAGCGGCCACAGAGTCAGGTCAAGTGTGAGTTTGATTTGTTCATGCGCGTCGGCCGCCGGGTTTTCAACGCGAAAAGCGCACCGTTTTCTTATTGGCTTTTAAGGAAAACGCCTACTTTTAGGTCCATTTGAAGAGGGGATGTGTTTAAATAGTGAAAAAAAATATAAAAGAACACCACTGCATCGTGGCTTACGTCTAAAACTTTGGTATTTTGTGTTTGGCATGACAGTTCATTTTATTAAGTTGAATGTAGGGTTTCTTGTCATCTTTGTTGGATTATTTGGTTATATCTGCCAAGGCAACAAACTCACAGTTGTACATTTTAATCAAAAAATAAAAATAAATGAAAATGCTCACTTAAAATAGCTGAAGCAGCTTATTGAAAACTTGTGTGGGGTGCAATTCTGTCTGACAAACTCTTTCTTTAAGGCCAATTGCCCGCAAAGAAAAACGCAAGCTGTCCGTGAACAGACTGCATGGTGGTAGGATTAGAGTGGTCTGTGTTTTTGCTGATCTTTGCAGGGCTGGTTCTCTGTGGAAAAAGCTGCCTGACTGCCACTCTGCTGTGTTCAGCAGTCTGAGGGAAAATCAGGACCTGAACACATCAGGAAACACTTCCACTATTTAGAAGTCAGACTTTAGGAAGCATGTCTTCCCTGTTGAGATAATCTTTCAGAGCAGCAATGGTGTTGATAATTAAAGTGAGAATCCATCACACGGGTTTAAATGTGGGTACGTTGGGTTTTATGTATGTGTTTTAATACTTTAAATCTTTAGATCAAGTTAAACCCCTTAAAAAAAGATTAGGTTTGCTCTCTGAACGAAGATGCTCTTTCTGTGTGTAACGCTGCTGACACCTAGTGGCAGTTTAATGAAATGCATCAACCAGACCACATTTATTTATGTAAAATATTCAAAATAAGAGAAATAAAAACACATTTACCTTTCTCTTGTCCTGTATCACTTTTCCATTTTAAATCTGATCAATTTACCATAACTTTTATGAAGTTGTATTTTGACCGTTTCAGTGTGGTTTTGTTTTATACTTTTATCATTTTGAACTTCAATTTCAGTTTCAATTTATTTTACTAAGCAAGACAATATTAAAATATAATCTGGCCTAATTCAGTTGAAAACTTGTACGGCAAGTTTCTTCTTCGCAGAACACAAAACTTAGACATAAATCACACATAACAAGACAAGACAGAAAAAAAATCATGCAATCATGACAGTACAAAAGAAGCGGTATAAGGGAGACTTTGGAATGTCAGCTCAGTGGTAACTCTTGTATCTGTCTGTTAAATGGAAAACGATTGTTCTTTTGAATAGATTTCATGATGTTATCGATCTGATGACTTGTAACTCATTCCAAGCTTTAGTGAACGCATACAAGAAAAAATCTCAGTCCATAGGAGTTCTTGAAGGCCTTAAAGGTAAGAGTCCTTTTGTGGCAGATCTGGTCAAATATTCAGGGCTTAAACTTTAGGAACCAAGGCAGTAAGTGCTGCTGAAGTGCAACCATTCGAGATTTGATAATTTCGCTTAAAACAGAAGCTTGCTGTATAGTTCTGGAATGGCAGAGCATTAAATCTCATCTTACAATACAATCTCATCTTTTTTTTATTTATTTGCAAAATTGAGTGAAATTGCATTTTAATGAGTAATCTAAAACAAACATCAGCGACTTGATTGGTGGTTTTGAAATCTTAGCCTGCACTCTGCAGCATCTCGTTTAACAGGAAACTACCAATGCACATTTGAACTGGCCATATATTAGAGGCTTCTCTTCTCATGGCATCCGGCTGTCAAAGCTCTGCAGAAGAGCTTGCAGCTTGACAGCTGCCATGCCACTTTTATTTCATTGTCTAAACAGATCAAATCCTATGAGTATATTTAGATAACAGACAAATTGGAGCATAATAACACTGTGCCCACCTAAATAAAATACTTGCCTGGTTTTAGTACATTTTTCATTTACAGGCATTGTAGCTTGTTGTTAATATTGGATTTTATTGTATTTTAGCTATTTTATTAATGAAAACTAATTATCAAAAATATAAATGCTTCACAGGATTATAGTTAATCCAATAAATCTAATAATTAAAAAATTGACTTTCAGGTATGAAAAAAAAAGATGTTCTAATGCTCCAAAAACACTGTTGATGTTCAGAAGTCCTAGAAAACGTGTGGTTCTAGAAATTTAAATTAATGTTTTTAACCCCTTTTACTATACTAATCACCCCACAGTCAATTAGCGCTCTTATTAAACATTTACAAGATACATTCCTCTAAAGTTTTTACTTAATGGAACTGGATTGTTCCATTAAGCAAAACTGAGCAGCAAATAAGGTGTTTTAAAACTATTTATAAACTGTCATCTATGGTTCAATCTGATTGGTTGGAAAATGATAATTGATGATTTGGAGAATCGGAGAAGCCTTTGCATGTCACTGTATAGCTATATGTTACCCAGGGCCTGTCATTAGCTGCCTTCCACATTCTGTCACTGATCAGATGATGTGAGGTTTAACAAGACCCAGCGCCTGTCTTCAGCAGCGGGATCCCACATTGTCTGTGGTTCCAAGTGAGAGTTTCAGATGGAGACTGAGCTTTAGAGTGGCTGTAAATAGATAAGCAGGCTTCCTCGCTGTACTCCTGCCAGCTTTCCAAACACAGTCTTGGCCCCTGAGCGGTGGGAAATAATACAGGGCTGCGTTCAAGGATGGATGAAAATATTTGTTCAGTCAAAAGAGGGACAAATGAACATTTTTTGAATTGTCTGTGAGATCACTTGTTTCATGCCCTGTGTGCAATTATGGTACAAGAATACAATATTTTTGCTTCACAATGAAGATAAAAACAAAAAAAATATTGATTTTACTCAACAAATAATGACATTCTAAATATTTACAAGGCATAATTTAAAAACAAATAGAAAAACTTTTAACTTCTTTTCCCTTCGGGGTTGCCACAGCCAATCAGCTTCCACCTTCTAAAACTGACTTCTGCAGCCTCTACTCTAACACCAGATACCTTCATGTCTTTGTTCACTGCATCCATAAACCTCATCTCTGGTCTTCCTCTAGACCTCTTGCCTGGCAGCTCTAGACTCAGCATCATTCTGCCAATATATTCTCTGTCTCTCCTCCAGACATGACTGAATTGTCTCAGTCTGGTCTTTCTGACGTTATCTCCAAAACCTCTAACATGTGCTGTCTCTCTGATGTACTCTTTCCTGATCCTATCCATCCTGGTCACTCCCAAAGAGAACCTCAGCATCTTCATCTCTGCTACCTCCAGTTCTGATTCCTGTCTTTTCCTCAGTGCCACTGTCTCTAGGCCAAATAACATGGCTGATCTGATCACAGTTTTTGTACACCTTTCCTTTCTCATTTGAGCTGAAACTCATCTATCACACCTGACACTTTTCTCCACCCTGCCTGCACTCGCTTCTTCATTTTTTTCCACACTCTTCATTACTCTGGACTGCTGACCCAAGATACTTTGTTTTTTTTATTAGCTTTTAAGTGTATTATAATAATTCCTTACAAAAAACCCCAAAGCTGTGTTTTAACCCTTCACGCATTGCTGAGCATTCTTCTAAAATCCCTCACCAGAGTACCAGCCCCTCCTAGAAATGTGTGAGTCCTCACAATGTGACGTAGAGAAGTGAGAACAGGTGGAATATCAGAGGTGAGCTGAGATTTTGGGGTGTCTTATCCCTCAGAGCCCCCCAAAAATACATAGAAAACATGCTATCGTCATATCAGTTCATCTATCCATAAAATCTATCTTCTCTCTTTGACATATTTGACATGTCTATAAAGTTTTATGTTGAATGGTCTTCCTGACACAGCCTGCATTTATCAAGCTGGGACAAGCAAAAGCAGGACACTGGTTAGTTCCTTGCATTTTTTATGTCTGTCTATTTATACATTTGTCTGTCCATCAACCCTTACAGTTATTTTTATTTTATTTTATTTTTGCTGTTTTTTCGAGGTAATTTTTATTTCTTTAGTTAATTGTGAATATGTGCAGGCCACCACATTTGAGGGGCCCACTGACCCTCTTGCCCATGCCCATATCTGACCTTGGCCATGCACAGAACTGGTTTTAAGAGTTAGTTTCTTGCGGTGTTTGGGAGCGATGCCCCACACATTCATGCAGTTTCATACTCCCAAATACATGCTTCTTCAAGGGTGGCATTTCTACAGTGATGCAGTAGTTTTTTCCCTGTTTTAAAATGGCCTCAGACGATTTACTGCTGCTGCATGTGCAGTCAAGACACAAGATTTAGCCTCAGACTGTGTCAGCAATCTCATTTCAATCTCTTATTGTGTCATTAGGAGAAGTTTGCTGCAACAAGACCCCCTCCAGATTGTTAAATGGAGAACAGTTGAATGGAAAGACGAGGGAGACTGTCCTTACTGGTTGGTGTCACATGTCTTGTCAGGTTGAGGTGCCACAGTTTAAAAGGTGCAGCTTTGTTTAGCCTGCCCCGGTCTAAGCCCATTGTAAATGGTGTAGGGGGGATTTTTAAGGCGTGAGTAAGGGACAGAGATCACGCAGGCCACAGTGGCTGCACCAACCCCCTTAAGGAGCAATGACCCCCACTCTTAGAAATCCCAAGAAACTTCACACCTCCATTTAGGGACTATAAATAGGAACCATCTGTCCCCCTAGGCTCAGTTACAGCCCCATTCCATTTGGCATGGATAGAGGGCACGGAGGGAAGCACTCAGGGTTTAAAAAAGGGAGGTGGTGGATGTGACTAGAGTCCTAAAAATCCACTCTCATCCAAACTCAGAGTCACTACACGTGGCAGAGTGACCTCCATTTTAAGGAAAAGACAGGCCATCAGCGCTCCCTGTCATTTTATTCTCTGGAGCTCTCACCAGCTCATCACAAAGGCAAAATGTCAGCGAACAGGGAGTCTCTGCCTCCACTGGAATCTTACGCCACACTCCACTCATCACCTTTTTTCCCTCTTGAGCTCCAGTTCCTCATCTTTCATTAATCATTCTTAGTGCAAGAGTGCTCCAATGCTGGTTCTTAAAACTGTCATTTCATCTCCATGGGAATCGCACTTTTAACTGTTAAACGGGTGAACTTTTAGGCAATGCACATGAAATAAATCACTTAAATCGGAGCAAATACATGATAGAAATACCGCCAACATTTCAGAGATGATCTTAAGAGGAGTGACGGATGCAGACTCCACACTGTCCTTCCTGCGAGCAAACAGTTATGGGATCTGTGGGGGTGAAAAACCCCCAGGGTGGGATCATGAAATGTTGTGTTAAACAGAGCAAGTTCCTCAGCACTCAGTGTTTGCAGATGACCAAAACGCCGGTCCAATTCAAAAGCAACCCAACCTAAGTAAAAAGTATCACACCACCATCATTCACCTTCCAAACAAGAATATTTATGGATCTGTATTTTTTGCACTTGCAGTCAATACAGAGAGTTATAAAGGCTGCTAAAAGATCACTAAAAAAATGGAATCTAGTTTGCAAATTAGTCCACACAAAAGCTGACAACCTGCAGCCTTCAGAGCAGTGTGTAACCTGACTAAATAGACAGGAGTAAAGGAAAAAAGTCAAACTAACTTTTAAAAAACTCAGATTTGACACATAGTTTCTCTCCAACAATGTGTTACATGTTGGCAAATAAACACAATTTCTTTTGTTTTTTAGATTGCACTTAAAAATATTTCAAAAGTTAAAAAAATATATATTTGGAAGTGAATTGACAAAAATGTCAATTAAATCAAAATGAGAAGGAGGTTAAAAAAAAAGTAACTTAACAGGTTTGTAACCACACAAAACTGGAAGAACAGCCCCTTTTAAGCAAACATATTTAAGCTTAATCTGACATTCTGAAATCCAGAAGCGTCACATTTTTTTTTGAAGAAACCTTATTATTGAAAAGTGAGTCTACAATATGTGATAAGCCTGGGAAAAACTGATGGAACGCATTTATTAGATATGCTTGTCAAAATGGACCGCTAGGATTCTTTTGGAGGGTGAAACACTAGCAGCAAATAAAATTGTTTTCCTTTATCATTCACTTTCCACAGTAAAACCAGAAAAATTTTAATGTTCTGCTTTAAGAACAGCAGGAGAAAATTTGGAAAATAATGACACATGACTCTTGAATTTGAATTTCTAAGTGCTTCACAGATAGCGGTTGTGCTCACCACAGGACGCTGCACAATGTGACCCTGAAAAATCACTGACGTGTCTTGCAATAAACAGGCGGAGGCCTTTGTTCTCCTCAAAGATCTGAGCTCACTTGTCCAGCATGTCTTTCTCTTTAGCCACAAGCCCTGATGTGTTCAAATGAAGAAGCCTGTCCAGTAAGATTGATGAACAAAACACTTTGACCATATTAGAGGTTTGGATGCAGTTATATAACTCTTTGTTTCAGAACTCTTATTTTGGAACAAATAATTTAAAAAGTATTTTGAGAAAAAAAGACATCCATCAACAAGAACATTTCTTCAAGTTTTGTTTTTAAATTTTCATTTGCTGGCCTGCCATGGCATCTTCGTATAGCTCCTCTCCACATGCTGCTGAATTCATTAAGATTCTGTAGTGGAACTCAGTTTGAACTGCAGCACAGGTGCAAGATCTGGAGCAGAGTTTCTGCTCAGGGAGGGAGTGAAGGAAAGTCAGAGACAGAAGATGCGGTGCGGTGCCAGGGGTGAGCTCAGATGACAGTTAAGGGACTGAGGCTTTCTCTGGTGTACCCTCACAGTGATATAGGGTCAGAGAAAGCAAATGGGTGGGGTGTGTGTACTGGGGTGAGAAGAGGTGAAAGAATGTCTGCAGTTCCTTCGTCACTGAGCTCTGTCATCTTGGTTAGGAATGGGGAGAAGTTGGGGCTGCACCGCTGGGCCTGGAAGACGGATATAGACAAGAATTAAGGAGACAGAATTTGCACTCTTACCTTTGGCTGAGTTACTGGCATCAGCAGCTGAAAGCTGCTCTGGAGCTCTGTCTCCCTACGTCACATCCACCCTGACGGTGGTGGTGGAAGTCGTGCCCACAGAACCTATACACAGGTGCTGCACAACATGCAATAAACATAGCTTTAAAAGATACCTTTGTGCTCGAAAACCAAACTCTGGATTGCATTTTCTCAAGCATCAATTAGAATTTAGAAATACTTATTTTTTTCTGCTATACTTTAAAAAATGTTGTCAAAACCACAAAGTTGCTTTTGTTAAAAGTCAACAAACATGTCACATTCACTGACTTGTTCAATGTATTCTCAATAAATGTAATATGGGGCATGCTGTTTATATTTTTAGTAATTCAGCTGCGATTTGAGCCGTAGGAGTTAATGAAAGACTGATCCACAGATGAGTCTGGCATGAAAAACCGCCTCTCCTGTCCTGACTGCTGGATCTTGGCTGACATTTGGTGAATTTATGTAATTTACCAGCGAGATCGGATGAGAGAACTTGCAAAAGATGGAAGTAAAGATCATATTTTTATGGCACGTTGGTCTGACGGATGGAGTTTGTGCGTCAGGACGCGCACCGCTGTGCGTCCGTGGCGCGCTCTGGAGGAGACGCAGCTGACCCTCCGTGCCTCGATCGGTGTTTTCGCTTTTGATTAGAGCTATGTGGCGTGAATTAACGCTCCCTGACCTGCAACCTTATATTCCATGTTTAGCCAGGAGCCCTTCCACACATCCACGCACGCACACCCTCCCACCCCCTATCCAATCCTCACTCGGGGGCAGCCTTGACGCGGGGCAAGAGGAAAAATAGCCTCATATATATACGCCTAGAGGGTGCTTTCTTGCTCCGAGTCCCCTCCATTCTGTGCACCACTCCTTGAGTGTCACCCGAACCGGGAATTGTCTTTGCTACTGGGCCAAACTAGTTCTACTACCAGTTGAAAAATGGCACCCAAGAAGGACCCTAAGGCTCCCGCCAAGAAGGCTGAGCCCGCACCCGCACCGGCACCGGCACCGGCACCCGAACCAGCCCCCGCACCCGCTGCGGCGCCCGCTATCGACCTGTCCGCCGTCAAGGTACAAAGACCATGGAGGCATGTTTGGAGGGGGGAATAGGAGGAGACGGGATGCTTCCACTCAGAGTTGCATGACTAGTTGGAGGCATTCGCGCCTGCGCCGGTTTCTAGTTTGCATTTAGGGGAAAACATTGTGATGAGGACCTTCACACCTTCATGCCAGCATCTCTAAGCAGATGGTACTTTATGGGCACAGCTTCAGGTTCCTGCAGAGAAAGAGCAGAACCATGGACAGCTCACCATGGCCTAACCACACCCAGCTCTCCTCAGGATTGGACAGCCTGCTGTGCTCTCTCAATGCACACAGATACCAAATGTGGACATGTTAATGCAGCTAAAGATGCCCCTGCCCTCCCCCCTCAAATACCAGATTCCACCACATGTGTAAATTAAGCATGACGTTTTATTGGCTTTTGTCAAATTGAGTTTTGCTCGTTGGGTTTTATTTTAAAGGGAAAAGATTGCTTTGTTTCAAGACACATTAAAAATCGAACTTGCTGCTTTGTACGTTTTAAATTGACACGGCTGCTTTGTATTGGCTTGTAGGTAGAGTTCAGCCCAGACCAGGTTGAAGGTATGTACTTTGCCTCAGACTTTTGTAATCACACGACACTACAACCACACAGACACCACAGCATCCTCCCTTATCTCCTCCAGTGCAGTCATGCAGAACTGTCTTTGCGTTACTCAGCTTTTCCCAAAGTCTCTAAAATGAACAATAGTTTAGTGGATACATCCAACAGGTGCTGAAGTACTTAAGACAGGCGCTCCATCGCTTGGTGTTCTGACATGCCAGGAGAATATCAAATGTCTTGGTAGATCTGAGTGGCTAAATGAGGGGCCTTTTTCAATGCATAGCTGGCTTGAAGCAAAATTCAGAATCGTCTTGTTGACTGAAAGAAATAATAAACTTGATCACCTTTAGATATTAGGAGATAGTGGTCTTCTTGAAACAGTTGAAAAGCATTAGTAAACATTGAGATGATCAGTAAAATTATCTCACAGGTTCTGACTTAACAAATCAGTCATGAATCTTTTTAGTGAATGAAAAGTGAAATTGTTTACTTTAGGCTCAAAAGAATGACTGCATTCAACAAAAACGGACACCTGTGTGCCGCTGATTGCACTGCAAGAGCAAACCTGTCGCCGAGCAGGCTGCTTGTTACACCGCAGTCAGCATTCCCTACTTTAACTCAGTGCAACCCACAGGGAGCCTTGCCTTTAAAAGGAGGGGGTTCATATTCTCAGCTATGTTTATCAATTCCAAGGTGGTCTTTTAAAAGAGCCCCATAGCCCTGTGGTGAGAGAAGGAAACAGCTGGGATAGAAATAGTACAAGGGCTGATGGAGCTCAACAGGAGTCAGTCCATTCAGCCAATAATACCTTCTGAGATGTCTTGTGTTCCCCTTGACAGTTTATAGAACTGCTTCCACCTGCTGGAAGGCGCGATGAAAGGCAAACTGTTGCATGTAGTTGTGAAGAGCGACAAAGATTAAATCAGTTATTTTGGATCATTTCTATATGAAAAGCAGACCAGGCGACAATTAAAATCAAATATGACTGCAACATTATAGCAGGAAAAATGAAATATGATGAAAGTAAAATTTTTGGCTCCAAAAAAACACTAAAAAATAATTTATTTTCCTCCTACATGAGAGAAAATAACACAACACCTTTAATAAGGGCTGAAAATGGTCCATCTGCTTCGTTATTGAGTCATACAGCATGAACTCAGTCACACATAATCATCAAAATCTGTGAAATGTGAATTGTTATGGTCATTGCACATCCAATTTCTTGTCTATTCAGACTACAGGGAGGCCTTTGGTCTCTTCGACAGAATGGGTGACAATAAGGTTGCGTACAACCAGATTGCAGACATCATGCGTGCTCTGGGTCAGAACCCCACCAACAAGGAGGTGAACAAACTGCTGGGGAACCCCTCCACTGAAGGTAGGTGCTGCATTTAAAAACTTTAAAAACATGTTTCTGCTTTTTAAGAGTTTCTTTGGTTTGATCATTATAAACGTGAGAATATAGTTCAAATATGGGTGCGTAAAGATCCTGGAAGGAAAAAAAACTAAGATTTTAAAGCTTTCTCAGTCAGAAAAATGATAAAGTGATATTAAGGGGAATTGAAATTAGATATAAAAGTGTACAAATATGTCAGGAAATCAGATGTTTGACTTCAAAGGGTTTTGTGCCAAACTGCAGAGGACTTTTTTTCAACGTGTAATTTTGTGAGAGTATCTAGGTTAACATGAGATTAAGATTGTGACACAAAACCACACAAATAGAACAAAAAAGTAACGAAAAAAATGGTTTCTGCCTCAGAAAAAGGTTAAAAGTTTGTGGAGGTGTCACACCAGGCAGACTGCAAAAAATCTCAAAATGAAATCAATGTAAGAAGCAAATGTTAACCTTGGACTTGAGATTGCAAAGAAGAACACTTTGCAGTCATTTCAACGGACTGACAAACATCTAACATGAGCAAGGTTATTTATATCGGCTTTTAGTGGAAAAATTAGGAATTCTGGAGTCAAAAATGCACACATGTGATCTAGTTTTTAGTAGAGGAACCACTATATTCCCTTACATTTGTTAAGAAAAAATTGTTATTTAGGCTATCATCAGCTATAGAATTTACAACTCTATCAGTGATCCATGAATAAATTCACGTCACAGTGATGATATTGTCAGGGTAAACTGATATAAAAGGAAATATTCAAGACACAGGTTAATATCATGATGACGCCTCAACCTGGGAGATCTGAACCTCAAACCTCAAACCAAACAACACAAAAGTGAGGGCTTGGATGTCATCATTGCAGTACAGATTTAGTGCCTGATAAAGAAAAATAGCATGAATAATCACAAAGAGAAATCTAGGAGGTGCCACTTCATAGAGGATTGTAAAATATGCATGCCTCTTTTTGTCAAAATTGTTTTAATTATGCAAAAACAGTGAAGTTGCTCAAGACAAACATTGATATATATTGGTGTTTCTTTCACTGTTATTTAAAAAAAATCTTTTTTTTTTTTGTATATTATCCATTCTGTTGTAGTATATATCAAAAGAAGCAAGGTGCCAGCTGTAGTTTGACATAGTTAGCTCAGCAGTTGATCGGGGGTTAAATTATGACCATCAACATCCTTGTTGGAATAAAAGTTAAGTATTCTGACCTGTAGAGGGCACCAGAGCATCACTTTTCCTTGGCTTTACCTTTTTATTGATACATTGCGATATTATTATGAATATTTGATAAACTGTCTGAAGAGACATAGCCATTGTTTGCTAAAAATAGGATGGAGATGATCACTTTGTCTTTTCATTCAGACATGGCCAACAAGAGAGTCGAGTTTGAGACCTTCCTGCCCATGCTGCAGACCATCATCAACAGCCCAAACAAGGCAGGCTTTGAGGACTATGTTGAGGGTCTGCGTGTCTTTGACAAGGAAGGCAACGGCACAGTGATGGGTGCTGAGCTGCGTATTGTCCTGTCAACACTGGGTGAGCCGTCTTAGGCTTTTTTGTTGCTGCATTGGTGCATGTGCCTGATAGATGTTTGTTTAATTTGGCTTTTTTTCTTGTAGGTGAGAAGATGACTGAGGCTGAGATTGATGCTCTCATGGCAGGACAAGAGGATGAGAACGGCTGTGTCAATTATGAGGGTGAGCCAACCTTTAATAAAACCAGTTTGAAAAACAAGTACTGACCATTTTAAGATTGTTTTTCACTAAATATGTCATGGAAAAATTCTTCGCCCTTCACTGCTAAGACTGAAAAAAAAAATCATCTTTGATTATGTCAAAGGATAAAATATGCCATTTGTACAGTTCATGAATTATTATAAAAAAGTGCACAGTCATTTTCTGACTGAAACAAAAACGTTTACTAAAAGCAAGAAAATCATTTGGAAGTTCCGTCAGGGAAAATTTAAGTTTTTACAGCAACAAATGAACTTTAGTTTTTAGAAATGAACTTAGACACTTTAGTTTTTTTTTCTTTAATTTGTTTAAAATGTTGTTGGCTTAAAAGCACAAAACTGCAACATTCAGGTAATCCAATTTGACGAAAAAAAATAGTGACAGAAAATACATTTCAGCAACAGAAGTTTGTTCTTGAAGTTGCTGTCCTATGAAACTTTTATAGTGCCAGCTAGGTAATTTTTGAACTTGCAAAAAAAAAAGATCAGTGCTTCATTTTGTGGACATCAACTAAGATTTTATGCTCACGAGACAAAATGCACACAAATGAAAAATCCAACTCCATTCTGACACTATGAGAGCTCCATAGTGTAACTTTTTAAGACTTAGATTAGTGTTTTGATTTTTCAAAATCAAACTGTCGGCAAGACTAAAGATTTCCCTCTAGGGTTAGCTGATCCGTGCAACTTGAAATATTGTATTTGGTCACATCAATTTTACTAATTGATGTGAAATTCAAAATGTGAATTAAGGAGGTGATATGGCACAAAAATAAAGACAAAAGCCCTGAATGTAAAAGTCCATTAAGGATTAAAAAGTTCCTCTCTTGTTGAACCTTTACGGAAATTATTTCCTTGGTATTTGTTCGCCATGTTTGATAGATATATAGATTTAGGTTGAATATACTTCCTGACTTTCTTTGTTCTTAGAGAAAGATGCTTACATTTTCTTGGAAATTAAATATGTATCTGCAGATGTGAAAGTTAAAGTTTTGTTTAGTTTCTTATTTGAACTCACTCATGGTCCATCTCTTTGCTCTTCATCTGCAGCCTTTGTCAAGCACATCATGTCTGTGTAAGGACCCCGTCACTGTCACCACGGTGAGCACCGAATAAATGCAGACCCCATGGTGTCGCGACATCCACTCGCTGCTTCCTGTACCATCTTTGGAAGTGGGGGGGGGGAACAAAGGACTATGAGATTTCATTTTTCTCAACACTTCTTTTGTTTTGTCCAACACATTTTTCTTCCTCTTTTGTCCAAATGGTGCTTTTGTTTTTTTTTTTTTTTTGTTTTTTTTGTTTTTGTTTTTCCCTCTGTCTTCCTCGTGCCACTGGGGGAGCTGTAATGATTTTCCTACGATATCCTCATCTTTTATCCAAGTTCCCCAGGCTGATTTTGGGGGGGTTATTGTCACAGAGGAACAGTGATGAGGGGGGAGTTGGAGCAATGGTGACCACCCCCTCCCACTTACTGTCTGTCTGGCTAAGAAGTGACTGGATTAGCCAAGGAGACTGGCCATGGAAACAAAACCACTCCTCACCCAACCCATCCCTGAGTCTTAACTTATTGTATCCTCTGCAAGTTCACAATAAACTCTTCACACTCCCATTTTACTTTCTAATTTTTGTCTCAGTTAAATATCAATTCTTGTTTTCTCAGATGTTTGTTTTAGCCGATTTTGAAATGATCCAAGGCAATTCTCTACTTCTTAGAACTTTCCAAATAGGATGATGTGGATAACAGACTAAACAGACAAAGAAAGGTAGTGATAACCACTTAAATGTGAACCCTAAATTTGATAAAGGCTTGTCTTTTCTGGTCTAAAAGTCTCACTCTGATCATCTTTTGATCAAATGTAAAAGCGCTCCCTGTGGTCTTTTAATTTTGATTTGTGCTGTTTTTAGCCAAAATCAAATAATCTGTGTTGTTTTCCAGTACATAGTTTCTGCAGAGCGGCAGGAATAATCAGAGTTGTGGGCGGGACTGTTGGTGCAGATCAATCCTGCCCCCACTTCCCATCATCTCTTTGTTTACACTCTCTCCCGCTAGCCTACAGCCCTTCACAACCCGTATATAACATTACCAGTGCAAAAAAATGAGGAGCAATAACAGAGCTATACAACCGTACAGTTTTGATCCAGATGCTAGCTGGGACGTGGAAAAACAAGACGTACATGGATCTAGTCATCTACAAGTGGATGTATCAGGAAAAAGGAAATTGTGGTCCACTAATTGTAGTTTCTAAGTCACATGAAAAAGCTTTTTCCAACTGCATTTTTTCGTCTCCTCCTGGTTTAAATAAGTAAATACTCAAGAAAGCAATTTAAAGCTTAATTTTCTTTATATATGTCCTCCATCATTAGTAAACATAATTAAAACACTAAAAACATTGTTTTTATGGGAGTGGGTCTTTAAATCTATCTCAGCTCATATTTTTTTAATCATTAGGTAAGACTTTGAGCAGCAGTTCCTTTCAATATATATCTTTTTTTTTTTTTGCTTGAGCAGTCAAGAAAAAGATGAACGTCTCCAATCAATTTCTGTCATTTTATTGTCATTACTTATTGTAATAAGTGCCATATCAACAAGAGAAAAACTGCATACATCTACTCAACCTTTTAATTACATTTACAGTTGCCATGGGTGGAGCAGGAAGTGGGGGGAGGTGCACACAGAGATGAGAGATGCAGAAAAAACACACAAGCAAACAAATACTTCCAGTTTGGGAGGGCGGGGCAACTAGGCAGCAGAAGGGCAGAGGGCGAGACTAACCACAAAACTGTTAAAAGAAGAAACTAGTTCAGCCAAACACTTTATCCTAAAAGATATAACAGGAGTCAGTGACTGCATTTGCACAGTCAATTATCTTTTGTGTTTTTTTTTTTCAGTGTTTCAAGATTTTTTCCTTTTTTTTCCTCATTTTGTTTTCTACTTGCATCATTCTACACTTTAAAGCAAACACATCCAGATACTGCACTGTCTTTCATTAAAACAGAATCTGCACCAAATGCACACATACACCCAAACACACACACACCAGCAGACAGACGCACATCTCCCGCTAAATAAAACACGCTGAAGCATCTTCCCCTGCAGCTCAGTCCTGACGAGTGCAACGTCAGCCCGAACCGGCAGAGATGTGTCCTGCACTGTGAAGACATTCAAACTTTAAAGGCTTTTCTTTTCTGGATGGGTGTTTCATGAGCTAAGAACCTGGCTTCACATCGAACCGCTGTGCACATCCACCGACGATTGACAGGACCGATAACATTCCCAAACAGTAGCACTCTGACATTTGTCACCAAGCTGTAAATCTATTGACTACAAAATGTGAACTTTGTTGGCCTTTGTCCAATAAAGGAGGAAATAACTTACTAAAATCCTGTTTTTTCTTAATACAAAATAGCCTTTTGGATATTCCAATCCATACATGCTCATCATAACATGACCTAGTGGTTGCACAAATGCAGTTTTACACTGTTTTTAGTCATATTTCTCCCTTTTAAAATTTCTCAGAGACACGTAAATGGCAAATAACTTGTAGTTTATACATGTTTCTACATATATTTATATATATTTATATATTTACTTGTTAAATATTTGTTTAATGACAGTAATGACTTGCAGCAGGATGCTTGATTTTTTTTGCTTTTTTTTAGATGAACTGGTGTTCATGCATGTATTCTGAGCAGGATAAAGGGCGTTCAGGTCAATTGATCTGATGTTTAGAGTAGAAAAAAGGCTGAAACTTCTTTAAAACACTGATCCAAAACCAGTAAGGCTGGTGTTTGGTCTGCACCGTCTCACAGACCTCTATACAACTTCACTCTAAAACAGCAACAAAACAAAAAGGGGAGATACACCAATCGAATCAGTTAAAAGCTGGTTTTTAAATGAAAATCAATACAATAAATAGATCAAAATACATCAGCTCTTAACTAAAGACTCTTAGAGTTGAAGGAGGAATCACGAAATAAAGACGTTTGGAGGGCAAAGTTAAGCTTGTGGTAGTGGTGACCAGCCTGCTTGGTTAGAGCAGTGGAAAAGATCAGAGTTTGAAGAGGGGGGAGTGCAATGCAGAATCCAGACATGAGTGTTCACAAGCCCTGCTTGGCCAGGGCTGCAGTGACGTCATCGGCCAAGGTTGCTAATTGAGGTGATTCCATTATGTTGAGACTGCCAGAAGACGACAAGTGGCTCTGCCGAAGGGGGTTTGGGGACACTGAGCCGGACAAGCCAGGTGACTGGACGACAATCTCTGCTCCGTGGTCCACCCGAGCTTTTGCGTGGTCCCGAAATGTCAGCTTGTGGCTCTCAATCTGATGAAGGCAGGCGGCACAATGAGAGAATCAGACAAGAGTTTAACCATTAGAATAGTTTGTTAAAAGTTGTTGGCCGTTTTACTTACCAGGCTTTACTATGTATGAAATTCCTTAGGGTAAAGTTTTCATAAAAGATTAGCGTTCTACTTTGTCTTCACTTCATAAACTTCAACTAACAGATTGAAGTAAAGAAAAAGTCAAACATAGATCACACAAATCAGAAAATATAAGCTTGTTATACCTTTAAGATCATACTTAACAAGTTTGACTATTGTTCATAAATAGTGCATTGGTAGAAAGACACTGACACTCACCATGATACGACCTCCCCCGGGAACATGATGAGCATTTTCCAGAGATCCAATCTTAGCCTGGGCTTTGTCTTTGAAATCCAACTTCACGCTCTCTATGCGCACGTTACCGCCCCCTAGGGACAAGCAGAGCAAGACTAAAAGCAGGAACTTTGTTCTAAATGTTTGTTCTTTAAAATCCCACTCCAATCATCTTTTGGTCCATTTTCAAGGTAATCCTAAAGGTCTTTTCATTGTGATTATGCCATTTTTATCCAAATTAAATACATTTTTTCATTCTGAATTTTTTCGTCTGCTCCTGATTCACAACAATTTGAATAAAGAAATACTCAAAAATGCTTTTTTAATGTTATATTTCTTTATATTTGTCCCTCATCATGAGAAAAATGCTATAAGAACATGCTAAAAACACCAAAAACACAATTTTCATTGGATATGGTCTTTAAATTTTAAAACACAGCTGTTAAAAATTGACACCAGCAGGTGGAGCTGCAAACACAAGTGTTAGAACCAGAAGTATTTACATTTCCAGATTTGTGTCAAAATCTTTAATACTTCACATCTTCAAAGTACTTTTTGTTTGAACTTATTTAAATCAAGCTTATGATTATAAAACTAAAACCATTGAAAAAAACTAACACAATAGCTTAAGTTAAATATTTGGCCTCTAAACGAATTGTTCCCTTTTGTTTGACACATGGAGATTTACTAAAAACAGCTTATAGGCCTGTGGATTTTATTTTAGAAATGTTCACGGCAAGCTCTGTCATCTCTGATGAAAAAAAAGTGAAGCTAAAGACAAAAAAATATTTCAAAGATGAGTAAATGAAAGAAAAGTGCTTGTATGTTTCAAAGCTCAGCTCCCATCTCTACTAATCCTATAGAGGAAGAAACCAAGACTTATCAATCAGTCATTTACGGCTAATTTCATTAAGTCAGAAACCTTACCACTACAACCCAAATTACATTTAGTTTTAATGAAAACTGCTTCACACTCACTTAACCAAGGTAAGACGGCACAAAACACAGAAATGCTGCCAGGAAGAAAAAAACACCTCCCACAGTCGGCCACCTGTGGACAGACCCGTGGAGCTGTCAATCCACATGCAGTTCATTGCTCAATTCCACTGCTGCTGTTCTTACAGCTTGCAAGCATGCTGAAGTGTGTGGGAGCTGCATGTGACTGGTTTTCAGGTGTTCACATGGCATGCGAAATACTTTTATTTTGTAATAAAATCTGTGGAAACAAGTGGTACTGGATCTGGAACTTTTTAAGAACGCTTTCCACAAGTTATACTGACCCTAGTCTGAAATTTGGATTTTAAAATCAAGTCTCTTAAAATGTAAATTGCTTTATCTTTATTAACTTGTTTTCTTTATTAAACTTTGATTCTTTTTATCACAAAAAACGACAACTAAAATCAGGAGTTTTAGGTTTTGGAATGTGTCTTCAATTATGTTTTTTTTTCTTTTTCTTAGTTTTTAGTTTATTCCTCTGATATACACATAATCTATACGTTTTCATGAACACATATGCTTGGAAATAATAGTTTATTTTTGAGAATAAGTTTTAAGTTGGCTCACTGCTTGAACATATCCTTCAATATATTAAGTTGTTTCATTAAAACATGTTTTATGTTCAAGGCTCTCAACCTACATTCTAGTGAAATTTGCTTACTAAACTTGAAACTAGAAGCTACATAATAAGGCTAATTTCTTTGCTACTCTTTTGTAAACAATTATTTAAACAAAGATTTTAGAGTTAAAAATGTAACTTATTTACTAATTTCTGTTTCCTTTGAAACTTTTCAAAATAAATCCAAAATAGCTTAAGATTTGTA
Organism: Adrianichthys oophorus; assembly: GCA_036245035.1. Lineage (NCBI taxonomy): Eukaryota > Metazoa > Chordata > Actinopteri > Beloniformes > Adrianichthyidae > Adrianichthys > Adrianichthys oophorus. The sequence continues at coordinate 14,679,597 of BSAI01000005.1, read as the reverse complement.
ATAACATCCTTTAAGTGGGACTGCTAATAATATCTGTTCCCAGGAACTGATAAAACTGCTGTTTTTTTTAAAAGATTCACTATTTTTTCATTGAAATACAAAATATATTTAGAGAAACTTAGCAGCCGCTCTTCAACATTTGAAGAAGAGGCAGTAAGCTACAGATTAAAGAAAGTTACAGCCGGTGAAAACATTTTTCTTTTACCTGCCTATTAGCTAGAATCATTCTTCTATTCCTTAAAGACCCACTCCAATAAAAATTGTGGGGTTTTTTTGTTTTTAACCTGTTCTTGTAGAATTTTTCGTACGATGGAGGACATTTATGAAGAATGAAGGACATATATAAAGAAAATTATGATTAAAACTGTGTTTCTGAGTGGCTTACTTCATGCCAACAGTCCCACCTACAACTCAGAGGCAAATTTTTTTCTGACGCTCTGCAGAAACTGTCCAAGAAAACGACAGGTTTTTTGTTTTTACCTTAAAACGTCATAATCATAATTTGAAAACTACTGGGAACACTTTAACAATAGATCAAAAGATGATCAAAGTGGGACTAATGTTTCTTGCTTTTTCTCTACATCTAGCTGGCTTTAACAGTTTACTGATTTTACAGAATCTCTGTTCCTCACACCTTGATGCCCTTAAAAAGCAACACAACAAAAGCAGCATTGGCACATTTCAATAATGTGTCTCAGGAGTGTTTAACAGGACACAAAACTGGAAAGTTGATTGCACATGTCACACCCTGTTAGTATTTTTTCATCTCAGACACTTCCACTCAGCTCTATACCTGACCTGGTCGATGGTGTATATTGTCTAGAGAGCCACACTTGGAGGTCACATGACTCAAGTCAATCTTCTTGTTCTGGATTTGCACCTGAAAAATGCACAAACAGGAAACAGGGTCAGCTTTTACCTTTTTTCTGAACTCCTCTTTGCTGAAAGACAGTACTACGCACAAAACAGTAACTGCAGCTTCTGATGGAAGTGAAAAGTTCAGATTTTTTTTGCTGTTTTCAACCCAGTGCTTTCTAATTGTGTGTCATTAGCAGGACAGAAGCCGACGTTACATAACAGCCTTTGTGTGCAGCTTGGAGGAAAATTGAAAATGCTACACTTCTGCCACTTCCTGTTTAGAGGGCGTTATGTCGAATTACAGAAAAGCATGTTTGAGCAGAAAAACTCTAAATCTTCAAAGCCTAAAGATACAACATAAACAAAAATAAGTGATTATTAAATGCCAAATGAGATTGCAAAACAAATAAAAATAAAAACAAAGAAAGAAAACGACAGAGCTCTTTAAGAAAAAACGGTCATAATAGAAAGCAGTTATTACTTCATCACCAGTTAAGACAAATTTAAATTTGCCATAAAAAAATTCTGAGTTCAGACCATAAATAAGATTTTTTAACAAAAGCTTTGCCAAAAACATGGAAAAGCTATCAGTTGTGCCTCTGCTGTTAATTGTGTAATAAATATTAATACAGATATATTGATACCACTGATTTCTATGAATTATGATATTTTATCAATATTGGCCAATCTAAACTACAGGAAAGTTTTATTAAAAACAGGAATCCTTGAAGCCTCCTGTAAAATGAGGTCCAAACACAGAGGTCCTTTTCCTGTGCTGCTGCACCAAAGTTGCATAGTACCCTTTCATTAACAGTCTTGCACCGCTTTGTGTGCCTCTCTTCCCACCGTGGTGAATTGTGAGTCACCAAATTGCCACAGAGACACTTTTCCTTGTTAGCAAATGCACATCTGCCGAAGTACAGGCCTTTCATGTCTCTGTCAAGTGCTGAAGGAGAAGACAGTGAGGCTTTAGCATCACAAGTCACTGAGCACAAACCACACAGAAGAAAGAGGTGTCGATGAAGAGGAGTGATATGAAGAGCACTCGCCATGTTGAGTGAATGCTCAACACACAACAAAGTGGGAGGGAAACACTTAGACGCCGAAGACAACTTCACCTACACATCCCGATTAGTGGCAAAAACCAAATCCAGCTCCACACTGGAGGTGAAACCCTGCAGGGGCAGATGTGAAGACAGCTCCAACGGCTTAAATATTCTCCTGATATCCAGGTTTGTTTGTTGTGATGTGATCCCTGTTGCCTTGGATAAACAGTGTTCTGCACTCTCACAATAAAAGACATCCCTGCGTACTGCTGAACCAGCTCTGACAGAGTATCAGACCAGCAAAATGCACAGTATATGATAGAGCCACATGATTCCACTGACTCACATTATTCCATTGTATCTTTTGAGTGCAAGACTGAAAAACTTTAAGATATTTTGGGAATATTCTGATTTACTGAAATGGACATTGGCATGTCCAGCTCTGATTGTATGAAAGCTAGTCTATGTGACAGCATAAAAAAAAGTGATACAGCTTTTTAATGATCAATAATCAAATGTAAATTAAACATAAATTTCCAAATTTTTTTGTATTTCTACCTTGTAAATTGCCCTTTAAAACAAAAAATGTTTTTTTTTTAATAAGAGGGTACATTTTATTATTAAAATGCATTTGCAGATGTTTTCATGACTGAATTTGCAAATGTTTTTACTTACTGATTTAAAAAAATGAATTTTCAAAAACATTTTTTATGAAGGAGAACCAAATCAAAGACTAGCAAAGACAGCATTTGAAAAATGCATTGTTATAAAAATGCATAAAGAATTTTAAAGAAACTTCTCAAAAGTTCGAATGCATTTGTTGCATCTGTTTTTTACATTAATTAAGCTTTAAAAGAATATTTTTTTCAAGCAATCTCGTTTTGAAACTGAAAAAAAAATAAAAATTTTAAGTAAACTTTTAGGAAAAAAAAGAGCTGAATCCTACTTCTAATCCAGTGTGAACTAACTAAGGTAAACTACAATTTCAAACACATTATCATGTATTCCTAAGTCACCTTCATCAAGGCTTAGAGTTATCAAAACAAACTTCAATTGATTTCAAAATCCTAAATTTGAATTTTAACAGTGCAAGACAATTTCCTAATTTAATTTGAAAAGCAAATATTTAAAACCAGGCGAAAGAACAAGGATCAGCCGCTAAAAAATAATGACATACAGCGTAGAAACTGAGTAACTCACAAACAGGTCTATGCACAAACACAAATCTAACTAAGAACTATCTATCTCAGTCTCAGAACTTGACTGTACATACATTGGATCTGCGGACAGAGTGCTTCAGATTGTCCTCGGAGGTGCATTTTGATAGTGACAAATGACCCAAGTCCAGCTTCTTGTTTAAAAACGGAGTCTACAAAAAAAATAAAGAGAAAGTATTGACGTTTTTCCTAGAAGTTCAAAAACTTAGAGATAAGTGTGCTGAAAATGATTGCTCCAAGGTAACAATCTTTAGTAAGAAACTTTTATTCAGCACTGACCTTTTTTTAAAAGAACTTATTAGCAAAAAGGGTGTTTTATTACTACACTCCTCAAAGAATACAAACAAAAAACAATGTCATGTAATCCTGTGATGTGGTGTACCAGCAGATCTTTAGTCCAGGTCACACTGTGTGCCGCCAGCAGACAAAAAGAAAATGAGATGAGACGCAGAACTTTCTTCCACACCAAAGAGCCCCTTTGTTTGGTCTCTGCTGGAATGTGCTGGTCTGTGTTTTGCTAAGAGGACAACCAGTGTGCAGGTCAGTGACAATGAGGCTGGCAGGTAGACTGCAGCAGCAGCAGCTGTCAAGGCAACTACCACAAACTTGGAGTTGACAGGGAGGCACAAATCACAGGGTACCTGGACTTAAAAGTTGTTCTAGAACACATTTTGCTGACCATCTGAGTTGTTTCTTCAGCTCTCTAAAAACACATTCACACCAGGCTCAGAAACGCGTGTTGAAGCGACCAGTTCCAATTAAAGGCTGTGTAAACGCATGTAAATGCACGATTCAAGCTTACGCATTCAGAATTCTTGCGTTCACACAGTGAGACATGAGTTTTTAAGTCTGTTTTCAGGCTCTACGTACAAAACGTGCAGCCACGTTGAGTTTTGACCCATCAGTGAGTCAGCATCCTTTTAAAAACACAGAGGTACCAACCGTTTGGAAAAAAAGGTCATGAAAGAGAAATCAATAGTTGCAGTTTGTGCCGATTCGGAACTATATGACACCAAGTCAGATATTGGAATAGAGCTGTGAAAGAAAAAGTAGTGTGAACGTAGCTTAAGAAAAAGAGAATCCTGCAATAGAACGACCTGAATGATGGAGAATCCTCACAGACAAAAGGAACCATGTGTCTGGAAAGGAGTAATTTGTTAAATTACCCCAGAAAAATTCTCAACGCTTTTTAATGTGTAACGATTGTGTGATCTTCACATTCTCTACAAAAGTAAATAGCATGCATATCTGAACTTGTATTTATGAAAACATTTTGTTTAAACACATTCATTTTAGGTAACCACTGTAAAGCTGGAACTCCAGTTTTCATCGTCGTTCTGCTGCATTTCAAAGCAAAATGGTCTCAAAGTGGTGGAAGGAACCCTTGTGAATTATGAATGTACGTCATTTTGCTTTAAATGAGCAGATTAAACTAATTCATGCATTATGAATCAAGTCCTTCATCGGTTCATGTCGTGGTACAGAGGTTTGAGCGTTTTTTTAGGTGTCATTTTTAGGTGTCAGCTCATGTAGTGTGAGAGCTGCCCATTCTACCAGAACCCTTTTTGTATTTGCATTTTTACTTTGTCTCCAGCAATTACTTGTACAAGAACAGCTGACAGGAGGGTCATGATTCCACTTTTGGGACAAAAACAAAAAAAACGCATTGTCCTTTCGGCTAAGGTTCTGACTGATCCTCAGAGAAAACAACTGCGTTACCTCTCATACTTGCAATTAGGTCCCTGTACCTTCAAAGTAAAACTTATTTCACCTGTCTTATACAGCCCAACAATCATTTCTCTTTTGCTGAGATCGGAAATGACTTTACCTCATTGGTAAGCACAATAACAGATAACCCAGTGGAGTAAAAGTTGTCATTTGTTGGAACAACTTCGTGACTTGTTTCCAATCATGCCACTTCCCACAGACCAACAAACACTTGTGGAGAAAAAAGCTTTCTGCTAATTTGCCCTACAGATGACAGGCAAACAATCTGAAGGTTCATGTTTTGTGGCTGACTGCACAGAGACACACTAACCGTCCTAATGAGGGCCATCACTGAAGATGTGTTGACCACACACACGCAGCTGCTTTCATCACAAACTCCAGTTAGAACAAGACATTTGTCAGGCCGTGAGATGAGCGTGTCATTGTGACTATGCAGAGGCTGAGGCACAATGGAAACCGGATTTTTGCTCTGTGGGACATCAAAGTTGTCTTAGCAAGGCAATTCAGAACTTTTCTAGTGAGAAAATAAAAAAGTTTGGATTCAAAGTACTTATTGTGATTTTGACAAAAACAAAAATATATACATTTTTTTTCCTCCATGCCCATATATGAAAGACTTGTGATATAATTTCCAACCGGGCACAAACTACAATTATAAATTCCTCCTTCCAAAGTTTTGCCTGGTTTCTTTTTCTTTTTAATTATCACGCGTTTTGTACGTAGGGCCTGAAAGCAGTTGTAGAAACTAGCTTAGCTACGCCAAATGTGAGAATTTTGAACAGGAAGCCCGAAACGAGTGCTTGCACACATTTACATAGACTTTTCATTGGAAGTGGTTGCTTGAACGCACAGTGCAGAGGATGGTGTGAACATGGCTTTAGACAAATGGTAAAGAAGTAAAATTTGGATAGACTGCACTTGCAGTCAGAAAGAGGCATCGCTATTTGTAAATCATCTTATTAATGGTTTAGAGCTACACCGCAAAAATAATCACTTATTGTTTACTGTGATTTTGAGAAGTTAAGCTAAGAGTTTTTGTTTAATCCCCCAAATTCTTTTCTAATCTGTTTGTCAAATGTTGAAAATGATTGTATTGTAACTCCTCAGGAATAATTTTTTCCCTACTTTTTTCTTGTTTAAACAGAATAGTTGAAAGAACGGCGTGGCAAAGAGCACTGAGAGATGACAGACACAAATCAGATTTCCATTCATTCTGTGGTTGGTGGTCATCATAAACATGCAAATGCCAAGTTCTACAGATGAGTCTCAACAACTACGTTCCTCTGCAAGTGTAGAGCTGCCACAGCCTTGTGAACTAGTCTTGTGTGGAGTGTAAACAAGGGAATAGCCTCTCCAACTTCTTCATAATGATGGTCTCCACTTTTTTAAGCTTTTTTATTGTTTCTTTTTTGAATACACATAAAAAAACATAGATTAAAAATATTTAAAAACAGCATGTTATTGCAGCAGCCCTGCAATGGACCGGCAATCTGTCCATGTCATATCCTGCCTTTGCCCAACAGTGATTGGGATAGGCTCCGGCATCCCCATGACTTCAAAGGGGAGTTGTTGTTAATGTTTAAAGTAATATTAAAGCATGGACAAAGATAGGATATCTCAATTATTAATTATCATAATAGTCTCAAAAATTTATCGTTTTTTTCATTTAGAAATTGATAATTTTTTAGCCTTTCCTATTTATGGGACTTGAGGTCCATTGTTTTTTTTCCTGTTATTCTGTTATTATATTGATGTATTCTACCAAACACAAACACGTGCTTAGAGTAACTACATTCAAAAACAAAAAAAAACAATGTGGAAGGAAACAGAGGAATGTGGAAAAACCAGAAATGATTGACCAGGTTCAGGTTTGAAATGAAAAATGTAAAAAGAAAAAAAAACATCACCTGCCCTCCTTTGGGCTGATACTTGATGTTTTCTGTGGAGCCAACCTTGGACTTGATATTCTTGAAGTCCGGAAGTGGTTGGTTGATAATGCGGAGCTGCTTGGGTGTAGTTGCAGGGGATTTGGGTGGGGTGTGAAGAATAGCTACTTTCCTCTCTTGGCAAATCAAACTTAGGGAGCGTGGGGTCCCCCTGGAAGATGAGGAGTAACTCGGAGGGGTTCCTGGGGTGATAGCTGTGGAGCCTGGAGTGCGTGGGGTGGAGTGACCACTGCGAGCCGATCGGGAGCGCATTGTTTCTGTGACTAATGGGGTGGAATACAGACAGCAAGATATATTTATTTATATGTATAAATAATTCAGAAGATTGACTATTTGGCTTTACTAAATATTTTTATTTATACAGTTTTAAGGGAGGTAAAAGTTTTGATACAATTTTATATAGCTCTCTTTACCTGACATAGCGGGGGCTCGTCCTATCCTGTGCTCTGCCCTCATCTCTGTGCGTAACGCTAAAAGCAGGGGAAAAGAGGGGGAGTTTGGTGCATTCTCATCTAAATATCAATAAAAAAAGTTTGATAATAATTTAAAAACAACAGAAATCAACATAAAGTGGTTAAAATATCATACAGTCAAAAATTTTGATTTACACAGAAACAACAGTACATAATACAGAAAATTGAAATGTGGTCAACTATAAGACTTGCCAAAAGTAGTTCCAAATAAAAACAAATCTTAAATTAGAAAGACCTTAAGTAATATATAGGCCTCAACTGGTAAATTTCAGGAATTTTGAATTTTTGTTCAATTTTTTATTATTTTACAACAAACACACATATGTGCATTTGTGTATGAAAAGAAGGCTTTTATATATATATATATATATATATATGTATGTCTCATCTCTTTTGTGCTTAAAGGCCGACTCTGAAGAAAAATCCTGTTTTTGGTATTTTTAACATGTTCTTTAGCAATTTATTCTGATGATAGAGGACACAAATAAAGGAAATTAAGCTTAAAATTACACTTCTAAGTATTTCTTTATTCATTTTGTTGTGAATCAGGAGCAGATGAAAAAACACAGTTTGAAAAAGCTTGTGGTTGTGATGTACAAACTACAATCGGCATGCTTTGCTCCAGTTGTGATTCATCCATTAACTTCTTCATTTTCCTCATCTGGCTCAAAATTGTCCGGGTAGAAAGCTCCAATATTGCTTACGTTTTTTTTTTTTTTTTTTGCACCACTATAAATTAGGTTGTGGTTGTGAGGGGTTGAAGTGGGAGAGAGTGTAAACAAATGGATGCTCACTCCATGCCAACAACTCAGAGGCAAACTTCTAATGAACTACTGCTGCTCCACAGAAACTTTGTCCTCGAAAACGACAGTTTAAAAAAATTGGCTTAATCATGATTAAAAGATCATTGGGAACCATTTTTACAATAGATCAAAAGATGATCGAAGTGGATCTTTATGAATGCTTTTTTATTTTTTTCCAAAAAAAAATTGTATCCCCACCCCCACCCCCCACCCCCCACTTCTGTTGTAGAAGTTAGGGTTCTCTCCTACATGGTTGATAGTTCATGCCACACATTTCCTTTTTTTTTTGTTTTTTTAGCTAAAAAAGGTTATTCAAAAATGTCAAAGATATTTTTAAATAATTAGTTTGGAGAATTAAAACCTTTGTTTTCTTTTTTGTCCGTCTACTGAGTACCTTTGAATGTGTTTATTAGAACAATAAAAAAAAGATGCTTTGCGTGAAAGCACTGTGGAAATAGAAATGAAGAGCCTACATGTCGGTCGACGGGGAGCCGTGGAGCCTGAACTGGTGACAGAGGTCGAACTCTCCTCCAGCTCGAATCGGCGGGCCAGAATTGAGGCATGACGTGGCACAGAAGACCTCTTAGCTGGGCTCCGTGATCCCCCATCCTGATGTTCAGCACACAAAAACAGAATGCAACATTTTAACTGTCAGTCGTTATCACCAGTTGGCTGTTGACATAAGTAAATGTCAATTTGAATAAAACTACAACTCCTAGAATTACATCAACAACCTTGCAGCCACATACCTCCATTATGTTACTCTTTAAATTTGCTGAGGCATGCAGCTTCGTCAGGGGAAACTGAAGACTATCTAACCTGGCAGCAGGAGCTCTGGATATGTAGGTTGGAATCTTTGTAAGAGTGAAGTGATGGGGATGACACTGAGATGGTTCCACGATTGAACAGCAAACAAAAAAGCAAATAAAAAAAACACAGCATAACATGTGAAATGACTTCATCAGTAAACACGATTACTTGTGATCTTTTTGAGATGACTAATGAAATCCCCACACTAGATCTAAAGGGTTTAACATTTCATTACCCTTAAGAAACGTACGTTTTTTGTTGTTTCACCCAAATAAAAATAAAGAAAGCAAGAAAACAGGAAACATAAAGAACCAACAAATGGAATATGAGGAGTAATGGAGGCTGTTTTCTCACCACAAAGACTATTTACCCCTAGAGGTGCGCTAATAGATTGTTAGCGGGCATTTGTGCTCTGCTGTTAAGAGAAATGACATTCAAAAAAAGCAAAACTCTGGTATTTTTGACACAATAACTGTCATTATCATGGTGGAGGAGTAAAATGGAGTCACGACCGTGGCTGCTGGAGAAATGTCACGGGGCGATTCAACTCCCACTCAATAAAATAAAACACTTTGAAGAGATCTGTCTTTCGTAGCCGCAGAAAACAACATTTAACATGCCAAATAAATTGTTTTTATGCCATTGTTTTACAAAGGTTGAACAATTATCATTATTAGAAAGAAGGAAAATTCTACTTTGTGTTTAAGAGACACAAAACTTCATGTTTACTACAGTAAAACTGACAGAATTTCCTCTCTGAGCATCGAATCTGTTTAAATGGATTAAAGTCTTGAGTCCCTTCATCTTTGATTATTCATCCTTTTGTTTTTTTCTTTTCTTTGATTGGCTTTAGTACTAAAGATTGTGTTGGTGTCAGTTTGTTGTACTCACCAATACTCTTTCACGAGACTGCCTGGCAACACTAAGAGGCCGGCGACCATCTGGTAGAGTCTCTGAAGGACAAGAAAACATGGCGCTATTGAAGCCTTCAAGTGTTTTCGATGTTGAACTAAATTCCTTTTGGAATAGTTACAGTCATGCAAAAAAAAAAACAGAACTGTAGAGGAATTTCTGATCTTCCTTACATCCTTACAAGACCTAAAAATGTGTTTGGTGAGGCTCTGTTGTTAAAAGTTACAAATTTTTGTATAATACAATACATGAGAAGAATGGCTGAAATTTTACACAAAGATCTTTACCTGAAATAACTAATGTGGGAAAAAAGAACAATTCAAAGCCTTTTTTTTAGAGCAGAACAGAACTTTACATTTATGCTTGTGCCACAATGTATTTTTGAAAGATGTTGCTTCATTGAATGACTTCACCAAAAGTGGACAGCCCCACATCAAACTCCAACGTTTTTATTAATATTGTTTCTATGTATTGAATTTTTGTTATAGTAGAGGCTGATTGGCTCAGTAGGCTGCATGCAGGACTGGAAAATGGGAAGCCAGGGTTCATGTCCTGGGGGGGCGCAATGAGCTTAATTCAGTGTGGTCCTTGGACAAGACCCTTCACTCTACTGCCTAATGATGTAGTCAGAAAGGGTGCTGGTCCAGAGCCTGGATAAAAAAATACAGGGTTGTGTCAGGAAGAAAAATTCTCTGCCAAACTATCTGTGCAAATCAGTGACAGCTAATTTGGTGTGGCGACCTGAAGGGATTTGCTGAACAGCATTTCATTTTTGTTGTAAATACTTTATTATTTTACAGATTTTTTTGTCCCTATTGTTTTTTTCTGTTAAAGCTGCTGGTGACACTCAGGTTGGGTCCAAATTCCTTCACTACAATGGTGCACTATATAAGGCATTTGCCATTTTTTAGTGCTGTCCAAATTTACAATTCCAAAATTGAGTGTCCAAGAAATTTCCCAGAAGTCTCCGAGAAAAACCCAGTGTGCATCGTTGCTCGCTAGAATGGCAAATATAGACCACAATGCAATGCATTTTTAATGATTTTTTTCATGTGAAAAAAAAAGGTATTTGAATTAATTTTTTTAAAGTATCCAGGTTTTTATCATCATGACACAGCGGATTGATAAACAGTCTTTGTAAAAAGTTTATTTTTATTAGGTTTTTACTTCATGAAATCGGTGATGTCATCTTTGCCTTTAAAAAAAATAAAAACAAATTAAAGTAGTGAGCATAGTGTCCAGATTGCTTTTAAAATCCAGGGTACTAGATAGTATCGCACTTTACAGTTTATTAGCTGTTAGGGATTAGGGAGGTAATTCAGACATAGCCTTAGTGGAATATTTGTATTTATTTATTTTTTTTAATTACCATAATCCATTCATCTTTTAAATTGGTTACTAGGTAAAGCTGCAAAGATTTGTAAAAAGTTTCAAAAGATGCTGTTGTGTTGCTTAAAACAAACTCATCGGAAAATCTCTGTCAACTGATTCATTTTTTGCTTTGATGTTTCTTCCAGGAGACATTGTGAGCTAGTGCCAAAAAAAAAAAAAAACATGAACACCTGACGGTTGTGGGATAAGTAGACCAAAGGGGAGCAGGTTTGGTCTTCTCTGCTGAACACTGAAGCACTGCGCTTTGACCATGTCGTCTGTAGTCTCACTGTCTCTTTCAAGAGTTCACCACAGGCTGACACACTTGTTAGACTTGAACTTTGCTGGTTTAACCACTTCAAACAAATGGCTTATATTGATAAAGGATGGAAATGCATTAAGGTGTCCCAGTTTTTTTTTTCTTACGATAATATGTGTTCCCTGAACAAATGTATCTGTAAATGAGTATTTTAATTTAGCATTTCTGCCTCTGCAAGTGCTTTCCGGTGTAAGAGCTTTGTTCTTCAAAGACTTGGCCCATGAAAACACACATAATGGGGGATTTAGAGTTATGTAAGGCATCTCTGGAACATAAGCTAACTGGGGCAATGTGGGAGTGTATTGGGCTTTTTTTATCTGACACAAAATTCAGTCTGTCAAGGGAATTTAAGCTATGCTAACACTTTGGGACAACCGTTTTATTAGAATCACACTCATGAATGTGCCAGGAAAAACAGATTATTACTTTTTATATGAAATAAAACTGTAAAGAATGCAAATATAAAAAGAGGACTTAAAAATATGTAGTTACACAAACAAAAACACAAAAATACACTCACATAAAAGGTGCCGAAATGGTGTTTGTGTGAAAACAGAGAATTAAACTGAAACTTATTTTTTCTCGAGTGTTTGAGCGATTTTTTAAAAGGCTATCAGAGTCAGCTTTGTTTTAATTACACTGTAAGGTACAGGCAATGATGTTAAAATGATACAAAATAGAAAAACTGAACAAAAAACACAAAAATTATTTTAAAAAATATGTGAATTTTATTAAAAACCCAAAATGCAGAATTGCAGACAAGAATGAACAGAACTGAAAAAGTCAAACGTTGAAAAACATGGTACAATGAGAACGCGTGTGACATGCCGAGGTTGTCACCTGTGTGCCTCCTTCTGGGACAGGAATGATGCTGGGAGGGCCGTGTCTGGCGAGCTGCTGGCTTTATCGAACTCTTCTTAGATGGAGACAGACTCTGAGTCTCCACTTTTTTGGTGAGGTCAGTTTTCCGAATTATAGCTACATCATTAAAGAAAACAAGGCCAAGTGACTAAAACAGAAATATGCAGCAGTAATATAGAGTCATGACTTAGAGTTTGGCGATTCTAACCTTTTAGATATGCAGTTAATAAAAGTTAATAACAGTCTTAGTAAAAAGTTGTCATTTTAGTCCTGTAAATACACATTTTTACCAAGATTTCTGCAGTTTGTGTTAGCACATTTTAAATGTTGAAACAGCCAAATGCATGACTGATTTAAAGACCCACTCCGATCATCTTTTGATTTTTTTTAAGTGTTCCCAGTGGTCTTTTATTTGTGATTATGCTGTTTTTAGCCTAATTTAAAAAATAAAATTAAAAAACTGCGTTGTTTCCTAGGACATAGTTTCTGCAGAGCGGCAGGGCTTCATTAGAAATTTGCTGCTAGCTTATGCCTCTCACACTCCCAATTTAACATTACAATTGCAACAAAAATGGCGGACAATAATGAAACTATGCAGCAGTACAGTTTTGAGCAAGATGCTAACATTTATATATCTCTTCTTAGAATTTCAACAGCAGATAGGTGTTGATTCTCCATATTATCTCAACTCCGCAAGGTCTTTTTCAAACTGCAGTTTTCCGTTGGATTCTGATGCACAACAATTTGAATAAAGAAACATTCAGAAATGCAATTTTAAGCTTAATGTTCTTTATATATGTCCTCCATCATCAGAAAAGTGCCACAAGACCATGGTAACAACGCCAAATACAGGATTTTCATTGGAGTGGGTCTTTAATTACAACAGGTCTGCCTAACACTGGTCCTCCAGATCTACCACCCTTCCTGTTTTCCAGTTCTCTCTGCTTTGCTTTCTGCTGATTTGTTGACTCAGGTGTTTCCTTATTCTGACTAACTCGCCACCCCAGTTTCTGGTCATCAGCAGCACGACGTGAAGGGAGATCAGGAAAACAAGCAGGGTAATAGATCTTGATGGCCGGGATTGTGCAGCCCTGGAATACAACCAAATTGCTCGAAAAGCTAGACATCTCTCAATTGTAGCTGTTGGTGTCACCTCAAAAGCTTTCGGTAAAGCAACGCTGCACTTCAACCCCACTGTGTGAAAGTCTACAACTACAGTCAGACTATTCACTTTATCCTTTTCATGAAAAAACATGATCACTTTTCTGTGACCATTTCAAACATTGTTAATGACGTCATTCTGAAGAGAAAACTGAATGAAAGGTTAATGGTGAACCTTTTTTTCTCTTGACCTCCTCCCTGGGAACATAGACGGGTTCTTTCCGGACAGGTTTGCGTTCCGGTGTGGAGACTCGTCCTTTGGCTCGACTTCCTTTGGTTTTGGGTTTAACGGGCCTCTCCTGTTTCTCCATCTTCTGCTGTTGTGTCTGCTTGGTCTGAGGCAGAGAGCCCTTCTCACCTGTGGCAGGCACTTTGGGCAAAGGCTCAATCTGCTCTGTTGCCATACTCTTGTCATCATCTGACAAACAGGGCATTAAAAGTGCTGTTTGCATTCTCAGAACAGACAATATGAATGAATAACATAACAATGAAAAAGATCTAACCTTGCGTGTCTACCCAGGAACTGTCCAGTATGGAGTCATCTATGGTGGTTTCATCCCTGTCATAGCTTTCTGTTAGCCCCCCTGTTTCGATTGTCAGACCCTCTCTTCCTTGGGAGATGGGAGCAGCATCAAGAACATTCACTTCCTCTTGACTTGCTTCCTCTATATCTGCTTCCTGGGCCAACTCAACAGACTCCTCCTCTTCCTCTTCCTCGTCTTTCTGGTGAGCAACACAAAAGGCTTTGTCCTCGGGCGGAGCGGAGAAACGGACGCTGTGCCCCGGTGTTTCAGCTTCGTCAATCGTCTGGACGACGGTGATGAAATCATCTTCAACCATTACCACAGATTCTATGGCGCTGGCTTTTTTGGACACATGCTCGTCTTTCAGGTTTCCAGTTGCATCTCCTGTCGGAGCATTAACAGCAGCACTTTCTTCCTGCTTTCTGAACTCTACGTCCACTGAAAGGTCAACTATCTTTCTTTCCACCTCGGCTAGTTTTTCCTGCTCTTTTTTCTCTTGCAGTTCTTTCTCCAACTTTTCCTTTTCTGCCTTCTCTTTCAGCTCTTTCTCCATTCTCTCCCATTCGAGGTTTTCCCTTTCCACTTGCTCCATCTTCTCCTTCTCCTCCTTTTCTTTCCTCTCTCTCTCTTCTCTCTCTTTCTTTTCTTTCAAATCCTTCTCCTCTTTCTCTTTTCTTTCTCTCTCCTCCTTTTCTTTGTTCTCCCTTTCCATCGCTTCTTTCCTTTCCCTCTCCTCCTTTTCTTTCTCCTTTTCCTCTTTTTCTCTAAACTCCCTCTCCTCTTTCTCTTTCTTTTCCTTTTCCTCCTTTTCTTTCA
>BSAI01000005.1:14620836-14664742 GCA_036245035.1 Adrianichthys oophorus | reverse complement strand
TTTTCCTCCTTTTCTTTCAGCTCCCTCTCCTCTTTCTCTTTCTTTTCATTTTCCTCCTTTTCTTTCAGTTCCATTGCCTCCTTCTCTCTTTTCTCATTCTCCTCCTTTTCTTTTTGTTCTTCCTTTTCTTTTTCTTTCTCTAATATTTTCATATCGTCCTGTGCATTTTGCTCTCCTTTCTTTTCTGTTTCTTTCAGCAATTTCTGATCATGGTCTTCCTTCTTTCCCTTTATTTCATCTTCCTCTTTCTTGATCTCTGTTGCTTCCGTGTCTTTTTCTTCCTTTGATTTTCTCTCTGATTCATCCTTCTTTTCTTTGTGTATTGCTGACACGGGGGAAGCTACTCTCTTAGGGGATCCGTACACTTCTGTCTGTCTAAATTTGGATGGTGAGAGCACTGGGGAGAGCAGCTTGTCGTCGTCAATGTTGCTCTCCACAGACGAAGTTGGGGAGGTTTTCACAGGTCTTGCGATTCGGTCTTTGGCCATGCCGGTCAACTGGTATGCGTCTTCCGCGTCCACCTCCTCATATGCTTCTTGGTGAACCAGCTTGACCTTTTCCCGGAGCTCCTGCAGTTCTCTTTCCTCCTCCAAGCTCAGAGGCCTATCCTCCATCTCTAGTTTGCGGATCTGTCTCTCATAGTCTGCGATCTCTGTTTCGGAGGCCGACCCTTCACCACTGCCTTGACGCTCAGACTCACTCCCTGACCTCTCACTTCCTTCTAGAGTCACGGTTACAGTTGGAGTCACAAAGGTCTCACTTGACTGAGCAGGTGGGGTTTCTGGTGCTGACTTAACTGGCTGACTATTAGCTGCATCTTTTTTTGTTTCTTTTTTCGAATCATCTTGATTCTGGTTAATCCACTCAGTGCCATCAGCCTCTCCCGTTGGTTCACTCTGGTCCTCCACAGAAATATCTCGAACTGCTAATTTCCTCGCCTGCTCAGCCACTTTCTCTTCCAAGACGGAGGGGGTGAAGACTTTTGCAGCCGTTTCCGTGGGACTGAACACATCTGCAGGAGACGGCATGGGTCCCGAGTATTCACTGAACACACAATATCCCATCTCTTCAAGCTGACTCTCACTTTTTCTTGCCCCAGGGCTCTGCTCTCCTGACATTAGACTGGCCATTGGATCGTGAGTAAAAGCAGGAATATCTGCTTGACTTGACTTTCGCCTGATGCTTTCTGGGTCTGCATTTTCAGAAGCCAGTCTAGAGCGCGTTCCAGCAAGGTCAAGCATCTCTGGCAAGTCTTGTGCCATAGCCATGCCATTTTTGTAGTTCTTACAGGGTTGGGGGGACTCTGGAGATTGTGGTTCTGGACTTGTTTTAGGAGGTGGTTCGGCAGTCTGAGGTGGAGATGAGGAGTCTGACGTGACTGAAGCTGCAGTCTCCAAGATAAGAGGTGGAAATGGTTGAGGTTTATCTACAGATGGTGTTGACACTGGAAGGTAGTTGGCTGACTCATCTAGACTCCCGCTAGTTAAAGACATTATGTCTGTCGCCAGTGGGGAGAAGTTGAGAGATTTCCCCTGCCCGCTCTGGTCCAGTGCTCCTATGGTGATGTTAAGTGAATAGCTCCTCTGCTCTAAAGCAAGTTTACTGGGAGAAAGCCTGCATTCACTACTCCTATCAGGGGCCGCAAACATTCCAGGAACATCCGCTGCACCTTTTTTAGATTCAGGATTATCCTTGGCTTCAGCTAGCATGCTGTAGCTCCTCTCCTGAGACCTGGAGTTACCCACAGCTGTCTTTTCAACAGCCCTACTCAGTTCATAATAACCTTCGCTTTTACAGTGCTGGGCTTCTTCAACCTCCATGGCTGACGTTTCAAAATAAGCTGACATGCCAGATCTGTCCCCGGCATCTTTCGTTGAGTCTCCTGCTTGATCTTTGACTTCTACTGAGGAGAAATCAGATGGAGCGGCAATACTGCTGAACTCCACCACCTCCACTGATGGCTGCTTTTCCGACACCGTGATTGGCTCACCATATGTGGGCTGAAGTGTAAATGATTTGACTAAGTGCTTGTCTTGGTTTTGTACATCTGAATGTACATATGGCATATCCATGGTGGGGCTCTCTGGTACGACTCGTTCACCAGCAAAGAACTCTTGCATTTGGGGCTCGTAAAATTCTTCCGGTCGTTTCTCTGATCCAATGCTGTCAGGGCTCATGGACCCGCTGTCCTGCTTATCCGATTCCATCTTCAAAGCTGAAAAGACATCTGTAAGTTGGCTGTTTCTGATACCATGGATATATATGTATATATATATACATATATATCCCAGTCTAGTGCATGCTGTGATATAGATTTCTTTGATTTAAACCAAAGACTAGAAAAGCTATCAGGGTAACAGGCAAAGCTCTCTTCAGAAACTTACATCACAACGACACGGCTGTCATAGAAGAAGTGCGGCAAGTTTATGGGCATCGTCAAATCACAGATGTGTGAAAAATATGGGATGGAGTGACGGAACCGGCATGAAGCAACTCTGATGCTGCTGTATGAGAAACAAGTTATGACAGAAGGTTCCATGCATTGAACAACATCTAATGAGAGGCATGTATGTCATTCGTCATAGATGCGATACATATTTAAAAATTTATCTTTTAAAGCTTTTCAGTTATTAAACATTTATAATGCTGCATTCACACCGGGCATGTGACGCGTGTTCTTGAACGTGCATTTAGCATATGCTGTTCACACTGGATTGTCACTACTCGGTACAAGTGAATGTACCTACAGTAGGAAAAAGCTTGGTGCAGAACGTCAAAGCGGCGCAAACAGCAAGAATCTTGCTCCAGAGTTTTTCTTTCACAACTCTGTTCCGATACATGAAAGACTGGGTGTCCAATAATTCCTGCCACAATGATTAATTTCCCTTTTCTGATCAATTTTAAAAAGGTTGGCACTTCTGTGAATTAAAAAGGATGCCATCATACATCACTACCAAATCAGAGCCCTCGATTGGTCAAAGTTTGGCCTGGTTTAGTGCCAACATTTCAAACTGGTTTAGTGCCGTTCAACTTTCAATGGCTGTTCAATTGAGTCACATTTTGTACGTTGAGCCTAAAAACGATTTTAAAAATGTGAAGAGCTACACGTGAACACAAGTATTTTCAAATCAAATTAATCTTTACTTAAATGGCACTTTAAATACACAATGTAACACAAAGTACTGTCCACAAAAAATAAATTAAAAAAAGGGTACAATATTTTTTTTTAATTCCCCCCCGTCCTGACCCACAAACAGCCTTAACCCCCCTCTCGTACCTCACACCCCCTTAACCGATGCAGACTGGGAAAATTTGGATGCAGATTGCATGCAGATTAGGTTGAGCACAGAAAAAGTTTGTTGGCTGAAACGCTGGGTCCTCCTCCCCTGTGGAAGCCTGAAATGTGTATGCACGTTTACATAAACTTTCCATTGAAAGTGGCCGCTTGAACGAGCATTCCCAAAGGCGGTGTGAATGTAGCTCAAGAGTAAATTAGCTTTAGATTTTAATAAAGAAATCACGAGTACATTCTGAGAGAAGAACAGACAAATGCCATATTTTGCCACCAGAAAAGATTGACAAAAAAGTCAACTGAAATAAACACATAAAAGACTTTAAAAGAAAAATACCAAACAAACCGTTTCATATGTTGATGCTTTACCGATAGCTGTGTTATTAAGCATAAAGCAGCCAAAGCGCAGCCCCCTGCACACCCTTTGCTAGGAGTTCTAACCATCATACCAATGATGCACATTGAGGAGCTTTGAAAAATGGTTGCACAAGATACACATCACCAAGCTGTTACATCCGAGTGCAATGTAAAATCTGCAAGCCCTTAAGCTGAGGAAATTAACAGACACCACTTTTACGCTTAGCAACACTTCATATCATCATACCAACATAGAACAGCCGGCCCCAGAACCCACAGCGAGGAAAAGAAAACACAAGCCAGGGCGACTGGCTGATAAACCTGCTCGAGTAAAACAAAAAACAATGTGGCTCTTTTCACCAACAAGCCTGTGTTGCCTTGCAGCCGCAGCAGAGAACGTGAAGGATAACTGGGCATTCCGCTTGAATTCTTATGTAAATGTTGTTTGCTTACTTCTGACACAGTGGACAATGCAGTAAACATGCAGGTAAGGAGAGCAGAGGGCAGGACACACCTGTGTCAGGGAAATCATCACCCTCTACTTCCTCCTTCTCCTCCTCCTCTTCCTCTCTGCTCATAGAGCTTTCAGCGGCAGCGTTAGCTGCTTCACCCAGCTCCAGGTCTACTTCCTGGGCCTCGTCTACGTCTTCTGACTGATTTAAGAGTTCAGCTTGGGGGCTGTCCAGCTCGGGCTCCTCCCCACTCCACTGCTGCTCATCAAGAGCTGTCTCCGACTCTGCTGCCTCTGCACTTTCCTCCTCCTCCTCTTCCTCTTCTTGGAATTCAGCTGTAAGAGCCTCCATGGTCTCTTCTTTTCATAAACAAGGTGAAAGGGGGGAGACACATTAAGACTATAGGCAACACAGACTTGGGTTATGAGAGAACACAACTCATGAGGGGACACTTTCAGCTCTGTGAAAAGATAACCTCCTGTGTTTGTGTGTTTACATATTCAGGCACATTTGTGGTTTAGAGTGTTGTTCAACATTGTTTTCATCCTACGCGAGAGTCTTCAGCGATAGATGTCTACCTTATTGTGAACAAGTTCAATCCGAGCACTTTGGTTCAAGGCAGATAATAAATAAGAGTAAAGTAATGTGTCAAAGCACCTCCTATGTAAAAATCATAATATGTTCCTGAAAACCATATTTAGAAATAAAAGCAAAGGGTGAGAGTTTTTTTAAGTGGGGAAAAACACCTGGTGTGTAGCATATGAGACATTTTAAACGCTTTTATTATTTAAAAAAAAAATTGGCCAAACTTGGAAGAAGTTAAGAACAAGGTTTATTTGGCCAAAACATGCACACAGACTTTTTTAAAAAAAATTTTACTTAATGATTAAAAACCATTCTTTTGAAAACCATTCACTTTTACCATAAAAACCAGATTTATTCTTATCCTAATGCATAACCAATGAGCCATATATTCTTTCTATTGAGTGCTGCGCTACAAGTTACTTATGCAAAGTTGGACGCCATATTGGAAAGGGCAAGATGCCTGTTCAATGCTGTGCTACAACTGAACAAACAGAGAAAAAATAAGGATGTGAATTTTCACCAGTCAGTTATGTCTGCTAATAAAGAAGAACTTATTGAATACATTCCAAAAAGATCTCACTGAGTTCACTCTTAGAATAGTGAACATTTAAGGTGCTCACACACTGAACACGATTCGAGTGGCGGAGGCGGCCAGTTTAAACGTAAAGTAAATGGTTTAGACGCGAATTGAGGCTCTGCAGCTCCAGGACTTGATCTTTCTGCCTGTGAACCCGTGACGTATTTTTGACAGTGCTTTAACAGGAGAAATTCGTATTCAAAACAGACGTGTCAAACATAAAACTAAAGGTTGTGTTCATATTTGTCTGCAAAGTTACAAAATATAAATTTGTGCACAACTTTGTATTTATGAATACAACTTTTTCTTTATGAATACGTTTCTTTTTGACAGCTATCTTAACTCATAAAAATTACCCATGCTATAGTCATTTGCTAAGCTATATGTCATTGTTCATTGCCCTTCCCAATACGGCGTCAATACTGATATTCATTGGACAATGGTAACAGGCTGGCGAAGCATCTCTATCCTATAGTTTAACTTACTTCATTTTACTCACTTCAGAAATGAATTTTGTCTATCTTTTGTCAAGGTGTGGTCTCCATGACTTCACTGTTTTAGCCTCTTTTGTATCAGAAAACATTTTGAGTTAATTACTGTAATTGGTAGCCTTTTTGAATAAAAGAAATGGTCTGTATATAGAAATCTCGCATGTAAAGCATTAGTTTTGACTTTAAAAAAATAAAGAACACTACACAAAGCCAGCATTTTTACTTAAATGTAAATGTGCTTCAGACAAAAATCAAAACTGTTTTTTTGTCTTTTGTTGTGCTCAAACTGTTGGCAATAAGAATATATTAGACATTTGAAGAAATGTCAGATTTATCTTCCAATAAAGAAAGGATGCTCCATTACACCGCTACTGTCTTGTCTACAAGACATCAAAGACTGGATGGCCCTAAGCTTTTTGAGTTTCAATGATAAAAAACTGGTGCTGGTGTTTGTTCCTAGCAGCTCCTGTGACCCCTCCTCAGTGGGTCCCTCAGTGGGTCCCTTAGCTCCACATCTTAAGCAGTCTGTGTCTAAACTGGGTTTTAAGACGGACAGTGATTTTAAACTTGACTGACAAATCAGCTCAGTGGTAAAATCCAGCTTCTTTTATTTGAGGCAGTTGGTGACGATGAGACCATTTTTATCAAAACATCATTTTGAGACAGTAATCCATGCTTTCATCTCGGCTGGATTACTGTAACTCTGTTTATTTTGCAGTTAGCCAGTTGTCCCTCTCTCGTCTTCAATTGGTCCAGAACGCTGCTGCTCGGGTTCTGGTCCGAGCGTGTAAAAGGGACCACATTACCCCTATCCTGGCTACCCTTCACTGGCTGCCTATGAATTTTAGAGTTCATTTTAAAATTATTTTATTTGGTTTTAAATCTTTAAACAATTGCACACCATCGTACGTATCTGAACTTCTTTATCCTTACACCCTGACCCGATGCCTCAGGTCTGCTGATCAGCTTCTCCTGGAGGTACCGAGGTCTAAAAGGAAGCTCAGAGGGGAACGTGCATTTTCAGTCTGTGCACCGAAGCTCTGGAATGTGTTACAACTGAGCATTCAGCAGGCATCTTACACAGCCCATTTTTAAAACACTTTATCGCTTTTATCACTTTTTTATCACACTTTTTTATTAACACATTTTTATCGCCAGACTTTTGACAGGGCATGAGACTCTGCTCTGCTGGTGTGTTTTTACTGTTTTATTGTTCACCTTTGTTTTTATCTAGTGTTTTTTATGTCAGCTATTTATATATATATTTTTTTATCTTTAATTTTTTTAACATTTAGCTGTTGTTTTTGTTTTATCGAGCTTTTAGTGTAAGGCGCCTTGTGTGACCAAGGTCATTTTAAGGTGCCACATAAATAAATAAACTATAACTATAAATGCTATATATTCATTAAACCATAAATCTCACCTGAGAACCAAAATTGATCTTAATATGATTTTAAAAAAACCTATTCGTGTTTGCATTAGCCTATAATTAGACATTATGATGAAAAGCTGACGCCATGTTTTTGTCAGTTTATTGACAGCTGTATGTGTGCATGTGTGTGTGTGTTTGTTGGGGTCGTTGGAGCTGAAAGTCTTCCATGGTGCCTCACAGTGCCAGTTTAGTTAGAACTGATGTGTGCGAGGAACTGAATGGGCACACGTTTTAGAAGAAAGGCAAAATTCACAAATGAACCACAGTACAAGTCTGAAAGATATTTTCTCTGCACATAAAAGTCATGCACAGTTTTTTTTTGAGACATTTATCAAAAACACTGATCTTACGCAATGTCCCAAAAAGTCAGACTTGTGGACCACGTGATCTTCAAGGTGGGAGTTTTCACTGAGTGAAGCTTTACTATAGAGATGTCAATGTTATGTGCTGAAGTCAATGACGTGGCAACCACAGGTAGTGATGACTTTTGGTAGAAATTAATAAAAAATAAGGCGAGCTATTAAACCAACACATATTTTGGGTGGACGCACATCACAAAGAGACACAAACCTCACGCAAAAACAGACGAAGAGACAAGCTGACCAATGGAGAGATGGCAGGACAAACGGAGGAAGGTATGAAGGGAGGTCAAACCACACAAGAAGAAGAAAAAAAGAAGAGAGGAGATGAGGGGAGAAAAAGCAAAGAGGAACCATGCGTGGTTCACCTTCAATCTGTCTAAAGGCCACGGCGTGCCCTGTGGGGCGAGCGCCCGAGTGCGTCCACTCTGGGCTGAACAATGGGTGCTCATAGTACTCCTCGTCGGAGTGGTAGGGGTCGTCCTCGGGCACGGAAACAGAGATGGAGGGGGCGAGGAACTTGCACCTCTCCCGAGAATTTTGGAAGCGGCGGAGAGGCCCCGCCTCCTCCTTATCCCCTACATCAACAAACAAGACAGACACAAGGAGAAGAACTGCAGGGAAATCTGGACACAGACTGGAGAGTGACGGTGAGAGGGAAGGAGAAGGAAAAGAAAAGAATGGAGGCAAAACAAAAGATGACCATCTTAAGAGAAATCCAAGTTAAAAATCCAAACACTCATGGACATGTTTGAAATATTGACCTTCCTAACAACACAAAGAAGGAAAAAAATATGCAGTAAAAGCTCAGCAATGGTTATTAAAAAGTGTTATAAGGTACATAATTAAAAAATATAAAATCAAATAATTTCTTAAATGTTAATGTTGTATATCCTTTACTTTGACCTAATAACAGTTTAGGAATAAACCTTTGGGTTCAACAGTGAGTTTGTTTTGAAGCACTTGTGTTTTTTTCTTAAGATGGACATTTTTCAAGAAGAAAATAAACCTTCAAAAAACAGAAAATAACTTCCGGAAAGGAATGAATGAACCAAACAAAGCTCGGCTGAGCGAAAGGGACAAAAACAACACTCAGGACAGGAGGACATTAACAAGCAGCTCCAAAAGAGGGCCAGCCTTTCTCTGAGACCACAAACTGAACTTTAAGGAAAACCACTACTTCACTTATCAGTGACCAAATCAACAAAGGCAAACCATCTATGCTTTTAACACTCATTTTGCCCGCAGATTTATAGCCAACCCCTTTTTTTTCTCCTAACACAAGTCCACTAAAAAGAATGCACAAAGACAAAATTATTCCAAAAGTGTGGGCTCAGCAGCAGAACTCAAACGGATAACCAGAACTTGCACTTTCAGTAATCAGTGCTACACTTTCTATTGTACTTTTTTTAACAACACTATAAGCATTAATTAAGCAGATTTTTTTTCCTTGGATCAAATGGTGGACAAAATGGAAATAAACATAACCTACTCAAAATACCACAATAAATAGCAAACAGGTTTAAGTTTATCATAGGATTGACAACAATATTTAACCTACGTTAGAAAGTAGCTGCACAAGCTAAAAACCACAGTTCACTATTTGGTTTGTATTCATAGAACTTAGAGTTTGATATGTCACAGCCAAAACAAAATTCAAAAACAGACAGCAGACGATAACAGGAAACAACACTATGAAGGTCGGCATGCAGAACTCAGGAGAAGTTCTGAGAAAAATTGGAGAAAAACTTTAACAAGATGACATGTTCATATATGGGGAAGATATTGAGGTGTGAGGCCGACGAGAAGGATGATATAAAAAGTGACATGGAGATCGTGCATGCACTGTAGGTGCATCTTCACACAGGAATAATGGTCGTGACAATAAAGTGAATCGGTTCCAGGTGTGATGAAGAAGAGAAAGCAGAATCTTAGAAGAATCAGGTGACAGGAGAAATACAACAGATTTCTGCTTTTAGCAAGTCTAGTTGGTTTCCCAAGTAAGACTCAGTGTGCTGTTTGTTCCCCTGGAGGTGTGTAAGTCCTAATAGAGGGTGGGAGGATTTGGTAGATGCCAGTTCATGCCAGCACACTGAAATCCAAGTGTGTCCATCAAGGGGGAAAAAAATCAGGAAAGACAAAGACTTGTTTTTAAGTTTTTGGTTCTTTTTACCCTTCGCCTACCTTTTTCTGCAGGACCAAAGTGCTCAGCTGCAGGTGAGGGGGGCGGGGACGGAGGCAAATTGGTGGTATCTTCAACTACAAAGGAGCCAACAACAGAAGATGAGCCAAGAATATCACTGCACAGGTCACACACAGACACACACAAATGCCCTTTAAGCATTCAGTACCTTTCACTTACTCAAATAATAACACACCACACAAGTAGAGCTTAAAGGCAACTACAATTAACTATAATGTCTTATAATGAAGATTACAATTCTATAAACATTAATATTTACAAATGTAAAAGAAGAAAACTTTAGAATGGTTTTGCAGACCTCCATTTTTTAGCAGTAGATATGCGGTTTTTGATTGGTCAACAATGTTTTTCAAGTACCACCTAAAGCTTTCTTCAACTTTGCTTGAATGACAAAAAAAAAAAAAGGATAATTTCTGGTCTTTTATATAGTGTCAAGCAAAAATGAACCTTTAATATACCATGAATGTTAACTCCAATTACACTTTTTTAAAAATATTTTTTGTAGCCATATTAAATAGTCACCAATGCTCTGTAATTGTTCGGTGATGTATTTTGATAGATGTATTTTTTCTATTCTCAGTTTCTTCCATTGATTGTATATGACATCTGAACTGAGTGACTCCTCCTTCTCTAGCATTCAAAATAGGAAGTACCTGCTAGTCTCAGAAGCCAAAATCCCATAGACTTTTATTGAGAAATAAACAATTATTACTCAGTCATTATGTTTGTCAAAATAACCATTCTTGCTCCAATACATTTTCAAAACGTTCTTACTAATTCTAATTTTTTTTCATGATTTTTTTTTTTTTTTGTAGTGCATATAATTCAAGTTATGAACTGGCCAATAAGATGCCTCAATATAAGTATGTGGTCTCACTTTGAATGTTCGAAATGTTTAATTGACACGTTCTCATGAGGCCGCCTTCAAGTGGTAGGGGTGGCAATGTCCATATGGCATATGACAACGTCAATGTGGCAATGTCCATATTGCGAAAAAAACGGCGACTGAATTGACTTCATTTCGTAGGATCTGGAAGCAATTCATTTTCTATGGGTGACATCACATTCATTCAGTCCAGTTCTCATGTACAGTCAATGGTTTCTACTTTTTATGGGTTTTCTTATAAGTTTTTTTTTTGATAAGCTGGAAATTTGCATTTTCCTGGTGGGAGGGATACCAATCTGGTCTGATGTTGGAACAAAGTCGTTGGTACTTGGACAGCAGAATGGCTAAATGCTGGGCATTAGATGACCCATGGGGATGACATACTTGAGAGTTGTGCCCATTCTGCACCTGAAGCCTCTCATCATTAAACCCCATATGACATGTACACAGCAGCTTTTCACATTAGTTACTTCTCTGCAGCAGACATCTGGATGTGTGTCCCACCTGAAGGCAGCCGTTGAGTCTCCTGTTCTCCCTTCAGGACTGCCACCGCCTCTGCTGTCACTTCCTGAACAATCCTCGCAGACACTTGCTCTGGCAAAGACACCAAGACAGAAAAAAAGTTATGAACTCCAAACGCAGTGGATATTTTAAAATTAAATGAAAGTTTTTTTTTAATGTAACTGCCAAGACAATTCAAACACTTCTAAGACAATAACTAAAGCTGGCAGCAGCTACAAACTATTTTGTGTTTGGCACCTTCAGTTTTTCCCTAAAGTATTTTAGTTAATTTGAGGCTAGAGAGACAATTTCTATGCTTAGTAAATGAACCAACATGATGAGGATAAAATAAACTTTAAAATTAAATGTCTTTATACAGAAAGAACAAAGCTGCCAACACCAACCGGATGATAAACCTAATTTTTAAAAAATGAATTAATATTTTTTCCAACTTTGTTTTACTTCAGAAGTCTAAGTTAAACTATATATTATTGCTTTCAATCGATAAAAAAAATAATTAGATTAATCACACTTTTGGGTTGTGAATACTCATGATTAATCACATTTTTTTATTTTTATTAATCACAATTTTAATAGGTAAATATTTATGACAACGTGGCTTTTAAACAAAAAAAAGCCAGAGAGAAAAATTTTCATTCATTTTTACTGTTTGAAATGTTTTAATTTGGAAAGTGTTAACTCATATATCCCAGAAGTGTAATTTGTGTTCACAAAGATAAGCAGAACTCTAAATAACTGCAAATACTTTGATGTTTGCAGTGTTACTCCAAGAAAACAATGATGCTGATATACAGCCATAAGAAACTAAAATTGTTTTTCTGCACTTTAAATGGTCCAGGTGAATATTCTATTCTGATTGGCTGTTGAGTGTTGTTTAATAAGTAGTTCTGGTAACATAGCCTAAATGTTCTATATCACTGCACAGGCTTCTTCAAAACAAACCTTTTGCTTGATTTTTCTGAACAAAAACAAGCGGTAGGGGGTGAACTTTTTCTTTGAACTGATGCTTTACTGAACCTATCGTGAGCACATATATAGCTTTTCTTTGCCCCTGCAGTCGCGATCTGTCGGCCAAGCAACGCATTCTCGTGTTACTGTGACAACCTGCCACACTATGTGCGAAATAGTTCACTTTTTGTAAAATTGAAGAAAAAAAAAAAAAAGATCTAAACCCTGAAAATGACAAGAATAAATTACTAAAAATTGATTGAATGTACATTTCTTTTGTAAGTGATCATGGTGTAAGTCTGTCATCATTGAGAGATAATCCTCCCTGGAACCATCTTGGTGCAAAGCCCAAGAATAAATCATATAGCTCGAGAATTGGAGGTCATGGGAGAGCTGAAGTCTTTGATGAGACTGACTGGCGACCATCCACTGGAAGGCAGCAGGATGAGGACTTATAACCTGTCAAAAGGTAAACAGCCAGAAAGAACGCTGAAGGTGATGGCTCAGCCCGAGACACTTATTGTAGGTGATTCCACTGTAAAAGATGTTGAGTGGGTCTGCAGCAGGAACACTAAAGTCTTTTGCTTTCCCACAGAAATGGTCAGTGACATGCAGGAGAGAATACTCAAATTGTTGCCAAGTGTCCAACTGTACAAAATATCGTAATATACACAGGGCCAAATAATGTGTCCAAGCAAAAATCTGAAGTCCTGAAGCAAAACTTCACTGGACTGATAAGAATTGTGAGCTCTGTGAATTCAGCTGTTTTTATCAATGGTCCCATACAAACTAATCGAGGAGGAGAGGAAAGATTCAGCAGGCTGCTGGCACTAAACAGGGGGCTTTCTGTGGCATGTACTGACAACTGAGTTAACTTTATTAACAACTTTCACATTTTCTGGGAACGCAGGCATTTTTTAAAGCAAATGGATTCAGTTTGAACAAGTCAGAAGTTAAACATTTCTCCTCCAATCTTTTTTACTACCTGCGTCATGCCAAGACTGAGATAAACATAGACTTATCTCAATGTCAAGACCAGACACACACTGGATTCATGCAAGAGATGGACTCGCCCCCACTGCAGAAAACCTTCCAAAATGGAAAAAGAGCATATCGAAAATCAAAACGCCAGTGGAGAAAGACTAAACTGCAGGTTGATTACTACATCTATTATCTTTTATAATTTATATCTGAGCAATGCAAAAAGTCCTATTTCTCTGACATCATTACCAAAAACTCTCATAATTCTCGGGCCTTATTCACTACAGTCGACAGGCTGACAAACCCCCCTGTGTCAGTGGCATCAGAACTTTACTCCACTAAAGCTTGCAATGACTTTGCTAAATTCTTTACAGAGAAAATCAAAAACATTAGGCAAACTATTGTCTCATCAACTATAAGTCCATATTATGAACTTTATCCACTGGAAACCAATATAAACCCCATGGCTCAGTTTCAACCTATAAACAGTAAAGATCTGGAGGACATTCTAAGTCAACTGAACTCTTCCTGCTTTCTGGATATTCTACCCACAAGTTTTTTAAAACAAGTTTCAAAGACCCTGCAGTCAGTCATGCTCCAGATTGTGAACTTGTCTTTAACATCTGGTGTTTTCCCAGAACCACTGAAAACAGCTGTAATCAAACCCCTCCTAAAAAAGGACAGTTTGGACAAAACACAAATGAGCAACTACAGACCGATATCAAATCTGCCATTTTAAGATAAGATAGTTGAAAAAGCTGTTTTTCATCAGTTAAATTAATTCTTAATAAGAAACAACTGCTATGATGTCTTCCAGTCAGCCTTCAGATAGCACCACAGCACTGAGACGGCTCTGACCAAAGTGACTAATGATATACGTTTGAATATAGACAGTGGAAATATGTCAGTGCTAGTTTTACTGGATCTCAGTGCTGCATTTGATACAGTCGACCACGCTATACAACTCAAACGACTGCAAAACTGGCTGAGTTTCACTGGGCCAGTACTGATATGGTTCAAAATGTACTTGGAAAAAAAGAAATATTTTGTACCAGTTGGTAACTTCCCATCATAGCCGACAGAAATAACACATGGAGTTCCCCAAGGCTCTATCCTGGGGCCACTTCTATTTAACATCTACATGTTCCCACTGGCCAAGGTTATAAAAAGAACATTAGTAACCATAGCTATGCAGATGACACAGATATATATGACAATGACACTAGGAGACTGAGGCCCTGTACAGGCTCTTGGTAAATGCATTGAGGACATTAATGACTGGATGTGTCACAACTTTCTTAAATTAAACAAAAACAAAACAGAGGTTTTTGCCTTTGGGGCTAAAGAGAAACGGTTGTACGTCAGTACAGAGCTTCAATCTATTAATCTTAACACCACCAACCAGGCCAGAAACTTGGGTGTAGTGATGGACACAGACCTACATTTTGATAAACTCATTAAGTCAGTCACAAAATCAGCCTACTATCATCTCAAAAATATTTCAAGGATTAAAGAGCTGATGTCGAAGCAGAACCTGGAAAAACTAGTTCATGCATTCATCTTTAATAGACTTGACTACTGTAACAGTGTTTTGACAGGACTACCAAAAAAATCAATCAGGAAACTGCAGCTTATTCAGAACTCAGCTACTTGTGCTCTCACAGGAACCGAAAAATTAGATAGATCACATCAGTCCAGTTCTGAGGTCTTTACACTGGCTGCCTGTCTGCCAGAGAATAGACTTTAAGGTTATAAAGCTGGTTTATACTGGTTTATACTACTGGTTTATAGAGCTTTGAATGGCACCAAAGTATATGACTCAGTTTATACCAGCCAGACCTCTCGCTCATCTGGATCCAGTCTTTTGTCAAATCCTAGAGTCAAAACTAGACACGGAGAATCTGCATTCAGCTTCTATGCTCCACAGATCTGGAACAGACTTCCAGAAAGTCTTAGATCAGCAGAAACACTCAGTGTTTTTAAATCCAGGTTAAAGACCCACCTGTTCTCAGCTTCATTTGATTAATTTGTATTTAGAAGTTTACATCTTCCCCTGTTATCTATGCATGTTTTAAATTCACTTCTTTTAAAATTTATTTAAATCTTATTTCTTTTGATTGTTTTCTTTCTTTCATGTTTTATGTAAAGCACTTTGAATTGTCTTTGTACACGAAATGTGCTATACAAATAAACTTGCCTTGCCTCTGAGTCCCTGGTATGTCTCCAGTTTCTCATGTCCCTTCTTCATGATGTTACCATCACTTGGTACTGCCACATCCACCACAACAGCTTTCCTCTGTTTTTTATCCACCACCACAATATCTGGTTGATTCGCCATTACCATCCTGTCCGTTTGTATCTGGAAGTCCCACAGGATCTTTGCTCTCTCATTCTCTACCACTTCCAGAGGTGTTTCCCATTTTGACTTTGGGGTTTCCAGTCCCTCTGGATTGTTTCAGACCTAATCACCTTGGGTCTTGTCTGGTGTGGTATATCTGAGCCTCTATCACTCTGGTGCTCAGGGCTTGTTCCTGAGCTGCCAGGATGAGTTTTTCTGTGCTGTCCTGTAGGCCAGCCCTTTCTAGCCATTGGTAGGCCTTCTTGATATCAGCCACTTCAGTTATGGTTTGGTGGTCCATCCCATGCAGGGGCTTGACTTCCCATAAGGATCTGTCTTCCAGCACTGCGTCCTCTGCTGTCCATTGTCTGAGACATTCACTGAGCACACTGTCATCATGTGATCTTGATGTATTCATCCATTTTGGATGTTTCATCCTGGATAGTGGCTTCCAAGCTCCCTAGTCCCCGGCCTCCTTCCTTGCAGCTGGCATACAATCTCAAGGTACTGGATTTGGGATGAAACTCTCCATGTATGGTGAGGAGCTTCCATGTCTTAGCATCCATGGTCTATATCTCTTCTTTTGGCTTTCTGATTATTCCTGCAGGGTATCTGATGACTGGCAGTGCGTAACTGTGTATTGCCCAGGTGTTGTTCTTGCCATTGAGCTAGCTTCTCAGGACTTGCCTTACTCGTTGGAGGCATTTAGCTGTTGCGGCTTTCCTTGTTGCATGCTCCAGGTTGCCATTGGCCTGAAGAATTCCAAGGTACTTGTAACTGTCCTCAATGTCTGCCATTGTTTCTTCTGGAAGTGAGACCCTTCAGTGTGGACTACCTTGCCTCTCTTTGTCACCATCCGACTGCATTTCTCAAGCTCAAATGACTTCCCAGTGTCAGTACTGTAGATCCTGGTGGCAGCTTGATGTCATCCATGTAGAGGAGGTGACTAGTGGTTGCCCCATTCCTGAGTCAGTATCCATGGCCAATCTTGTTGATTATTTGGCTGAGGGGGTTCAGGCCTATGCAGAACAGCAGTGGGGACAGAGCGTCTCTTTGGTTAATGCCACATTTGATGGACACTTGTGCAAGTGGCTTGCCATTGGTTTCAGGGGTGGTTTTTCACAAGTTAACTGAGTTTCCTATGAAGGCTCTTGGAGTCCTGTTGATGTTGTACAGCTCCAAGCATTCAGTGATCCACATGTGTGGCATTGAGTCATAGGCTTTCTTGTAATCAATCCAGGCTATGCACAGGTTGGTGTGTTGTGACCTTCAGTCTTGAGCAACTGCTCTGTCAACCAGGGGTTGGTGTTTGGCTCTTCTGGAATCTCTACCAATGGCCTTCTGTGCGTTTCTCATGAACTGATCCATGTGCTGATGTATTTGTGTTGCAATGGTGCAGACCTGACGCAGACCTTGTTTGGCCGGACGATGTCTGAGCCGGCATGACATGTATTTCATTGTCTCTCGTGGGTTATGAAGTAGGCAGTAGTGTTAAGGCTCTTGCCCGAGGACCCCCCACTGGATTATGTTAATTGCTCATCATTGTTCGGTTAATTGCCCCATCAATTGCTCATTGCACCCTCTGGGTATCACCTTGGAATCAAGCCCTGGTTTCCTGTGTGCCAGTCCTGCACTTAAAGGAATGAAATATGGGCTGATGAGTTGCTTTCATAACCATGTTTCTTCAGAGTTTTATCTTAAACAATCAAGCAGGCGTACAGAAACCCATGATTAAATGAATGCGACTAATCTGGGAACTTCTAGCACTGCCAGCTCATAAGCTCAAGAGAGCTATTTTCAGTTCCAGAGAAAAATAAATGTTTACCACAAAAAATTAGGACAATCTTCAATTCCCAAAAAAGACAGATAAGGTCTTCTTGCATTAAATCTACTTAGAAATTGAATCGATTTATTTTGTAAATCTTGAATCCTTTAACTAAAAAGAAGATAATCAAGTTGGTCTTAAATAAAAGGGCTTCCCCAGTTTTGAAGACACTTTAAAGATCAACTTTCTCTGCTTTTTACTGATAATATCACTGTCATACAAAAAGGCTGGTTGAATATTGAACACCCTCTGTGCCTCTCTGCTATTTTTACACTCAGGTGTCAGCAGAGAATAAAGCACTACTTTTCTCACTTTTCTAATAAAACTCAGAGGTTTTCAGTCAATTTCTCCCAATAATGCTGTTTTCTGTGATATTTGCTACCTCTTATCAAGCTTCTGATTCTTATCCATCATGTTTTATTAAATGACTTTTTTCTTCTACTTCAATATATATATATATATATATATGCCTGTTGCATAATTGCATTAAGACCTATAGAATAATAAAATAAAATGTAACTTATTTACTCCAGTGAGTTTCTAGCTGGACAGGGACAGACATCTCGCTTCTTCTGCTCTGTTCAGCTCAGCCTCTTCCTCCTGAACAAAGGTTTAGCTTATTAGCATAGCCTATCATTCACAGCCATCTTGCCATGTCAGCATTATTGTCTGACTAGACATAAGTCCCTCGCAAGTCAGACTTAATAACTTGAAAATAAATGCAGATTCCTGGAGAAGCAACAATGACATGAAAATTAGCTTATCAAACACGTACAACCACAGATGAAAACAAGCTTTGCCTATCAATGTTAAAATGACACAGCACTTCCAATTTAGTCTGTAATCCAAATTCAGCAAAAATAACAATCATCCTCATTATTTAGAGTTTGTGTTCCAGCTTTCCATCTACACCCATCCTAAGTAGTAACAGCCAAAAAAAACCCTTCTTAATAACAAGGAAAGAAATACCGTCATAGAAGGTGAGCTGAAGATGGGGAGCGCTTGCTCACACAGCAGAGAAATCACGACTGGGCACCCTGAGTCAATGCACAGCTCACCCAGATACAGCGCACACATCCACGCAACCGCAAGGGCAAAGCGAGAGTGGGAGAGATGCTTGGTGCCATGCCAGCAGGCAGCCCAAAAGTGTAAAGCACACCGTTGTCACGGCAACAGACTGGTGGGCAACATGAGTTTGGGTCCACATCTTATTCTGATGCGACACACATGTCAGTGGCTGCTTGGTCTGTCTGTCTGTAGAAGCCAATTAATATGAAAGAAAAAAGTATTCATTTCATGAATTTAACCAAAAATAAGTTTACTTTTAATTTTTTTTATTAGATTGCTTAGTTGTTCATATCAATCACAGAGTTTGCCCACAGGCAAAAATATGATCAGTTTATAGTTACTATTTTTATTAACCAGTGAAAAACAAAAAGATAAAAGGAAAGTAAGCCAGATGAACACATTAAAGACCCACTCTGATGAAAATCAAATATCTGGTGGGACTGGTGTTGCTCCACGCCACCAATCCCGCCCACAACTCAGAAGCAAATTTCTGATACTGCCGCTCTGCAGAAACTATGTTCTAAAAAACAACACAGGTTTTTGGAGTTTGGCTAAAAATGGCATAATCATAATTGAAAGACCACTGGGAAGGTTTTTACAACCGTTCATAAGGTGATTGGGGTGAGTCTTTAAGAACAAGTTATCCATCAATGTGCAGTTTAATGACTATAGTAAGTGTTTCACATTACATCAATCAGCATGGTGTCAGTCTCATATGTGTACAGGTAATTAGAAACATCCCCTTCATCACAGCTTGTTACCTGAATGAAAAAAAACCCAACAGTCGTAATTCGTCTCTATAAAAACCTCCACTGAGGCCAGGAGAAAAGACCTAAAGACAACACTGGACCAGAAGAAAACACCAGAGGAGTTTGATGAAAAGACAACAATTATTTGCAATTGAAAGGACCACATTACAACTGCCAATGTTCCTCAGCATAGGGACTTAAACCACAAAGTCATTGGGTTTCAGTCTTCATGGCAAATTCTTCGTTCTGACTTCGCTTCATCTGTCTAGAAATCGCAACATCATTTCCTGTTAGTCGTGTCAGCGTTATGACAAAAACACAAACTAATACTGTGCGATTCAAATGAAGCAGCCATGCATTTCTACCCCTCCCTTTCCTTCGTCTGCCTCGTTCCCCTGATCACCTCTAACACGGCTGGCTGCTGTTTCCAACTTTCAAAGAAAGTCAAGAGGGCAATTTTGTGCTTCAGTGGGTCTTTTAGTGTCTGACAAGCTTTTCACAGTCCTTATGCCACCCATCCCTCCCCACTTATCCTCTACCCTGCCCTGTGCAGGAACAATGCTAATATATACTGACAGGATCAACAAGGATTTACACAGATGCTGAAAGCATGAATCAGCAAATTAAAAATCATAATTTTAAAACAAACATGACTTTATATATGTATATATAAAAATAGTAATAAAAGCTGGAAGAAGTTTACTTTGATAAAAATTCTGTTTGAATAACCAAAATTTAATTACCTATGGAGTTAAATTGAATTTTAGAAATTTAAAATGGGAATTTCCGGGAATTTTGTGTGGGAAGTTGTCACCACGCTAATGGTCCTGCCTACAACTTAGAGGCAAATTTCTAATGAGGTACTGCAGCTCTGCAGAAACTACGTCATTTAAAACAACACAGGAATTTTGATTTTGCTTAAAAACTGCATCATCGTAATAAAAATCTCCTGGGAACGCTTTTACAATAGATTAATAGATTATTGGAGGAAGATTTTAAGCAAAATCCTTAACCATGGCGACTGACATAATCTTTAAAGGTTATAAGCATTGTCCTATATAAAAATATATATATATGTGTGTAAATCCTTGTGTTGAATCATCTCATCAAGAATTTTTGAAAGTCTTTTAAAAAATACAATGCAAGCTTTAAAATACACCTGCATTAATCAATGTTGTATCTTCACACACTGCAGGTTTTTTTCAGTGTGTAACCTACTTTTTTTGCCCTTCATCTCAAGTAACCAAACTTTATCAAGTCCATTTTATGGCAGATTTTTATCATACACTTCTGATGATCACTTTACACGCATAAAAACCTTTTGTTTCTGTCAAACTGGTACTTTGAACACATTTTTATTCATACAGGTAACACAATACAAACTATTTGTACTGTATTGAAGCAAAATGCATTGAAGCAAAATGCCAGGTAAAAGAGAGCTGATAAACACACACTCTATATACAAATTGTCTCTTTAAGCCAGTTTTACGTTATATGATGACTCAACTTTATGAATGCTTTACTCTGAAACTAAGTGAAAGAAGCAGTCAAGGCCGACTAAAACCTTCAGAAAACATGGTAGAGTTATCATTCAAGACAGTTTAAAAGATTGCAATGACGCTCTAGATGACAAGGAGTAAGTCTTGTTATTGCACACTAAAGAGCTTGGTTTGTGATGAAAAAACAAAGCAGTGGTGAAGCAAAGTGGGGAACTGTTGCCATGGTAACACCACACCACTGATGCTACTAGTTAATGGTTTCACCTTCAGGGTGTGAGCGTGGGAAGGGGTTGATGGGAAAAGACAGATTTTGTGTGTTAACTACAACACTGTTAATGACAGCATGTCAGAATAATGCAAACATGCACTCGTAAAGAGACTTATAATAACGCAGAAACGTAAGGACTTGCATCAATGTAAAAGAAGGAAAAAAATGGCCCTACAATCATTAAAGCAAAACTAAATAGCTAATGATATACCATGATTGACAAAAGCATGATTGCTTTTTCAATTAAACTTTATTCAGGGGGTCAAAGCTCAAAAAAACAGTTGATTACTGATATTCAATAGGAAGAATGAAGCTGAAGATGCCTCAGCCTAAGCTACACACGTTACTTTGTATCTTATCAAATCAAAGCTTGTCATGTTGACTTATTATGACTTATTTACTCGTATTGATGTATATGTAAGAGATGATGCCCGACAAGATGTAATTATCCCAAATTAATGGACGAAGCAGAAGCCTGAATGGTCGGACAGTTGCTTCCACAAAGTTCAGTAGTTTCTATTAATGCACACCTCAAAGTCACCAAGGTCACTTACAAAAAAAATAAATATTAAATCAGCACCTTTTTACTATATTTACAGTTTATTAGAAAAATAAAAAATATTGTCTCTGGTTGCTTAAAGCCTTATAATATGTTTCTCACTTTAAAACTGTAGCAGTGGGTGATATGGCAACACAGATGGATTATGGCAGGGATTTTTTATGTAATGCTAATGCTGCAATGTTTTGAAAAGGATGAAGAACTAATATTTTTCAAAGCATTTAAATGTTTCACAATATAGCAAATGTGTACAAAAGTTTTTAAAAAATCGTTCACTCAGAAATGATACTTCTTATATTTTCACTATCAACCAGATTTTTTCTCTGGTTCTGAGTTTGGCAAACATATGCTGTTGAATGTGTGACATCTCAGTAACTCTTCAGCAATGCAAGTTAATGTAAGAACAATAATCCTTTGGACGGCACAGCAGGAAAATGTATTGCAAAGTCATCTGTGCAAAGGCCAATAAGGCATTTGACAAATCTTTTCCAATATTCATTTATGAAATTAAAAACCTCTGATGACATAACCAGGAAACTTAAGACCATTCTACCTGCAGTTACGGCCTGAGCTCCAGTTAGTTCCCCATTAAAGCCATTCTCCCTTGTGCCATAAGGAGCTGTGGTTCTGTAAACCGAAGAAGGGTAGCCGTTCGCTCCAAGGGGGTCACCAGGTTCCTGTCCCCCTGATGGGTCCCACTGGGGCACGGTGTCTTCTGGCTGTCGACTGTCTGCCATGCTGGTGCAAGCTAGCAGCCAGAGAGCTTGAACAAGGAGACGCTGTCTTGACTTCTGGATGACAGACACGAAGAAATGAAGGTAAAAAGAGACTGTGAGACATCAGTAAAAACCACCATGTCTGTGCTACTGACTGAACACAGACAATGAAGAACAAAGTGTAGAATACGAGCCTTATTATTTCCACTCAGTAGTCTTTAATTGTCATAACAGAAAAAAAAACACACTGCGTAAAATCCAATAGATTTTTGATGAACTTGTTTTACAGATGCGGTTAAAATATTTGGAACACTCCCTAATGGTAAACAACAAAAACATTTCGACAAATCAGTCATTACTTTAATTGTTGTTCACTAAAATTATTTTTAAAATAAAACCAATCAAACAGTCCCAGGCATGTTAACCTGAGATATGTTAACTAATGATCGGCTTCTTGAACCTCTTAATACCTGACCTTTAGTCTTGACATTCTTTGGACTACCGAAACTCCTAAGTCCCACTCCAATGAAAACTGTGTTTTAAGTGTTTTTACCATGTTCTTGTAGCATTTTTTTTTATGATGGTAGAGATTTATATATAACATAAAGATAAAATAGCATTTCTGAGTTTTTCATCATTCAAATCATTGTGAATCAAGAACAGTTGAAAAAAATGCAATTTGAGAAAGTGTGTATTTGTGATGTAGAAAATACGCTGGGCGGGCCACAAGTTACTTCTGCAACGGGGAGGAGAAGAGGTCTGTAAGCTAGCAGGAGAGTGTGTAAACAGAGAGCTCTCAGCAATGGGGAGGGGAAGAGGCAGTGGGGTTGCTCTGCACCAATGGAACTCAGAAGTAAATTTCTAACGAACTCCTGCCGCCCTGCAGAAACTATGTCTGGGAAAACAACACAGGTTTTTGGATTTTGGCTAAATATGACATATTTAAAAGACCAATGGGAACACTTTTTACAATAGATCAAATGATAATAGGAGTGGGACTTTAATCAATTAACATAATTTCAGTGGATTTTGAAGCAAAGAAATCAGCCATGGGATAATATACAACAGTCTACAGAGCTGTGAACGCAGTCACGTAAATCAGCTGATCTGTTATGGAGAAAAGCGGCACAACACTCTAACAGAACACTTTATAATAATAATGTGCTATTGGTGCAAAGCCGATATGAAAAGTTGCTTTTCTCCGCATCAAAATCAGTTCAAAGAGTTACAGCTGGTCAAAAAGAGTGTTATTTAGGTGTCACTGGCAACATCTTAGGTGTTCAAGGGTGGTAAAGTCTGTACATGAACAGGATGTAGTTTTTAATGACATATGCCACACTGAACAAGTAAAAGTGAAGCAGGGGACAGAAAAAAAATCATAGAAAAGAAAAACACAAAGGCTTTTACACTATCTTCAAGCAGCAAGTCTTTTACACTTCAGCTTTAGTGAGATTATGGTGGTAGGGCGGGATTTACGTCAGGCATACTTTTTACTTCACAAACCAGCTTTGGTTCCAGAAACTAATGATGTGAAGCATTTACGAATGACCTTTTAGCTCCTTTCTACTTGCTACTGTATGGCTTTATGATGAACTGTTGG
The DNA here is from genome assembly GCA_036245035.1 of Adrianichthys oophorus. Taxonomy (NCBI): domain Eukaryota; kingdom Metazoa; phylum Chordata; class Actinopteri; order Beloniformes; family Adrianichthyidae; genus Adrianichthys; species Adrianichthys oophorus. The sequence goes on along the minus strand of BSAI01000005.1, from coordinate 14,641,035 downwards.
CATGTCCAGGGTGTTTTTGCCTGAGGAGAAGCTGGGCTAGAAAATGTGCTCTAACAGCACAAGCTCACTGCTTTCACTGTGGCCTTGCTGTAAATGGACAGAAGCAGAGGTAAACACCAGCTTAGGTTGGACTTTTTTTTTTTTTTTTACTTTCTTTCTTTTTTTTCCCCAGGAAGGTAAACATTTCAAGCTTTGCAGAGCATCCTGTATCGTGTGCAAGAGTGACTGTGGAAGCAATCTGTCACTGAGCTCTGCGGTTCTCACAAACTAAGGGTGAGCTTAATGGTGAAAATAGGAGTCAATAACTGCAACCGAAATCCAAGACGCTGCCACGGTGAGCACAAGTCACTGCTTATATGGTATTTCCAACCCTACCAGCCCACAGAGACAACCAAAGATTACAGTTAAAATAAATAAAGGTGATTAGAAACAAAGTAGTTCTTTTCTTTTTCACTGGTCATTCCTAAAATGGCTAAGACTAGGATCACATATCCCAAAATGCCATTGTGGAGCAACCTAAATGCAAGTTTTTCAGTAAATTTGGCAGACGATGGCATTATTACATGCCACGCAGTGGCCGTGAGGGTTTTAAGAAAAAGTTGACTTTGGTAGTGGCCGGCCGGGCACATTTCGAAGTCGCGGGATGGCAACCCAGCAACAGGCGATGACGCTATAACGAAATCAGGTGACAGCTTGGCGGCCAGGGCAGTGGCAGCCCGAATCACCGGCCGGCACCAGCTCCGACTGGACAATGTGTAAATGTCTCTGGACAGCACCCGTCCATATCAAGTGATATGGTCCACCAATGAAGGGTTTTTATACTAAATGAAGGCTTTTTATACATTTATACTTTGTTACACTTTTAGAATTTGTAATTGACACATTGATGAATGCATTTTACATTAACCCAAATGAAGCTCCAGACCAGTTGAAACCAGTTAGGTGGGTGTTTTTAGGACCTAAACAGTACTTCTCCACTGAAACACAAAGCTATAAATTATCTTGCTGGCAAGAGCAGGGGAACGGACACTGACCATTAAGGAATTAAGGACCATGGGGGTTTCTACTGTTCTGCCAGACATTGGCCTGAAGCCACACAGGGCCCGCCTCAGGGGTATATCTGTGGAATCTATTTCACAGGGCATTGTCTGTCATGGTGAAGACCCAGAGTACTCTGCACAACTTTGATCCAACTTTTATTAAAATGACTAAATTCCAATTGAGTTTTTTGGTCACTTTCTTCCTCATCAATGAACACGCAGAGGTTAGCAGGGGCTTCCTCACACCAGCCACCCGGTAGCCCGGGGGTTTATAAAAAGCGGGCTATTGTGCATGCCTGATGGCCGCCTGACTGCCACAGTCTACATTCATGACCATGCTAATGATTTTCCCCAAAGAATCGGGTGGCGGCATGTTACTGTGAAGATTCTGCTGATGCCTCCCCATTGTGTGGTGGCAGTTTTATTTGTGACCGTAGCATAAACAAGATGCCAAAATCTCAAGGAGCTCTAAGCCAAATGTTTTGACTTTAAACTACTGAAATGTGAGTGCTGCTACAGCCCCAGCTACAACCCAAGCATGAACGACCCAAAGGCAGTACTTTTATGGTTTTTAAATGGTTTTATATTTTATCAAAACAACTGCATTGGTGAAAAAACTGAGGACAAAGACAAAAACTTCAATTGGCAAGAGAATAAAAAAAGAAAGAGGAAAACGAGAGAGACTTGTAGTTTCTGTGATGACTGTAAGCTCTTGTAGACATTTCTGTGACATTCCAAACTGAACATTAGCATGAATGAAACCTTACACACAATGCCTTCCTGACAACTTCACAATGCAGCTGCTGCCTCTGTCTGAAAGTCCCTGTAATCTGAAAGGCGCCTTCCCCGTCATAACCATTTCTGCAGCTTGTAAACCCAATATGTCCCTCTTCAAGTCGCCTTTGCAGAGCACTTCTAATATTGGAAGAGCCATAAAATGTGGAGCTGAGTCTTCTGCCCTTATGCTGCATCTACGTGCTGTCCGTCTGATAATGAAGGTCACTTTGAGCTAAATGGCCGTTTTCCAGACCCAGTCAGATTGGTGTGACTGGTGGCCAGGTTCCATGTGCGAGTGCAGTGGCTCATATGGAGGAAGGAGACAGAGAAATGAGCTCTGATGTCCTGAAGCCATGGGACTGCTGGTGCAAAATTAAAGCCAGATTTACCCTTGCTTTGGACCTAATGTGGAATATATTTTGGTCATGTTCAAATTGAGCAGATAACTAAACCTGGCTGTTGCTTTTCTGCCCTTTTAAAGCTCCAGAAGCTCTTTGCAGGTAATTTTAAAGTTAACTTTATAGTGAAAGATTTAAGTGTTTAAGCAAAATATGATTAAAACCAAAATTAAAGTGTTTTGTTAGTAGACGAAGTAAGATAGAATCACAGCGTAAAAAAAACAAGTTAATTTTTGTGTTTGTTGGCAAAAAAAGTGAAAAAAAACCTACAGATTTAAGACACAGAACAAATCACTTCCACTTGAGCTTGGTTTTATTTATTTTTTTTAAATACAGTATTTTAAAATAATTTTAACTTTAGAAACTAAAAAATAAGTCACTATTCTACGGTGGCCCTGAAGTACAAATCACATTCACAAATCACTTGACACGAAACAATTTAAATATAACAACGACAATTAGAAAAGCACAACAAATAGAATAAAAACAAAATTCAGTTTTGGAAATCAAAACAAAACTTCAGAAACCAGAATTAAATAAATGAAAAACTTTTCAGAAAAGAAATTTTTGAAATGTTTCATTTAATTTTAAACAACCAGAATCGTCTTTATAGGACACCAGATTATAAGGGGGTGCATTCAAGTGCACCTTCTGTTTAGAAAATACATTAAGGGTCACTTTATTAGGTTGATGCATAATTAAATTTTTATTGTTGATGATCTTAATTTATGACAAAAAGAGTTTTCTCACACATTTGTAACTTGAGTGTTGTTTTTTTCATTTAAATCACAAAGAATGGAAATGTTGCTTCCCCTCTCCTAAGGTTTTTCTTGTAATATACATATGAAACAGTGGATGATACACAACACAGTTATACAGTACAAATATGCAGTGGAATGACTTTCTTTCATATGAGGCCAACAACTTGAAAGCCTCCTTCTGGGTACTTCTCCTGCTCTGTCTGGCTATAAAACAGCACATCAGTTAGCATGTTGTTCCAAAAGATAATTAGATAGACCATAAAGATAATTGCTCCTGTACCTTAGAATAGGATATGTTTTATTATTAGATTCCGTTTCTTTTTTGAAGCATTAATACGGTTCTTTTGCACCAATACTGCATTAAGGAAAACATGTCTCCATTTTGCTAAAGGTGTGCTGTGCCTTTATGATGTTAGCAGAAGATCGTTTAGGGACTTCAAGCTGCTTGAGAGGATGAAGATCTCGTTAATTGGTTACTCTAAATTGTCCCTATAGCTGTGAATGTGAGTGTGTATGGGTGTGTGATTGTGGCCCTGCGACAGACTGGCGATCTGTCCAGGGTGTACCCTGCCTTCTCCCACGAGTGGCTGGGTTATGCTCTGGCACCCCCGTGACCACGAAAGGGACAAAACGGGTTCAGAAAATGGATGGGAGGATGTCCGGTATATACGTGATAATCAATGTGATTTATTACAACTGTCAGTGGTCGAGTCATAAGAATGCTGGAAGGATTTGAGTTACAAATTTCAAGTCTGATGAGCTTATTTTATTAACCTCCAGCCTTGACAGATTTGATACCCACTGGTGTGCAGCATGGCACTAGCAGACGTAGTCCTGGGCTGAGCAGAAATTATGTAAGAAGAGGAAATTTCCTGACCATATGGACAAACCCTCATATTAATAGATATCTTGAAGGAAATGCACAACACTTACAAACATAAAAAAAAACATCTAAAAAAAACAAAAAGAACAATCCCATATGCCTGTTTAATTCAGATTTCTGATGAATGTCCAGCACCTCAAAATAGCAGGAGGGAGACAAAGGGAGACAGTTAATTTTTGCAGAACCTTGTCTCTTTTTAAGATGAAACTATGCTTTTGTTTTCAATTCAATTTTATTTATATATCCCAAAAATCACAACCAAAGCCGTCTTAATGGGCTTAACGTCGGTATGCTAAACTAAACTACAAAAACTCTTTCTTGGGGGGGAAAAAATTAGAAACGTCAAGGATGTCCAAATGAAGGAGGAATCCTCTCCCAGGACGGACAGGCGATGTGCTAGAACTGTTAAAGAAGAATTAGCTTATCTAACTCCACAACTACATGTTTGAACAACAACTACATGTTTGATAGTGTAGCAGACGGGCTTGATCCAGATGAAACTGTGGGGGGGCTTTGTGTCTAAGACTAGAAATTCATGACAAAAAGTTGCAATAAACTAAGTTCGGAAATTCTGTCTTTGTTTGTTTGTTTTTTTAATAAATCCAACCTATAGATGAGGAATGTCCTGTGAGGTTGAATTTAAGCAGCTTGTTTTCCGATTTTAGGAGCTTTTATAAATAACTAAATGCTCAACGGAACATGAGACTCAACACTAATTACAGGCTTTTCTTACATAACATCTCTTCAATATAATTACAGCAATTATTCGCACAGAGGCTAATGGTGACATCATGAAGCTATCAGTGCTTTAACAATGAGCGGCCTGTATATTCCAGCATTCAGGCATAACAGCGGTTGTCAATTGTAAACATATAGAATTGCAGAACAGCAAAATATAAACAAAAGTTCATGCCAAGAGCTGAATCTGATTAAAAAGTCTTTGTCATTTCCACTGTTCTTGTCTGCAATCTCCTTCTTTTGTCAAATATCTTTGCTGTTAGAAATCTCCTTCCCACCTGTTCTTCGTCCTCCTCCTCCCGTCCCCCCACCTCCCACCGCAAATGTTCCTCCTACTCACTCCTCCACCTTTCATCAGGCCTCAGCACTCTCTTCACTGTGGACTCCACCACCTCCGCTCCCTCCTACGATCTGAGCACTTTACATGCAGCCATCTCACGGTATGTGTGTGTATGTGTGTGTGAGTGAGTCACACAGATGCTGCAATGCAGGGCTCCGTCTCTCTCTGAGGGGCCATATCGCTGCAGGAGCCAAAGATCCGGAAAGACTCCAAAAGACTCCCCCATCCTCCAAGTATGATTGAGTATGCACTCCTATTTACTGTGTTCAAACAAGACTTTCATGACAAATGCTTGCAAGCAGATGCGTGCAAGCATGCAATGGCTCGCAAGGTTTTGGTATTTCTACTCGAAACAAAAGTTCAACACAAGTAATTGCAATATTTTGGGGGAAAACAATTCTCCTCAATTACTAAAAGGCTTTAAAATCATAAAGTGGCTCATAACATTCTGCATTCAGATGATCCTAAAGGATTTTAAACTTTCCTTTTGAACTAAAAGCTGATGATGAAATTACAGATATTTCACAGTAAAATCCATCAGAGGAAATTAAAGAATAAAACTGCACTGTGGAACAGACTTGGCTTTAACTTCTAAGGTTTTTATTAAAAGCTATTCAACCCTTCCTAATATAGTCTTAATGTAGACAACCAATAAACAGGCACAAACATCATTTTTCATCTTTTTTTTTGCAAATTCTACCATGGTGGAGTACTGTGTTTGCGTGAGAGGTGGGAAATAAGGGCACTGCTCCTCCTCTGCTCCCACTCTTTCTACCAGGAAACTGAGCTTGCCTCTGTGGTCTGGAGATTCTCTTGTTCAGAGACATCGACTGGTTCTTGTCTTTCTTGTCATAAAGATGTTTCGACTGTAAGGCATAAACTGATGTGGGACTGGTGCTCGGTTGTCCTGATACGGCCTTGCCTTATAGATGTTGTTGCTTTGGAGTAAATGAAATTTAGAATGCGTTTGTTTTGAGTTTGTGACTACTCTTAACACAAGATTGTTTTTTTTTTTTTTGTAGAAAAATTCAGGGACGTGGTAGAAAAGGAACTGGAAGTCAGTAATATACTAAGAATTTCTGCAAATCATTCACACAACGTTCAAGTACTGTTCAGAAAGCAGTGAGATACTACACCCCCTGCCTAGTGTACCACCAACTCTTCTCACACCTTAAATTTGCCTTTCTCTCATGGCTATCGTTCTCATTTCTCTTCAGAATTGTTGGTTTTATGGCAGAAAGGCAGCCACTTTAAAACGGTTTGGCATCTTCAACATCTTTAGACTTAAGAGAGATTTATGCTTCTTTTTAAGCATCCGATCAGTGACTTTATGTTCTACTATCGTAAAGTGTTGCGTTGCACCAATCTGCAACACATTGCTAACGTACAGTGTTGCAGATTGATGTAAAGCTGCATTTCACTGCAACAGAATCAGCTAATTTATGTTGACTGCACTTGACTTCTGCAAAGTGTTGCATATTGGTGCAAGGCTGCTTTTCTCCATCTCAGAATCCTCTGGAATTATGATAGTTGCGTAAACAGTTGAAGATCTACCACAGTCGAAAGAATGTAAACACTGGAGTCCAGTGTTAAAGGGTTGAGTGAGCAGCACTGACATTTATGGGCTTTTTTTAGGCCACATGGAGAAGACAATTTTAACTGAAGTTAGCACTTAAGCTAAGAGCTAGCTCCACCTGAAATGCTACAATGTCTGTTAAAGTTAAAGCTTTGCTGTTGTTGTCTTTCTGTCTTAATGTATTCTGTTTGTCAAGTCCATCCAGTCTACTTTTCTTTCTTTCAACGTAGCCTCGTAAATAGATCAATGTTCATGTTCTATGAAAATAATAGCCAGAAAAACCATCTAATGACCTGCAGACACTCCTTTCCACCAATCATAAACAACCTCAACCCTCTTTCTGGAGGGAAAGAAAGCAAAAAAGCAATGGAAGCATTTCTCCCTTTTAGTGGGTCTTGGTGCTGATTGTCTCGTGAAAGCAGCTCTTCTCTTCCCACTCACGACATCCCACACATTGCTGCTAGCATTGTTCACTCACATATACATCCACCCACACGGCCATTTCAGCAGCAGCGGCAGCAGCCATGCTTTCTGTCTCTGCTTTTCTCAGTGCTAATGTCTGTCTGACTGATATTCATCACCTCTCATTAACGCACCCATAAATGTGAAGCCGAACAGGATCGGCGTGATCCAAATGGTTTCAGCTGGCTCTGGCTACATTTATTTATTCAAGCAAATCTGACAGACGGTATGCACATTTCTCACAACATGATGAGACAGCAGGAAGTGATTTAACCCCTATTTGTCTCTTGTTCGTACAAAGCAGATACATGTATTTGTGCACATGTATACACATTTAGAAAAATCTTTACCTCTTCAGATGGCCAAAGACTTTGGTTGGAGTCAAAAGATGGCTTTCCTGTACTTGGATATTACAAGGTTCTTGTCAAGATCCTCAGAAAAAATCCAAACGCCAAGAAAGCTATGTCCAAGTTGTTCCTGTGAGCAAACAAATAAATAAATAAATAAAGCTTTTTGGCTTTTATAGGTGAACATATCTTTTTACGTAAAATATGTGTCTTGCTGTGAAAGAAAAGGCAATTAATTTATAGAAACTTTTGTACGAATTCTTAAACAAATCCATTTTCTGCTAATAGCAGAGCTGGTAAGGTTCATATTACAGACAAATCGTGCATCATGTGGTACAAGCACTAATTTTGGCATAGATGTACCTTAGAAACCTCACATTAGCCACGAGAAAAACCCAAAATGGAAGCCTTACATAAAGGCTGGCAGCTATAAAAGATGGCGGCTATACATTCAATTGTTTTAACATTTTTTAAATCTATTTGCCCCAGTCTCAACAATATGGGCTGTTCATACACAAAATGCAGTCTGCAAACTTGAGGGGTTCCTACAGTATACTATTTTATGTATATTATATATAGTTCAAAAATCTTGGTTGTGCTTTTCAGAAAGAGAGGGTCCTTCAATGCCAAATTTTGGGCTTTGACCACAAAATGCACGATAACCAGCTAAATCAGTTAATAACCAGCTACACCAACCAACAAAAAAACTGCGTTTTTCTATAGGGGTGCATCTAAAAAAATTTGAATATCATAAAAAAGTTCAGAATTTTTGGTCAGTATGTTCAAAAATAGAAATCAACGCACCATGCACAATCATTACACATATATTGAAACATTTAAAGTGATGCAATTTGATGATTATAGCCTTTAGACTAAATAAATAAAATGTTAAATTCCATGCCTCTTGTCAACAGTCCACATATTTCTTTGGGGTTTCAGATCAGGAGGCTTTCTGACCAAACTAAGCACAGTAAAACCATGGACTTTTTACCAGCTATTGGTAACTACAGTGTAGTGTTCTGCTGGAAAATAAATCAGCATCTTCACAAAGTTTGTCAGCATAAGGTGCTATAGAATCTCAGATCAGATGGCTGCATGGACTGTGGAATTCAGAGAACACACAGTGGACTAACACCAGTAGATGACATGGGTCCCCAAACTATCACTGACTTAATACTTTCCAGATTGAATTCCAAATAAAATGTCAAGTGATTTTTTTTTTCTAAAAACAAGGCTTTGAAATATTGAGCAACAGTCCAGCTCTCCTGTGTCCAGGTAGCCTCCTACCATTGCCTCTGGTTCAGTAGTGGTTCGACAAAGGCACATTTCTCATGTTTAGTAATCATCTGAATGCGATGGCTCGGAATGACTCCATCCTCAGTTAACCTCTAAAATCCCACTCGGATCATCTTTTGATCTATTGTAAAAGTGTTCCCAGCAGCCTTTTTATTAGGATTATGCAGTTTTTAGCCAAAATAATTTTTAAAAACTGTTGTTTTCTAGGACATAGTTTATGTGGAGCAGCAGGAGTTCATAGAAATTCACCTCTAAGTTGCGGGCGGGACTGCTGGCAGAGAGTGACCCCATCCCCCCTTCCTCTCCCCATTACTGAGAGCTCTCTGTTTAAATGCTTTCCTGCTTGCTTGCAGCCCCTCACAAACACCAACCTAACATTACCAGTGCAGCAAAAAGGGCGAGCAATATCGGAGCTATCAAGTTGTACACTTTTGACCCAGATGCCAGCTCGGACGAGGATAACGAAGACATACATGGATGTAGTCCTACCTACCGGGGCTTGCAAAAGCATTCATACCCCTTGAACTTCTCCACATTTTCTCACATTATGACCACAAACAAAAATATATTTTATTGAATCGATGTGCTTATATGTTGATGTATTTTTGCTTGTTCTTCAATCTAGGCCTTTCTACTGTAACACAGATTGAAGATACTTGATTTTTGACATAATTCCTGTACTCCCTCATGTGCCTTTTCTGGGCGATTAGCCCCGCCAGATTTGCGTGGCTGCTGCCCACCACTGGGTAACATTTCTTTGTATGTGATGCCGCAACCAATTTCCCTTGCGATCTATCTATCTATCTATCTATCTATCTATCTGTCTATCTGTTTATAAATGGATGCATCAGAATGGAGCAGAACAGGGAGCTTGTGCTCCCCTTTTGTGTTTCTGTTTCAAATACGTTCTTTTTCCAACTGCATTTTTTTTGTCTGCTCTTGATTCACATTGATTTGAAAAAATAAAACCCAGTAACACAGTTTTACGCTTAATTTACTTTACATATGTCATCCATCATGAGAAAAATATGACAAGAAGATGTTGTAAACACACAAAACACAATTTTCCTCAGAGTGGATCTTTACAGGGCAATCCTCTTAAGGCTGCGGCTATCCCTGTAACTGGTGCATCTTTTCCCACCACAGTTTCGCTTTCACTTAGTTTTCTACTTCTACGCTTACATTCAGCCCTCTAATCAGCCAGCTCCATTAGCAAAAACCTTTAGTTGCTCAGGCTTCCTTGTGAAAAGTTTTATGTTATCTTCTGGACATCATTCAAGTCAGCGTTCTTCTTCATAATTGTGCAGCATACTGACCCAGAGTGACAGATCATTTAAAGGCTCAAGCTTTTGTGTTGTATGGAAAAGATAACCAATATGACTTTTTTCAGACACTGGTAATAATTCAATTAAGAGAAAACCAGAATATTGTCTTTATATTAAGAAATAGTGGTGAAAAAATAAGTTCAAAACGGGTCACTAATGTTATTGAGAATAAAAAAGACATTTCTTAAAATCAACTGTAAACTTATGAAAGGTCCATTAATGAAAGGTTTGTTGGTGTTTTCTTTCAGTAAATGATATCAACTCATATGTGGGAGGTTTGTTCTTTCTCGTCTGTCTATGAGTCATATTGATCACAACAGTAACTCATTTGGAAAAGGTAAAAAAAACAATGGCATACAATACATTGAAAGCTTTTTTCAATACATAAATTCAATATTCTGTATATATATTTTTTATTTTTATGTATATATATATATATATATATATATATATATATATATATATATGTGTGTGTGTGTGTGTGTGTGTGTGTGTGTTTGATACTCTGTCTAGACTAGTTTCTTTTTCATAAAATATACAGGTTGATTTTTACTCAAAAACTAAAACTATAACTAGCAGGTTGACACCAACATTGGAGACTCATGGCCAAACTTTCAATAAAGAAGAAAGACTTTAAAAACTGTGCATTTACATTTTCAAAACAACATCCAATAGAAATGGAAAGTCCAACTGTTATTGCTATTGATGATCTTGTTAGGACAGCTTTAGAGTAGCTTTAGTAGTTTATCCTCATATTTACAACAGTCAAATGTATAAAGTCAACAAATCAACATTTTTATTTTTACCATCATGTATTACCTTCACATTTAAAGTATTACTTCTGCAAAGCTTTGTTTCTCTACTACGTTTTTGAAACCAGTTTTACTTTTTATTCATTTATATTAGTTTAAAAAAAAAGTCAAATGGAAAAGTAAATGAAAAGAGTAACTGTCTTCAGCATTTGTGTACTTAAGTTTCCACAAAACTGCTGCTGCACAAGACAACTTTCAAAATTGGGGACTCATAACAAGAAAGTGATGAAAAAAAGTGCAGTTGATTTACCTTTTTAAAAATAATTGCAAAAACTGTAAAGGAAATTTAAATCAATTTAAGCTAAAAGTTGTTTTTTTACATATACTCACATCATTGAACCAAACTATTTTTTATTGTCTGCATCCCATCATCTTTTCAGTTTGTTCCTTGAAGTTTTGTTTGCAAACTAGCTTGATTATTTTATATGTTTTCCACAATCATCCACTCATTAACTACTTATGTAATATTATTATGCACTGCATATTTATCTTTGGTAACAATTAGTCTATATAAGTGTGCTGAGGAAATACCAAAGCTCCACCAAAGAGCAAGTTAATAGATTGAATTTGAAAACAGGATATAAATGCAAAAAAAGGGAAGCTTACTGTCCAAACTTTCAAAGTAAGATATTGAGCTTCTGACCATATGTAATAGGTGTGGAGGCAGACCAGTAGTTTATGTGCAGTTTTATTCACATCCAGGTCACTATAAAAACATATGTTCTTATAAAAGTGAATGATAGATATAAAAGAAACTAAACATAAAACAAAAGTTAGTTTCTATGTGGCTAAAAAAACACCTACATATCTCACTGAAAATGGCTCATCATTAGATGCAATTTTCTGCCCTCTATTAACAGCCAGACTATAATTATGTCTGGCCAAGAGTTTCCAATAAAAATGCAAATGAAAGGCCTTGATGTAAAATGCCCTAAGTAATCGAAAGCAAGGCTAAAATGTGAGCAAAATTAAAAACTGTGCTGAACGACATGCGTCAAAGGCATGGTTGGAGAGAACAAGACGGGTTTCTGTAAATCAAATTACAAGAGAGAATTTATCGCAACAATGTCAACTTAAAATTCTAACCCAATGGTTGGCCAAGGAAACATATCCAACAGCGCCATCAGCTCAGATTTGGCAGAAAGTAGTGGAACCCTGGTACAAAACATAACAACTGCAGAAAATGGACTGATGAGTTAAAATTTAAAATATGTGGCTGTGGTTTGTTGAAGGGCTGGAGAGCATTACCATAATCAGTGTCTGCAGGCAACAATGAAGCAGGATGGAGGTGGAGCCAAATCTTCAGTATAAAGAAGAGCAAGAAGCTTTGGAAGTGATGGGATGGTCTACGCAGAGCCCTGACCTCAACACTGTCATGTATTACTAAAATACCATGAACAAACAAAAGGATGTGAGAAAGTCTGCACCCACAGATGACCTGAGACTAGCTCTCAAAGATGTTTGATTTTTCCTTTATATCCTTTCTATTCAGCTGATTAATAAAAAATTAATAATCAACGCTTTAAGTTTTAAAAGCAATACAGGTATTTTTTAATCTATAGTTACATTTGCAAATGATAACTCAGGCAACAATAAAAAATCTTTGAGTTAGAAGTTTTAATCGCAGGAATTAACTCATCTGGGCATCTGTGCCTAAAATGTCAAACAGTAGAAAAAACCTCATGGTAAAAAAAAAAAAAGAAAGACTTAGTTTGCAAAAAAATGTTTAAAGTGTTTTGGATTTTGCAGGAGACATTGTCCTTAATGAAGCTAGTTTACCATAATTTTTATAATGACAACATAAACTATTTCTAATGTGCCGTAATTCAAAGCAGCAAAATGCAACCCCAACAGCATTAAAATCAAACATCCCAATTGGATATAGGTAAGCATTTATTTCTACAATTTTAGAAATAATTTTTCTGAAAGAATGTGACAAAACATTCCCTGAAAATTCAGTATGTCTCTTATCTTCTGCGTCAGGATGCACTTAGTGTGTTCAAAAAAGGAATAGATTTTTCCCTGCTGTAAAAAATACTTGATGCTGAAGTTAGTCACAGTTACAGTCTCCATGAAGATTGTTCGGAATCAATCTTAGTTTTCTTGGTACAAAATACTCAATTCCAACAAAGATGATCGTTGTTGTCATTCTTTTCCCTGACAACTTTATCTGTTCTGAAATCATAAGTAGATCCATGTCAGAGCTTTACAGTTATTGCGCATCAGTCACAAACAAAATAAAAAAAATAATCAATAAAACACTTTAAAAGCCAAAGTCTTTGAAAAGTTGTTTATCATGAATAGAAACAGAAAAAGATATATTAGAAAAACAATAACGCCTTTAGAAAGCGTCATCATTCTTTTTGTTTCCAATACATCATGACATGACGAACAATAATGACGCCTCGATAGCAGTGTAAATGCAAAGTGTGCAGGAAATTTCTCCTGTTTCTTTTAATGTTGCCCTCTTCTTTTTGCCCTTTTGCTCCCTTCTTTTAAGCAACTTCAGACTTACTCACCCAAACTACCACCTGATCATGCAGGCTCACGCACTGAGAAAGTATACAAGCGCTGAGAGTGCTTTGTTATGTCCCCTGAGACAGCACTTCCAGCAGTTACCTGTCAGCCCACATGCTAATGCAGTCTGCAGAGGACTGTGTGCAGCCTTCACCTGCTTAAAAGATGCACCTGATGGACTTATGTGAAGATTATAAAAAAAATGTGCTGATTCTGTGTGGGTTTAAATAGAAAAAAAAACGTCTTTGGATTATTTAGTGAAACTGTAAAATTAGCCTTAAGGCAGTTTGAATGTGGATTGCAACTTTAAACAAAGTTTACATTTTTAATGAAAATTTCCTCTGCAAGCTAAGACATTTACCACCTGGCTGCATCAGTTTTAGAGGAGACAGTTTGGGCTATACTGTATGCTCTGCTGTCTGCTGCGGTACTGACAGAGAGTTCAACAACTATGGTGGGAATACCATGTCATATGGAGTGAAAAGGTTTATAAGAAAATAATTTGAATATGGAAACAAGTGTTAAAACAGCTTTTAAAAGTATTTTAAATGTATTGAGACGAAGCAATTGCTAAAGAATTGAGTTTGTTGAAAGTTAAGAAGGCATTCACTTCTATGAGAATAAATGGTTGCTCCATCATCATCTGGTTCTGTCGTGTCTTTTGCTCACCTCATTGATTTTGTCCTCAGGATGAGCTGTCATGGCGTTTCTGTTTTATCAGTCTGACTTCTCCACTAGTTCCAACATGCTTGCTCACGCCTCTTCACCTTTTTCCAATCTCTACTCTGTTGCTCTGGACTGTTGACTCTGTCGACCCTAAATACCTTCTTCACCTCTATTTCGTGTAACCTCACTGTTCCACTTGAGTTCCTCTCATTTACACACAGATATTCTGTCCTGCTGCGGCTGACCTTCATGCCTTTCCTTTCCAGAGCAAACTTCCACCTCTCCAGATGCTCCTCCACCTGCTCCTCATTCTCACTATAGATCGCAATGTCATCTGCAAACATCATCGCCTAGCCTCACCTGTCAGTCTGTGCATCACCCCTGCAAACAATAAGGGACTCAAATCTGATCCTTGATGGTCCAACCGCCGCTCTGAACTCCTAGATCAAAGTTAGTCTCATCCATGTTCTGAACAACCTCAACATATTTCTCGTACTTTCTCATCAAACCACAGTTCCTCTCTCTGTACTCTGTTATTGACTTTCTCTAGGTCCACAAAGACACTATGCCACCAAGTCTGACCTTCTTTCTTCTTCTCCAGCAGCGACCTCAAAGCTGCTGGAGGTCACTGCTGTGGTTCTCCTTCTCTGCATTAAGTCATTAAGTTGCTCGCACATCCTCACTTTCGACCAGTGGCGTTTTTTTTATAGGGGAGACATGGGCGGTCGCCCAGGGAGGCATTTTCCAGGGGGCGGCACAGACGAGGGAAAAAAAATCATTCAGTATTTTGTTTTTTAATACGAATAGTGGAGCATGGCTGTTCTCATTATCTGAAGGTGTGAATTCAAATGTCAAACGGCGCCCTCTGCTGCACGACACTCAAACTGGCACCCTCAGCTCATTGCTGTACACAGATTGACTGTATATTCACTGGACATCTCAACCCCTCACCTCTTGTTTTCCCAAACAGGAAATACTATCTGGTTCCAAGAAAGCCTAAATCCCAGACTTCTATTGAGAAATAGTCAGTTCTTTCTCAGTCAATGTATTTGTCAGAATAAACATTCTTGCTCTCATTACTTATTCTTAACATCTTTTTACCAATCCTATTTTTCATGATATTTGTTTTCTTCATCACAAGTTATTTAAGTTAATAACTGACCAATCAGATACCTCAGTAAAATCATATGGTGCGTGCCTGCTGGCCCCACCTCGAACATTTGATTGACAGCTTCTCCCGAGTCTGCTTTCAGTGGAAGGGGTGTGGACGAAAAAGCTCACTCATGAGTGGCGACTGTAATTCCCCTAAAAACATGATTTAGACTGACTTGGACCATTCACTGTCGACTTGATTCAAATGAGGGATATGTTTCTCGAAGCGATGGTGAGCGATTAGGCTTCATTTCACGAGAGCCGGAGGTAAGGCATTTTCTATAGGTGACGTCAACACCTGTCTTCATCCTCTCAGTGTCGACATTTCTCTTAGCTAATCTTTTCCTCTAAACAAACTTCTGAACTTCTTTATTCCTCCACCAAGTCTCCTTGTCCACCTTCCTCATTTCAGATGACACTCAAGTACCTTCTTGTCACGTCTCTCTGATCACTTTAGTTGTAGTTGTCCAGCCATCGAAGAAAACCTCCTGACCTCCCAAAAATCCACACAGGACTAGTCTTTTTTTTTTTAACTTTCCCCACTTGGTCCTCTGCTCTACCCTTGTCCACTTCAAGATCTTTTTCACCACTAGAGACGTCCTCACATCACTATCACATGCTGACTGGATATTCTCTTTCCAGATTTTAGCAAAAGATGTAATCAACTAGTGAGCTACTCCTCCCACTCTTAAACTGTGTCCTCTTGTCTTAAACTGTGCTCCTCTCTTATCTGATCAAATGTGCTCAACACTGTCAAAAAAAATCTATACAGACAATTCATTGTCACAAAAACTATAGGTTAGGAAGGAATTATTTGAAGAGTATAAAAATAAGTGTAAAAGTAATTGAAATGAGCCACACAAACACACTTTTCCTGTCCTGAGAACGTTACTATTTTAATTACACAACTTTAAAAAGAATTTAACCTTTTAGAATAGCTTGTTAAAATGTGCTTTTTAAATAATACTTCATAATCATAATGAACCATGTTGGTACTTGAAACAAAGAAAATATACTAGTTTAGTAGTTAGACAGCCTCTATATTCCCTTGGATTCTATATCCTATAGAAATTTTAAAAAAAGTACGTACATTGAGGACCTTTTAATAAATCAAGAAATTAATATTTTTAGTTTGACAACAAAATCCTAAAAAACTTAGCTTTTGAGTCAGGGAAGGGCAAACTACGGCCAAATGTGACCCGATACACTATTTCATCTGACCCTCCAAGCTGGAAATAATTCATATTAATATTCATTAGTTATGCTTTACTTTCCCTGTAATTCTGTTGTGTCCCCATAGATGGTGCACAGCAAAAAAAGTTATTCTGCATTTATGCAGTGTTGAAGATTTGTTGTTTTTCTGACGTTCGTGTGTGTTTTCCGAGTCGGACAGTCATTTTTCCAACAACACATGAACACAGCATTTCTGATCAACCCATCAGTGCATTTGGCTCTAAAATATGAACAAAAGCCACAGCTTTGAAATTCTAAATATTCAGTTTTAAAATTTATACTGTGTATTAATTTTCATACCAAATTTAGGCATGTTTTTGTCCTGATTCCATGTTACATCTTTTCCTTATGTGGTGGGTCAGCAAAACACTCCACATATCGGCTTCTGGTGCGGCCCTTCTGTCAACTCTCAGAACCCTTTGTGGACCATGAATTCAAAAGTTTCCCCACCCCTGCTTTGAGTAAATAAATTCTGTGACTGTCATGCCCGGAACACCTCCCTAGGGAGGCGTCCAGGGGGCATCCGAACCAAATGCCCAAGCCACCTCAACTGGCTCCTCTCGATGTGGAGGAGAAGCAGCTCTACTCCGAGCTCCTCCCAAGTGACCGAGCTTCTCATCCTATCTCTAAGTGAGCGCCCAGCCACCCTACGGAGGAAGCTCATTTCAGTCGCTTGTATCCAGGACCTTGTTCTTTCGGTCATGACCCAGAGCTCATGACCATAGGTGAGTATTGGGGCATAGATCGACCGGTAAATTGAGAGCTTTGCTTTCTGGCTTAGCTCTTTCTTCACCACGACGGACTGGTACAGCAACCGCATGACGGTGGACGCAGCACCAATCCGCCTGTTGATCTCACGCTCCGATCTTCCCTCACTCGTGAACAAAACCCCAAACTCCTCCACTTGGGGAAGGAGCACTCCACCCACCGAGAGAGGGCAAACCACCTTTCTCCGGTTGAGAACCATGGCCTCAGACTTAGTGGTGCTGACCCTCATCCCAGCCGCTTCACACTTGGCTGCAAACCGTTCCAATGCACGGTGGAGGTCCTGGCTCGATGAAGCCAACAGGACAACATCATCTGCAAAGAGCAGAGAGGAAATCCTGTGGTTCCCAAACCTGACCCCCTCCAGACCCTGGCTGCACCTAGAAATTCTGTCCATAAAGACTATGAACAGAACAATTTACTTTGCATACTTTGGGAGTATGGGGTCCGGGGAGCCTTACTCAGGGCTGTCCGGTTTCTGTATGAGCAGAGCAGGAGCTTGGTCCGCACAGCTGGCACTAAGTCAGACCTGTTCCCAGTGCATGTTGGACTCCGGCAGGGCAAATATCCCAATTTCCAAAAATAAAAAATACATTCCCCTCTGGAATACAATGTAGAAGCACAGTGGTTAAAGAGATGGAGGGATGAGAAAAGAAAGAGTCGAGCGTGAGAAATAGGAGGAGTCTGGACCATCATATCACCCCAGCAGAGAATGACAGTATGGACAGTAGTCTCCCTTCACGCCTTCTCTCTGTCCACAGAACCCAAATGTGAGGAACACTTGAGGACAAACAATGCCTCAGCTGTTAGCTACAAGATTATTGGAAAAAAAAATTTAAAAATCGAAGGGTGTCTTTTTTTACTACATTTGGGAGTACCAGGATTTCTCTGGATGGAAACGAATTATATATAACAAAACAAGACATATAATAATTAAAGTATTTTCAAAAACACTCTTTAGAAATCAAGACTATTGAAACCAAAGTAGGTCAATTCTTTAGTGGGATTACACTGCATGAAAAGTTATTTTTGAAGAAAACAAAATAGGTTTACTCTGTTTAAATATACAAGCTTTGACTATTGCTAAGAAGCACTAGTAAATATTAGCAATACAAAAAGGACAGCTATAAAATATTTTGCAACTCTAATATTTCATGAAGATGCCATTTTTAGATCCTGTTAACTGCCTTTCCTGCCGTTTTTAACATTTCTGAATAATGCAGCCAAACTGTAAGGCGATGGGGCATATGTTTATTAAAAGATGGAAATTTTATTGCTTCCTTTTTCTGATTAATAGGTATTTAAAGAGACCAGGTTGTTTGGAAATGACTTTATAACAAAGCTATAACACCTAATGAGTTATCCTGAGCAGCAAATTACCAAAAGTTTTTTTTGGAGGTCTTTACATAATCATATCATTGGTTTTTTTAACTAATCCTGATCAGTAGCACTTAATTTTTACTCAAATATGGTTGCATATTTTTGGTTTTTAAATAGACTGAGAAGGATCAGATATTCTTTCAAAAACGAGTTAATCAAAAACTTTTATTTTGAAAGTGACTATAAAAGGGAGTATTTTAAAACATCAAAATCTGATAAATTGAGCATTGAAGCTATAGCCTGAAGTAATCCAATAGGATCTTATGTGTATTCTATATAAAGAAAACATAGCATATAAAAGATCCTCGAGGATCTCTTCATTTCCATTGCAACATATAGTTAGTGTGGTAAGTGTGAGGAGCCAGGGAGAAAGGAGAGGCAACAATTATCTTTTTAACGTCAAAAATACCTGCTGGAAAATGTAAAACTGTCTTTCCTCACAAAGAAGAAAGAGACTGAGTTTGAAAGCAGTTGTCACAAGTACAAGCGCTTAAAATTATGTAAGCTAAGAAAATAGGCCTGTGAAATGTGTCTGTCAAAGGTGGAAAGACTTCCTTCACATGATAGACATTTACAAGTGACTCGTGTTGGAGGAACAAGTTTCATCTGCAAAAGAATGAAGAGAAAACTTTTAGGGGTGACACAAGCTGCTTAGATAAGGCGTTTGATTCTTGAACAGTATTACATTGAAGTCAGACCTTTTTCTAAAACATATTGTGTTTTGGATTTATTGAGAATAAGCTAAAACTGTTGCTTGGATCAATGCATATTTAGGAACCCTTAAATGAAAAAGGAAAAAAGGCATTATGACGCAAATATGCAAAGCTAAAACAAAACTTTACCTAGAAATTATGAAAATGTGCAAAACATGTAGGTCTAATGTGATGTCCTCGTTTATTTCAAATAAAGTGGTTAAAATCTTATATTTACTGGCGAAATCATTACAGTATTGCATGCTTAAAGAGTAAAAACAACTACATGTAGTCTGTGTTCCATGACTGAAATGTCCAAATTCTAAATGCTGCTATGAAGGTACAACTAAATATGTTCTCTCTATATATGGGTTCAAGGTAGTCTTTGGGATTTAAAAAAATAACATTTTTGTATTAAATAGGCATCAGTGGACTTTAGGTTTATTCCTGTTCTGTGGACACTGAAACAGTGAAAATTGCAAATGCTTACATTGTTTTTTCCTGCCTCTAAGACGTACGAGTCACCACTGATGTTTCTGGTGAGATAAGAACATCTGACCTTCTATATCTTCCAGGGGTTGTTGGAAAAATTTCCAGAACAAATATGAGACATTTAGGGCACAAATTTCTTTTTTTTAAATATTTTTGATCAAATATAACAAAGTTTGGTAACAGGAAAAAAACAGACTGAAGAAAAAACTTCAAAACAAATGATGGCTCTGAAACTCCATTTACAGTGCATCTGTAGTTCAAAAACCACAATAAGGAAGAAGGTGATCGCCATTAAGTACTACACAATTACTGTATTATTCTACAGAAATAAAAGAGCAAGATGAAGGAGGTTAAGTTTAAAATTTCTGAGAATGGACTTTATCTGAGGACCTACACTCTCTCTTATAGGGAGACATGGTGTGCTGTGTCTTTATGCACCTGAATCATGGGGAAGCGTTACTTCCCAAAAGCACTATTGTCTGGGACTGTCTAGACATGTCCACACACACACACACACACACACACACACACACACACACACACACAC
>BSAI01000005.1:14465605-14620826 GCA_036245035.1 Adrianichthys oophorus | reverse complement strand
ACACACACACACACACACACACACACACACACACACACACACACACAAACAAATCACCAGACAAACATGGCGCTTTCATAATCAAGCTGACTACATAAAAAAATATTTAGCAAAAAAAAATGCAAATATCTTAAATTGTATGCATGGTCTATTGAATTTTCTAAAATAAATGTATCAGTGCATTCACACACATGTTCCAGCACAGATGGCATGAACACACAAAAGGACAGAACGGTAAGGCATGCTTAGCTCTGCCGCTGAATCTACACTGAGGCAGCAGCTGGCTATAGGAAATGACACAGTGACGCAGCATCTGTGCAGTAGCACCATAAGGCACACATGCAGTAAGCAGAAAGACGTGGGGGCGGGGGTGGAGGGGGATAGCGGAGAACAAAAAATGACCAAAGAGGGAGAAATATTTTAACTTACCTGACCAGATGAAGAGATGTTTATGGCTTAGGAGAATGAAAGTGTCCGTGATCTGAAAGGATGAATGAGCGGAAAGAGAAATACAGCAAAGAGGAGGAGAAAGAGAGACAGAGAAAGGGAGATTAGTACTTCAGGAGTGCAGAGGCAGGTGGCACCTCAGTTTACACACAAACACCTACAAACTCACACACACCATCAGTGTATCCTCTGATGGAGGGGAAGCAGGGGTGAGAAAACACCAAATAGCAGCTGAGATGGAAGAGAATGAACAGTAGTTTGCAATCAGATAAAGAAGACTGCTGACTGGTAGGAGCATAAATGTGATGCAAGATTGAGCAACAGTGGCAAAAAAAAGTGGGAGCTCATCTGTTCAATCCATGTGTACACTAAGAGGTATCTCCCCCTTCACACTGGTACCCATAACCACACAGAAAAGCCACATAGAAGACCAACACGCAGGGATACTCATCAGATTCAAAGCTGCAGACAAGAACAGACACACACTAATTGGCTTTAGCTTAACAGTCAATGTGAATACACCAGCTCCACAGCAATAGTGGGTCCTGGTGGCAAAAAAAAAACCACAGAGCTGTCCCTTTATACTTGGTCATCCTTCTCACTTGTGTCTTTTTAAAAGGCCTACTTCAAAGAAAATCATGCTTTTGGTGTTTGTTGGAAAAAGCTTGTCAGTGTGACGTAGAAGCTACAAGCCAAGGTCTCCTTGCACCGCTCCATTCTGATGCATCCAGACAAATAGATCCATGAACGTCTTAGTTTTCCATGTCTGATGGCATCTGGCTTAAAACTGTACGACTGGATAGCTCCAATACCGCTTGTCATTTTTGTTGCACCGGTAATGTTATGCTGGGGGTGTGAGGGGGGCTGTAAGCTAGCGGTAGAGAGTATAAAACAAAAGGATGATGGGAAATGAAGGCAGGAACACCCTCACCAAAAGTCCCGCCCACAACTCATAGATAAATTTCTAATGAACTACTGCCGCTCTGCAGGAACTAGGCAATGACAGTTTTTTTATTTTGGCTGAAGAAGCATAATCATAAATTAAAAGACCACTGGGAACACTTTTACAATTGATCAAAAGATGATCAAAAGTGGGACTTTAAAGTATTTTAAGTTTAGAAAAAGGGGCTTTGCAGTGTTTTCTACAGGCATTCAAACACTTAGAAAAGCATTGCTTATCACTATAATACAAGCTCTTTAGTAGGGCTGGGTTAAAAAAAATAAAATGATTTTCTCCTCCTTTGTAAGCATGGATTAATTGTGAATTGCAGGTGAAACAAAGAGTCAGCCTGACTGAAAAACAAAAGCAATCAATTTCCAGAGCAAGAAACACTGACAGTTGTGCAAGTGCTCCTGAGTTCTTATCTATATTCCAAACTCCAAGTAAACATCTGCTTTTCTTTTCTCTCTTCAAATTGCTGTTCACTATATCTGTCCTGCAAATTAGGTTTTATACACAGAAATATTGACAGATATGACATTTCACATAGCTCGTCACATTTTTACAACACAAATTTTATATCGAAACAAAATGAAACCATGACCAAAAAATAGGTTTGAACTGAATTGTGGGCAAAGTGTGTAGGTTTACTGTTGGCTAGCATTTCAAAAGGCTGCACTGTAAATGTCTAGAATGTAGAGAGTTTTCATAACCAAAGGTCATTGCACTCCATCTGTAAATTAACCATCATTTCCTAAAACCCCAGGTATAGAAACAAATAAGATGAAGAGTTTTCATGAAAACCAGGAGATTCAAAAATGATGGCTTTGATGCAAATTAAATGCTGCCTTTTCAAAGTGACCAAAAACCTTAAATGCTGGTACCATTCAAGAGAAGCACCTGAAACTCAATTCTGATCCGCCCTATATGTTCCTGTACTGCTTCTGGACGCCTTTTTACAAAGTCAAAAAAAGCAAAACGCTCACAATAAATACTGAAAGGTAATCTAACATGCGGGCACAGTCAGTCCCTGCGGTGAAAACAAAATCTGCTACTTCAAACAGCAACCAGAGCTCCTTATGCCAACAGGATGCACACACCAGGGGGCAGCAGGACAAAAAAAGAACTTGCATCACCAGAAAGGACAGGCACTGGAGGAATGTAGGAACTAAAAGGAGAGAGGACATGGAAACAATAGATCTGCTTTCAGAGAAACACACTCGTCATTCCAGGATGTTTCATTCAATATAAATGCTGGTGACATTGAGGATAGAGTCCACACTGTGATTTGTCTTTGATCGTGGATTAAACAAATCCTAAAGGTAACTGTCAGCATTTTTACTGTATTTTCATTAAAAAAAAATAATTGTGTGTATTGCATTTTGTCTTTTCATGGTAGTGATT
The DNA here is from genome assembly GCA_036245035.1 of Adrianichthys oophorus. Lineage (NCBI taxonomy): Eukaryota > Metazoa > Chordata > Actinopteri > Beloniformes > Adrianichthyidae > Adrianichthys > Adrianichthys oophorus. Next base: position 14,618,035 of record BSAI01000005.1, on the reverse strand, counting down.
AACTACAGAGCGTTTCTTTTTTCAGGATTCATTGATATCAGAAGGCTTAGCAGGACTTTGGCTGCATATCAACAGAGCCTGTATCAACCCTGTTGCTAGGCAACACCAAAGCCAAATACGATAGCACAAATCAAAGGCAACCTTTGGGGATGTGTGAACATGGATGTCACAGAGGACTAAGAGAGTACTTTTAAAATCCTAATAAAAAATTCCTGTTACAAAATCAAATGTTTCTACAAAAAAACAAAGAGATTTTTTTTCTTGTTGTAACGTTATCATGCAGTACAAGCATGACATTATTGTTGAAGTTAATAGGGAGGAAGTCTAATGCAAAGTAATGCACTTGAAGTGATTGAATTATAGAGAAAGAACATTTTGCAGACATATCAAAGCAACATTTCTTTGACTACTGTCACTCTTCAACCGTTTATGCATTTGAAGTACTTCCAGTGGATTCTGAAGCAGAGAAAAGCAGGTTTGAACTGATTTGCAACACTTTACAGAAGTGAAGTGCTTGCGCAATTGACGTACAGTAAATCAGCTAAATGTGTTGCGGAGAAAAACGGCTTTGCACCGTTATACCACGCTTTACATTAGTGATGAGTTGCATATTTGTGCAAAGCTGAAATGAAAAGCTGCTTTTCTTCGCATCCAATTTAGTACATTGATCGTGTGTATGTCTGAAGAGTTATGGTATGTCAAGGAGCGTGCATTATTTAGGAGTCACCGACAACATTTCAGCTGTTAAAGAGTTAAAATTTGGTTTTCAAAGTCTTCCAAATGAAAAGTTTACACATAAATCAGATAACCGAGAGTAAGCAGATTTATGCAAATCGACTTTGGAAATGGGATCATCAGATCCGGGTCTGCATAACAGTCAATTATCTGATTTGTTCTTATAGTGACAAAACTCAACAACTCCCCGTTACCTTCAAAACTGACAGTCTGTTCTTTATTAACAAAACAGCACAGACAATCTTAGCACTAACTTTGCTAACGTGGGAACTACCAGATCTGAAAATTAACATATTGTTCGTTTGCACTCAGTGAGGAAGAAACGGCGGTCACCTTTGTCATGCAACACACCCCTGGGATGTAAAACTACAAAACATATTGGATAAAGGTTGACACATGCCGGCAAGTAATCAGCTTTTCCGGGAAACATCGTGCTAATTCAATATCTCTATTTTGGATAAAGGACATCGGTTTATCTTGTCTACATGCCTCCTGAAACATTTAATGATTTCAAATTGAATAATAACTGGATATTTGGGATGAGTGTTAGATGGGCTCAATATCTTATGGCTTGCCGCTGTAAGTCCTATGCCAGTCTGGTTCACATCGATTTGAATAAAAAAAATAATAATAAATGTCATTTTAATCCTTTTTTTCTTTATATCTGTCTTCTGTTTTGAGAGAAATGAAACAAGAACTTATTAAAAACACCAAAAACAAGATTTTCTTTGCAGTGAGCTTTTACTAGCAGAAAAGTTTTATTTTTTATTTTCACACATATATATATATATATATATATATATATAAGTGTGTGTTTGTGTGTGTGTCCTCCATCGCGAGAAAAATGTCACAGGAATATGTTAAAAGCAACAAAAACACTACTTTTATTATAGTGGGACATTAAGTGATTTCACATCAGTTGGGACGAGTAATGCCTTTTGAATCAAGCTAAATAGTTAATTATGTTTGAAAAAATGAGTGTAAAGAAAGACATCAAAATAGAAGTTCAATCATGGAAAAAAGACTATTTAACTCTATAATGTTGGTATATATTTTTTGTCCTTTGTTGCATTATTTTTTAATAAAAACCAGACATTTGTAGAAGAACAAAGGCTTCAGATTAATTCAAATGTAAACTGTATTTCTAAAAAAAGGCTCCCCACATTTTCATTTGTCTTGACACGTCCTGCTGCATTTACCTCATTACCCCTCCCAGTCCTAGTCCTCTTGTCTCTGTTACAGCTCTGTCTCAACAGTCTGACGCCATGTGTACTGACAAATAAGATGCCTGCCTGGTCGTTGTCAGACATTGTTCAGCTTCAGATGGTGGTGCTCTTTACAACAGAGCAAGTGTTTTCACAGCTTTTTTGATGAGTCTGCGTGGGCGGCACCATTAACAGCAGCAGTCAATTACAGTAGATCACCAGGAAGTGGCTGAAAACCTCCTCAGTTCTACAGAAACTCACCCAAGTGAAAAAATAAAAACAGCATTAAACGTGGATGCCCATGGGCCATAAGCACTCACCGGCAGACTGTAGTTGTTAATACTTTCTCTTGTTTTGAAATAAATATTTAGGTGTTTTTCAATCCAAGTGTAAAATATGATGATTGTGTTAAACCACTAAGAATGCATTTACACATTTAAGTGAATTAATTTTGGACATCTGAAAATGTGTTTCTTGTTTTAATAATACGAGATGCTGTCTCCTGACAAAATTCCAAAGACTTGTTTGTGCAGTATTAATTTTCACACTTTAGGGTCATATTTTGACCCTTTTATTTACAGTCATTCTGTGTCATCATATCCGTTGGTCCCCGAAAGTGAAATGGAGACACAATTTCACTGGTAAGTCCCAATGAGTGTTCCAGACCTGAAGTAATTCTCAGTTCTGCAGGATTTGTGAGATTTTGTGAAATTGTTCCTGAAGACCAAGCAAAAGTCACTTCATAATGTATCAAGTACATACAAAAAAAGGTTATTTATTGGTTTTTTTTTCTGATTGGCTTTCCAGAACTATTCTTGAAATAAAATGTGAATCAAATCTAAAGCCTCGTTGTCATTGTCAATAAAGCTTTTTTTTTCTTAAAGGGCCAGCAGTCAAAGTGTTTCACTTTTAGGTTAACCAAACTACCAATTTTTTCAGATCATGGGACTCACTAAGTGAAACAGTTATTTGATGTGTTTGACTACACTACCCAGAATGCCTACAGGGGCCCAGATACAGTTGATTGGTCAGAGGGGTTGATGGGAGGTTTTTTAAGCAAACTGTGGTCTTATTCATGTGTTCTTCTCTTATCTGCAATAAGCAGCATTTGCAGGCATGATGGATAAGTTGAACTTCATTCAACTCAGTCATATTAACTCAACATTGTTCAGCTGTAACACAAAAAATACAAAACTTTACTTGCACGTTTTGTGATGTGCTGAAGCACAGTACATATCAATCCACCAGGCTCCTGACTACAGTAGCTGTAAGGTTCCAACAATCCATCAAGCGACCTAGCTTTGCAGTTTGCCAAAGTCGCACTAAAACATTTGGACAGATTTTTAAGTCAAAGTCCCTTAGAAATTTGGTTCCAGTTCAGTAACGACAACCAGAATTCACACAAAAGGATTTTAAGTGTGCCTTGTGGTCCAAATAAATTCCCATTTTCAAATAAACCAGGTTGCTAATATAATTTCTGGTCAAGATAGCAACGATCATGAAACCAAAAAGAGGTAAGCTTCAAGGTTGAACATTAAAATATTCACAAATTGGAACTGACGTCACGGATGGAGAGAGCAAAGGCTTAGTTCACTGCAAATTCCCACCTCCTTGCAAGGTTTGACACGACTTTTGGAAATTATTTATTTTATAAAAATATTTATTTTATGTTCTTTTGAGGCCAATATAGACTTTAAAGTGATAACGTTTTGCTGTAAGTGTTAAGGGAAAACAGCTCATGTTTAAAACATGACAGCTGCCTCATCTAAGGTTCTTTTTTAATCTAGATTTTATCAAAACACCAATGTTAGAAAAAAAAGTTGAGAGTGCAGTATGTGTGTAAGTAAGTGAGCAGCAACAAACATTCAAAGTCCCAAGTAAGAAGTAAGATGAGGACATCTGGCAAATTCAGAAGGCATGCTGGTTGTGATTTCATCTTCCAATGCCTCCCTGCTTGACACTTCACACTAAGGGGTTGATTTGAGGGGGTCAAACCACCAAATGGTTCCCTCGGAGCAGCTGTGTCCTGCAGCTCATCGCTCCCCCAGGGAATGGGTCAAATGCAGAGAACAAATTTCACACACATAGGTGCACACTATTTAAGCATATATTTACCAAAAATGTTGAACTACATCCCCATTAGAAGATAGCAAAAACCCATAAGTAATGCATAGGAAGCTAAAGAAGTGAGCGTGTGCTGAGTTTTGCAAAAGTGACATGCAAGGTGCAAAAAGTATTTTTCATTTTTCCACCATCTTAACATAAAAAAAAATCCTCACTGTTACTTTACAGAAAAGCATTAGAAAAAAATATTGATCTCAGCATCCTCAAACAATTTATTCAATACTTTTCTTGGAGCATAGAAAGCAGAATTTACCATGTGGAAAGGCGTACAGCATGACTGGTCCAATGGTGCGCTGTATTTGATTGTGCATAGGTATCAGTACCTAAGAGCTGTCAAGGGAACAGCAAAGAAGTGAGCAACTGCAGGCAGCACAGCTCCTGCTAAATTAATAATGAGCAAGCAGGCAGAAAAAAAAACATTGTTTATGGAGAAGTTTGTTTTCTAGACAACCTCACGATGTCAGGCTAAAACTGGTAAATATGTTTGATCATCTTCAAAGGTTTTATAGAGGAAGTTAAAAAAAAAAACTACGGCGTTTGCAACAATTACAAACCATAAATAAAGTTGAGAAATGTCTTCTCTTTTGAAAAATTCTCACAAATGCTTTTACAGACTTTATGTAAAATTTTTACCCTCAAATAAAAATGTGCTTGAATACAATTGCTCCACAATAATGTGTCATTTTAGAAAATTCACATTTTTAATAGTTAAGGTTCTGCACTAACACTGCAGGGGCACATCCCTACAAAGTTTCCCATGTTGCTCTCATTAAGGGGCTTTTACTGGAATCTGGGATCCATTTCAGAAGAAAAGGGAGAACTTACTGGTGTTAATGTAATTATGTCGGTCCAGCAGTATTTGTAGTACAAAGCATCCACTTTGTGAATGAGGGGAGCTAAGTGTTTAAATTTTAGATTCTATGCAGTGACCTAGACTACTTTCACACGTGGATAGTGGAAAATACGAATTAATTTCTGATTCCTTTCACTCATGGCGCTCACAAAAGGGAACCAGAGGAAAAAAAAGTAGCACAAAACAGGGGTGGGATTATATAAGTTTTCTCCCTTTCAAACAATTAATCAAACCATCTTACAATCATTATATTTTTTGGATTCAATGTGACATGTTTGTACAGTATGCATGGATGCAAACATGTCTAAGTATGACAGAGTGATTTTAACGTTAAGAAGATAGCATCATTTTCTATTCTATTCTTTTTAAAAATCAATTAACATCTTAAAAAGATATTAAAAGCATGTAGTAATAAGGGCTAGTACCTCCTACCTACCACTAATTTGATTTATTTGACTTTCCATTATTGTACAATTTTATTCTAAGTCTTCAGTTGTCTACAGTGGTCTGTTTAGTTGCTCCTCATAATATGTGGTATTTACATTTAATTATTTACATTCATTCATTTTTGCTAATTTGACTTAATCCTGTAGTTAACCAAAGTACTTAAAAAAATACTTTAAAAAAACAAAAAGCCAAGAATCCTGTGCCTGATCCATGCCAGAGTTCAGGCAAACTGAACTTTGAAAGAATAGCAGACTATCCAAACAAACAAACTTTGAAAGAAATCTAACCTGCTAATATAAAGACACCCTTACCATGGGTTAGCCATGGTATGATTCGGTTTTTAAAAAGATTTATTTTTGGAAGGCATCCTTTTAGTGTTGTACTTTGATACATCAAGCTTCATTATTAGAAAAAGAAAGTGTGAAATATTATTATGAGAAAACATTTTTTCTTCTGTCAAAAGATTCAGTACTTTTATCATTTTACTTATTATTATAATTCAGCCATAAATTACTGCCGAAAGTCCATGGGATGAAGGACATAGCTCTAATTACCGTAATGACAAACACGTTTTTCCTCAGAGCCCTCTTTTTTTTTTACACATCTCAATGATAATAAGCAGCAGCTTCTATATTTCCACTTGCAGAGGTTTCAAACCAGCCACCATGTCTGAAGAGTGTCAATAAAGTCCACAAAATGCATTCAATCTGTACGAAGGATTCAACATGAAAGCATAATTGCTTGGTGGGAATTTATGTTTGTGAGTGCTGCTCAAGGGAGTGTGGAAGTTTGATGTCGGTCGTAATGAGCAGCCGTTCAGTTTCCACAGCAACACTGCAACTCCGTCAGTCTCCATGGCAACTGATGATAGCATTAACTGATTCAGCCTACGTGAAGGTTTGTGTCAGAGGGAGGCTGATGGATTTTCCTAGATTTTTTCCCCAATTGCAATTAACCGCACACGGTGGTGGGGATTTGTAGGAGTTTGGACTCCAGTAGACTCAAAATAAATTAGTAGAATTTTTGCAGAAGATGAAATGTAACCGATGATAATGAGTTGATGTGCTTAGCACACACTAAATAGATTATTTATAATTTAAAAGGAATCCGTTTTTAGCCACTGATCACTTTTAAAATTTCTTAATTTCAACTGACAAATCACAAAAATCTGCGTCATCACACGCATGGAGTACGATAATATCATTTTTATTCTATTTGATGGAGAAAGTTAAACTGTAGTAATCAGCAGGCAGAAAACAAAAATCTAATTTCTTGTCTCTTCAGTGAAAAAACAGATTATTCTAGGGTCAGATGTGTAAATGGTTTGGAAAGCCATAAATAAAGCTCTAGATGCCTTTAAAAAGATAAAGTTAAGAATTACACAGAAAGGATAAAAGTAATTGCATTCATGACAAGTATCTAAAAAGTTGTCAAATTTAAAAAATGTACAGCTACAAACTACTTTTGTAGCACTAGAGAATCCCTTCTAATTTGTTTTAAAAACTTAATGCATTATTTTGCACATTTAAAAATTCAAAAAGAAGTTAAAAGACTGAAACTGAGTGGTTACAGGTTAAAGATTTTCCTCTCAAGCATGTAGTGATAAGTGCTAGTACCTCCTCCCCACCATTAATTTGATTTATTTGACTTTACAATTTTTTCCTAACCCTTGGCTTTCGAGCAGGAAAATAAGAGATATCAACACCAACTTTAACGTTGTTTCAAGTTTTCTGTTTAGTGGAAAAACTGCCACACATACATGAAAAAAACAGCAACAATGAAAAATTGCCTTTTTGAATTCTTCCATGCATTCTGAAATCAAATTCCTAAGAAAATCAATAATCCAGTTATCCTTTTTTCAGTTAATATGGAATTCTACAGCTGTGATATTAAAACTTACAAGCACAGTATGTTCTTTACATGCTTGAGAGGAATTTGCTATTTATTTTTCTCATGTTTAAATTATAGGGTACAGGCACAATAGTCACAAATTCACAGGAATGCACCCATCATCTTGCTAGTATGTTAGCAAAGACACATTGGACTGATAATTGCTGGCGTGAGCCTTAAGTTTGAAGGGAATCTTTGACCTGAGGTGTCTCCGCACACCTCAACATTCTTTCCAAAAATAGTTGACTCGGCAGGACATTCATGGGTCCATCAATCTGATATATCAGAAGGACAAAAATCCAAGTCTAAAAATGTTATTCAAAAAAGAAAATCCACAAATGCTTTGAGTTGTCATGAATGAAAAATAAAAGTAATAAAGAAGGAAAAAGTTTTTGATACCAGGTTGTGCATGCGCCTCTACTATAGTGTAAAATTTGACAATACCATCTTGTGATTCAATAGATACTCCCCTCTGACACCAGCCTCTGGTGGTCATTTAAGGAACTGCAGCAGTTCTGATTTGGGTTAAATTTGATTCACATTCTTTATTTCTAATTTAGCATCCCTGATGCTATGCACAGTGGGTCAGTGAGGCAGATGCAAGACATTTGATGCAAAATCAAATATGTGCAAAATGGCATGTGCAAGGTAAAAAGAAATGGAAAAGATAGGTAGATATCAGTGGGTGATAAGATCATTTTAGAGCTTGTGGTTTTGAAAGGAGTTCATTTGGGAATAGAAAGCAGGGACAATTATGAAAATGCCTTTCAACCTTTGACAGTACCCATTGGGAGAGCTGAAAGTACTGTACAGTAAGAATTATCATCCTTCTTTGTTTATTATTAATAATCTATAATTATATATACACACACATATATAAAGTATATATATACTGTATATATATATATATTATATATATATATATTTTATATATTTTAGATATATATACACACAGTATATATGTATATAGCAAAAACCCTCAATCCTCTGCCAATATGCCCACTTGATGTAAGGGCAGTATATACTTCCTTAGCATGCTAGCAGAGATTCTTTATATAAAAATTAAAAAAATATATGATAAATATAACCTTTGATTTTTTTTTTCATAGTCAGCCACATAAATGTTGGTTTACATATTACATATGAGCTGAGAGCCTCTTGTGTTGGACAGATTTTACTGTTACAATTGGGGGTTATAAATCTTCGGACACATAAGGTATTTGAATAAACCCCTTTTGTTATTTAAGCTAAACTTTATTTACATTGATTATGTTTGTATCCTTTTTTGTTGGACCGGACGGAAGAAGAAAGAGAGATGTTAGGGGGGGTAATGGCACAAAAGAGAGGGAGAAAAGGGTGGGTTAAAGAAATTGGAGGATGAATACAGGAGAGGGGGTAGAAACCTAAAACAACAGACAACAAGCTGCTGGAAGTTTATAATCATTACAGCCAGGTCTGAATGTTTGTCTAAAATGGGCGGGGCCTGTCCACACACTCAGATGCTACAAACACGCCTGTTGGCTCCAAGAGTCTTCACACACAAACTTGTCAACATGTACACAATACAACTAGAGTTCACAGGCACACTTAAGCATACAAACCAAGACATGTAAAGCATTTCATTAATTTGCATACTATTTGTGCAAAGGTGAGCTGACACCTGTGTTCAGGTGAGGGTTTATGTTTTACTGAGGTGGATGATGGAATTTAAAAAAAAAGGAGGGACAGTTCCCTGCCAGTCCAAGATCCCTGCCGAAGCAGCAGCGGTGGCCAGGACCACCCCCACACGCATACTGTTAGAAATCCACCTGCCGGACAATCCGGCCAAACACCCAGACCAGGGCCCGCAGGACCGCCGCATTGGCACCCAACTCCTGGGAGCAGGGAGGGACAAAAGCACAGAGGGTGCAGGCCCTAGCCCCGCCGGAAGAGCCACCATCCCACCGCGCCAGCCCCCCCACTTTAAGCCCCATTTTTGCCTTGACTGTACCACACAGCAGAGTTCAGTATATGAGAAGAAATTATGTCTACAACGCTGCTTGTTATGCACTCACAAAAACTCCTAGCATGTAGTGCAGAGGAGAAGTACATCATCTAAGCGCCAGGCTTAGATGATGCGTGAGTCACCCTGATGTTTTTTCCTGCTTCAGCCCACACACATATTTCCATCAGCTTTTTGTTTTGTCTGCCATGCACTGCTGGATGAAAAGAAAATGGCAGCAGAGAAACTGAGTCGTCCTGTGTGTCTGCCATCATGGCAAGAACCCAAATTAAATCACAGCATCAAACTCTAGGCGCATGTTTCATTGTCTTTTAATGATAGTTTTATGTGTGACAAAGAGTAAACATACATGTAACTGGGAGATAATACCTGTTTTGCTCTTACCTTAAGCTTATCAGAGCTTCTGCAGTGCGTCCTTTCTAGAAATATTGCAAGATTTGCATCTGGAGCTACCACTGCCAGTCTATTATATTTATCTGCTAACTTGCTATCTACTCCTCTGAGAGCTTTAAGAGGAGTTTCTTTTAAGAAAAACCTCAGCAAAATCTCATTTAGCTCTTGCATTCTTATGTGGGTACATTGCAGTATTAATTCTAAACACGGTTTATTTGAATTTGATCCACGACATTAGAACAGACTGTGCCACGGATTGAATTACAGACCACTCTAACCCCAATTCATGTGACACCCAGTGCTTGAGTTTGTATTAAAGAGTATAGCCATTAAGGAGGATACCATTAAAAAAAATAAAAGAAAATCTGGTGCGTAAAGGTACTGCTGTGAACCTGTTAGAGTCCCGCTCCGATCATCATTTGATCTATTGTTAAAGTGTTCCCAGTGGTCCCAGATACCAGCTCAGACAAGGAAAACAAAGACATTATTGGATCTAGTCGTCTACAATAGGATGCATTGCAATTGGCTTGTGGCTCGCCGATTGTAGCTTCTATGTCACAGCTACATTCTTTAAGTCTGCTCCTGATTCACAAATATTTGAATAATTATTTAGAAATGCAATTTTAATCTTAATTTTCTTTATTTATGTCCTCCATCATGAGAAAAATTCTACAAATGCTATGTTAAAAACACCAGAAACACAAGTGGAGTGGGTATTTAAAGGCCCAAACCAGTAAATAAGCTTGATTACATCTGAGAATTAAAAAAAAAGAAAATCAAGTATTAAAAGTGAAAACAAGTTTTTTGGAAAATAGCTGCACAGACTATAGAAAGTTTTCAAAAAAGGAATAAATATTCCAGGTTGTAATGTCTTTACATGACATTTTCTAAAACAAGCACCAATCAAAAGTGTTTCAAGAGTGAAGATCACTCAGAATCCCATTTGCATTTAAGAGTGAATAAAAATGTAGAACTTAAAGGAACAAGGCTGGCCATATTAATGTACAAAAGATATTAATGCTGTTTTTGAAAATCCGTATTTATTGGTATATTTGCATATTTTAAGGAAACATGAAAGTAATTTTGTCAAACATAAAGGTGAGCATACAAAGAGACTCTCAAATTTCCCCATCTTTCCAATTCGACACACACAAGCAGACAAAAACATTTCGATCATCCCATTAAGATTCAAAAGAGACAAATGAGGACCATTCATTTGTCCAGCTGTCCAGGTAACTAAGTATCTTTGCAGGAATCAGGATTAAGTTGTCTTACTCACACACGAGGCTTATGTAAAGCTGATCCAGGGTGCATGTCACAATGCATGAGAGTGATTTAGCAGGCTGCAGCACTGCTACGCTGGCACCTCTTCCCAAACAGCAAAAACAACACAGAATCTCGATAATAATGACAAACTTTTGCAGAAACCCAAAGGTCAGCAGGTCACACTTGATCCTGCATGCAGCAGGAAAGCAGAACAGCTCGCTGCTCAAGAGCTCTTAAGCCCCAGTTTGACCTTTTTAACTGTAATTAGAACCCTAAAAGCTCCCCATTAGGCATCATAATTGCTTAGTTAGACCTAACTTGGTTAGGTTTAGGAAAATTTCATAGTGAGCAGTAAAGCTACCCTTTTATACAAAGGTAACTTATATACCACCAATATCAGCAGTATATCCCATTTGCCAAAGGATGATGGTGATAGGTTTGCTTAACCTTTCCTTGACTTAACCTTTACCTGACCCACTAGCTACTATCATGTTTATTTGTAGAAAAAATACCTTAACCCATCCCTTTCCAGCTTGAAATTTTAATTGCTAAAAGGTCTGCGCAATTCAAAAAGTGACCTTTTTTTAATCTGTGTTTTTATATGAGCTGTACACCAGTAGGGTGCAAAAATCGTTTTATGGGTCATTTTCGACCCATGAATTATAAAAGCATTTGAACATCAGAAAAAAGTTCAGAGGCTACACACAAACTCACTAATTCACAGATACACCCACACAGACGCACAGGGACGCTGCCCATGAGAGGCCATACGAGACAAAATACATCGCACAAACTCTGCTATACTCCTACACACATCCTACCAAACTCTTGAGCTACACACCATCCTCGGCAGAAAGCGTTCAAGCGGCCACTTCCAATGAAAGTAAAATACATACATGGATGATTCAGGCTTCCGCGTTCAACCTCTCGTCTAAACGCGTAACAATTTTACGATTGTTTTTGGGCTCTACATGCTAAACACGTGAACATTGAAAGTGTAATAATGCTCACTGACGATCGTCTTTTTGTATTTTATCACAATAAATAAGAGAAATTATAACTTGTGGAATTCATAAGTAACATGTTGTTTCATCCAACACAATAGATTTTAGTTTTAAAATTGAAATAAGCTACTTTATTTTAGACCTTTGGTAGGACGGGGGATTTTTGACCCCTAGGACAAGGGGAGCAAACAGGATCACACAAAGGTTAAAGTTAAAAAAAAAAAGGAACTAATTAGACAAACGCTGTGTTTTCACTCTTTGTTTGAATCAAAGGAAGACAAAGATTTAAATAAAAAAAATAATCAATTTAAACATTTATGGGGGAAAAACTGTTAGAAAAAGCAGATTTTAAAAAGTCTTCCACTCTCACAATCTTAACCTGCTACAAAACAAACCAAAAAACAGAGAGACTTTTTTTGATATGCACACATTTCCACTATAGATCAATCAGTTTTGAGCATGGTTGTACAGCTCTTTGTTTAGTACATCAGATGACGGCCAAACAATCACATCCGAGGAATTGAGGAGGCACAAAGGAGGCTCCAGAAATTCCTTTAGCAGAGGAGAAGAAGCTCCCAGCAGTCTGCCTGACTCCATGACTCAATAGATTCCAGAGTCATCCCGAATGCACAGTGCATTTAGATGTATGCGCACGCGCTCAAGCAAGCCCCCTCCACATGGAGGAAATCAATTGCAAAGCCCTTTATGTAAATGAGAAAAGGGCTGGAGTCTGCATTCATGGAGATGCTGTCTGACATCCATTCAGGGGGAGGCGGGGAGAAAAATGATCTTAGAGGTGAGAAACATCGCAAGATTTTTTTTTTTTTTTGCCTGCATTTCCTGGATATTTGTGATGATTAAAAGATGATTTTATGACCAACTCCTGAAATAGACCGACTCAGTTAAGCATGAAAATGTTCACCACACCAATGACAAAGGCAAAAATCTTTGTGATTTTATGTGTTTATATGACTCAGCACCTGTGTGGTCATCCCTCACACTTCTATCACTAAAATCTTAAATCTATAAACATTTTCCCTACAAAGTAAAGAAATCTGGATGTTATATCTCTCTGCATTATAAATTCACATTGCAGCAAATGCATTGGCTGAAGCTCCTCAGTTGTTCAATGCAGTCATTGTTCATTTCCATAAACCAAATAAAAATCGGACTGATGACAATTAGGTCAATCAGGAGGTCTTCTCCACCTTGGAGATTAGGTTGCCAGATCTGTTGCTTAGCTGAGACTAATTCCGCAGCCTGTCTGAAGCCCGGCCGGACACCACAGCTCAGCCAGCAGCACGCACAAGAACCAAGACCCGGTTCTGCTGGACACGAACAATGCGTCTGTCCTCCATCCCCTCTCTGAAGGAGGGCACCTCATCATGTCAGCTCCACTGCAGCCTCCTCTGGCTGCTGCGCGCCTTCCGGGATCCTCTCTACAGCAGCGCCTGGAGCTCACCGGTCCTCTCCTCTGCGGGGCCCTGGAGTCTGAACAACTGCAGGAGAAAATAAAAGACGAGAAAATGCTTTACCTGTTCGCTGCTGCAGCGTCTTTCAGTCCAACTCCGCGTCTGTCGGACCCAGCAGCGCCGCATGCAGCCTGCTGGTACCGTAATGACGGGAACGTCTGCGCGCAGAGACCTGATGGAAACAAGGCTTTACGGTATTGAGGAGAACTGGTTTCCTACAAGGGATTTATAACTCTGATTTTTTTTTAAAAAAAAACGCTTAGATAAAAGAAAAAATACAACATTCAGAAGATAATAACCTTAAAAGTTAAAACCACACATTTGGGTGAAAGCCTGCTGAAATAAAAGTATTCAGGTGCTTTTTTTGGTCTTTTTTCATTTTTGTATTTGTTTCTTTTTATTTATTACAATTAAGGCCTTTAATGGACGTTGACATATACTGTGTGTTTAGACAAAAAAGTGCTGAATAGATAAAGTTGGATTGATTAAAATATGTGAAATGTGTATTTTTTTTAGCTAATTTGTGTTCTATTTTTTTCAGCTTTTTTTCTGTTTGCAAAAACTGTTCTAGATTTATGACCATGGCTTCACTCACATTATAGGATTAGTTTATTTTACTTAGTTAATTTCTGCTCATCCCAGATTTTACACGTTTTAACATTTAGAACTTTTTTTCCTCTGCAAATCTCTAAATTAATAAAGACTTGTTAGAGTTTTTTTCTCAGCTCCTTTTAAAGTCCTTAACTTTCCACCCAAACCAAACTTAACATTTCATCTTCCTATTGAAAAATATAAGATAGAAATGCATGAGCTAATTTTAAAACAGAACTCTCTGTATGGAGTTCTAAGTAACTTGTTTTTTACACATGTAAAAAATACTGTTTCAGTCCCTAGAAGAAAACAGTATACATTTCAATAGTTTTCAATTTTTCTAACCCTAAAAAAGTAAAAGTACAGATACATTTTAAAAAAGCTTTTAAAAATTTGCTAAGAAATTCTGTATGAATATATGGCCAAAAAGGGCAGCAACTCATAGAGCTAACTATTCATCATGTAATAGGCTAATGGGCAGCAAAGTTAAAATATTTACTTCTGTCAGAATTGTTAATTTCTTCAAACACAATTTAAACATGTCATAATAGGAGATAGATATAGATATATATATATATATACACCAGCATGTGCATTGAGAGAAAGCGAAACATAATCATATTTTTTCTGCAAGGGCTCCCTCTAAAGTCCATCTGCTGTAATTACATCCTTCCGGCAAAATTACTGCATAATCACCACAACAGCTACAAAAAAAAGCATTATTTTTGGTTTTAGTATTGCCAAAAAAAGACTTCATTTTTTAAATTTCCCTCGAGAAACAGAAAAATGTACACTTGAATTTAGAAGCAAAACTTTTTTAAAGATGAAATTGAAGCTTCACAAATCGCAGCATCTTTTTTACCTATTACTGTTGTAATCTTAAGAATTAACTAATCTAAATGACTTTCTAATTTTAAACTGTAAACATTAAAGTGACAAAGACATAAATGACATGATGAGCTTGGCCAACATCTGCACATTCTGGGAGAAATTCTTAGAAAATGTTCCAGGTTAAATTCAGGATTAAAGTTCAAGAATGTGGCTGCATTGTGACCTTAAAAGTCCTTACTTTGATAATTTGTTTAATTATTAAAAATGATTTTTTTTAAAAAACACCTATTAAAAATAATTTGAGTTGGAGTGAAAGGGCAGAGTCTAACATGTTCACATTTTATTTTCTTTAAGGTTTTAATCCCTTGCAAATTCTGAACTACATAACTTAGTGACAAAAGCTTACAAGTAACCTGCAAAATCTTGAGTTTCTTAAAAAAAAAAAAAAAAAAAAGAATTTACTTTAATTTCTATTGAAAATGAGGATTTAAGCACCAAGAGAATTCTGCTCATACCTTGGTTAAAAAACATAAAAATTGCTTGTTTTATTAGAGCACAATGAAAAAAAAAAACCACAATGACATAAAAAGGATTTGAAAACTAAGCGCATGCACATAAACAAATGCATCTTTTAAAATGTATCCACAGATAAATACATTTTTAAGGCAACCAAAGAAAGAAATGTTTGACAAGTTTAAAGTATGTCAACCTGACATTGCTGAGGAGTTGCCCAATCACGACAGCTAACATGTGATTTTTGAATTACAAAAAGACCTAAAAAAATAAATAAATAAAAGTGTAGCTAAAGACAAATAGCTCAGCTAAAACAATAGCACAGTGCCTCTGAATAAAAAAGGTGATATTAGCATCAAATAAATGTTGTTGAATTTTATGCAAATATTTCAAATCCAAGCGCTCATGTAAAAAGACAGCTGCTATGCTCTTTGTCCACGAGGGGGCAGTGTTGTACAAGCTGACAGGAAGACTTGAGGTAGGGAGAGATGGGGCCTGCAGCATTTGATAAATGAGAGGATGAGGTTGAAACTGTCCATCCTGGTGGAGTCTCGCGTTCAGCAAGAAGGCGAACGTACTCTGCTTCAGTTAAGGGGAAGAGTCGGGGCTCCCAAGGTGTCTGTTGATGCAGAATGAAGAAGGAATAGCATGCAGTTTTCATCTTCATTTGACAAAAAAAAACTTTTTTAAAGTCATTCTAAATTGATTTCATGATAAACTAATGCAGATTTAGCTGTTAAAGCCACATTTTTTTGCATTGGCTTTAAATGTCAGGTTGAGTTTGGAGCTTCTTTAAGAAATAGCAGGTGGCTTCTTATAGGTCTAAAATGAGTGCAAAGCAGTGAGGTTGAGCATATCATTGTAGAGAAAGCTGATGTGGAAAGTGGTGTAGTGGTGACTCATTCCCTCTCCAATCAAAGTAAAGAGCCGGAGAGTACCCCAATTACAGAAACATTCCAAGATATAAGTGGAGACAAGCATCTGTGTAGGGTCTCAAGAGCTCATCTGGGATTTATAGCACACACCAGCTGAATGCAAAGCAACCATTGCTTGGTCCTCAACTAAATTTAACTAGTTTATATTCTTCTACTCGCTCTGTGATGGTCTGGTGAACTGTTCAGCATGTACCCTGCAGGATTCAGCATCCCCATTTTTTTTCTTGTTGTGATGCTGCTTCCTTAACTTGGTGGTAATTTAAGAAATAATCTAAATAAAATATTTAATCGGAAATGAATCACAGTATTATGAAACTGGTGAGAATTATTCTGAATGTGTGCTGTTATTCCATGTTTTTTGTTGTTGTTTTTTTAACCTTAATAGCTTTGAGACAAACTTTGAAAAAAGAAGGATGGAAAAATTTGGAACATTTATGCCAGTGATTCTACAAAAATGAGAACAAGGTTTATACATTTTAGAAATTGAAAAGTCCATTCCAATAAAAATCCTGTTTTTGGTGTTTTCAACAAATTCTTGTGGCCTCTTTCTCATCATAGAGGACATATCTAGAGAAAATTAGGATTCAAGTAGCATTTCCGAGTATTTCTTATTGAAATCGTTGCCCTGGGAGATGATCCCTCCTTCAAGTGGACTTCCCTGAGGTTTTTTTTTCTTTTTCCCCGGAATCTGGTTTTTTAGGAGTTTTTCCTCACCGAGAATGAGGGTCTAATGGTAGGGATGCCAGGTTAGCTTAGTCTGTTTAGTCTAGTTTAGCAACCAGCTCCTCTTTGTATTTTATGACTGACTTTATGTTTTTGTACAGTTACCGTTGTGAAGCCCATTGAGAGATCTGTGTTGGGATATTGGACTGTTTAAATGAAAATTAAATTGATCTGAATTGAATCAGGAGAAAACGCAAAAATTCTGGTGGAAAAAGCTTGTCAGTGGGACGTAGAAGCTACTGTGGCAAGCCACATGCTCCCTGCTTCCACTCCATTCTGATGCATCCCTTTGCAGTTAAATAGATCCGTGTACGTCTTCGTTTTCCTCGTCTGAGCTGGAATCTGGCTCAAAACTGTACGACTGGATTGTTCAGACGCTGCTCAACATTTTTGTTGCCCTGATAATGTTAGGTTGGGGTTGTAAGATAGCAGGAGAGCGTGGAAATAAATGGATGATGGGAAGTGGGGCACGCTTACTCCGTATCAACAGTACTGCCCACAACTCAGAGGTGAATTTCTAATGAGCTCCTGCCACTCTGCAGAAACTACATCCTATACAATACATTGATTTTGCCTAAAACATCATAATCTTAATAAAAGACCAGTAGGAACACTTTTAAAATAGATCAAAAAGATGGTCAGAGCAAGACTTTAAATTGTCTCTTAAAACAATAAATTGATGTGTCAATTTAGACCCTGGATTCAGGACTACATTCCTAGAATTTGTGCAAATAGATGATCCATTCCTAGCATTGCAGGTGCATTACTTAGAAATACTTTATTGCCTGGTAACTGAAGCGTTTTCACGGCGACATGCAACAATAAGTGACTCATGCATTCATTATTAACACTAGAATTGTAAAGTTGCCTTTTACAGAAGGATGAAAACTCAAAACTATTAGAAATGTAAAAAGAAAATGTCTGATAGGTAACACACGTGCGCAGTTAGGAGGCAAAAGTCTAGTTTTTCCGTGTTTTATAAAAACGTCAAAATGTTCCAGATCGTCTGTCTCCAGAATCAACACATCAGAAAACTCTTGTCTTTGACAATTCAAGCGCTCGCTTCAGGGCCCTGGCTCTTACCGCCCTCTCCTCCAACTGCAACAGTTGATCTAGCTGACCACAGCTCTCCTCTCCTGATGTGCACTTCCCACTCCCACTGCCTGACAACCTGCTGGCAGATCTGGAAGAAGACAAGCAAGTGCACCACTCAAAGCTCTTTAGGCGCTCACTTTCTTTTCTTTCACTGTACTTAGATGCAGAAAAAACAAAACGACTCAGGAACAGCAAAGTCTTTCTGTTAACTAACTTGGAAGAGATGGAGTAAGGTTAGTCAATTAACCACTTCCATTGCGTCCATTCCACTTCCATTCCACAGATGTCTGAGCCGCTGAGTTGCAAGTGCAAATGTGTGTCTGTAAGAATTTACCTTGCAGGACGCCTGCAGCACCAGCGGGATTTCTCTTTCTTCTCCAAAAGCAGGTGCCTCTGGGCAAAGACGTCATCTGTCAGGTTCTCAGTCTACACATCACACACACACACACAGTTGAATATAATCATTAACTTGCACACAAATAAACAATTGGTAAAGACATCACCTGAAGCTTTTCATTATTCTCATCGTTCTCCATCTCCACTCCTGTCAGCGGCTCAATTTGAACTACTCGCCATCTGGAAAGAAGGGGGATTTCTTTGGTGTTTACTACATTTTTGTGAGAACAAAAGTCACAGTTTTGAAATATCTTAAATTCCTAAAAAAAATGTTGGCGTTGCTGCTTTTAACAAAGCAAAACTCCAGTTTTCTTAAACAGGACTCTGCATCACACCTGGGAGTTGGGATTTCTTTGTACTGCAGCTTTTCCAGTCTATAAGAGGAGCCGTGGATGGTCACATCATTAATGTGGTACACAATGTGTCCGTGGTCTTTCCGAAGAAACACCTAGAAGAAGAAGGGTTTGAGTCCGGGTGAAGAAATAAAAATAAAAAAAGTAAACACTGTATTAACAGAATTTCAGGATTTTCCTGTGTTTCAATGTTGAATTTGTGTTAAAAGTGTGGATTCAGTCCTGTGGAAATAAGAAACTGATGAAAATTTTCATTGAATTAATACTTTGGGATTGTCATAAATCCACCAAATGCTGTTTTCTTGCAGTGTATCAGAAAACAAGACAACTTTTAGCTTTTTAAAAATGTTCATCATCATATTGTCCATGTTTTAATACAGGAATACTATCAAAGTCATGGATTAGTTTTGTTTGCATTAACCCATTAACTAACTGCATAAAAGATAGATATGAGTGTGAATAATCCTATTAAAAAGTACAAGCGGTTTTAAGTCAGCGTGTTTCCAAAAATTTGAGGGGGTTAAAGTAGATTTTTAGATTTCCGCGTGGGCTGTTAATGTTGCCGAGCAATTTCATTTCGGCCCCAGCTAATCTCGTGCACGCTGGTCGGTCTCACTCTTTAGACAGATACGTCTATGGGTTTTTCGTATGAAATTTGGAGCTTCGGAATGAGCTGAACTATGTTACCTGGGAGGCCTTGCTGTGTGAAACTTGTGCGTAACTTTCTTCAGGCATGTCATGAGATCCGTCTCCTTGGTAACAGTGATGGTGGAGGACATTCATGTCTTCTGGGAATGAAAAGGTTTTTTGTGTTTTCTTCTTATTAAGGCATTTTACAGGATTTGTTAAACCTGAGAAGCCCTGCAGAGTAATGCTACCTGCTGATTCCTAGTTCTAACTTCTCTAAATTGCATACCTAGATATTAGAAAATGACTTGTTCAGAGTCACACTAGTTCCAACAAAAAATTCATAATAAAGTTTAAAAAAAAGTGGTATATTTCTAAGTCTAAAAGTCATGGTCAGCCTTTCATAAAACTGTTCTTATGCAGCCAAGCAGTAGTTCATACACACCGACTGGCCCACTGATGCATGTTCTCTTTCTCCTCCTCTTCCTCCTGGGTTTACTGGTACGATCCGGAGCGCAGCAGGACAACCTGATGGGAGACAAATCCAAGGTTTTCTTCCTAGGATTTCGCAGGTGGCTCCTGTATTTGTGACCTGAAAAAAAAGTCATTATTTTGTTTCACATTTTGTTTAGGAGCTTTATTCATGCATTCATTTATTCCTTTTCTAAATCTGCTTTGTCCCCTGGGGGTGCAGGAGCCAAGCTCGGCCACTTGTTGGCGAAGGCAGGGTACAACCTGGACAATTCACCAGTCTGTCGCAGGGCTATAGACTTTATTTTTCCTTAAATAATTACCTACTTAACCTATTAGATTATGCATGAGAAAAATCTATAATAGAAAATGTGTATCATTTTATAGAACTTTTTACATTATTTAAAAAAAACAGTTTTTTTAGAGTAAAAATGATCATTTCTTAGTTTTACAGTATGTTTAACAACTTTATCCATGCTTGACAAGGTACCTTTTTAGTTATTTAGGTTACTGAAATAAACTATAATAGAAAATATAAATAATTTTAATGACATTTATTTTTTAAATAGTATAAGAAAAACTATTTTTACAGGAAAAATGTCATTTTTTAGTTTCACATTTTCGCTTTTATTCTATTTTCTCTTCATTATGTGCTTGAATAAGTACTTATTTTACTTAATAAATTATCAAAATAAGTTATAATAGAAAATATTAATCTTTTAAACATTTTTTAATTAATTTACAAACTGTTTTTTGTTTTTCATTTAAAAATGCCTTTTTTAGTAGTTTCATGCTTTGTTTAACAGCTCTTATTGTGTGTTTGAATAAGCACTTTTTTATTTATTAAATAATGTATTTTTTGAATTACCAGATTAACTACACCAGAAAATACTGATCTTTAAAAAAAATAATAATTATAATAATAATTTAAAAAACAGTTTTACAGTAAAGTGATAGAAAAAAGGTAAAAGAAGGTCAAGAACTGACGATCGTTTCCCTTCAGTGAGCACAAGAAAATGCAAAAAAGGAAATAAGATGACGGCCTCTAATACAATATGTCAGTCGTTACAGAGGAGCAGTGCATAGTGGCATTTATTTGTGTCAAATCAATATGAGGAAAAGCAAAAAGCAGGACAGCAAAGTGACACAGAACAGACTGAGAACAGGAGGTAAAGGGATCTTACGGGTCATCGGTGTGGAGCTTCTCCTGTAGCCCAATGGACTGAACACCTCAGCATTGATGACAAGAGGCCTTTGGGACCATTCTTCTCTGAGCATCAGCCGCTGTAACTGGTGACATGCAAAGGAGTCTGGAAGGGGGTTGGACAAAATTAGATAAAAGTCAGAACATTAGTTTTAGCTGAAAAAAGTTGTTTTTTTTAACAGAGAATCTTCCCTGTCTGATCCAAAAAAAGTATAAATATTTATTTTCAAACCCAGTTAGATCCACATTTGAGACCTTAAAATTACACTTTCCTACCAGATGAAGAAGAACAAGTGCTGGAGAAGAAGGTGCTGCTGGAGAGGCCACTGCTGGACCTACAGCTGACATCAGAGGATGAGGCTGCAGGTTCACCAGACGACGCATGGAACCAAGAAAGCAGAGAAGAGGAGAGTCCACAGATGGAGTCCGCTGAACCCTGGAACAACAAAATTAAGAAAACATGACAGAACATGAGACGGATTTAACTCAGATTCTAATTACTTGTTATTTCAGCCTTAGCATTAAACATGAAGCAGTGTTTCAAGCTGTAACATGATTTTTTTTTGTTTGAATCGAGTCCAGAAGAAACTTCTGTTTAATTAATTTGGTTTTCAAACATTGTGCTGTTAAAATTTAAAATCTTAGATTTCTTTTTTGATTTTCCACTTGCAAAATGTGACTTGCACAACAACTTTTAAAGTTTTACTCTACAAAAATGTGTAAATTCTTTTAATTTTGTGGTGATAAAAGTAAACTTCAAGGAGTCTGTGCTTTTTAAATGAACTAGTCTTCAGCAATTCTGTAAAGGAAATCTTTTTTAACCCCTTTTTATAAAGTGGGTTTGATGAGCCACATGTACATTGTTATCAAACTCATTTCAAGCATTTTTTTAAAAAATAAAAGCGCTTTGTGTTTATAAAAATATGAATAAAGTACAGTTTAGCAAAAGCACTAAAACGCAAGCTTACCTGTAGAACGAAGTCCTTTTCAGAATTAAAGGTGAACAATTTACGCTTGTACAAAGCGACTGCAGGTCGCGTTCGAGCGCAAGATGGGACAAGTTTGACAGGCCTTGGAGTCAGCAGTCTCCTCCTATAGCTCTCGGAGCGACCACTGCAGGAACGAGACCTGAGAAAATTAAGACAATGTCTGGGTCACAACTCAGGCATAAAATAAAAAAAGGGTTTGATCCCCTAACAAATAACATGCACTTACACCTGTAATAAAACCATGTCAAAGGAACATTACCAAAGCTGGAAAGAAGTTACAGAAAATCAACACAATAAACCACTATTTAACTAAGAATTACTTCTCCTGACACTGATAATTGTTTTACTACATCAGAATGAGCAGGCAGCCTGCGGCTGCCCATTGTATTCACAACTACGTTCTTTTTCAAACAGTATTTTTCTGTCTGCTCCTGATTCACAGTGATTTGAATAAATAAAATTACAAGCTCAATTTTCTATAAATTTGTCCTCCATCAAGAGAAAAATGCCACAAGAAGATGTTAAAAACCCCAAAAACCATTTTTATCGGCGTGTGTCTTTAAGATCAAAGCAGATCAGAGGGAAGTGAACATTTCTTCACTGCAGTCTAGTACAAAACATCCTTGCTTGTGCAATGCCTATGTTTAAATTGTACATAGCCCTTGTTTAAATAAAAATAAGTAAAAATATAAATTGCAAGTGGATTAGATGCTGTGCTCAAGGGCAGATTAGCAAACAGGAACCTTAATTATGCTTGTAAATGCGAATTGAACTGGCCACTGCTTGATGGCCTAGTGTGTCAACTATTGTTGTATTGTGGGGTTGCACTAAAATGTTGTACTATAACTATTTCTATAATTTTACAAAACAAGCAGGCTGATAGCGACTGCAAACTAGACAGTGAAACGATTTGTGAACAATAAGATATGCTTCATCAGATTTCCTTTCACAGACTTCAAGAAGACAAAGACTCCATGATTCACTGGAGAGGCAATCGAGAAAGTCCTGGAAGATAACAAACCTTTTAAAGGAGCTCGACCCCATCGGAGTCGGGTTTTGTTTCGAGAGAGGAGAACAGTTGGGAGGAGGCAACAGACTTTTCACAATCTGGCTCAGCTGGGCACTCTGAAAAACAAACAAAAAAACAGATGAAAACAAGACTTGAACAAAACCTGAAGTTTGAAATACAACAAAAACATGTTTATGCAGCTCAGAAAACCTGTACTGTATCTCCCACTTTTGTTTTTAGACCACCTCATACAACTTTAGTACATGGCGAGCGGCGGGTTAAACTCTCCCCTCATGCAAAAAACATGGCATAAAATTATGTTTTCTAACATTTACATTTACGCTTAGCTTGTAAAACCGTTAAACATGCTCGCCATGATAAATTTGCATCCCCCAAATGATTAGTGGGGTCTTTTTCTCTGAGTTTCTTATAGCATCTTATATCATTAACCAGCAGAAATCAACTCATTTTGCTGCTTCTTGTTGCAATAAAAGGTTAGCAGCATGGTGTTAAATCTTTTAAACCGTTACTGGGATAAAACATTTTACCTCCTGCACTTGTCATGCACCATAAGGAACTAGGACTGACTCTGACATTAACACTGTGTGGAATTTCCAAATTCATACCTGTCTCTCTATGCTGCACAATAGGCGTGTGGGGCTGCAGGGCTCTGCGTCAGAATCTGATGCAGTGCAGGAAAACCCGGTTCTGTTCCTCATCAGGGTGTGCTGAACCCGCCTGATGGTCAGAGGCCGGGATTCTGCAAGAACCACCTTTGCCTTAGACAGATAAATAGAGGAAGTGGATTAGAAAGGGCAGATCCAACAATCATTGATGCTTCTGCACTACAACTGTTTGCTTCTTCAGTGGAGCATCAGTGGTTATGGACTTTTTTTATTTCAAAAAATCATCCCTGGTTCCACTCTATATCTCACACTTTGAATCTTCATCATCACGTGTCATTCAACCATCCGGTTTGGCTTAAATTTAGCTTTACGGAGCTGTTTATTCCTGTCAGTGTGCCTCATCCGTCACTGTGCTTCAGGAATCCATGGTGGTCGGCTGTTTTGGTTCCCAGCCCATCTTTAAGTCTGGTCATTCTGTGTCATATCATCCATGTTTAATAAAGTGACAGGGAAAAACTCCATAAAACTAAATGATTTTTCCCTCACTATATTGTAGTTCACCTTTCGTGGTCTCACTGTTTTGTGGATTTTCTTCAGGCTGACTTTGCATCCCTGCTTTTCATAACAGTGCACTGTGTTCTTTGTTCTGTTTGGCTGTAGACCTTACCAATCAAAGTCCAGATTTTAAAAAGGTTTTTTTTTTTGTCACAATCTTTGCCAGTTTTGTAAAGTGTCATGAGATTTTTATTTCAGCTAAAGCTACAAAAGTGAATAGCAATTATTGGGCAGAAATTTTAAGTTTGAAAAAAAGAAAAAAACTAAAGGTCATCCACTAGATTTCATTTTTAAAAAAGTAAATGTATAAGAATAAGATATAGATGTGAAAGAAAATGGTTACTTTTTAAACTTTGTAGGTGTGTTTTTGATTCATTTTCTTAGTCCTAGCAGAGTTGTGTGGTGTTTTCTTCTATCACTGTAGATTTTCTTAAATGTTCAAAGTATTGCACTTTTTTACTGCAAACTATTTGATCCTTGCAAAGATTTAAAATCTCGCTTTTAGAAATTTTACCAAGGTTGAAGTTGTTTGAACTTATTTTTGCTCTACACCTTTCCAAGCTTTTCTCAAACTCAACTAAAAATGTTTTTCTCATTAAGACCCAAGATGTAAAAATAAGTGAATTATTGTTAAAATCAGTCCAAATCGTTTTGCTCCAAACTATGGATTATAAACAAATCTTGACTTAAGACTAAAAAAAACTCCAATTGCACTGTCATTTTTGGTTCAATTTAATGGGTGTCATTTTAACTTTACATACATGTTAGACTGGAATTCATTGTTCTTACTTTGGAAACAAAAATGCAGATTTATATTGTATGAATAAGTGTTAGTTTTGGATTTTATGAGGATTTATTAAAATGAGCCAACTTGTACTAAGACAATATTCTCTTTTAGTTCAAAAATGAGTTATTTTTATGTATTACACTAGTTTTAGTCACCTTAATCAAAATGAAAATGCAAAGCATTTGCTTAGAACTAGCAAACTGTGTAGTGACTGTGACTTACATTCATGCTTTGTTTGAACTTCACCAAAGCATCTGACTCCTATTTCTTTAAATGATTTCTTGGGGGACATTTTCATCAAAATGTTATCATTAATGTTGTGAACAGATGTTGCCTATAGTTTTACATGCCTTGGTAGAGCGTAGATGCTTCTGCAGCTCATCCATTTGTTGGATCCTTCCTTTGAGTTCAGCGAGACGCAGTTGTAGCCATCTCCACCTGCTGCTCAGTTCTGCTCTCTCCTCCAGCCACTGCATCTCCCAGCTGCTGCCAGCAGAGTGTATGGGATGACATGTACAATTATCTTCAGACTTCTCTGCTTTTTCTCTACTATTGATACTTCTGTGAAGCACCAGCTGTATTATATAAAAGATACATAAAATTAAAAAAGAGCATAAAACCAAGTATGATTTATAGACTTTAGGTAACGGCAGGTAAAGCCTTCTTTTTTTTGAGATTTTAAAGATTACTGAGCCTCCCTAGTGTCTATAAGAATGGACTGTTTAGCTAATTAATCAATTCTTAGATTTTTGCTACTAAAATAATCCTTTAAGCATAACAAAACAATCAGAATTCAACTGATGTGTGATCTCATGAAGTGTGTTCATCTGTCATGTCTTAATATAAACCCATTTCATAGGCATTAAAGGGGTTTATTCAGCATAGATCAATGTATCGCAGCTCCTTCTGACTGTATGAAAAAAGGATTCTAAGAATATTTGCCAGAGATCAACTGGATTAAAGAGCTAGAGGACAAAGGGAGGGATATTTAGTCTTTCTACATCATAGTGTATGAGTTACATGGTCAAAATTATCACATCTTTTTTCCTAGAATATTTACTACAAAGTTCTGGTTAGGTAAATGTTTATCTGCAGGATAGAAGGGTTTGAGAGTCTATCTTTTCAAAAATCCTCCCTAAATTTAGATCATTTCGGAATTCAAACATGAGGACAACCCAGACATACAGGGATATATATTCAGTACTTAAAGATGATGAAAACTTTTTTATATAGAGATATAAAAAAGAGTCTGTTATTAATGTTATTATTATGTTAAAAAAATCTTTAAATAAATAATTAGAAAAAACAAATTCATTAAAAAAACATATATATTTTTTTTAAATTGAAGCTTTTTAGTTGGTTTTAGCTCATAGCAACTATTTTATTTTCTGTTCGCCCGGAGGTGACGAGCAGGTCTTTGTTTTTTTTTAGAAGAAAATGCAAAAGTTAACTGTTGGATATCCTTGGCAACTGAGTTTTTTTTTGTTAACCACGCCCACAATCCTAATAAGTTCATATCACATGTCACATCATGTCATTCAGCCCAAGCCAACAATTTATTACATTTTCAAATTAGTCTGGTAAAAAATCTGCGAGCAACAGATGAACGCCTGTTTTGTGAGCTCGCCACGCTAACGCTGTTCAAAATCTACAAACTTTGAAACATTTTTTCCCAACCAATAGCTTATTTTTCCCCAATGATGCTCGAGGAGTATCAAAATCCAAGGAGGAGTCGACATTTGCAGAAGGTTTCAAGGGTGTTTTTTTTTTTAAGGAAAATTCAAGATGGCAGCCTCTTGGTCAAATGTCAACAAAACTTCGATGGTGGTTGCAGACTTAAGCTGGAGGAGTTTGGTTGAACAAAAAAGAAAAATCACAAAATTTCACGTTTTGCCACAAGTTGGCTGCTAAGCCATAAGTCCTTTGGCCATCCCAAAAAATAATTTAAAACACTTCCTTTGGAAGTTTCAAATTCATTTTTGCCAGGTACTAGGTGCATGCAAATATTGCTTTGTTTTTTAGAAATGTGGCGAAGGGAAAATGTTTGCTCAAACGTGCAGAAAGAAAGAAGAGTTGCAAAAACAATAGGATCCCTGCAGACCAGCACTACTACAAGACATAAAAAAGCACAAAAAGTTCTCCTAGCTTGTGGGATAAAATAAAAACTCTGTTTGTTTTGGTCTTAGCTTAACTTCAATTTATGTTCAAGTTTTTAAAAGACTAAATAAATACAGATGCTAGAAAAATACAAAAAAGGACAGTTTTTTTTATACTGAAGGGGATAATGAATCATGCTTTCCCTTTAAAGGGGAAACTGAGAGGAAAAACTGCTATAAAATCTCCCTAACTGGTGAAGCAGCTGGAATTGTTATGAAAAGCACGAGAAAGAGTTGGACAAAAGACAGACAGGAAGGAGACTGAAGCTGGCCAAAGGTGGAAAAACACAGGAATCTTTTCTAGATGACACATACAAAATGCTGTCCTTAGCCATTAAGAAATTAGAGTATAAAAAAAACTGTTTTAAACCAATTTAAACTGAACATTTTTAAGAATTGTTTAGGAATTGTAAAAATCTCTCACAGATGTGAATCCTCCTCATCTGAGCTGCTGCTGATCGTAGCCTCGGAGTCCAGGCCTTCCTGCAGGCCTCTCAGCACCACCTGGGTGGATTGAACAAACTCCCTGACCCCCATCAGGGAAGGTGAAGGAGCTGACAAGTCTTCCCAGGAAAAATGAGGATTACTGCATTCTTGCAGAGGAGCCATAGCACCGTGTTCATAGCCATGGAGGAGAACTCCAAGTTTCTCATGCAGTCCATCCGGCTGTCGGCTGCAGTGAAGGGAGGCATGCATTCTCCCTTGTGATCCACAAACTTGGCTTTGTAGCTGAACCTGCTGATGTTTAACCTCCACCAGTTTGTTAGGATCTATCCCATCAGGAACAGGTGGACATTCAGGAACTTCTTTGTGTGTTGCTAAAGGTCGGGTTTCAAACAAGAGAGGGGCACCCCAAGATTTTGGAGAAATCCTCATAAGAGAAGGAGAGGAGTCACGCACCTCTCCATTATCAGACACCAACTCAGGTTTTTGTTCTTGCAGCAGATGAGAGTTTTGGCCATTGTGCTCTGATACAGGGACCAAAAACATGTCAGATACAACTGGAAAGAAGCTGACAGGAGAGCCCGGGCAGGTTGTTTCAGCCTGGCTGGGGTTCAGTAGAGTGTTTAAAGGACTTAAGGAGATACAGGAGTCCAGAAAGCCAAATGAGCAAAGGTCTACTGAGAGTTTCTGGAGGTCGCTGTAATCTGTGGATCTCATGTGAGAAGGCTCCACATCATTAGGGCACATGTCTGAGTCCTCTCTGACAAAGACAGGATCCGGGGACAAATGGATCCTGGAGTTTGTCTTCATCCTCAGGGCATGAAGGTCAAAGCAGGTCAAGCAGAAGACCTCACAGGCTGGGGATTTTTGACAAATATGATCAATTTAAATGCAAGGAAATTCAATTTTATGAAATAACAATTTTAACACTTATCCCTTATAATATGCACCAAAAAAAATATGTTTTGTTCTTAGCCGTTTGCATTTAAGTTGTATTGCTTCACTAATTAACCGTTGCCTTAACGCAACAGTGGATTTCAAAATAAAAGTCAAATTTATAAACCCACTCTTTTACATGTCAGACGGACCTCAAGCCAAACCGTAAACTATGTTTAATAATTCATTTCATGTAAATGAAATATAAGAGAGCGTATACTTGATCTCAACAACATTTAAAACTCTGAAATCTTCAGCACTCACCTGACCGCTGAGGTGAGAACGTCCTCTCGATGCGTGGATGTAATTTTTCCGAGCTTTCATAAATCAGGACCGCTCTTTCTGACAGGCTACAGTTTCTAACTAACAGAGCAACATTTGTCCGCGTCTTCAGCCTATTAACCCCCACTAACGGTTGCTGAGATGCCCCACATCTCCGCCTCTTTCTCCCACCAACTGCCGACAAACCGAACACCCTACTCGGAATGTTCAAGGGATGGGCTGAACTGCTGATGCATTCAGGGACTCCTGAAAAGCTCAGAATTTCCATGCACCCTGTAAAAATACAATTTTTTTAAACTTGTCTGAAGATATCTAGTACTAACAATTTCATAAAGCAATTTCTGACGTTTAATATAATTCTGGGGTAAATATTTGATAATTTTTTTCAAAGATAATATTGACCTACTGGCCAAAATTCTAATTATGTCCTTTTAAGCAAATAACTGCTTTGTTACTTACATGCGTTCTCTAAAGAATTTAATACTCAAAGAAAAGTCATTTGATGAGAACTTAATGAAAATTATGGGGTTTGCATTTTTTTAAATGCACATTTCAAGTTTTTTTGTGTTTTAGAAAATGGTACATTCCACTTCAAACTCTAAACATGAAATGCTGCATCCTATGAAGAGGCTGGTATTCATGCAAATATCCAGCTGCAGACTTAGAATCCTTTGGTCTGTTGAGTTTCTACCAGGACACAAACATCAAGAAAACGTCAAAAAAGGAAAAAAAAAAACTTTGAATGCAATCCCAATTTTACAGGATGCTTTAGGGACCCTTAAAAAAAACACAACTTCCACCTTTGGTCATCTCTTGCACTGATGATCCATAATCCAACACACCATGAGTTTTGTCAACACTTCAAAATTCAATCATTGAGAAAATCAAAATTAAAAAAAAGATTGTGTTTGATTCTTTTATTTAAATAACCCCGTCTGACTAAAACGCCAGAATCAACATGCCTCATAAACATCTCACAAAACTCATAAAAATATTGCTTCATTACACAAATAGCTAATTACATCCTGATTAGACAGATGACTATTGTTTTACAAGCACACAAACACACACGCAGGCACAAAACCAGCATGTATGAATACCATAAATCATTCTTGCGTCAAAGGGAATAAATAACAGTTGTGTCACGTTACTTGTTGAACCATGACTGTGCATTTTTCAGTGGTCTTTTTCAGATGATCATTTCTGTAAATGTTTTCAGATCAGAGCATTGTTATAGTGATGGAGGAGCAAAGCATCAAATGTTACTGATGTGTACTGCATATTGTGTTTTCCCATGCTGTACTACTCTAGTAAAGGTATGTTTGAACACAGAGCTGAGTAACATTAATGGATTTACATTCTTCAAAACAACCAAAGGCATCCAAACACACTGAAAAGGTCACAAAGAAGCACCTCCTCTTTTTCCTGATTTCAAATGCCTACATGTGGTTTTAAAAAACAGTGCAAGTCACACACAAACATGAGTGCGCATGAAACCATCACAACGACTGTCAATGTGGCAGCAGGGGTCTGAGAGAGGGAATCCTCACTCAGAAGTAGTCCCTTCGTCTGGAGTCGTCGCTGGTGAAGGAAGGGTTCCACTGGGCGGGGTAGATGCACGAGTGGCGAGATCCCGGCAGGCCTGTGAACGGGTACAGACCGTTTCTGTCCAGGTCGGAGTTCCGCAAGGCGGGCTTAAAGAAAAAACAGAAAGGAAGTTAAGGGCTGGGGGTCCAAAAGGTAAATGTTTCTATTATCTGTTTAATAGAATTATCAACATAATTAATTTGATTGTAATATGCACGTTTAAAATCCTTTCAGTTTAAAGACCCAACTCTAATGAAAATTGTGATTACTAACAAAGTGTTGCAATTTGGCACAAGGGTGTCTTTCTCTGCATCAGAACCAGTTGAAACTAGATTAATTGCATAAATTCTCAAAGAGAACACAGTAGTTTAAAAAGTGTTGACAGTGGTCCCTTCATGTATCGCGGTTCACTTATTGTGAGTCTCACTATTTCACCGATTTTTTCTCTGTGCAATTTTCTATGCTTTTCTCCCTCTCTTTTATTTTTTTACAGCGCACTGTGTTCTGCATCCTGATTGACTGTTGACCTTGTCAATAGACTTTCTGTCTCTTGTGTTGAAACCGTGGAGTTTGCCGAATCACCATACATCTTCTTTGCGAGCAGATCTTTGTTTTCATTCTATAATACTGGACTTGTTTTTTCTATTCAGGTTTGAACTTTGACAGTTTAAACAAGAGAGAAAAGTGTGAAAATGTTTGTGTGTAAAAAGTGAGGGGCTTTACTGCCTTAAAACATCTAGAATCCTTCTTTGCAGATCTTTTAATCATTCTTGTCCCTCTGTAAGCATACTTAATTCAATTTAGGAGAAATATGCTAACGAATGACAGAGTGACTGTTAATCAGCTGCTTTTACTTAATGGCTTTACTACAAATGATGACGAAAAGCTCTACATACAGAGTAGTAAATGTCCGTCATCTGCAGAAGGTTTTTGGTGCTGCCATTCTCCTGCATCTCTATGGTTTCCCGGCCCCATTCCATGGATATTCTGCTGTTCTTCTGGAAATCTGCATATGGGGACATCTGCATGTCTCCACTCCTGAAGATGATTTTGTTGATGTCGTTTTTGTCACTCCTAAGAAATAAAAAAAGAGAAGAAACTTGTAAGAAAAACAGCTTTATTTAAAAATGTCCTATTTTTTTTTAGGATACAAAGATGAGTCAATTTACTTGCAGCAGGTGACAATTAGAGCAATTATAAGAATGAGGAGCAGAGCACCCCCTGCTGGTGACACCACAACTGCAATCAGCTTGTAAACTGCAGAGTTGATGAGAAAAAAAAACAAATTAATTCAATTTCGCACACACAACTATATATGAAATTATAAAAAAAAAAAAAAAACATTTCTAACTAGAATAAAAACAGAGTTATGTTCTACAGACTTACAATTTCCACAGTTAAAGCCACCAAATCCAAACATGCACCTGCAAAGCAGAAACAGCGTTATGTAGGACTTAAGCACTTTCATTTCACATTAAGAAGAAACTATTCAAACTTACGGGACACATGTGCCATTTTCCAGCTTGTAGCCATCCCCACATTCTGGAACAAAATTGTTCCTTTTTAAATTTTTTAGACATCAAAAGTTCTCAAAAATCTCAAATCTACAAATAGTTTGCAGAAAAACTGTGGATGTGTGACATGCTCACCTAAGCAGGACAGGTCGTCAGAGTTGTGCTTGTAATAGCCTTGTAGGCACTGGCAAGAGGCTGTGCCGCTGCTGTCTGAGCAGACGGTGCGCTCCGGATCACAGCGAGTCCCCTGAGCCTGGCACAAACTCTCAGCTGGAACACAGAGAAGCTAATTAATGCAACAAGTGCTTTTACAACTTTGTGAGTATAAAAAAAGCGCAAGTTACTCTTCAGAAAACAGACTTTTATTCCTTCCAGAGCAAATTTCAAAGGTTTTTAACAACAAGATTGTTCAGATTCTTTAACTACTAAACTAAGTGAAGTGTGCCCCCTGGTGGCTGAACAAAAACCCAAACATTTTCTACATGTTACAACTGCTGAAATAGATAAAGAAGGCACCATTTATGCTCAGACATGTTTAAGGCTGACAGACTTACAGTGGTAGGAGAGGCGGTGCTGCAAGAATATTCGGCAGTGGGTCAGAGATGAGCTGCAGTTGTTGAGAGACATCTGGATGCTGTTGAAGACCTCAGTGGTTGTCACATCAGTCGATAGTGAAAACATGTTGACAGCCAAGATTTGCATCCCACCCTGCTCCCTGTGAGAGTAAATCCACATGTTTGGAATCAAGAAAACTTAAGAGGTGTTTCAAAAAGGCGATTATGCCCAAATGAAGAGTTACCATTTGCCGAGCGTGGAGCGGCTGTAACCACGAAGGACGGACAATGACAAATTGAGCTGCGGCGAAGATAAGCATGTTTGTGTATGATTTGCAAACGTGGAAACTTTATAAAGAAATGAATGAAGCTGCATGGATGTCTCACCAGCTGGATGATCTCTCTTTGGAGCTCGTGGACGGCGATGCTCCTGATAGAAGGATCATATCTGTCAAAGCTGAAAGTCCCCAGAAACGTCTTTGCTACAAAAGCAAATGAATGGATGTTTAAGAAGGATCACGTAGTGGAGTCTCGATGGGAATCTCTTTTCTCGTTGCATCACCTCTCGTGCACGAGCGGCCGTCCTCCAGATCAAAGCCGAGCGGGCATTCGCAGCTGAAGGAGCCTCGGGTGTTGATGCAACTGGAGTCAGCGGGGCAGGGCTGCTGCTTACACTCATCCACATCTACAAATAAATACAACAGAAGGCAATTTTGATGAATGAGATTTTTTTTTTAAGATTTGATCCCTCTGCATTCTCCTGATTGTTGTGAGGCAGGAGATAAAAATGATCACCTTGGTTACAAGTGCGTCCTTTCCATCCCTGCTGACAGCGGCAGGTGAACTGATGCCGCTGGGAGCTCTTACACATTCCTCCATTCATGCAGGGGTTTAACACACAGGGGTCTCCTGCAGTTCAGAAAGCAAGCAGAAAAGGCTCTCACCTGACATTTTACCTTCCAATGTTTTTCTTTTAAAATCAAAACTACTAATCTGACTCTTAAGACTGTGAATCAAATGAGTAAGAATGAAAAGTCTTCAAAAATCGAAATCTGAAAAGTGAAGCAGTCAGTCGGCTTTTTGACTTAATTCCAATTTTCTGGCTGACTCCTGTCATCAATTCTGGTGTTTTTTGCCTCTCCGATGAAGCAGCTACTGAAGTGTTAAAGCCTAAATCAGGAGATTTTCTTCTGTGGATCAACATAAGAGGTGCAATGTCACTGGGGAAACATTTTTAGGCAAAATGTAATCAGAAATGGATCTCCTTTGTGATTCATGCTCAAATATTTAGTGAGTACTACCTCAGTTTTACCCCTGGATGTCAGAAGACCTCACTCTCAGCCAAAAATTAATGAACAAATGAAACTAAAGGGCTTCCTTATGGGGGTTAGGGACAAAAATCTTAAGCTTTTTTTAAGTCTTTTTATGAGCTTAGTGAAACAATTTCTTATCTTTCTGTGTACAGTGAATCCTCGTTTATTACAGGGGTAACATTCCATACATAACCCGCAATAGATGAAATCTAAAGCAAGGATCACAGATTTTTTAAAGCTGTAAAACCCCTCATTTTAAATCCAATATTCTCAAACAGAAAACAACATTTTCACACTTTTCTCTCCTGTCTAAAAGCAAAATTTAAACCTTCATAGAAACTACGTCCATTAATTATAGAATGAAGGCATAGATCTAATTACGATCGAGGATTTGTATAAATGTGGAAAGCTGAACAGGAGAAACAGCACAGAGTAGATTGATTGACAAGGTCAACAGCCAATCAAAATGCAGAACACTGTTTAAAAAAAAAATTAAAGTCACTTTTAAAACATTCGCATAAAAGCAAGACTGCAACAGGACCACTTCAGGCCAAGCAGTGACTTTAAATAAGTCCAATTTGAAGAATCCTTTGGTGGCATTATGCAATTTATGCAGGTTAAGGTTAGATATCAGTTGACATAATAATCAAGGTTAAATGAAACTAGAATCAGCGCAGGTCAGTGATGTCCTGATAAGTTTAAATGTTTTTTTTTTTTATACATGAATGATCTGTATTTGCCCGTTTTTCTTTAGCATTCATAAATAAGTCTTTTTTTCTAACACTGCCTTCATCTGTTGGTCAAAGAGTGCTGCTTCAGCAGATATAACTCAACCACTCACTCGGAGGCCCCTTGGTGGGTTGGATGTCAACAGGTGGGGTCATTCCTGCTGCCTTTTTGGCCCCCCTGTCGGTCTGTTTTTGGGTGGTGTGCAAATGTCTGGAGCTCTCCGTTGGCGTGCTGTACGTGGAGGCTGTGGAGACAAACTGAGTGTGAGCAGTGGAGCTCCTGAGAGTTCCTCTGCTTGTTTCAGTTGTCACGGTTGAGGCTTGTGTCGGGAAAGTCATTCCTGTCGCGGGCCTCTGGGTTTGGCCGGGTGATACGTGGTGACCTCTATGTGTCACTGAGGTCTGCGGGGTCAGGGTGTAGGATGTGGGGGAAGGGGAGGTCTGTGGCTGGGTGGTCTTTAGAGGGGACTCTGAAAAATAAGTGCTGGGGGAGACTTTGAACCCTGATAAGGTTGAGAGTGGAGAAAAGCTGGTGGAAGTCAGGAAGGTGGATGTGACCTCAGAAGCTGTGGAGGTGTCTTCCTCTGTTATTTGACTATTAAAGGAAAAACAAATGAAGATGATTTTTAAACAGTTTCTGTTGATTTTTTTGAGCTAAAGAGCTGATATGACGTCTAAAGACAGTCTGCAGAGGTTGAAATGTTTACATTAAAACTGTAACATAACTCATTTAGTCACTAACAGGTAACAAATGGGGTTCTTCTCACCTTTTAGTAACAGTGACAGGTGTTGTAGTGAGGAAGTCTGCGGTAAAAACCAGCGGTGAATCTGTCAGAGGGTTTTCAGCTTCAGTTGCAACAGTTCTGACAGCAGAGGGCGCTGCGGTCAGACCCATTCCCTCACTGGTCTGAAAAAAAGACACTTCACTTCTCCCCTGGTTCCAAGTGCTGGAGCTGTGAACCTCTGTGGAAGGTTGAACACTAGAACCCGAGTCCTGGTTTGGAAGGCCTCCTAAAGGCGAGGTGACTGGAGGAGAGGAAGAAACGGAGAGATGGGAATGCTCCGTGTCCGGCTCTGATCTTCTAAGTGATGATGTGGATCCTGAGATTTCCTGTGATGCTGAAGTACGTTCTTGCTGACTTGCGTTAGCTGGTGCAGATAAACTCGGGGTTCCTCTGGCCCTCACTTGGGTTCCACTGTCTGTAAATGTTTCTATGACTCGCCGCTCCGTTGTTTCTCCTCCATTAGTGCTTGTGGATCCACTTTGAGTGTAAGCAGGCTCTGCAGACCTGGGAGGCATGCCCCAGGTGGAAGGAGGCTGACTGGAGTTGGAGTCCTCAGCTAAGACAGAGGAGGTGCTGTTGTTGTTGGAGGTGGTCACGGAGAGCAGCGTCCTCTCCCCGGCACGAGAGATGGTGGTTGTGTAAGTGCTGTCAGTGCGAAAGGAGGTGCGGCGTGACATCAGAGCAGTGGATGCTCCCTGATGGCTGCTGGTATCCAGTGTGTCCTGAGGAAGACCATCTTCCACAGGAAACGTCCATGACAACACAGAGTGGGGGAGACCTGAAATCCAGTTTGTGTCAGTTAATTCCTTCCAGTATGTGCTGCCACCACTGCTGCTGCTGCTGCTGATGGAATCAGAGGTGAAGGTGGAGGCGAGTGGCTCAGTTGAGAGGTCAGTGGCATCTGGAGATACATTGCTGGTTTCAGTGAATGCTTTTGTCTGCTCAGAGTCTGTAGATTAAAAAGAAAACAGTTAATTCTGTTTTACAATCTGAGCACTTAATTACACTTTGAAAATGAATCAGCAACCATTTGGGGAAATGTGCGAAAGAAAAAAAAATATTTCAGAATAGTAAATAGGTATTTTCCTTTAAAAAAAAGTGTGCATTTCTGATGAACTGCAACAATAATGTGTAAAATGATCACTGTATGAGATTACACTAGATTCAATTTAGAAATGAATGCTTTATAAGCTGCGACCAGCAGAGGGAGCTCTCTAATTTATGTTAAACCTTCATGAGCTGCAGAAAGAGTGTGACCTGAGTTGTTAAAGGTTTAGCTGCCATGACCGGGCAGGGGTTTTGGGTGGGGAGCAACTGGCAGCCAGCTAGTCTACTTTAACAATGGCTTGAAGTCCTAAATATGGAAGTGAGTGTCTCTGCTGGGGATTCGGACATTTCCTTCCTAAAGCTGAGTGAGCACAAGGCTGAGGCAGAACACTGCCACCACGGTTCTGGGTGGGTTTTCCCACTTCTTTTCAACTGGGGGTCAATATTGTCAGGTCACAGTTATTGACTAAACACAAATAGAAATAGAATTTAAAAAGCAGGGGATGTTTTAAAATGTAATGTAGCATTTTAAGGTACAAATAGATTATTCCAATTGTGGTGAATCAGGAGCAGACAAAAAAATACTAAATTAAAAAAGAAAAAAAAAAGGATTTGTGAACAAGAAAATATACTGAGTGAGCCACAAGCCCCTTGCTCCACTTCATTCTGATGCATCTACTTGCAGACAAATATTTCCATGTGCGTCTTTGTTGTCCTTGTCCGAGCTGGCATCTGTCTCAAAACTGTACAGCTGGATAACCCCAATATTGCTCGCCATTTTTAATGTACTGATAATGTTAGCAAGGGGATGTGAACGGCACAATTATAATTGAAAGACAACTGGGAATGCTTATACAATAGATCAAGATGTTCGGAGTGGGACTTTAACTACATGATGGAAGATGCCTTCCAGTATGTACAGCCATGTGAAAAAAATTAGGACACCTTATGACAGCTTGTATATTTTGATTTGATTTGGATACATACACATTTAATATCAATTTGAACATCTCTCAGTGATCCGAGTGATATCACTTGATGTAAAAAAATGTAAGCCTATTTAAACTTTCTATGAAATGTAATTTCAAAAGAATGTAATTTCTGATAATGTTTAAGTTCAGACATTTAAGGGACTGGTGGATGCCACAAAAAAAGTGTCTCAATGACTCAATTTCAGCCAAAGGAGCAACAATAGCTAATAGCAGGCAGGAAGTCCTAACTTTGACCTCAAATAAAGTAGGAATTTCTGTTCATATCTTTTTTTCTCTGAGTAGAATAATAGTAATGTTTTAGTTCCATTTTTATTAAATCACCTTCTTCTTTTTTTTTTAAATAAAATTTTCAAAATAAGATTTTACATTGATATATGCACATTTTTAAGACAAAGCTGATTTTTTAATGAGGGTGTCCTAATTTTTCTTCATGACTGTAGATGACAGCTGTCTGTTCAGCAAAAATGGCTGAATTTTTCAGGACTACAATAAATACTTCTGTCAGAAAAGGCCTCTTCGAGTGTCAAAAGTTTCAAAACTGAAGAATAGGGGTCCACCGTGCATCAGTTATGCATGTGAGGTCTTCTCTAGGATGCTGGGAGCCTCTCAGATTTGTCAGAGCTGTCCTCCAGATTTCGGACACCAGAACTGAGGATGAGTGCCACCAATGGTTACCATCCAAAACTAATAGAATGGAAAGTTTATCTAAGGAACAGTCTGTCCTTTGGGAGTCTTTAAAGACTTTTTTTTTTTTTTATGTCTCTCTGGATCCAGTCCGAGATGCAGAGGTCAGACTAGAATGTGAGGCTGGCAGTAATCGACAGACACTCTCAGCTCTTCTGCTGTTTATCTTTCAGCTGTTAACAGTTTTTCAGTTACATAACCCAAGTTCATGTGACGAGTTCAGCAGATGCATACACTAATTTTCATCAATATCCAAAGCTGTGACATGATTATAAGCTATTGCTGTGATCTTTACAACTGTTACCTGCTCTGACCATTATCTACATCCATGTATTTGATGTGGGTGCAGGGAGGGAGCATCAGTGCTGCCAAACAGGAGCCCTGCTGGAAATGATGACACTGTGCCCTGGCCGGTGTCCCACAAAGAGACACAAATGATGCTATGACATTGTACAAATGGGATGCAAAAAAAAAATGTATCAATGATAAAGCATGCCATTGACATGCTTTTAGCTTTACAAAAAGAATAAACTCAAGTTACAAACACTAATGTGTTTCTTCCCTTTTATACTAATACAGTGAGCGATTGTCATTTTTTAAACTATATACTTTTTATAAGAATCTAAATAGAAAAGTGGAAAAAACATTTATTTAAATGGTCTCATGGCTAATGTGGATCAGCTTGATGGCAGAAATGTGATTTTTCAAAAACAGAATCAAAAGCTTAGTTTCTGCTGGTTTAGTTAATGTTGCCAAGAATAATACCCTTCATTTTCATTCTTTCTTATAAGGGTCTTTTGCAAATAAATTAAGATGTGGTCTGTAGGAGCACGTTTTCAAAATGGAAAAGACACATTGCAAAAAACAAAACAAAAAAAAAGATGTGGTTGTAGTTATGAAAAGGAAACAGTTCTGGACTGTTTTGTTGTCACTAAAGAAAAACTGACTAATTATTGGAATTCTACTAAAATAATCTAAGACTTGCTGTGCTAGTGAACTCGTCTTACCGAAGTCTGCAGAAGTGGCAGCCTCTGGTTCAGCGGACTGTGAGAGCAGCAGGATCCTCTGGGATGGTGATAAACTTTCGCTGGAGAACGACGCTGAAGTCACCCCGTTGTCCGTGTTACTGAGCCCGTCGGTGTTTTCCGAGTGATAAGATCCACCCGTGACCGGGTTTGTGCTGTTGTAATTGGGGGTCCTAGCTCCGAGGGGCCCGGGCAGCTCCAGCAGTAGCACCCACAGCGACACACAGAAGAGGTGGTTCAAGAACCACGCTTCCATTACTTTAAAGACCCCAGGTTATTGTTACCGAGAAAGTCGAGCTGGTGCTAGAGAGTCTCCCGGGGGCACCATGGGAGGAGCCCGCGTGTCTTCAACCAAAGCTCCCCGTTAAATGAACAAATGCAGGGGAAGAGCCCGCGATGCCCCGACTGCTCAAACGGCGGGGAACGGAAGATGACTGAGCCGAGCTTTCTATCACTGCCGTGAAGGCTCAACTCCTCCCCCTCCAGCGCACACCCGTCCCCCAAACGCGCAGCGCAGGCTGCAGGTGTCAAACCCATCCTTATATCATCTATTACATCGACTCCCAGTTTCCATAATATAGTCACGTTCAAAGTTAGCTAAAAACATTTTCATTCGATTATCGTTTTCAAACTTTTTGCTTGAAATTCCACCAAATTCAAAACAACTTAAACGAACACCTGGAACCGAGCTAGCATAGCCGCTAGCTTGAGTGAAGCTAACCTAGTTCACAAGTGTTATTCTACCGAACATTGAAGTTTCATAACCACCAACTTTAGTCTCGTTCAAATTGGTTCAAAAACGCATTAAAAAATGTTTATAAACGAAATCTCAGACGGGAATTGTATCGAGAAATCAAGAAAATCGAGTTCGAGGGCTGGCTAACTAAACTTGGAAAGCAAACGCTGACTTCGAAATATTTGATGAGTTTAACATTTTTACACGTTTTACCAAAAAAAAAAAGATTTGTTTTCAATTTACAATTATATAAAGAAGTTAGAATTATGTTCCCCATATTTTTGTCAGGTCTCATTAACCATTAAAATATGGTTTACATTCAAAACTCAAATCTGTTACTTCAAAGCAATACACATTTTTAAATAGATCTCCCAACAAAACAAAAAGCAAGTTGATCTGCTCTTAGCAAGAAGTTGTATACTTGAAATGTTTTTTTTTGTTGTTGAGCACAAGTCTACCATATACCATCTGTCTGTAGTGCAGGAAGTAGACTAACTGAATACTTCTTCAGAATAAATTGTAACGCTTTAAGTTTACTACCTCTCTTTTAGTACAGACTAAGTGGTAAAAGGCATATACTTAATAGCGCTTTACTACCTCCTTAGAAGGCCCAATGCTCTTTACAGACACAGTCCCATCATGCACACACATTCACACACTGATTGATGGCAGGTCTGCCGCCGAACACTGGCACCAACCTATAACCACCAAGAGCAATGTGGGTATCAGTGTCTTGCCCAAGGACACTTAGACACATGGGCTGGCAAGGAAAAACTGAACCCACAATCTTCTGATAAGAGGTCAACAGCTCTACAAGGCCGCCCCCAAGTATACTTGTTGTACACTTGACTATTTGAAGCAAAAAATTTATTTTAAAAGGGACAATTCTTGCCTTGCGTCATATTTTGTTTTGCATTTAATGATGACATTTGTTCTTGGATCAACAATATTTTTTTAATATTATATTATGTAAGAAAGTTTTTTTCTGTTGTGCTCTTTTAGCAACAGTAGTTTTGCAAAAAGTTTGAACAACACATAAGTCACAGAAAAACAATCTTTCATTTTTATAATGTAATTCATATTTTATTCCATCTATTTTTTAACACGTACAGGGTTCTTCATGCAATACAAGCACCAGTAAAAAGAATATAGCTACAAAAACAGAGATTGTGTTACAAGTCACATTTTAAATTATATAAAATAAATTATGAAGACTTTCTCAGCACCTCCTGCTTTTCTGACGGAAAAGATGAAAAGCAACTGAAAGTCTTGGTTTGTTAGAAGGTGTGCTCTGTGTCCATCCTCAGAAAAAAAAATTGTGACACATTCTTAGGTAGGGTAAGAGGACTTTCGACTGATGTTTGTGTCTGTAACCCTGACAGCATCTGAGTCAGTCAGTTGCCTGCTGGTTGCAGCATATGATCTGTACTCACAAAGGAGGACTGATGAAAGCGGTGGCGCGACGCAAAGTCTATGTTTTCCTCCGTCAGCTGCTTGGTTTTCAGTCCAATTCCAGACAGAGAGGGGGTCAGTACAATTTCATCTTGGGGAGAACTCTTCTTTCTTAAAGGCAAAAAAAAGAAAAAGAAAAAACATCTTAGTTCCAGATGACTAGAATCTAGTTGGTTTACTGATTTAATTGAAAATATTTTTTATTTTTAACATCATGCTAATTTTTCTGCTTACTAAAACATAAAAGTTACAACAACCAATCTGAAAATTTAGTCCCTAGATAAAATAATTAAAATCACATTTTTAGAAGTTTTTTGAGTGACAAATGTAACACTAAGTTGCACAACTAAGACATAAACCTAATGAAAATACACTCAAATAAAGGATTATAAAAGAAACCCAAAAGTAATGGAAACTGAAACAAAAAAATCATCTGAATTAAGTTAATGGTCAATTTGACCTTTCAAATGAAAGTAGCACACTTTATACATGAATAAAAACATAATAATAATTGTTTAGTCTAATAAATACAATTGGATAATGAACAGTTGATATTTAATAAATGTATCAGTTACATTTAAATTGTATTTTTTTTCTTAAGCAGTTATCTAATGTAAATCTTGAACTCTGGCTAAGATAACATGTATTATTATTTCATTTTTAACACAAAACAATGTAAGAAATACAATGATTTTAGAGCTAAAAATAACTTGTTTTGTAAGATAAATTATAACTTTATCATGGTGTTATTTCACCCCCACCCCCCAAAAAAAGAAAAACATTTAGCACTAATCTCAATCTCAGGTTTAAAGTGCTTGGACCAATAAATCAATAAACACAATACCTGTAAAAGCCACTTATTGCTGACTTGACCCACGTGAAAAAACTGAACTGGGATGCAATTCCTGTAATTAAATCAAAGTTAAGTTATTCCATTTTTTGTCTTGAGAGAATTAATTGTTTAAATTTCCCAAACTTTACAGATTCAATAATCCATTTCGGTCTACCTGTGGTATAATATGTAACATTAGTGATTGAAAATGTAAGTGAGGTACCTTTAGGCAGACCAGGACTTGTCTTTCCAATGTAGAAGAAGAGAAGCACTGCCACTAGTATGTTTGCCAAAGCATAAGCCCACTGAATAACAAACATGATCAATGTGGAACTCAGAGCCTGAAATAAAGCACAACAAATGGCTTTAAAGGTTTGGAGTTGCCTTAAACTGTAATCTTTTTTTAATGTGTTTGTCTTCAGTTTTAAAGTTCAGATTGCATGTGTTTTATAATTACCCCAAAGAGAGCAATCCAGTGATTACACAGTTTTGCATAGATGGAATTGTTCATCGGCTGAATTTCAAAGCCCCGGCGTGGTTCTTTACCTTCAGCATCTGTGAGATTTAGCTTCAGTTACTACAAACGGAGAACTTTCTTTGTGTTTGATGGGTGAGCTAAATCACCTGTGCTGCAGTTGTGAGCTTCTGCACACCAATCCTGATCCCGGCTGAACGTTTCTGTGGGGCCTTTGGCTTCTGGTTGTTGTGCAGCCTTCGTCTCTTCCTCACACGGTGAATGAGTTTCTTCCTGCAGTGGCGATGAACATGGCTCACCTTCTTTCCCCTTTGAGAAATCATTAATGTTCAGGTCTAGGCCAAAGCTCTCCATCAGTTTCTGTTTGGTGGTAGCTGCTCTGGACTGAGGTTTGTCTATCTGCTCTTGCCTCAAGAGCATCCCCTCAGCTCCTCCTGACTCAGGTCTGATGACAGGTGGAAAGATCTGGTTCATGTCTCTGGTAAACTCCAACAGAGTACCTTTGCCTTGCGTGCTCCCATAGTTGGGAAGGGCAGATTCAATCAGGGGTCTTGAACTCTGCTTTGTTGACCTTCGTCTGTGTCTTCTTCCAGGACTAGAGGTCTTTCTCCTCTGTTTTCTCTGAAGCCTGAAGGTCATGGCCACACTGAAGTACGAGTAGTCAATGAAGCTGTAGGTGAGCATGAAGTTGATGGTGACAATTGGTGCAAGAACGTTGACCTGGCCAATGAAAACGAAGGCCATGGTCACCAGGCTGGTCAGGATGATGGATGCCACTGGAGTTTTGTTGGGGCCTTTCTGCAAGCAAAACAAGACAACAAAATATGGTTGGTGACTTTTCAAAAGACAAGAATCGCAATGAAGCTGAAAACAAATAAGAAACCATAAAGTAGAAAAACTCATATGAACCAAACAATAAAACATTACTGTCATACCAAAACAAATGGCTTTTGTTAACATTTTAAACCTTTATTGTAAGGTAAAAACACAAAAAACATGAGCGCTGTTCTTCTCAGAAAAATTAAAAAGCAGCTTAATAACATATTACAAGTACCTACATATTACACAACACCTGCTTTTTTTTTAATTCTAGTTGATGTGCAACTCACAAATAGATAGGACACAAATTAAAACATTTTGGTTTAAAGTAAAAAATGACATTAAAATGAAGATATTTGATAATAGATTTTTTAGATTTTTATCTCAAATGACCTCCCTAGTGTAACATAATTTGAAACAAGTAAAAAAAACAAAAAAAACATGCATTCTCAATAAAGTTTAGGTTGGTTTTGCCCTTAAC
Source organism: Adrianichthys oophorus (assembly GCA_036245035.1). Taxonomy (NCBI): domain Eukaryota; kingdom Metazoa; phylum Chordata; class Actinopteri; order Beloniformes; family Adrianichthyidae; genus Adrianichthys; species Adrianichthys oophorus. The sequence continues at coordinate 14,574,097 of BSAI01000005.1, read as the reverse complement.
AACCAATTATGTGAAATAAATGTTTGAAGAATCCTTTTTTTTCCCCTCTTTTTATTCTGTGTTTGAAAAAAAAACAAAAAAAAAAACAATTCATGTAATTTAGAATTGTTTAGTTCAGGTGTACATGCACAGGTGACTAGTACAGTTGGCAGCAGGGATGAGTCCTCAGACAAAGAATTGGTGTGTGTTCAAATTTCTTCAAAAACACTTCAATAGAATTGTAACTTCTAAGGTAGAAATACTAAGCAATGCATGAAAAATATCTAAAGTCACTGATGGATTAGACCTAATTTTAAATCCCCGGTAAGATCATATATATGACATTTAAAGCTGGTCAAAAAATGGGGTCGGGCAAACAGGAAAGTTTCAGTCTTATGTAACTAGAAAGTGAGCCATCATGTCACAGTATGTATTTTTAAATTCAATGTTGTTTAACCTCTTTTTATTCAAAGCCTGAAAAGGATGAGATGGCTTTTAAAAAACCCAAATTAAATTAAAAGAAGTGTCTTTTTTTTTCTAACCCCCTAAAGAAACATCACTGTATTGCTTTTCCAAATTGGGTTTGCTTTTGGATGACAGCATCCATTTATCCTTGGGAACTAATTAAAGATTTATTGAAGAATTCTTTTCCTAAATTAAAGACAGAGTTACAGTGCCGGGTGTGTTCCATTTGTTATACCTCCACTGTCTGATTGTGTGGTTTAAGGAGGACTTCTGGCAGGCTTCCAGAGCACAAAGTGGAGTGGAGCCCTGCCCGTCCACCTTCCTGCGTTTGTTCTAAAGGCTTTGATTTGGGCCAAGATGTCTCAAGCTTCATTCCAGTCAACGGAGAGGTCAGAGGCTGCTAGTACACAGGGCAGCCTGAATAAAGCTCTTGAGGACAAGGTCGCGGCCGTAACGTGACTGCATATGCGTACAGAAGCAGTGTATTCTAACTCTTTGCCTCTGAAGCCGCTTCATCACTTCTACTCTATAATTAGGCAGTGCTGTGATCGCTTCCTCCAGTCTAAACACCACACCCAGCAAATATATGCTAAATGTGGCTTTTACTATTTAAGATTACCTGTCAAAGACACTATGGATATTCATTTCAAAAGACTTTCCAACTTTACCTCTATGTAAAAACAAACTTTTTCACCTGATCCCATTTTTAGAAAAAAAAAATGTTAGTGGATCCTTGGAATTTAGAAGATGGCATTCCTCTTTTATGTACTTCTCAATGTAAAGACCCACTAAGATGAAAATTGTGTTTTTGGTGTTTAACCTAATCTTGCAGCATTTTTCTAAAGATCGTGGACATGTATAAAGAAAGCCAAGATTAAAACTGCATTTCTGAGTGTTTCTTTTTTTAAATCAATGTGAATCAGGAGCTGAAAAAAAAACATTGTTTGAAAAAAAGCGTATTTGTTACATAGAAAATACAATGTGCATGCTTCAAGCTCCCTGTTCCACTCTATTCTGATATACATCTTTGTTTTCCTCATGTGAGCTGGCATCTCGCTGAAAACTGCACTGCTGGATAGATCCAGCAGTTTTTTTTTTAAAGTTTGGCTAAAAACAGCATAATCATAATTAAAAGACTACTGGGAACGATTTTACAAAAATAAAAAATAAAAAAAAAAATCAGAAGATCAGCAGAGTGCTTCTTTAATGTAAATCTTTGAACTTTAAATGTTTAACTTTTATTTCAAACATGTTCAAAATAAAGAAGGGTGCACCACATTTTTCCAAACTAATTCTGCTTAAAAAATAGTTTTTTGCTGATGTTAACTTTAGGTTGACACACTGACTGTTCATGAGAACTGGACTGAGTGACGTTACCTATCGAAAATGGCTTAATTCTGACCAACCAAATGAAGGCAATTCAGATGCAATTTCACAATTCACAATATAAACCACCATGTTGGAGCCAATGACATCCCTTAGCAGTGATTGGTTAGAACCAGTTCGAGTCATCGTTGGCAACCACTCAGGCCAATCAGGAGTGAGTTTGTTGGAAAACCCCATCCCTACCACTAAAATTTGGGTTTAAGAGAATCTATCAAACATTTCGAATGGTTTTTGATTGGCCAGTTTACAACTTGAAAATTTTGAACTACAGACAAAAATATCATTAAAATTAGGAGGAATATGTAAAAATAAAGTAGCATGGTAATAATGGTTATTTTGAAAAATATGACTGAGCTGTTTATTTCTCAATAGAAGTCTATGGGATTTTGATTTCTTAAAGCCAGCAGGTACTTCCTGTTTGGAACGCGACGGGGGAGGCTTCACTCAGTCCAGTTCTCATATACAGTCATTGGATGACAGTAATGAATGAAGACAAAAAAAAAAACTACACTGCAAAAACCATCAATGCTTAGTCATATTTAGTGACTATATTTAGTTTTGCTTAATTTTGGTTAAACAATCATCCAAAGATGATGCTTTAACATTGGTTGGTCTGTATACAGAAAGGTTCCTTTTGCACTTGTGTGAACTAAAGCTGTGCACAAACACACACCCTTGTCAAATACTCCCATCTAATATCATGGTGATTCCACCCACCCCTCTGCCCAGGAAAGCCAGTGAGGGGATGACCCTCTCCTGGGCGATGCACTGGAGGATCCTGGGTGCTCCATACAAGCCACCCATGCAGGAGGCCAGTGAGGAGATGTAGAGACCCAGCAGAAAGAGGAAACCCACCAAGGAGACCTGGAGGAAGACAAAAACAAATAGAGGGTGAAAAAGGATGAGGTGGAGTTGAGAGCTTGCAACAGTTACACCCCAGTTAGTTCCGCTGCAGCCAGCCCCTTACAAAAACAATGAGCTGATCCCAGATGGAGAAGGCCAGGTCAAAGCTGCACGTAGACATTTTTATTTTAAAAGTATTAAATCCATTTCCAAAACTCTTTTAGTCTTTTTACATTGAGTCAACACAGATGTAGAAATTGTACTAACTTGAGCACAAGGTCATTTCTTTAGACAGGACACTAAACGACTGTGTTTACTGCAAGCTATGGAGACAGAATGCACACTCAGAGCTGTAAAAACTGAGAGAATCAAGAAAATACTTGGAGGAGTGATCAGTGAGAAAAACATGGGGATGCAGATCAGCAAACAGCAGCTGGTTTGCAGACTGAAACAAAAACACCCCCAGCCTGATCAAGGCACTAACCCTTTTCAAATGCAGCATTGCTTTAGTCCCTTCACAACAGCAAGGAGAGGTACTTGTAGCTTTTCAACACAAAGACATTTTTTCCCACTTTTTGTAGATTAAACCAGCGCTCCCCAACCTTTTTTCAGGCCACGGACCAGTTTAATGTCAGACAATATTTTCACAAACCTGCCTGTACGAGGCTGAAGTGAGCGTCTGACTTTTTTTTTGGCTTCCAGCTTCTCTTAAGTTTATCTTCATCCTTTGTTAAATATCGCAGCTGTTTTAAGCTTTATTTGTACACTAAATTTGGTGTAGGAACCACTAAAATGCGTTATAGATGTTCCCTTAACTCATAACTCTCAAACTGGAAACGAAAAAAAAAAAAAAAAAAAAGAAATCAGACAACAACTGCAGCCTTGTTGGAATTTTAATGTGTGACAGATAGATACAAAAATAAAATTAAAAAAGTTCTATAAAACTGGTATTTTTCAGATATAATACTAAACGTGAATCTATCAACTTTTTTCGCAGCATCCTAGATGCCAGTTGCTGAATTGTATGCATTATTACTTTGGTGAATGGGAACATGTAGCTATAAATCCATATTCCATGTAAAGACTTCTACTTTTTGTCTATTAAATGCAGCTTTCTTTTATTTTGAAGTTGACAGTTCTTCTGTTTCTTCACTGACTTTTTCTTGCCAAAAATAACTTTCCAAATGTTTGTTTTTTGGTAACTTTGCTAGCTTGGAGTTCTCAGTTGGTCAGCGCAGCTGCTTTAGGAAAGTAGTGGATGGATTTTGGACGAGTTGACATGCGTCATCATTAAGTCAAATTTTGTGGAGTGAATCCAGTTGTTTTCAAAATAAAACTTCCTCCAGAATCAGAGAACAAATAAAACGGAAAAAATGTAGGTAGTTTGTTTTTCTCTCCCTCTCTGGGGACCACTGGTTTCAACCAAAGTGACAACACAGGAGATTAAAATGATCACAGTAACAAAATCAAGAACTTTATGTTCTGGTTGCATCTTTATGGAGTCTCATCATCCTCCCTTTGCAGGGAGGTCACTTATGAGCTAAAATGGAAACAGACTTTACCTTCTCTGCCATCAAGAAATCATAGTGGAGAGCTTCTCGTGTGCAAATGGCTCCCAGGAGAAAGACAAAGACCAGATACAAGAACCACCTGCAAAACAGAATTATTATCAACAGCTGCAGTCTCACTATAAACAAGAGCAATCTGACAGGTGGACTGAAACAAGTAAAGCTCTGCTAATGCTATTCTGAGAATAGAGTTGTGTTTGTTCTTTTCCATTGAAGCTGGAAGAAGTTTTCAAAATTATCTTCAAGCACAGAGCCAAAGTAAGGTGGATCCCAAAAATGTGGCCCAAACCCCACAACCAGAACTTCCTACGTTAATCTGTAGATCATTTGCAAAGAGTTCTGGGAAAGTTTAGCATTAAATGCTTTTGGGGAGTTTCCTTACGAGGTGAAGACAGCTGCCAGGGTTCCCACAGGGATGCTGTGTTCAGGCCTCTGAAGGTCTGAGCTCATGTTGAAGCCTGACATAACCCCTGCACACAAAAATCACAGAGTCCACCGCAATTAGAAATCTATACACGAGTTGGCATTCCTCATGAAATGCAGGATCAGTCTAACACAGAGGTCTGTAGCTTTCAAAGCTTAGCAGAGCCATTGGAGTCGATTTCTTACTGACTACAACCCAGTAGGAGCCACAGTCTTATGTCACCCATTAGAAAAACAAGACACTGATTTGCAATTATCTAATTGCTACTTTTATAGTAAAAATAAATGAGCTATTGTTTTTGACATAGATAAAATATAAGCATAAAAATAAAATAGCATATTTTTCTAAATATGAAACCGTTTTGACAAAGGCTTGCTTGGTGTCCTTTCAAAATAAAAGTCACTCTGTACTACCTAAGATCATCTTCAAAGCAGCAAATGTAGTAATAGTATAGTGTAATGTCAGAGCTAAAAAAAAAAAAAAAAAAAGTGCAATTTATTTTACTGTTGATGATGCATGTCAGCCAAAATTTGTAAATCAGAGCTAATCAAGTGACCTCTGCCATAGTTTTCAAACCATGATGCACACGCAAAATCCTTAAATTTTTCAACAGTATGAATTCTGGCATTCTAATTGACATCCAATAAATTTTCTGTGGTGCATGGCTCAAAAATCTGTTCAAATGTTTAAGTATGACTTTGGTAAACTATGAAATTGCACCACTTGATGGATTGTTGGAGCATCATGGGTAATGTAGTCAGAGGTCTCGTGGAGTGATACGTATTGCCCCTCAACAGCTTGTTAATGAGTTGACTAAAGTTTGACTAATTTGTTTTGCTTGATGCACTTTGTAGTTTGAAAAATTTGTAACTTTTTAAAATAAAAAAAATATTGTATTTCTCTTTAACCAGAAAGCCACAAAGGTGGGGTCAAAGAGCTCCATGTTGCTGCAGAGCTGCAGGTTGCAGACCCCTGAGGTGGATTGTTCTCACCGGTCGCAGCAGGGAAGAAGACCCCAAAGACCGTGAAGAAGTTCTCCCCTGGGCTGTAGTCTGGAACTGTGTTGGAGCGAAGGAGCCCAGGTGAGTAACCAATGAAGCCGTGCTCTGAAGAAGGAGGCAGACACACACAAACATACAAGTCAACCAAGATAACTTACTGACAGAAACCATTTTTATATCTTCAGATGACAGGAAGATGATAAACGTGCAAGAATCAGATTTTTACAGGTGTGTTTTCTCTTTGTTTATAGAAAATCAGCAAAGATGAGTTTTTGCAAACATTTTCACATTTGATCTATTTTATTTTTTTTTTTTCAATTAAAATGCATACATTTTACTTGAACTGCTGAAATGCGATGCTCTAAACCATTCCCATGAATACACGAGTGAAAGTTCTGCTGTATCGGTGGGATCCATTGAAACCACATAGCCCGAAAGGACCCGCCTATGTTACAACACCGGACATTTCCCCCTTGGTTATCTTGCGATGGGAAAGAATGTGTTCTCTCAGATTAATGACATGTTTATCCAAAAGGAAGTTACCACCCTTTTCAGAAGCTCAGCAGCTTCCAAGTCTTTACAGGGAGAATCAAAGGCAGCCAGAAAGGGTGACAGAGTGCGAGAAAAAAAAGAGAGTAAGAAAGAAAGACAAATATGAACGTTTTTTTGATTCATTATTTAGAAAATTAAAACTTTTACAATATGTTCTTAGTTTCAACTTTGCATTTGAGGAGCAAACATCAGCATCACTGTTCTACTTCCAGCTACTGTTCATCTTTGGACAGCGTTCCTCTGTCCAAACAAACAGCAAACAACAAATTCATGGTAAAATATCTCCATTTCTGCATCATGAGCTCCACACCCATGTTATAAAATCATGCAGCAACATCCAGGAGAGCCCGCCAGCTCTGTGACAACCTATTCTCACTGATCAAACATTTAGTCTGTTGTTTTAATGGCCTCATCCATCACAGATTTGTTGTGGGACAACACACGTGTATAAATTTAAACTGCAGCAACATTCCAAAGACACATGTACCACAGCTGAAAATTTCTCTAAAGTATCTGTTGTAAAAGCGTTCCCAGTGTTTTTTTTTATTTTATTATTTACGATTATATAGTGTTTTTAGCTAAAATCAAATACATGTCATTTTTTAAGACAAAGTTTCTGCAGAGCAGCAGGAGCTCATCATAAATTCACCTCCTATTTGTGGGTGAGACCATTGCCGTGGAGTAAAACCCCTTCACCTCTCCCCATTGCAGAGCAGAGAAGGAAGCTTGCAGCCCAACAAGTGCTTTTTCTACAAATATGGGCTTTTACAAACAGAATTTTTTCATCTGCTCCTGATTCATAACGATTTGAATAGAGAAATACTCAGAACTACTCAGAAATGCAATTTTAAGCTTAATTTTCTTTATATATGTCCTCCACTATAAAAAAAAATGCCGCAAGAGCATGTTAAAAACACAAAAAACACCATTTTCATCTGTCAATGTTAGTTTAGAAGTGTTCCAAGATTTTTTCTTTTTTTTTGAGAAAATGAAAACTAGAAATTAAAACACATGTTTAATAATTGTTCTTGGGCATGTAAATTAGTTCAGTTTTTATTCTCTTCTCTTGTGATCAGATCTAAAGAAAAAAAAGCTTGAAATTTGCCTTTAAAGGTGGTTTACCCTGAAGGTGTAACATTAACACGACAGTATATTTAAATTACTTTTTAGACGAAGGCACTGCATCTTCACTTTCCTTTTTTTTTCCTGGGTGAGAAATTTAAGGTGGACTGTGGTTCCTCTCCGAGCCGAGCATTCCTCTGATGCTAGCTGGAATGCATAGTTGGATTACTCAAGCATTTTGAGGCCTCTCCCTGCATCTTACTGACCTTTTACCCCAAACCTCTATGGATGCAGTGCAGGCTGAGGTCCAACAGAGGGCGTGGCACGTCTCACTGGGATAATTGATCACTATATATTTATAATTTGGGTCTCAAATAAAGATGAGGCGGTGCCCTCTGGAGTAGAGAGAAAAATAAAATAAAGCCTTCAGATCTCAGTTCTGGCGTTTTTCTTTGTCATAAACCAAAAATGTGGGTGACACCCTGAACCGAAGGAGCCTATTCCATCCTCACTCTGTGGAAGAACCAGCGCCAACTGCAGCAAGAGGATTGATAAATGACCAAACTTCACATTTTTCATGACAACAATGTGCAGAAATTACAGTTTTTGTCTGGGAAACAAACAAAAAACACTCCACTTGATCAACGAGATATACACCTCAGCTATGGTGGTTTGTGACAGCAGTGCAAACAATGGGCGTTATCTAACTGAGACCACATCGTTTCAGGATATGCCTCAGCGTTCATCAAGTTCATGCTAATCTGGATCCGCTTTGTCAGTGGGGTCTGTCAGTTCTCCGACTTAACGAGATCACAAGAACACCAGCTCGAGACTGGAAAAAGAAAACTGGAAAAAGGCATGACGGATGGGTTTTTTCTGTCTGTTCTTCAGAGCTGCAGTCTGGTCTCTTCTTTAGCCTAGAATTAACTGAACAAACATTCAGCTGTCGCACCTGAAATGCCCCGGAGCAAAAGAATCTCACAATCATGCTTGACCTTTGAAGTAGTAAAACATATTCAGTGCTCTATTAGATAATAAGGTAATAGGCATGGTTTGTAAACAAATGAATAGTTTTAATTGGTAACTAGTGTTATATTTAAGACTAAAACAGCCAAAAAAATCATATCAGTGCAAAACCAGAACCATAGAGCAAAAATAATAATAGCTATATACAAAAAATGACATTTTCCAGCCAAAAAGGGCTTAATTTCTCCCAAACTAAACCCTGAAACTCAAATGTATTTTTAAAACATCTTTTGGGTAAAAATAATGTTGCAGGATCATGCATCACTCTATGTTTTTTAAGATATTGTGAGCTTTCTTCCATGCCATGTTATTTACAGACTGACTTGAACACTGGAACGCTTCTCTCTTCTCACTGAACAGGAAGTTGACCCTGACTGAGAACAGGAAATGTTAGGAAGGACTTCCTGCAGACCAACAAAAGATTATCTTCTTTTGAAAAAAAGAAGAAGAATCTCAATAAAATTGCAGACAAATTTGAAATATTTGCTATGAATAAGAGCAACAACAGAAGGCCATTTTATGCAAAATGCAGAACGAACCAGTAAAATGGAAATTCCTCAATGGCGTAGACATACAGACGACTTTATTCATCCCAAAGGAGAAATTAGGCTTTTAACAGGGCTTTTCTAAGCTGGAAGTGTTGTTGCAACAAAAGCAATGACGCAGCGACATCTACTGGACAGATCAGGTGACTGACAGTGACGTTTTAGGGCATTTTTATGATCAAAATGTTTCCAAAGGCCCAGCATGCAATTTCATGCTCTACTCTGCATAGAGTAATCATTTGAACACCCACTCTGATAAAAATGTTTGGTGTTTTTAACATGTTCTTGTTGTACTTTTCTCATGATGTAAGACATGTATAAAAAAATGTAAGCTTAAAATTGATTTTCTAAGTATGTCTTTATTCAAATCACTGTAAACGGTAACAAAGTCGCTGTAAAAAGCTTGTAAGTGTGACGCAGAAGCTACTACAGTAAGCCACCAACCACTCTATTCTGATGCACCATCTTGTGGACAAATACGTAATTTTTTTCCTCGCCTGAGCTGGCTCCTGGCTTAATATTGTACGGCTGGATAGCTTCAATATTGCTTGCCACTTTTGTTGCACTCGTCATGTTAGCTTGGGGGTGTGAGGAGCTGTAGGCTCACAGGAAAGAGTGTCAACAGATGGGTGATGGGAATTGGGGGTGTGCTTGCTCCATGTCAACAGTCCTGCCCACAACTCAGAGGCGAATTTCTAATGATCTGATGCCGCTCTGCAAAAACTATGTCTTAGAAAACGACAGGGTCTTTTGGCTAGCCCAGGGCACCAAGCAGCTCAGGGCCAGGCCTGCTTGAACATATTGAAAGAGACCTGTGGGCATTTTTTTCTGAAGCTTTTATTTTAACATTAGTTAGAAAATGAGGACCATAAACTGAGCGCATCTTTTCTTCCAACAAACGTAACTTTTTGAATTACACTTTTACACTAAAAATAGATATTTTAAATACTTTTTAAAATTTGCTTTTGCTTAATAGAGGTTTCTGTAAGGGCGCTTCATAAAAAAGTGAACTGAAACTGCCATTAAAATTGCACCAGAATTGCCTAGTGTTGCATCAAAAAAGAGGAAACAGAAACCACAGCAATGTCACAGAATTAACTGCAGGACAGAACTTTCTTCTAACCAGTCATACCTGGAAGAAAAACAGCCTAAAACTTCCTACTGACCACAATGTTAAACTAAAGATACATTTTCTTTTTAAAAAAGTAAAACTTAACACGTTACAATATGGACTGATAAACTAAGATTCAATATAAATTCAATTTATTATTACACTTACTGCAAGTTGTGGATAAAGCAGTACTTAAAAAAAAGATTACTTTGCTTGAGACTCTTAAGAGAGTTTGGGTTTAGTTTCAAACTTGTACACAGATTTTTCTAATGAACTAGTTTATTTTCTCTTCTGGTCTTCCTGGAATTTTCAGAAACATTACTTCAAGTGGGCTTCCTTGAATAAAAATAAAAGCCTAATTAATTAATATTTTTGTTGTATATTTACATGCCAGCCACAAAACAACCTGAGCCTTTATTTCATCTTAAAGGCACTCCAACAGTGTACTGAGAGGTGTTTGTTTGATTATATTTATTCATGTTTTAACAATTTTAACACTTTCATCATTTGTAAATTCTTGTATTTTACAACTGACACAATTTTTTCATTTGCTGTTAATGAATTAGTCTGTATTTTTAGTTTTTAATGTATAATGTAAATGTATAATGCAATTTTTGTTGGAAATTAATTTGTGATAAATTCTTGTTTTAATGAATGAATGAGCACTGATCAAAGAGCACTTGCATTTTACATTGTGTTGTACCAGTGACACTGACAAATACAGTATCTATCCATCTATCTATCCATCCATCCATCGCTCAGTCGTACCTGGATCAAGGTGTGTGAAGGTGCCTATGACAAAGTCCAGAGTGGACACTGCCAGCACAGCCAGCAGCAGCAGCTGTAGCCTGACAATCCACTTCACGCCTGCCAGGTTGATTCCGAGCAAAGCCAGCAGTACTGCTGCTGACATGCAGCGCACCACCCACTGGTTCTGCAGTCCCAACAGCTCCGCCACAGACTCAGAGAAGCCTGTGATGTACATGGCTCCAGCTACGCACTGCAGGGTTCAGCGGAAGCAACGGCACATCAAAATAAAAAATTTATGACCTGCATCCAAACCTACAACTAACTGCTTTCTGAAAATGATTATGAAACAGTCAAGTGTTACTCACCTGTCCAAACACATAAAGAAGACCAACAGTACCTCCCACTCTGCCTCCGAGGACAGTGGAGATCATTGAGTAGACTCCTCCACTGCCAACACCGCAGTGCTCACACACTCCAATCCCCGACATGACTGTCACTAAAGCTACCACTGCAACCATGGAGACCAGGAACATCCCCAACAGCACCCCGGTGTTTCCCTGTGAAAGAAATGACACAAAACATGAGTCACTGCTGGGCTGTTCAGGTATTCCTCTGTACTCACATGTTGAAAAACAATTTTCATTTGAAGTTCTGCTAATAATTTAGCTTCATCTTTTGATTTTTATTCTTTAAGAATATCTTAAATTTACCCAGAAAAACAAAGCAACATTTTATTGGTATTTTGTTTTCTTAACAGATAAATTGCTTTTTTGTTTGCAACACAGTCAAAAGGAAAAAACAAACAAAAAAACAAAACACTACTGACCACCAGGTAGCCAGTCCTCAGGAAAAGCACAACCCCAAAGATGTTGATCATGCAGGTGGTGAAAACCCCATCCCAGGTGCCAAAAAGCACTGGCTCCCACACAAACAGCTTGATCCTCCACCACGGCTGACTGGACTGCTGGAAATCCTGCAGACAAACAGCAATGTTCTTTCTCTGTATGTTTGTTGTTTTTGAGGGCTGTCATTTATATGGAGCCCTGGAGAAGACATTAATAAAAAAAAAAAGACAAATTGTTCCCTCAAATCAGTTATTTGTGGCAATTAATTAGTAATTTTCACCCAAAAATTGCCAAAATTCTGTGCACACAAAGTGGTGTTTCATGGCCTTAAATTAGCTTTCTTTTCTTTTTTTTTTTTTTCTTTTTTTGCATTTTGAGTGCACAAAGTAGTTTTTTTTAGTATCATCAATTCCTACTACTAAATTTTGGCCACTAAATACTCATTTGTGTGCAAAAAAGGCTAATATGTGCGAACAAAATGCTCACTTGGGCACACAAAATGCTAATAAAATCAAAATGTTTGTGATCAAAATGCACATTTTTTGCACACAAAATGCTAATAAGTGCTAATTTGTGCACACAAAATGCTAATAAAATGCTGATCTGTGCTAACAAAATGCTAATTTGTAGCCACGACATACTAAACTATGGCCACAAAATGCTCATTTGTACACACAAAATACTAATTTGCGGCCACAAATTATTAATTTGAGGTCACATTTTCTTTTTAAATGTAATTTCCAGAGCTCGGCACATTTAGCTCACATACATACTCCGTACATTTCCTCAAATACAAGGAAGTTAGCTTTCAGTTCAGCAAACTTGGGCACAGAAATTGCGATGAAGTTATTTAATCGAGGAATAAGTGATTAGAAAAAAAAATAAGTAATTGTAAAACTTGTTTCCGTTTTTTTTTTTTTTTTTTGAGTGAGAGCGTTAAAGAGTTTTATACTTGACATTGCTTCAAAACATAAATAAGCAGAAATACTGCTTACATCGTTGCCATTTGTTTTAACCGCAGATACATTTCTCGTCGAATACCCGTAGGCGACAGTAATAGCTGTTTGTGTTTGACATGCAAAATGCAAGGGGAAAACAATTTCCTCTAGCTTTTAATTAAAAACCAAATTAAACTGTTAAGAATATTTAAATTGCAAACGTTAGGGACACTGTTAGAAACGGACTCCTGTTTAATAAAAGAAAAGTCAACGCAGTTTTCTAACAGTTAAGCTAATAGCTAATTTTCTCTGTTTATCGCCAAAATTAGTCCATTTTGAGGCCTGTCTCTGAAAAAGCTCTTTTACATTTTGTGGAAACTATTTCACAGAAAACAAAGAGTCAATAAAAACACAAATTGAGACCAACGTTAGCTGTTAATGATCTAATGCTCTTTTTTTTTTCAATAGGGGGGCATGTTCTAAACCATAAAAACAGATTTTGACCAAACCGCTCATTCATTTCCAATCGAAGACTAACTTCAGGTTTTTTAATGAGTATTTCTTCTCACTTGTGCATCCTCGTGGAATAGATCGTGAATGTGTGAGGCGGCAGCAGCAGCAGCAGCAGCAGCAGCAGACGCCCCCTTGAGAAGTTTGGCTCCATCGTTCTCTTGTTCCTGGCTGAACACGGTCCATCCAACGGGTAGGGAGTCCATTGCCAGCAGATGTTACCTGTTGAGGCCTAAAGTGAGTCATGGGATTTGGTACCCCGCCTCCACTAACCTCCGAGGACACGCGCTTGACCTTCTGCTCAATTGCCTGTTTCTACCCGTAAAAGATCCGCCGGCGCGACAGGAGGTCACCCGGATCCCGAGGGTGAGAACCACATCCACTGCTTTCGCAGGGCTACGACTAATTACTGGTTACGACGTCACGGATTAAGCAAATTTACGCCAACTCCAAGAAAAACACGCAGCCCTATCAAGGAACAACCCACCAAGCTTAGAAAAGGACTATGTTGTTATAAATTAGATAAATACAAAAAGGAAACACCCAAACAACCGCATTGAGTTAAAAGAGGATTAGAGTTTAATACAAGTTTTTAAAAAAAAATATTAAATAGATTAATACATCTTTTTGAACTTAGCAAAATTTCGTAACCTTACCTTTCACAGTCACATAACATTGGTGGAAATGGAGGGAAAAATGAAAAAAAAAAGAGTAGAAATTCAATGATGAACAGCCGACACTACTGCGTGTACACAAAAGCGTCAGCTTTAATAAGTCACTGCTTGCATTTCTAGGGTGTGTTGCGGCATTTATACAAGGACACAGTGTTAGCTTTGGCAACAAGCCCGGGAGCAGGCCTGTTTACCGTTGAAAGTTGGAGGAAAAGAAAGAAAAAGCTTTAATTTGAGTTATAATTACTCTAAAATACCTTTAAAAATCGGAAAACTAACAGCTATTGTTGGGCTTTAAATGAGGCCTGCTTTAACATAACTCCTTTAGATAAAGTGTTCAGCTATTTATTTCATCAAAACAAGCGGTAAAGTTTCATAAAATTGACAAAAATGGAATTCTCAGCTGTTTTCAAGCTGTAAACATTACAAGTCATTGGTTAAAAATATAAACATATGGGAATTGTGGTGGAGGATTATAGCTGAAAATTCAAACATAGCTAACTAAACATGCCAGCACAACATAAAGCCATTTTAGCTCACAAATGTGAATAACTTTATTCATGAAGACATGACACACAACAAAAACAATTTGAAATCAGATTGCTTACAAATCATTATATATTGCAAAAAACTAATCATACAAGGTTACTTGACTGATTATTCAGCTACAATGAAAGCTGCACATTATTAATTAAACAAGTTCACCCCATGAGACCATGTGATTTACCAAACTTTAAATTCTCCATCTGTAAGATTTTGACCCAAAGGACAGATTAATGAGGGTACATAGAGTGACTCCATATGATTTATTTTACATATCAGTGCCTTAAATGACAATGTTTCAAAAATATCTTTTTATCAAAAACTTCAGATCATTTTACAAACATTTTTTCCTCTAGCCTACACAAGGACACTTATGGCCATGAGACAAACAGTTAATAAAAAAAAAAAAAAGAAGAAATATATAGAAATGTTCATACTTAATCTGTTTTACATTTGATCAGTTATTTAAAAAACAAAAATGGATATTATATAGCAGAAATTCTCATCTGCTCTGTGCTTTTGACACATTTAACCACAAAAATAGCAACTTTCTGATGAAAAATCAATTTTAAGTGGTTTGCCTTTAAACCAACATTAGTAAATACAGGATACAGGGACTTTCAGGAGCCAAATCCTATTTTTTTACATTTACAGTTAAATTGAACATTCAGCTGCGCAAATGTACAAAACCAGAAGAAATTAAATATTGTGGGGTTTTTTTCCTTTTAAAAAAAGACGTTTTGTTTTAATACAGCGCACAGGAGCTTGTCAAATTTTAAATCTCAAATGCTTACTATGACAACTTTCTAGATAAAAAGTAAAACAAACATTTACAACATATTTACAGCAGGATACGTTTGTTTTTTACATTCTACAGGGAATGATATATGATGTAGAAGACAGAATCTGATAAATAACGTGGTGATGGTTGTCCCTGCTTGGAAGCAAAGGTGTAACGGAGGACGCAAAACACCACTTTCAAACTGCACGAAAGGAACTGATAATCGCACATCGACATTGCCTGTATATATGTACAAATGTAAAGCATTTATAATGAAAAAGACCACACTCATCCTCACCTGTGGTTTTGCCACTGCATGGTTTAAAAAAAGACCCGGAAGAAGACAGAATCCCATCAAATGGGTCACATAGCATCTGTGATCATAAACAAACTGCAGAAAAACCATTTAAATATGATTTCCACCCAACAGTGCATAATAGTTACAAGAGTTTTATGTCTAAAACTTAAAAAAAGGAAAATATTTAAATAAGTATCCCTCTGTACAGTATATTGCAGTGTGAATTGGTGTGATTGTGCAACATAAGATACAAGCAGAAGTTTGGAAAATAAAAAACAACCTGCAGCTGCAGGAATGATTGTGAGGAAGGGCTAAAATTAAAGCACCAGAAAGAAAGCAAAAGGCACAGAAGCAAAAAATTAATAAAGTTGTAAAACCAGGCTCCACATTCTCAATTTGTGTCAACAAAGTCAGCTGTCACAACGACTTCACAACTACTAAGTACTTCAAACTGTGGCAGGAGGAGCCACATGCATTCAATGGATAAAAGTAAAAACTGTGGTTTGGAGTTTTTAAAATTCAAATCATTTTCTTCATTGATTAGTTCAGCTTCTTCAATGGTTGCGATCATGCAGAGGATGTGCAAATTGTGCAGAAATTAATTCTGATTTTAAGTAGTAAATTTAGAATTAGCCTGCAACTTTAACAAATGTGCAGCTTTCTGAAACAACTCATTTGAGCGAAACAAAAGTTTTTTTTTTAATAAAGTTTTAAAACACAGCTTCATCTTCACACACATTAAAAACCCACTCCAACCATCTTTTGATCTATTTTTTAAACTGTCCAATTGGTATTCTATTAAAAATAAAATTTAAAAAACTGTTATTTTCTAGGACCTAGTTTCTGCAGAGCGACTGGAATTCACCTCAGATTTGTCGGTGGAACTGTTGGAGCAACCTTGCCCCCTTCCCCACTATGTTTCATGTTCTACACAACAAATACGCTCTTTTTCAAATAGCATTTTTTTCTGCTCCCAATTCCCAATTATTTGAATTAAAAAATACACAGAAATGTAATTTTGAGCTTAATTTTTCTAATTTATATATCCGCCATCATCAGAAATACCACAAGAACATGTTAAAAACACAATTTTCATCGGAGTGGGTCTAAGATTTGTATGTTTGCATAATGCTAAAACTGTTTGAACATTTCATGCAACCACAAAATTATCTTGTCAACGCAAAAAAAAAAAAAAAAAAAGTTCCAAACCAGGAAACATTCATTTCTGTTACACAGATCCTGGAAAAATCTCAGTCTAAAAGTGAAGAATGATTTTGCTATTGTGTTGTGATGGTCTGCCTGAAGAGCTAGAGAAGGTAGATGTTCTTGAAAGAGTCCACTGTCCAAACAGGTTAACAGCGAGGGGAGGTAGTAACAATATGAACAAAAAGGCATATAGAAATCCTGCCTTAAGTTTTTAAGTGGAAATATTGCAATATTAAGAGTGAATACGTTGCTTTCTTTTTTTTTTTTTTTTTACAAGGTCTAGAGACAATCGTAATAATTAACCAATGGCAGTAATATGAATGACTCTCTACATTAAACTTTGGTCATATAATCTCAAAGTGTACATTCCAGAACATTTTTTTACCCCAGGGGAAATCCTAATTATAGTAGGATTGTGTTAGTCTATCAAGGTTACTTACTGTATGATAACTTAAAGAAGCAGAACATAATTCATTTTGCCCAAAGAAAAGGGTGATGGTAGGACGAGTTTTGGCAAGAGGAAACAAAAAGATGTTGTAAAGTGCTGCTGATATGACCCCCGCTTCGTTTCCTTCAGCCAAATGATTCGCTGGTCGACACATCTGGGGAGGAGTTCAGTTGAGACCTGTTCTCTGTGACTCGGACTAAAGGAAACTCGGAAAAGTCTGTGCTGGGTCCTCGAACGCTTACCTGCCCGTTGGCGACAGTAAACTGCGAGGACGGTCCGGATCTCGATGCATGGAAATGCGGTTTGAAGTTCTGATCAAAAGAGCTTATTTGGAACGTCTGCAGGATGCCCTGCGGCGAGTCAGACTTTTTAGAGGGCGAGACCTGGTCCAGGAAGTCGTCCTCAGACGGCGACACTGCAGAGGGAGTCGTGGTCTCGTCGCCTGAAAATGAAAAGGAGTGCTGGGAGTCTCCGACCAGTAATCCAAAATGAGGTTTCTCCAACGTGGATCTCAGTGGAGAGCTCATCCCTGATTTAAACCTACTGGGGGAGGGAAACTGCTTCTCTGTGGAGAACAGAGGCTGTCCAGCTAACGTTGGGTTTTCAGAGACCAAGCTAAGGCTCTGGCTGGTCAGGTAGCTGTCATTCTGACTTGTCCTCTCCAGCGCTTGCTGGAGAAACTTTGAATATTCCTGTAAGAGACTGACTTTCTCGGTTGAGGCATGTGGCTGGGCACTGGAAGCACCCAGGTTTTCCATGGGGCTGCTGTCTGAGACGTCAGAAGAGTTTATAGATATGCTCGATGTTACCTCCGTGTCAGCCACGCTAAAAGAAATGTCTGATTGCCCGTTAGCTTTGTTGGAGTAGTGGTCCAGTAGGGTCTGCAGCACTTCATCTGGGAGAACGTGTTTCTCATGAGTTGCTTTCAGGTCTGAGTTAATTGGATGTGGATCCAGAATGGTGGCAGGGACAGTCTCGTCGATGATGGTAGACACAACGGTTTGCGTGACGGCGGGTTGGCAGGATATGCTGCCGTAATCCCGGACGTTGTTGGTGCTGGCCGCAGCAGCCTGAAGGTAACGTTTCTTTTTAAGAAACTGCATTGCATCGTCGTAGTTGGTGCTGCTGGCTGCAGGTTTTGTTGGTCTCCCTTGGAGAGTTTCAACTGATTCAAGCTCTGTGTTGCCTTCCACGTCCAAAAGTCCTTGCTTTTCCACTATTTCAAAGGTGTATTGCGCCACCTTATCGTTGTTGTCAAAAGAAGACAAAGTGGGCAAGCAGGGGGGTGTCTGCTCGCCCGACTGCTTCAGAATCCTCTTTGGAACTTTTTTCAGCACTATTTTAGGTGGGGTCGCCTCCTCTGCGGACAACTGTCCGTCTTCATGCTGCCCGGATGCTTCTTCAGGAAGCTCCACGGCGTAGTCTGCAATCACATACTCGTGTTTCACCTTGGAAGATCCAGAGCACAGCGATGGGCTTTTGCCTCGACTCTGTTCTTCCTTCTCCACTGCCTCCCCAACGGTAAATGTGTGGTCCGTCTGAGCAAATGTTGAGGTGCCCAGACTCTTCTCCGCACACTTTTGGCGCTTCTTCTTGGGGAGGGAACGCTCTTTGGGAAGAAGGGGAGAACCTAGAGAGTCAGCTTCACGCAAAAGTCCAATATCAGCGGCAGCTTTGCTCGACTTCCTTTCTCTGTTTTCGTGGCACATCCGTCTGTGCTTCAAAACCCTGTCTGTCCTGGAGAAGTACTGAGGACACAAGACACCAAAAAGGAAATTTACAGTTAATCTGAAAACATTCAGCTTTTAATAACAGAAAAGTTTCTTAGAAATGTAATTTTATCATTACTGAAACTAATTTTGTGTTTCAAAAGTCAATCGTTTTCTATCTCATTTTCTTAAGCTTGAGTGTCACATTTCAACAACTTCTGCAAACTTTACTATAGTTTTTGAATGAATGTACTTGCGCTCTGTTCCCAAAATATTATTTTTGATGACTTTTCAAATACAGGTTGACTCCTGCCTTTTCAATCTAAAACTATTCATAAAAACTTCAAACACAAATTTGCAGAGAAAACTGAAAGATAAAAGCAAAGATGTTGTCAATAATAAGATGCAACAGTCAATAATGCATCTTAAGACATAAAAAGACTAAAAGTCAGAAAGTCCTCCAGTTCTGTATCATAGAAAAATGGTCGTCAATAAAAGTGAAAAATGTTAAATTTCATTAAACTGTTTTTTTTTTGTTTTTTTTTTAGTACCGGTTATTTAATTTTTTTTCTAATTATAATTTCAGCAAGAAAAGGCAAAGGTAAAACAAACAAAAAAACTCTACGCTTTTGGTTGGGTAAAATTAAAAATAAGTTGTTTTTTTTTTTTTTTTTAATGATAAAGTAAAATCTAAAAAAATCTAGATCCTGCTTGCGACCTGTTCAGTGTGTAACCTGCCCTTGCCCAACAGTAGTTAGGACAGGCTCCAGCAGCCCATGACCCTAATAGGGACTCAGCAGATTCAGAAGATGGATAGATGGAAGATCTATCTAAGTAACTTAGCAGGAGCTGCCCTGTTTCTATATAGCAGGCAGCATTTAAAGGCCGAGGTCAACCAAAAGGTTGAAGGTAACTCTCAACCCCTTCACGCCATATGCTAGTAATTTGCAATGTACCATTTAATCCAGAAGTGCACTTAATTTAGCATCACCTTGAATAGAAAAAAATGCCTATGAATATTTAGTATACAATTGTAAATAAAATCAGGCATAAAGGGGTTAATATTGATTCTGGATTTTAAATTTAAATAATGTAAGCTTAATGACTTCAGCTGCAGTGCAGACCTGTCAGGTTTGTGTTCATCGACTAAGGTGCCAGTATTCTAATATTAAAATATTCTGCTTTTGTTCGTAGAATTTTAGTTATAAATACTTTAGTTATAAATACCTGATTTCTGCATCGTTATAAAAATAAAATCTTTAAAAATCATACAGTGTGATTTCCTGGATTCTTATCTTACATTCAGTGTCTCAAGAGTGTCTATGATGAACATTACAGACCTCTCTCATTTTTTTTAGGTGGACCAACTTCAACCAACAGCAGAATCTCCAAATACTTTTTTTTTGCCCGAGAAGTAACAAAGCATATGTATCATATGCATTTATAGGATAGCCTTTTTTTTTTTGCTTGGCTGCAATAAATACATTTTATAAACCTGCTTCAAGGCAGATCTGACTAAACATTTGCTCTGAACAGCTAAAATTCCTCTAACGCTGAGAGCAGTAACTGGTACCTGGTGGCAGTAATCACACTGGTATGGCTTCTCTCCACTGTGAGTCCTTTTGTGTCTCTCCATGTGATACTTCTGGATAAATCTCATTCCACACTCGTCACAGCGGAAAGGTTTCTCACCTTCCCAAAAGGACAAAAAACAGCTTTATTAAAACTAAAGTAACAGATAAATCCAGAAGAATATCTCATCTGTTCACCACTCACCTGTATGGATCTTCTCGTGTCTCTGCAGAAGGTATTTCTGAATGAACCGCATGTCACATTGGCTGCACTGAAAAGGCTTTTCTCCTGTAGTAAAAAATAAAAAACATTGATGAACATTACAATTCAAACTTCTCATTTCAAAACTATATATCAATAAAAGTGCATTTGTGGTGCTTCATACCCGTATGAATGAAGACGTGTCTCTGTAGGTGGTAATTTGTTCTGAATGCAGCATTACAGTGAACACAAATGTGACACTTGGGATTCTGTATGCCTAACATTCCCTCTTCATTCATGTTGAGAATCTAACACAAAACAAAACAATATGGAAACACTTTAGGTTATGAAAATTTCATACTAAATCCCTAACAAAAGTAAAAGCTTTGTTGGTTCGAAAAAAAAGTAAATCTAAACAACGTTTCAAATAAAAGTGGACTTGCACCTTTGCTGGTGAACGCTGCTTCCTCTTTTTCTTCTTGGGAGAAACAATCAGGTCTTTAATAGCTTTCTGATCCTTCTTTTTATGGGCAGCTGGGTCAGACAGCTTCAGTTCCTGCTTGATGTTCATCTGTAAATAGGAAGACAATGAGATAGTCAAGAGATTTAATATGGCAGATGACCTACTTTTGGCGCCCTTCAGCCAGACGCCCGTTTTACACGGGTCTGGCAGGTGAAAATAGCCAGGTGGAGGATAATCAAACAAAGCCAGGGCGCCTCACCGAGGAGTTGCCTCCGGCATAAGAGAACAGAGGGGAACCTCTGGTCCTAAAATAACTGTGATACACAGAGATAAGAACTATGTGTGGCTGTTCTGCTGGAACATTTGCAGATCTGTCTACTGATTCAATATGCGTGAAATGTTTGTTAGGTTTTTATCAGTTTGAGGTTGCTTGGAGAAAACATTTTAGCAGAAGTTAGAAGGGAAGCTTCAAGAAGGTCTCTTACTTGGTTTTTAATTTTTAACTTTTTTACTCTTCATATGAGCCATTGTTTAACTAATGTCTTTTTTATAGATTCGGGGAAAAAAAACAAAAACATTTTAATTCCCTTTGAGAAAATATCAAAACCTATCTGTGTTTAGCAGTTTCTCTTTCCATTAAGCTCAGTAAAAGCAGAAAACAAAGATGTGTGTGAACAAAAGAGAGGAAACTGACACAGTTTGGCTTTTCTACTGTACTCTAACTGGCATCCACATATGTGGACAAGACATTTTGGGTTATATTACCACACTAGTTTATTTTGCTTAACTGGGGCCCTGTTGAAGAGAAACAAAAACTGCATATCAGACAAGAGCTCAGATTTTAAGAAGTTAAATAAAAATGTGATTTAAAAAAATGTTTGCACAAATGTTAAAACATTTTAAAATGCTAATAACATGACAAACATATCCTTAATTAACGCAGGTTATGCCTAAGTCACATGCGGGTTTTTAGGCTGAGTGGGACCGTGGAGGGTCGTAGATAGTTGCAGCTGCATCCTAAAGGGAACTCGAGTGTGCTCTGCAGTTCCCTTGACGCTCATGCAGCTACCTCATGGGGTGTCATAAAAAATGAAAGGTACCATTGATGTGCGTGTAATAAATGTATTGTATTTGTAAGGATTATTTAAGTTACATACACTTATGACATACTGGTGATGCTGTCATAGGGTGTCCTTACGTAGCACTCTAGTTGTTAGTGAGGTGTGCAAGTGATGAGTACGTGCCCATAGGATGCCAACAAACTACACTATGATTGTCCAATTTCCTCATTTCTTCTGGAGTCAGCCTGCATGGGGGTGGGGGGTGTTAAAATGAAAAATTTGTTTGACGTGCAGAAGTCTCATCTTCTTCATCCTTAATTACCTTTGCATGTTTAAGTGTTCCCAACGACCTTTTGCTAGCAGCATGCCCGAAAAAGTGGCTGAACATATTTGTTCTATGGGCTCACTGAGTGGTCTAAGAAGGTTTGCCCATTTTTCACCTGCAGAGAGCTCGTATCCACCCCTAAGAGAAGTTGCAACTATGGCATTACATTTTCGTTATATGGAGAAGACTGTAGCTGACATAAAAAGGAGTTTCGTGAAAATGTTAATTGTTTTTTGTTCATTATTGAACAAAGGTCAGTTGAGAAAAAAAAAGTTTAAAATGAAGCTCTAAGAAATAATCATTTTCAACAAGGACATCCACACAATCTGTCTCAAGATTATGATGCAATTTGACAAACCGTAAACTACATGGAAATTCTCAATGCAAGAAAATAAAAAACTGCTGTTTCAGAAGCAAGAACTTACTGGCACATGAAGCAAGTACGGCAACTTATTGGTGAGTTTTAGTGGGAAATGAACTCCCACCTCGCCTCCTCCCTCCTCCTCCTCCTCCTCTCCACCATTCTTTGTCCCCTCCTCCTGCATCATCAGCTGCTCTGGAGGAACAAGGTCATGAGTAACCAGAGAGTTTCCGGTCAAGTCCTCATCATCGTCCTCGTCATCCTCGTCTTCAGCTAAGAGAGGGTGGTTGGCCAGGGAGCGTTCCCCTAAGGTCATCACCACCAGCCCTCCACCGCCCAGGCTAACTCTGCTGCTTCCATCTATGCCCCCGCTCCCGCACTTCAGCAGCATGCCCTCCAGCTTGTCCTCCTGATTCATCTTACATTGAGTATGTCTTGAGCCTACAGAGACAAGAAAATAAAAGCAACGTTTCCACATCAGAATTTTCTGTTGGTTTGACACCAAGTCTCAAGACCAAAGTCATTTATTTAAAATAACAAAATAATATGACATATGTAGAACTGTAGAAAAGACTGTACATAAAACCCTATTGAAGAAGCAAAAATTTGAAGGACAGGCTGCTTGAACAAAGTCCACAGCTCCCATCCTGCCTAAATCTCTAAATTTCCCTTTTTTGTCCAACTAGCCACAAGAACAAAAGTAAGCAGAAACTAACTTCTTCTAAAACTGTTATTACACAATTTGCCATTTAAATTTTACCCTGAAATATGGATGTGATGTCAAGCACAATCAAATTCATAGATACTAACATAAAATCATATTTGTTTAACTAATATTAAATAGTGCCTTTGCATATTCCTAACCTTAACCTAAATTATTTATACTTTAGCGATAAAATCTATAAACATGTTCAGATAAAACATCTATTAAGAAGTACGACAAAAACTGGCCTAACTAGGTAAAGAAAAAAAAAACACATATCTTTAAATAATAGAGGAATCTTAAGTTTTATTCTAAAATATGACAACAAGATTTGAGTAATTGATACAATTCAGACTAAAATAAGATAAGTGTTGCTTATTAATGTACAATAGCATAGATAACACAATTCCTTACTGTTACTGAAGCATGAAAATAACAGTGAGATACATTGGCCTGGTTTCAATGTCATTTTTTTTTATTATATAACTTTCTGCTTCTAGAGATTTTCAATCATTATTTGTAGAAATAAATGAGGTTTTATTCGATGCTCGCTACATTACATTCGTATGTGTTATCCCACAAAAGAGAACTATGTCAACATTGTGTCAACTTTTCTGTAACTGGGTCAGCTGATCCTGCAATCTTATCTAACGAAATAAGCTACAGTGTAAAGTGATGCAAATCCACTTTAGCAGCTCTTTAGAAAGATGAGAATGTGATGGAAAATTATATTGCTAATAAACACACATTAAAAGTTTGGTTGGGTAACTTTGATTTAAAAAACAATCTGTTGCCACGTTTACCAAATAATACAATTGTAAAATTGTATGTATTTTTGCTAAATATTCACCACCAAGTTTCAATTTATTATTCGGAGTTTTAGTGCTAAACCTCGACAACTAAATTAACGTTAGCAATCGCTCGAGCTTCACACAGAGCTAGCTAACGTAGAAGTTAGCTGACAGTTTGATGTGTTGTTTCAAAGTAAAGAAAATACAGACTGACCCGGTAGACACTGGCACAGGTAAAATGTCTGTAACAGTAAAAACACGCAAACATCCGGATGTAAACACACTCAATGTGCCACTGAGGTTATCTGCTTTGAGACCCTAGCAAGTCAACTAGCTAACCGTGCTAGTCAACTCTAATGTCGCATTTAAGGCAACTTCCGCTTCACGAGAAAGAGGAGTATGTCTCAAAAATAAAAGCTTTTTTAACAGGTCAAATTTTTACTTTTAGTTAGCTAGGAAAAAATGACCGAAATACACAAATATATTAAAAAATTTGAACAAAAACCCAATATGTGGCTTGTATCAAAATACAAATGTGATTTTATGTGATTTATTGGCTTGTTTCAAGCACTGATTGTAAAGAATTCAACAGAATTGCACAGGTATATCAAACTAATTACAGAAATAATGAAATGCATTGATTTGAAAAAAAGAAAATGAACAAAAATATAAGAAAAAAAGATTACAGTGTAAATACTCATAATTTATAAATAGAGATTTTTGCGGTTACAAATACAACACACACTTAGGTCACATTAGATTAATTAAATATAGGGATTATTAACTAAAGTCAAGTAGAATTTTCTTTATTGCTTGAAAAGTAGAGCAGAAAAGTAAATTGATATTATCCTTATTGATTTATTTAAATTTATATTTTTACATAGTTGTCATAATCCCATTCTGATCAGATCAAGTGCGGAATTTTGCCAAGTAACAAGATAAAGTGCTTATTGACTATCTTCAGAAATTATTCTTTCATGATTTTTGTAAACAATAACATGAATAATGTAATGACTAATCCAGAAATCATCCCTACTCATTGCAGATCATAAAAGTGCAACAAAAATGTTCCTAAACCAATTTTTACAAAACTACAAAAATAAAAACAAACACATTTTATGACATTATATGATTAAACATCATAATACATGTAACAAAAATAAAACCAGTATAAAAAAGTATAAATCAGGCAACAAAATGTTGGATGTATATAATGTAACAGATAATATATTATTCATAAGCAGCATTTACATAATTTTGAAAATTAAATTTTATATAAATAAGTTATACAATACATTTTTAATAACTTAATAAACCATTATGGCCCTTAAGTGGACCATTAACATAAAAAAATATTTTTTTTGGCTTGTCACCTGAGCTCAATCTTAATCCTACTTTGAAGGATTTACACCGGAAGTTGTTATGCGCTTGTCGAATTTCGTGGCCTACTTGAAGCTGATTAGCTATCCGCTAAAAAATATTGGTTTCGTTTGAAATTACTGTCGGTTTGCTTTTAATATCAATAGCTGTTGTGTTCTTTTAAGAGTGTTATTTTGTAAATAAAATTTGACCTTTTATTAAATAACAAGTAGCCAAAACAACGCTGTTGATTCAGTCGTTTGCTCAAACTTATTAGCATTGCTACCTGACACACCGCTAGTTTCTTCAGACTCCTAATAGCCCTTCCACAATACACAATAATTGGCCTCAATGGTGCAAATGCAACACATGAACTGTTGAAGCTACGCTGTATTTTCTTACCTGCACGTCTTAGACTCGTCAATCCGTCATGATTGGTATGCAGAACTCCAGTGCAATAGCGGTGTGCAGAATAATAAAAATTACCATTGCGTTTTTCCCCAAGACATGGGAGACTAATGGGAGGGATTTGTCGCCATCCAGTGGTTGACATTGGAAACTGCAAGTGATCAAACCTACGCGCCCCTTTGCAGTGATGGTCAACCTTGGAGTTTAACACCTACATGTCATCTTCCTGAGTTTCTACATTTTATTTCATTTCTCCTCCTTTAACAAATAATAAAAACACAAACACATTTAGTTGGTCAACATCCTGTTCTTTTATTATTTTTCTCAGATGTTGCATGGTCACCAAGCGGGCGAGATTCATTTATTTCTGATCGTGAGATCACCACAAATTCAGACTGTAAACAGTTTCATTCATAAATAAATGTTGACCCATTCATGACACTCTTAGATTATGCAGTTAATCTGGACATTATGCAAACAAGCATAAATTCGTGCTATTTTCTTCGTGCGTAAAAACGATTTCTAATTAAAACAAAATCCCCATTACGTTCCGTTATGTCTGTTTTTTTGTCGACCCTCATATCTATGTTAATATGAATGCCATCTGTTGCATTATATAGGAGACTATTAGGGTGAGTTCTTGTTGATTAAAGCGAACAAACGCTGATTTTATTTGAACAATTTGGCGATAAATCGCACCGATTTGAAGGTGTTGAAGAAATCCCGGCTTAGTTCCACCGCAGAAACCTTTGCTGACACAGGCTCGTGATAAAAAAAAAAAAAGTCTGTCATGCAGCCGTCTCACACCCGCACACGCTGCTGCAAAGAATACTAATCATCAACCATCAACCGCGATGCGCAACTTTGCCTTCAGTCATGGCGCGCGAGTTCATCCTTCCCTTCACCAGGCTCTGCTGCGCGCTCACAGGAAAGCACCTCTGCCAACTGCTGCAGTTTCTGCACCCCGTGAACCCTCTCATCTATTAGGGTTTCCATCGTGAGCAGCAGGCATCCCGCTGTGCACTCTGACAAGGGAAGCCCCGCACGCTTTGCGCGCCTGACACGCCGGGGCTACACTTTCACGAACGGAAAGTGCATTTGCGTGCGAGTGTGTGTCTGCGTGTGTATGTGTGTGGCAGTGTGAGGCAGCCTGAGGCTCTATCTTCAACAGTTGCCACCGAAGCGCAGGAGAGACAACAGACTGAAGACGCGCAGCCCCACGCCGCTCTGCCCGGCTCTGCTCCTGACATGCAGTCGCTCATATCTCCGGTGACCAAGGCCATCCTAGTAGCGCTCTTCATTTTCGCCATCCTCCTCATTCTGTATGTGATCCTGTGGTACATATGCAGAGACGTGGACTGTGACCACGGCATTTGAAGATTTCGTTGAAAAGGAGCGCAAAGGGAATACCTTCATGACGCGCAAAGAGGCAGACGGAGTCATCCTGTAAGTATTTTCTTTTTACTTCTTACTGATACTTTTTCACGGGAGGGGTATAATGTGCAGAGGTGAGCGCTTCTGTTTTGTCGGGGCGCATCTTTTCACCCGTGCGTAATTATAAATGCGCCTTTGGAGACACGCTAGGTTTGGAACGCAGGCAGAGCCTTTCCCCCCACACCGCCCTCCAAAATTCCTCATAAGTGGAGCAGCCACTTAACAGAAAGAAATCCTTAAAGGTGAAACAATATCACTTAGTCCACGCACCTGCTGTTCCTCTGTGTACACTCTGTACACCCACACCTCAAGAATTTCGGATCTATTTGACGCACGCCAACTCCACACGAGATTCAAACCCGCAACCTTTTTTTTTTTTTTTTGTCTGTGATGGCATTCTGCAATTAAAACGTGGGAATTAAAGGTGCGCGCGTGGGCGACCGCTGCTTCACGCGGGATCGGTGACATTGCGGTAAAGCGCGTGGATGTCTCTTAAGGTCAAAAACAACTAGTGTTTACCTCGCGTTGCCGGTTCCTCCGCCTTTAAAACACACACACACATACACATCTGCATCACTCGTTCAGTTCATTGGTCTCCGTGGACGCTTTCACGCTGGCATTTCACGTCCAGTAGATAACGGGATTATCTCCATGCGCGTTTTATTCTTAATCTGTCTCATTCCATGTTTTTTTTCCTGTTTTTTTGGCACCCTTATCACCAATGTTCCGCTGAAGCTTTACGCATAGCGCAAATCTATTCCCCCTGCCGAGCGTAGGAGAAGCATATATTTCATGTTTACTCTGACAAGAGCTTTTATTCTGCAGTTTGCCTGTCTTAATGAGAGACCTCTCAATATTACAGGCACGTGTGCCCCCAGTGCACGCATGCACGCTGACACACAGCCCATATAGACGTTAATATGTGACAACGATGTCGTTAATGTTTGGTTATCTGCAGTCATGAATGCGCACATTTTGGCACAATGAGAAGGACACACCAAGGGCATTTTTGTTCTTTATTATTAACTGAAGCAGGCGTGTGATGAACGGCATGCATACCAAAATCCACTTATCTGTGTCCTTCCATGCAGAATTAGTCCCCCCTCTTTGGAGCTTCACAACATAAATTGATGTTACACACCTTAGTATGACACAAAAAGAAAACTATACAGGGAGAGCAGGCTGCTGATTGTTGATTATTCAGTATTAGTCCCTCTCACTCTGCATCTCACTCTCATATTTAACCCACTTTTTTTTAACAATAAAAAGCAAAAGTGGGATATTAAAACATCCAAACTTTAGTGGGTTCTTCAGAAAAAACGAAAGTTTGATCATTTTCAAACCCGATTGGATCTAAAAAGTTTTTGCACAAAAAAAAGAAAGAAAAAAAGGAAGAAAAGAAAAGCTTCAGTCTGCTTTGATGAAGAATCCCTACAGATTCTCCTGCATGTTGCGAGGACTCTCCATACAGCAAAGGAGAGCCTGGAAGGCAGATGCCCTCTTTGACCGGGAGAACAACATTATTTTGCCTCACAAACATGTGCGACCAGTCTGAGTCCCCCTTCTACACTCGCACACACACCCACACACGTCCACACACAACTATAAGCCATGCTGCAAATGACTGTTGTGACTCTATCTGTGCCAGTAATGACAAGATGAGAGTGAAAGGGAGCAGAAAAGGTAGATGAGAGTTGTTCCTGATTTTCCTGTCCTGGATTGCTGTCTGTGCATTGGAAAGATGAATGACTTAGAAGGAAAAGCAGCATGTGCAAATAAATATTTATTTTATTAAGCAGTTAGTCTTTGGAAATCGTCACGCTGCCACATGCAAATGTGCATTCTTTTCTCTTCCATTCTTACCTTGTCTTATCTTTGTCAGATCCCAGTTGTTGAGCGTCAGTTGTGTACGCTCTTTTGCAAAAGTACTCCATCTTTTTAATATCGTTCCATTTCCCTGTTTCACAGCCTGAATAATGTTTCCGATTTTATCTGACAGGCCTATAAATATAGGTTAATGACAAGAAATAAATCAAAGATATTATTTTAGACAATATGTCTTATAAAAATGCAAAAATATGTATAATTTTGCTTTGCAACATAAATAACGCATACAAATAAGACCTAAAATACACTTAATGAGAAACCAAAAATTAAGATTTGATGATGACAATTCCTTTTAGAAGTTATAACATTTTGAACTACCTGTACATTTACATTTCTTCCTCCAGGAGTCGCTTATCCAAAGCTTGTCCAAAGCTTATCCAAAGCAACTCACCTTAAAAAATGGACAGCTGAGAAAAAGATGACACTAGGCATCTTGCTTAATGATACAGCAACTATAAAGAATGGAATTTGAACCCTAAAACCAACAGATGGACAGGAGGCTGCTAAACTCAGTGAGCTACAACCACCACAACTACAGTCACTTGTACCTTCACTGATGATGATAGATGAGAGTGGTGGACAAACTTAGGGATGAATGCTAGATTTTCTTTGGTACAAAATAGTTGATCTTGAAAAGAGTGTAACTACACTAAAGCACAGTGGTGGTAGTATTATTATGCAGCAATGGTCATGTACAGTGCCTAGAAAAGATGTTCAAAAGCCCTGCAAGAATTGAGGCTGTGCTATTTTTAAAATAAGACTTCTTTAAAACAATGTTTTTTGCTCATATTATTACTTTTTTCACTTTAACTGCAAAGCACGCCAACATTTAGACATAAATCTCATCTGATACATGGAGAAAACTTCTTAAATTAATATTTAAGCACACTTTGTTTAAAAGCACCTCCCATAATTAACTGAATATTCATACAGATGATAAAGCTTTTGGAAGATCTTGGAAGCAGAGTATAAGTTATTAAAATGCTGAAATGTTATTACACCCTGGTGGATGTGCGCTGACTCCAGACTAAGGCCATCTAATATGTAGCGATAAAAGTAAATGAAGTTACGAGTGATAGAGGGGTTTTGTCCGCCTGCTTTGGCCTTGAGCTGCATAGACTGAAGGATTCCTGTCAGGGTTAGTGTGTTTTACCAGCATACATTTCACAGTTTGAAAGACTCCTCTGAGTCTTGTGATAAATCAGGGTAAACCCCACCGCTCTTCTCTAACACATAAGAGTAAAAACTAAGTTCCTCATTATCAAACCATGATTGCTCCTTGAAAGGTCAAGATTTTCCTGGAAGACCTACAGCGAGAGGCTGAATTGGTCACAGAGCATAAAAACAGGGCAGATGAAAGACATTCTCCTTTATGCTGTTGATCCACTCGTTTGTTGCAATGAAAATTTTCCCTATCTGCAATTAGTCAATAGCTAATTGATGTATTAAAAAAATTAGCAACAGTTAACATTAAAATGACCACAGAAGAAATAGCAAGGCACTGCTAGGTACCTTCTTACTGCTTCCACATTAAAAAAAAAAGGAAGGTTGCGACAACATTGTAACCAAATCGGCAGGTGTGCAAATTATAATAAAAGTAGATGTTTTGTCTGTTTGTTGCTCTGGAGGATTTGCACAACACAGTGAGATTTTGTTGTATTACATTTAGTCTGGAAAAAAACATTTGGAGTGCATCATTTTGTAACATAATTTTTGATATCATAGATAATGATAACATAATAATTCATAGCATAACAATTTGATAACATAATAATTTTGACTACATAGAATATTATCCAAAAAGTGAACATCACAGTGAAGGTACTACAGCTCGACTCATACATATACTCAACATATAAGAACTGGTCTGAGTGAGTGTGATGTCACCCACAGATAACAATTTATTTCTGGCTCCAATCAAATTAAGTCAATTCATTCACTATTTTTTTGTAATACAGACATGTTGAAGCCAGATGTCGTCAGTAAGCACTGATTGGTCCAACAGTAAGCACTGATTGGTCCAAATCGATCATAATTTGAATCATAATTCCCATGGCAACCACTCTCACCAGTTAGGAATGAGCTTGTTGGAAGTCCACACCCCTACCACTTGAACATGGGCTTGGGAGAATCTGTCACTCAAATGTTTCTAATGTTCGACATGAGACCACGA
This sequence comes from Adrianichthys oophorus, assembly GCA_036245035.1. NCBI lineage: Eukaryota > Metazoa > Chordata > Actinopteri > Beloniformes > Adrianichthyidae > Adrianichthys > Adrianichthys oophorus. The sequence goes on along the minus strand of BSAI01000005.1, from coordinate 14,542,698 downwards.
ACTTTCATTGAAGCATCTGATTGGTCAGTTTATAACTTAATTAACTTACAGAAAACAATATAATAAAAGTTAGGATAAGCAAGAATGTGTTTAAAAAAGGAATGGTTACTCTGACAAATACAATGACTGAGTAATAGTTATTTATTTCTCAATAGAAATAGAAGAATTTTGGCTTCTTGGAGCTAGTGGGTACTTCCTGTATGAAATGCAATGGGGGCGGGGTTACTCAATCCAGTTCTCATATATAGTAAATGATCACATTCAGTCAAGCTGAAATGCATGCTTTGGTAAAAAAAAAAAAAAAAAAAAAAGCTCAGACTGTGTGCATCAGACAGACTCACGCACACAAGCAAACAAGCAAAAAAAAAAAAAACTACAGGTGCATTGACCTTGTAAATATTTCACTGTTGACAGTAATTTTGGCGCATTCTATTTTTTTTCTTGTTACTTTGAGGCTTTGATTTATTAAAATCTTAGCAGTTTTTAAAGTAACAAAGAGCACGCAGCAGAGCAATAACTGTTAGGACACTAGAGGATTCATATCAGGGGAAAAGAATCTCTGTTTTAAAAAAAAAATTTCAACATTAAAGCAAAACACGAGAGTGGAATATATAAGAGCAGAAAAAATGTTAATTAGCTCAAGCAAAGCTGTAATTTCTTAAGACAGATTTTCCAACAAAAAGTAAAAAATTGTTCATTCTGAAGGTCAAATTAAGAACAGCTGATACAGTCATCCAACTTTTAATTCCACTTATTCCTGTTTAAGGTTGTGGGGCTGCTGGAGCCTATCCTAGCTGCTGTCTGAGCACACTCTGGACAGTACATTGCAGGGCCACAAATATAGCTGGCATATCTAAAGATTTAAAAGTATTAGATTCTACAAAACTAAACAGGAACATTCTCTTCTTATGATCTATTTTCTGAAACCACAATATTTACACAACCAGACGAGGACCAAACACAAACCCAAGACTGTGACTTCCAAAAAAGGTCACAAACTCCAACCTGCTACAGTTTGATTTGACTAACTGGAGCTTCAAACAGCTTTTCTGTCTTTAAACCATTCAGGACATTCAGTTCTTCACACCAGCACCCCCCATATCCTTCTTCAGCCACAGTAACTCTTGAGAGGGAACACAATTTTTGAGTTATTTTATATTTTTTTCAGAAACAATGCCAGCTCTTATTAAACCTCATCCTTTTTCACATCCTTCCTGAAAGCACTGAAGTCAGGTTAGGATGACCCAGTGTTGCATTTATGGCATGTCCTCTTTGTGAGGGTCTTAGATCCTCTCAGCACTAGAACCCACACACACACACAACACCCACACCCCCACAAACACACACACCTCAAAGCCATAAAAATAGATTGTGAGTGACTCAGCCGTTATGTAAAAGTCCATCTCTGATAGGACCGCCTGGGGCTGTTTATGTCAGTTTAGCTTGACGGTGCTGGAGCTGAGCTGACACATGTCTGCTGTGTCCGAGTTTCGATACACACTCAGCCATGCACATTCCCCACTATGTGCCTGAAAGCTGTGCTCAGCCCTGTACTTGCTTCCTTTCTCAGGCTTCACTCCCCTGCGTCTGCCCCCATCAGGACAAAGTTGTGATACAGTCAGTGCAACTTAACTCCCTCTAGCCAAAACAGCTCCCATCATCAGCATTTAAAAAGACTGGGGCAGAAACACCAAGTTAGACATAAATCCCACCTTCAGGTGGACAGATTGAATGATATTAGGCAAAAAGAAGCAATCCAGAAATGAAAAGAACAAGAAGTGTTATGAGATGAGATCATACATGTATAAAAAGCTATCAAGTACTCAATGAGGTGAACAAAACATTTATGTAATTTGAATAAAGTTTTCAGCTTAAGGGTCTTTTTGAGTGTTTTTTGAAACGACTTTCTAATTTGCTTTAATAATTTGTCTAATAACTGTTGTCTTTAAAACTGGTGAGTGCAGGGACTACAAAGGGTTAGAATGTGCAGAAAGATGGTTCTGGAAATGGAGTTCAAAATTTCTGCGGGCACAAGAGAAAAGCTCCAAACAGGATCTGTGCCTGCTACTGTTGCCGCCTGCTCGGATGCTGTTTGGCTCAACTTAAAAAGTTGGTTGCATCTGGTGGAAAAGGGAGCAGATGGACACAGGAAACAGAGAGACAGTGCTGAGGGTTAAAATCTGCAAACTAGTTAGCTGTTGTTGAACTGAAAAGCAAATCTGCAAAATTCACTTTTTGCCACATTTATCATAGTTAAATTAAAATCTTGTCTTCTTTTTTTCAAAATTCTTTTTCACAGTGAGCAAAAGTGTTAAAGTCCCACTCCAATTATCTTTTGATCTATTGTAAAAAGCGTCCCCATATACCTTTTTTAGCCAAAATAAAAAAAAAACGGTGTCATTTTTGAGGACATAGTTTCTGTAGAACCGCAGTACTTGTGGGCAAACTATCAAATTAGAGGAGCTATCCAGCCGTACATTTTTGAGCCAGATGCCAGTTTGGAAGAGGAAAACCAAGATGTACATGGATCTAGTCATCTACAAGTGGATGCATCAAAATTCAAGGAGCTTGTGGCTTGCCGTAGTAACTTCTAGGTCACACCTACAAGCTTTATCCAATGGCATTTTGCAGCCTAAAATCTGGAGCAAAGTTTATGAGCACAATTTTAATACCTGAAGATCTGCATGTTATTGTCGCTTTAAACGGACAAATACACCAACAAGGGAGATGTGAATTGTCCATGTTCACTTCATTGTGGAGTGAGAGGAGGGTTGGCAGCAAGAGATGAAAGAGTCTCTTCACAGTCACTCCTCTGTGACAACAGGTGCCAGACAGAAAGAGAAACAGAGGCTCACAGACTGTTAAATTAAAAGTGTTTAATACTCTGCGTGCACGCACGTTTGCACAGTGCCTGTGAATGTGTGTGTGTGTCAGTGAATGTGTGGCTGAGAGTTAATGAAAGTCTTAATTGTTGCTACAAGAATACCTCCCTCTGCTGCTCATTCTACATCTACTAATAGAAAGACATCGACTCCCTGGAGACAGTCAGAAAAAATGCTGTTGGAGAGTATTTGATGAACACAGTCTGCACATTTTTGTCCCACATAAACCCTGAATGCACACTTAATGCTATTGTGTGTACTTGTATTGAGACTTTAGGCAGTCATAGAACCATTTTATTGGTCCATCTCCTGCTATCATGTTTGCAGCATGTGCTCAGAAATTGAAATGTAAAGCGACCACTTCTAATGAAAACCCTTTGTAAACACGTGTATTTGCACGTTTCGAGTTTCCACAATCAAATTCTTGCTTTCACGAGTAGCTAAGCAAGTTTCTACGGCAGTTTTCAGGCTCTATGTACAAAACGCTGTTGAGCGCACGTTGCAAATCAAACCAGGTTAAAACTTGACCAATCAGGGACTTCGATTTTGTAGTGACGTTTGCATGGCGTCCCCTTAAATTAACAGAAGTGCCAACTTAAAGTGCCAAAAAAATGATCACGGAGGAGAAATTCCAGAAATGTATGAGACCAAGTCTTTCATTTGTCGGAATACATCTGTGAAAAAAAATAAATTGCGAGAATTGCGAGATTTGCACCGCTTCGACATTTTGCACCAAGCTTCTTCCAACTATAGGTGGCAGACATGCGCTAGTAAATTAAAACCAAAGAAAAAGAACCCTCTCTCTGTTTGACCAGAACACAATATGCAAAATGTGCGTTCAAGAATGCACATTTTACCCGTTCTTGAACATACAGCAGATGCTCGGTGAGAACGTAACATCAAATCAATACCTTTTTTTTTTTTTTTTTTTACAAGCTGTAAACTTGTTTGAAGCTGGTTGTTCCAAAACAGTAAGTAACACGACCAAAATGATAGAAAGAATATCACAAGAAGAACATTTGACTGTTTGACCTGAAGTAACATTTCTTTTAGGTTAATAAAATTAACCAGAAAAAAAACTGGCAAAAACTTTACAATAGACAGCTGTGTCCGTAATATTTGCAAGCTTTTGTGATGTTACAGGCCCAGATAAAAACATATCATGAGAAATATCAACTCAGTTAAAATCTGAAAATATGATCTTTAGACTTTTTTGTACATTTTTTAACTAGCGCAGTGCAAAAACAGGCCCCCTAGAAATAAGTAACTAGTGCAGGACAATTTGAAACATTTTCTGTAGTTGAGCAAAACAATCTGCCAAATCGGCTAAGAAAAATGGCTTCACCAAGAAAACTTATTTTAAGAAAATCACCAAGAGATGATTTCTCAAACGTTGATTATTTTACTTTTGAAAAACATTCTTTGTAAGATTATTTGTCGTATAGGTTAAAAAAAAAAGATAATTTTTATAAAAACAAGATTTTAAAAACTTTATTAAGATTCCATTTTTGCTGTGTCTTTTCCCTTGAAGTCCACTTTCCATTTCTAAAAACCTGTGACCAATGCAGATTCAAAAGGTCCGACTAACAGGTTGCAGAATCGGATTTGATCATTTTAAGCTTTCGTAGGTATTTAAAGTGACATTATTATATAAAAAGACCAACGGGAGGGAGTCAGTAGGGCATTCCGTTGTTGTGTGCCTTCCACAAACACATGCAAAGATGTCAGGTTTCACTTTCGGTGTTTACAAGCTGGCCTTTGGCTGCTCTCCCTGTGGAAAACCTATGAGGCTTGGAGCTAAACTGACACCACACTTGGCAAATCTGCCCGTGCAGCCTCCACTGCCTCTTCCCACCCACATCTCCAAGTGCACATTCAGCCATCCATGGAGGAAAGATCTTGCTCTGAGCTGCCTTTCATGGACTTTCCTTTCAATTTACTTTGTACTAACTGTACAGTGCAGCACTTTTTTTTTTTTTTTTTTTTTATCGGTTGGGGAATTCTTTTTTCTTCTTAGAGAGCTGGGGCCATGACACGACGTCTGGCTAAGACCCTTTGAGACATTGAAACTTAATTAAAAGTATGATTAACATTAAAAAAAATCAAAATTTCAAAGCAAAAATGTTTTTCATTGTGTGGAGAAAGTCAGACAATTGTCAGTCTGACTTCTCCTTTAGAAAAACAGCTGTTTATAGTGTTATTTTGGTGTCTAATTTGTCGGGCACGTTACACATAAATCTTCACAGTCAAATCTGAAGTTGTGTGGGTGAGCGGCCTTCATTCTTTGATTAAGAATTCTTTTCTGTTGCCATGTGCGACACAGATCACACACAACATGGCAGAATGTTATCATAGATCAAATACAACGCTCAAAAGTCTTTTCTTTGATCCTCTTTCCTCAGGGTACATGTATTATCACTGTAAAGTCCCAGTGGGAGGAGCAGTGGGAATTGCATTAGTATTTCTAATGCGGCTAATTTGCTACAACGGACTTGAATGTGGCATGAGAGCAGGGTTCAGGTTAAGGACACATCTAACTTTATGGCTTTGTGTTTATGGAAAAAACCCTGTGCAGCAGCAATGCAGAACAGGACGGAGAGCATATTCCTCGAACACTGACAGTCCCCTTTCCATTCAGCTCTCAGACTCTAAAAAGCCTCGGTTTTGCAAAAAGCCTTGCAGCATCTATGCTTTAAATTATTAAAGCTGTGGTTTCTTTGTTCAATTCATACAAACACTAAAAAGAAACCACAATTGGTGGCTACATGGTGTGTTATGGAAACTTGCCGTGGTTGCCAACTTGAAAACTAGTGATTCTATTTGAGACTCTTAAGCCAAATTCTTCAGTGGTAGCATTGCAGCATATTTCCATCCATCCATCCATCCATCCATCCATCCATTTTCTTCCGCTTATCCGGGGCCGGGTCGCGGGGGCAGCAGTCTAAGCAAAGATTCCCAGACATCCCTCTTCCCGGCCACTTCCTCCAGCTCCTCTGGGGGGACCCTGAGTCGTTACCAGGCCAGCCGAGAGACGTAGTCTCTCCAGCGTGTCCTGGGTCTTCCCCGGGGCCTCCTCCCAGTGGGACATGCCCGGAACACCTCCCTAGGGAGGCGTCCAGGGGGCATCCGAACTAAATGCCCGAGCCACCTCAACTGGCTCCTCTCGATTTGGAGGAGAAGCGGCTCTACTCCGAGCTCCTCCCGGGTAACCGAGCTTGTCACCCTATCTCTAAGTGAGCGCCCAGCCACCCTACGGAGGAAGCTCATTTCAGCCGCCTAGATCCGGGACCTCGTTATTTCGGTCATGACCCAGAGCTCATGACCGTAGGTGAGTATTGGGGCGTAGGTCGACCGGTAAATTGAGAGCTTTGCTTTCTGGCTTAGCTCTCTCTTCACCGCGACGGACCGGTACAGCGACCGCATAACGGTGGACGCAGCACCAATCCGCCTGTCGATCTCACGCTCCGATCTTCCCTCACTCGTGAACAAGACCCCAAGATACTTAAACTCCTCCACTTGGGGAAGGAGCACTCCACCCACTGAGAGAGGGCAAACTACCTTTCTCCGGTCGAGAACCATGGCCTCAGACTTAGCGGTGCTGACCCTCATCCCAGCCGCTTCACACTTGGCTGCAAACCGTTCCAATGCATACTGGAGGTCCTGGCTCGATGAAGCCAACAAGACAACATCATCTGCAAAGAGCAGAGAGGAAATCCTGTGGTTCCCGAACCAGACCCCCTCCGGACCCTGGCTGCACCTAGAAATTCTGTCCATAAAAACTATGAAAAGAACCGGTGACAAAGGGCAGCCCTGCCGGAGTCCAACATGCACTGGGAACAGGTCTGACTTACTGCCAGCTATGCGGACCATGCTCCTGCTCTGGTCATACAGAGACCGGACAGCCCTGAGTAAGGCCCCCCGGACCCCATACTCCCAAAGTACCCTCCACAGGACACCACGGGGCACACGGTCGAACGCCTTCTCCAAATCCACAAAACACATGTGAACAGGATGAGCAAACTCCCACGAACCCTCCAGCACCCTGGACAGGGTGTAGAGCTGATCCACAGTTCCACGACCAGGGCGGAAACCGCATTGTTGTTCTTGGATCTGAGGTTCGACTATCGGCCGGACTCTCCTCTCCAGTACCCTGGCATAGACTTTCCCAGGGAGGCTGAGGAGTGTGATTCCTCGGTAGTTGGAACACACCCTACGGTCCCCCTTCTTGAAAAGGGGAACCACCACCCCTGTCTGCCAGTCCAGTGGTACTGTTCCTGACTGCCACGCGATGCTGCAGAGACGTGTTAACCAAGACACTCCCACAGCATCCAGAGACTTGAGGTACTCAGGGCGGACCTCATCCACTCCCGGTGCCTTGCCACTGAGGAGCTTGTCAACTACCTCTGTGACTTCAGCTTGGGTAATGGACAGCCCCACCCCAAGGCTCTCAGCCTCTGCTTCCTCAAGAGAAGGCGTGTCAGCAGGATTGAGGAGATCCTCAAAGTATTCCTTCCACTGCCCGACAATGTCCCCAGTCGAAGTCAGCAGTCCCGAAGTCCCAGGACCGAGTTTTTGCCTCTACTACAGCCTGAGCCGCAGCTCGCTTAGACTGCCGATACCTGTCAGCTGCCTCTGGAGTCCCACAAGTCAGCCAGACCTGATAGGACTCCTTCTTCAGCTTGACGGCATCCCTTACTTCCGGTGTACACCAACGGGTTCGGGGGTTGCCGCCACGACAGGCACCAGAGACCTTGCGACCACAGCTCCGAACAGCAGCAGAGACAATGGAGGTGGAGAACATGGTCCATTCAGACTCAATGTTACCAGCCTCCCTTGGTACCTGTTTGAAGTTCTCCCGGATGTGGGAGTTAAAGACTTCCCTGACGGAGGGCTCAGCCAGAAGTTCCCAGCAGACCCTCACACTACGTTTGGGTCTGCCAAGTCTTTCCGGCCTCCTTCCCCGCCATCGAATCCAACTCACCACCAGGTAGTGATCAGTGGACAGCTCTGCCCCTCTCTTTACCCGAGTGTCCAAGACACACGGCTGAAGGTCTCCTGAAACGACTACAAAGTCGATCATTGATCTCCTGCCGAGGGTGTCCTGATGCCACGTGTATTGATGGACACCCTTGTGACACCCTTGTGCTCAAACATGGTGTTTGTTATGGACAAACTATGACTAGTACAGAAGTCCAACAACAAAACACCGTCAGATCAGGGAAGCCGTTCCTACCAATCACACCCCTCCAGGTGCTACTGTCGTTGCCCACGTGGGCATTGAAGTCACCCAGGAGGACAATGGAGTCCCCCGTTGGGGCACTTTCCAGTACCCCTCCGAGAGACACCAAGAAAGCTGGGTACTCTGAACTGCTGTTTGGCCCATAAGCCAAAACCACAGTCAGAGACCTGTCCCCCACCTGAAGGCGGAGGGACGCAACTCTCTCATCCACCGGGGTGAACTCCAACACTTGGCGGCTAAGCTGGGGGCTCACAAGTAAGCCCACCCCAGCCCGCCGCCTCTCACCATGTGCAACTCCAGAATGGTAGAGAGTCCAACCCCTCTCGAGAGACTGAGTTTCAGAGCCCAGACTGTGCGTAGAGGTGAGCCCAACTATATCTAGCCGGTACCTCTCAACCTCTCGCACAAGCTCAGGCTCCTTCCCGCCCAAAGAGGTGACGTTCCATGTCCCAAAAGCCAAGTTCCATGACAGGGGTTTAGGCCGCCGAGGCACTCGCCCTCGACTGCCACCCAAACCACATTGCACTGGCCCCTTCTGAGCTCTCCTGCAGGTGGTGGGCCCACTGGGGAGTGATCCCACGTTGATTGTTCGGGTTTTATCCGACCGGGGCCCGTGGGAGGAGCCCCGGCCACCAGGCGCTCGCCTGCGAGCCCCAACCCCAGGCCTGGCTCCAGGGTGAGGCCCCGGTAACGCCAATCCGGGCGACAACTGAATCTGTGATGTTTATTCTCATAAAGGGGTTTGTGAACCGCTCTTTGTCTGGCTCGTCACCCTTTGTCTGCAGCATATTTTCAAATAAAATTCTGCATTATTTAACCTTTTTGCATACATTAATAGTTGAAGCTAATTTATTAATGGTCAACTTTTAGTGGACTAACAGAAAAACTGGGTTTTTGAGTCTTTCCATTCTTTGGTTGGTCTACTTGGACCAAAAAAGACTCCAAAGTCACCGCAAATCAGTGTTGCAGCTGCCATTTAGTTTGGTCCACTTCATGCTCCAACAAAACAGTTCCAAGAACAGCAGTATTGTACATAATCATGATCGGCAATAAGCAAGGGGTACATTTCTAATTGCACAAAAACTAAGAAATCCTTTTCCCGATTGATAAATAAATAGAATAGAAGGAATACAATTGGATAAAACTTTATTGATCCCAAAAAAGGGAAATTATTAAAAACATAAGATAGATAGTAAATAAACACGAAAACACAATTTCAAATGTTATTCTTTGTCTATGTTTAATAACTTTTCTTTTTTGTCAATGTTAAACTGACAATGACAAATTGTCTCCCTGCTTGACCCTCAGCGTTAAGAGGTTGTTTTGGGGGGTTAAGCCACCAAACTATTCCTGAGTGCAACTGTGTCTGCAGCTCACCCCTCCCCCAGGAGATGCAGAGAACAAAATGTACACACCTTGATGCGTGACAACTAATGGTACTTTAACTGACTTTATATTTCCATTTGCACTCTTACATATAGTAGCAATGTCTATTGTAACTGTATGAACTATAATTCTGCAACAGTTCAACAGCCTCACTTCAGTCATAACAGAGGAGATCATCAAGAGATCATGCTTGGGATAGTCATTGCTTAAATGTTGCCTCCCTTCTAATAATCACGTCTGAGTTATTACTGTATAAAATGTGGAATGAGGAGGAGGAAGATTTGGTGAACATTTTATAACCCTCATCAATGACACCTCAACAACATCAATATTAAATACTTTACTTTGATTTTTAGCTTAACTGTGAGACTTATTTTGAAAAAAATAATGTTTTAAAATATCAAAGTTTCACCATAACCATTTAGGCTTGAGTTATCTAAGGAATATGGCAGTTGGGTGCAGGAACAATTACTGCTGTTGGTGTTTGTTGGCACAAAGCGTCATTTCATTAAGTGCTGGCAGAAACCACTGCTGAAAGGAACTTGTTTGAAAATCCTTTCTTCATAACAAGCATAAAATATGTTACATTTGAGTTTCTGGTGCATTTTAGAATTTTATAGTGCAGTCTTTGTTGAAAAGCAAAATGTGCCGAATAGGAGCTACTAAATCTTTCTGAAGAATGCGCTTTTGGGAAAAAGTGCTGTTCTTCTGGAAATAAGTAACACATTCAGTACAGTTTTAAGAAACACTGCTTCTTTGTTTTGTTGAAGCATTTTTCTGAAGACCCTCTCTAAGACCCTCTGATGAAAATCATGTTTTTTGGTATTTTTAGCATTCTTGTGGCATTTTTCTCCTGATGGCAGACATTTATTAAATAAAATTAAGATCAAACTGGATTTCTGAATATTTCTTTATTAAAATCCTTGTGAATCAGGAGGAGTCAAAAAAATGCCATTTGAAAAAGAACTTATGATGTAGAGAATACTCTACCTGTTCGACTCCGGAATGGGGAGGTGAAAGGGGGCGGGGTTGCTTCTTCCCAATGCTCCCACCCACAGCTCAGAGGTGAATTTCTGATGAACTACTGCTGCTCTACAGAAACAACATAATCATGATTAAAAGACTTTTGCGAACTCTTTTAAAATAACTCAAAAGATTATCAGAGTGGAAATTTACCTTTTTTCAGACTATTGCAGTGCGTCATGTATTGCTGAGGTTGTTTGTATTTACAAAAATGTTATTTATATATATATATATATATATATATATATATGTATATGTGTGTGTGTGTGTGTGAGTGCATTATATGCATCTTCTTTTAAATCAGACAAGTACCTTAGGTATTTGCTGATTAAATTCTGATGCATGAAATGAAACAACTGTATTTCTTTTTTATGAAGCTGCATATGAACATGCACTGCATTCTTATTGGCTTTGCACTTTCTCGCCTCAAGCTTTTTCCTGTCAGAGTCTGAGCTTTGAGTCAAGCTTTCACTGTCTGCAACTCAGATTGCACCTTTTACAAGACACAACTCCATCCTTAGGAAGCAAATTGGATTCAAATTATTGATATGCAGACACAGATAGCAGTAGTTGACCTCTTCGGAAATCACAATTTATCTACAAGAATGCTAAGTCATGATGGAACTGATAAACTTCTCATGTTTTTTTGTTAAGAACGTCCAATTAAGTTAGCAGAATAAATCCTGGTAAACCATGAAATTAAAGAATTTAACGTGCAGCAGGCAAATACACCAGAATATTCTGCAATGCTGCTGTCAGCCTGCATTTATATATATATATATATATATAAATATATATATATAAAAGTCATGCCATGCAGACAGCAAGTGCTTGTCAGAAAACACTAGGTGGATGTTGGCTGAAGCAATTTTGATGCTGTTCAAATGTTATTTACATCACACACTCTCCTGTCAAGCACTGTTCCCAGCATGCCTCATATGTGTCTTCATATCCCAGTGTGTGTCTGTACAACTGTGTCCTTATGTGTGTCTCACTGATGTTCCATCAACCCAAATAATCATCCCACAGTCATGCGTGAGATGCGATTTCCCTTAAACAATAGCAGGCCAGTTCGCTTTGCTGACCCCCAGCCTCTCAGGCAGCTGCAGAACAAACACTCATCCGAGGAGAGACACTTATTCGCAGCCTGCATTTACGGCAGCACGCGCACATCCAACAAACACAGGCTCTGTCAGGTTAGTCATAATCACACAGTGCTTATTTAACTGCCTTCTAAAGCGGACTTTAATAACTGGAGCTAACTGTGTGTCAGTGCTGTTAATTCAACCTGAAATGAAATAATGGTTAAAGGCATTCAAAGAACAGAATGCTTTTATAGTAGACACTTGTTGCTTTTCTTTCACATGCTATTCTTTGTATTTGCATTAAATTAGAAAGTTTTCGATTGATCTATACTTAGTTAAAATGTTGTAATGTATTTACTGGACAAAGAAAAAAAGCAACAGACCATCAAAACAAATTATTTTGCAGGGATTTCTGCCCCTACTACTGCTATAAGGCACAGTTAAAAGCCTTAAGTTTTTTCAAATTGCAACATTGCGCCTTTTGGGCTGCACGGTGGCGCAGTGGTTAGCGCTCCTGCCTCACAGCAAGAACGTTCCCGGTTCAAGTCCTGGCTGGGACCAGAAAGGGACCTTTCTGTGTGGAGTTTGCATGTTCTCCCCGTGCATGCGTGGGTTTTCTCCGGGTACTCCGGCTTCCTCCTACCGTCCAAAAACATGCTTCATAGGTTAATTGGTCACTCTAAATTGTCCGTAGGTGTGAGTGTGCATGGGTGTGTGATTGTGGCCCCTGCGACAGACTGGCGACCAGTCCAGGAGTGTACCCTGCCTTCGCCCATGAGTAACCGGGTTAGGCTCCGGCAACCCCGTGACCCCGAAAGGGATAAAGCGGATTGGAAAATGAATGAATGAATGAACATTGCGCCTTTTATCACAGAGCGCCTTATACACAGTATGAATTAATTCTGGTTCTGCTTACCGATGTCAAATAAATTTTAAGAGCTACATGGTACTCTATCAAAATGTTTTTTTTGAACATGTTGCAAACAAGTTTAGGTGTTCCTGTGAAAACGCGAACGCGGCAAACATATAGCGGTGTCGGACTGTGTTCTCATGCGTGTTACTAACAAGCTTGGGAGTGAGTGTAGCCATAGTGTTTGTTTTAGCTGTATCAGTCTGTTTTTTACATGTCGCAAACAAGATTTGGAGTTACAGGTACTGCGAATACACTAACGTGTAGCGTGTCACAAGAATTACTATGAATGCAGGTGGTAAAGTTTGAGTGACAGACTTATTTCAGATTCTTCTCTCATTTAATGTATCTTATAGTTCGGTGCACTTTGTATATATATGACATTAGTTAAAAAACAGTCCATTCAGTGACGGCGCACTGTATAATCTGATGAGCCCTAAAGTGAGCAAAAATAAATCCCATAGTTCAGCTGGTGTCAAAAATCACAAATGAAATTGTGATATTTTAGATTATTTAGTTGAAGATAAACTGATGTCCTCAAAGACTTTGTGAAATATACTTTTCAAAACACAAAATTTAAGCATGAAGTTTGTAAATTAAAACCTGCAGAAAGAAGGAAAAAAAGGCATAGTTTATTTAAAACTCAATGGCACATCGCGTAACTGACTGGGATTAGGCCATGAATTCGGACACAGCCTGTGTGATGAGTCTTTTGAAAGGCCATCACAGAATCATTGCAATTCATCAAAGGAGGAATGTCCTGTTAGGGCAGCCAAACCTTCATCAGAAAGTGTCCGTTTAGTCATTTTAAGTGAACTATGCTAACATTTAATATAGAATGACGTGTTTAGGAGGGGACGGAACGAGGTTTGACCAACTTTAAACTGGAATGCGTCCTGTGGTCAGAACAGGTGCTGCTCGCTCTGTGCAGCTCCTTCGAGTCCTCCGTGACCGTGCGTGAAAACCATTGACTGGATGTTCTCTGACACAGCCAACGGTGAAAACCCGTCTTCGTGGAGATGTGGTCCGCTCTCCGGTTGGCTCTGCTACCGGCTCTCAGGCTTTATCTCCTCGGCTTTAAGGTCCTTTTGACTCAACTATTAAACAAGCCGCTAAAGCTGCCAGGTCAGTTTTAGCTTAACTACTATTTCGTTTTAGCAAAAGTTCCTTTTATTGATCACTATTAACATAGTCAGTAATGTGGTTTAACATAAAACATTAAATGAGGCTGTGTTGTAACACTTTTACATTTCAACCGGAAGTTTTAAAGTCGTTATTTGTACCGTAAAGCTGCAGCAACTAAGGCTAAAGTAGCCGTTTTAGCTAGTTTTAGAAAGCCTGGATCTACAGTTTAACAAGATTTTACTGGAGATTTTATTGCACCCGAATTCATCAAAAGGACGTAAAATAACCAGAATTCCTCAAACAGCGGTTCTTAAAAGTGTAGAATATGTTCTAAAAGTGTTTGAAGTAAAACTAATACATTTTGTAACACAGTTTGGCGAGAATCCCTAAGGAACTCAACGTGACAAACTTACGGCTCGCAGATCTCAGACAGTCATTGTTTAAATTGAATTCAGCTCCTAAATTGAATTTTACAATGTTTCGATGAAGTTTGCTACCAGTTTGTACATTTAAAAGAATTGTAATATACCTATATGTTTCTGTGTTGTAGGAAACAGAATCAAGATCAGAGCTCACATTTTTTGATTAAAATTTATAAAACTAGTTCTTTCTTTCATTCATTCATTCATTCATTCATTACTATTCTAAGAGGCTAAAACCAGAAAAACAGCCCTGCAAAATGAAGAAAAGAGATTTAAAGGAAGTGATTATTAATTTACCGCTGTAGGAATTGCCAGTTAACGTGTTAAACTTTGCAAACTGTCTGCTAATGTTACCACCAAAAAACTCAAATATCAGCTCTGATTTCTGTTGTCTTCCTCTTCTACCAGTGATGCCCAGACAAAATGGCAAGGTTGCCATAGTGACAGGAGGAGGCAGAGGAATCGGCTATGAGGTGGTCCGTCACTTGGCCAGACTGGGGGCTCATGTTATAGTTGGTATAGTATCAAGCACTTCACTATTAAGAATGCAAGCAGGACAGAGAATGGAGTTTTTTTTTGTTTTCATTTCCTTTCCACACATCTATAGAAAGCTGTTCTGGATTTTTTTCCCCATATTCATTCCAGTCATAACAGCTTCAAGTCAAAGGCAGAAATTTTATTTTTGTCTCAGGTTTTTAAAAGAAAAAAATAAACAAACAATGTCTTAAGTTTAACTTACTGTTTGAAAAAAGTTTAGGATTACAAAGGGCTCAGAGTTTTGTTGCCTGTAACTGATCCTTGCCTCAATTGGACACAAATTAATTCTTAGAAATGTTTAGTCATGAGGAGAAATTGTTCTATTCTTAAATATTCTTTGATGACAAACATTTCTACTGTAGACTTTGATCAGAAATATTTGATAACTTGTGTTACAAGTTATTAATGTTACATTTTCTTTATTTTCATTAATTAGACATAAATGGTTGTATGTATGTATGGAGCCTGGGATTTAAACTCTCAAGCAACAGATCATTGGACAGCTGAAACCGAACAGGCTTTTTAAATTACAGTAAATGAAGAACTGGTGTACCGTTACATTTTGTTAACTTTTTAATGGTCGAGGGCTGTTTTTGCATCTTTTTAAACTGGAAATCTGAATTGCAAGATGGATTTACCTGAATGTCAAACATTTATGTGGCAAAAACCTTCAGCCATAAAAAAAACAAAACAAAACAAAACAAAACATGTACTACATTAGATATCATCATCATATCTTTAAGATTTGATTTCATTGGAAGTCCTGCAACACTTTGTAAATATTTCATTTATCAAACTTGATCCATTTAGAAAATACTCAATAGAATTTAAGGAAGAGAGTTTTAACATAATAAACGTTTCAAATGAATAACTAAAACTTTATATTGTTTTACACAGTCAAAACCTGCTGTGAGGTCAAAAGCATCCCACCAGCAGCAAGTTTACTGAAGGTGTTTGACTCGAGAGCAGAGAAGCAAATCCCTCTGTTCTGATCAAACTTTATTTTTAAACCTTATTTATAAAAAGTGCTTCTCATGCAATGCGCAGCTCGATGCGCTTTACATAAAAAAAAAAAAAAAAAAAAAAGCATAGGTATTACAACAAGAACCCAACCCACCCTTTACCCTCCCCTCTGTTAACACATACATCCCATAACTCCACAATGTATACTTCTAAGTAACTTAAGGCTTGACTCTCCTGCGAGGAAACAGTATGTGGGGAATCTATTCATACCAGGAGCCAGCTCAGCCATAGTAACATGCCCACAGCGCCCACCCAAACAGGGAACGGCAATGGGGTCCACTCCACAACTCTGAGGATGCAATTTTGAACTCCAGCCGCTCCAGACGGGCAAGAGCTGCTTCAACAATCATCGATTAAAATGGAAAATAATTTTAAATGCAAAAAATTTATGACATAAAATAATTAACATTAAAACCAGAATAGAATATATAACATTTGATTGACAGATAATCCCAGGCTCGGTTTTTTGTGGAAAGAAGGGACTTTGAACCAGCTTACTCATGATTTGTGAGAGTGGTAGCCATATAAACATTGATATAGACTGACTCGGACCAATCACTGTCATCTGGCTCCAAATGGGGGAACCCTGTATCACGGAAAAATGGCGACTGAATTAGCTACGTTTTGCCGGAGCTGGAGGTAAGGTTTTTTTTTTGGGTGACATCAAACCTGGCTCTGCCTATCTCTTTATACAGTGAAATACATTATTAGATGTAAATCTACTTTATATGCAGCATCCCTGTAAAAATTTGTGAACCAGTCCCTATATATTATACAGTTTGGAATAACCTGTTGCAATGAATCCGAATTTCAATTAGAATCTCATACATTGTTAAATGCACCTTTCTCTTTCTTTAAAATTGTGAGCTATTCTTCTGTCTCATTACTCTTATTTTGAGCAAAATAACCTTTCACTTCGTTAGCTTGGGGTTTTAATTTATTAGTAATGGATTGTGTGTTTCAAGTTGGAGCAGTCCCTTTAAAAAGATAGCAAATGTGGGTAAGACATGTGACTGCCTCAAGTGAGTCAACCAGATGTAGTGGAGAGAATCAGGTTATTTGTCAACGTAAAAGCTTCATTCAGAGTCAGATAATAAATAAAACTGAAATAATAAGTCCTGTATCTTTTCTTCTGGAGGTCGAATACTGCTGCAATAAACTGTAAGGATGAAGTCCGACATTTCTTACCTCGTCTCTAGTCAGTATCCTGCATTTCCTAGTATTTTCAAGAGATGAGAGAGTGGACCACATTTGATTTAATTAATCTTACAGGAGCCAGATCTGTTATTTGTTTTTGACTTGGCAAATCCTGTTTGTTTTTCTGAGAAGAACTCACACCTGATAGTGTGTGAGCATTTGCATTTCTAATAGACCTGCTTCCCTAGATTATTCATGAGAGATTTAAGTTGAAGTGGACCTCTGATAATGGAGTGGTTGCATATTTCAGTCGGGGTCTTATGCAGGCAGAGTTTGCTTTGAGCCTCTGCTTAGTAAAGTCCGTAGCTGTAATAACTAAAGTGGATTTCTACTTGAAATGTTTATTTATTTTTCAGTTCAATTTTGGCTTTAGCCAAGACTGCTCTCACTGTTGGATTTGGAATGTCTGTAGGTGCATCAAGGGACTTGCAAGGCACATCTGCGTTTTCATTAAAATGCAGTCACTCCTCTCTATGACCCTCCACGGGTCCAGGCAACCCAAAACCTGAAGCATCTGTATCGATCAACCCTCTGTATGGGTGCATGTAACTTAGCGTGTATTCAAACAAGAGACATTTGGTTCTCTTAAAGTGGACAAGAGTTAGTTTACCCTAGTATTCTGAAACAATTTTTTTGCCAGAATGCACCCAAGCAGACCTTGGTCTTGAACCAGGAACAGCTCTCTGACCCATCTTTCAAGGTGGTCTTGGTTTATTTCCAATTGGACAAAGCTCTGGTTGCTTTAGGTTTTTCTCAGTCTGAATAGGTTCTGTGCTTGAAGCGGAACAACTGGGCCAAAACAGATGTAAACAAAATAGCAAAGCAAAGATGAGACACAGCAATTGAAATGTGGTGAGTGCAGGCTCATTATAAACAACTTTTAACATAATGCACATTGCTTCTCACACTGTTTTCCCAGACAGTCTATATTCATAAACACTTATCAGCGTCCCTTCTTAGCTGTCGTCTCCTCAGTGACTGCTTTACAGCATGCCTCTGCTGTACCAAAGTAGCAGTAAAAAGTGTTGCACCTGACGTTCATATAAACGTTCAAATTGGTAATCGAAATACGTTTCAATTAGTGCTGTCTAACTGGACTTTAACATTAATTCCGTTCGACCAGTAACAACATTTAGCCTTGGAGGCACTTAAAATACGTGTGGCAATCCAGCAACCTGGATATTGGCTTCATGTATTACGTGTTGCCAACAGGGATACCCATCAGTTTTTGAGCTGGTCATACGTAAATACATGTAAAGAACATCAGCCTTAGCAAATTACCTTCAAAGTTTGCTGTGCAGAATGACACATAAATTGAAATCCTTTTTATTTTGGGATGTTTCGCTAGAAAGGTGAACAATGCACTAATTTATAGTGACTCTGGGTAGCTCCAAAAGGCATCTTGTTAACCAAATGTA
Source organism: Adrianichthys oophorus (assembly GCA_036245035.1). Lineage (NCBI taxonomy): Eukaryota > Metazoa > Chordata > Actinopteri > Beloniformes > Adrianichthyidae > Adrianichthys > Adrianichthys oophorus. The sequence continues at coordinate 14,524,451 of BSAI01000005.1, read as the reverse complement.
CTATTTCCATGTAAACAACATTACCAGATATGATTTAGCGTCAAGGGCCAAACGTGGATGTAGGTCGTTCATATATTGTATATAGTTTTGGTTCAAAACAGAAATGTCCACCTGACAGCAGTCTGAATACTGACCAAATGGAAGCGTCAGGACTCGATCCGGACCAAATTAAGCAGATTTGGTCTAAAAACTTTTTTGGCTTTCATACACTAAGCTATCTCCATTCTTGATATGTTGTTTCTTTTTTAAAAAAAATATGTTATTTTATGCAAACATGTCTTTGTTTGCATTGTTACTTTTTTCTAAACTTAAGTTTTTCTTTAAACAGAACTTCTTCAGGATACTCTTATGTGAAGGAAGTTTTGGAGTTTTGGACAGAGTTTTTTTGTACTAATTGGCCTTTTTTTTCCAGTGGGGGTCAGTATGTACAAGTTCCAGCCCAACTACTTCCATATAAAAAGCCTTAAATATTTTGGCCTGCCAATTTCCCTTTATGTGTGTTTATGTGTTTGAGATTCTTGTGATGAGTCACAGGAGAAGCCTCATCTCTGCCCAGCCTAAACTGCACCACACAGGGGCACATGACGCTTTGTCCTTGAAAATCTGTTTCTGATAATCCAAGATTAGTGTGTCTGTGCCTGTTCAGAGAGGAAATGATCCTTTGCTTGTGGTCTATTTTTGTATGTGAGTTTAAAGAACAATCAGTTAATGTTTGTGTGGAAACACAGCCTTTTTCTTTGTCAGAATGCAACACATTGTTGGTGTCTTTTAAATGTCAAACGTGGTTGTGTTAATAAATATGTTGCTACTTGACATTCCTGAAGTGCCTCCAATTTTATTAGTGCTTTCTATTTGTCAGATAAAGCCAATTTGTCTCAGTCTAGTCTTTTTATATAGTTAGTTATAGTTATTTTACTTAAAATCAGCTAATGATTACTGAACCTCAAATACATAAAATGGCAGTAGTGGTGCAAGCATTCTCCCCATCTGATGCTGGTGAATTTGCTTTGTGTAAATTATTTTATTGAGGCACCTGATAAGTCAGTTTATAGCTCGAATAACTTGCAAAAACATATAAAAAAGAAAAGCATTAGCCAGAATATGTTAAAAAAAGGTAGCAGAGCAAGAATGGTTATTCTGACAAATAAAATGACTGAGTAATAGCTGTTTATTTCTCAATAGAAGTCTATGGGATTTTGGCTTCTTAGAACCGACAGGTACAGTACCTCCTATTTAGAATGCGGTGGTGGTGGTGGTGGTGGGGGTCCCAGTCTCCCCTTATACAGTCAATGACTGAAACAGACTTAGAAGCAAGAAGCTTTGCTCACATCATGAAGTTCTACTCTCAGAATTTAGCAGAAGTTGCCAGTCCTGACCAACATATATTCCTCAGATTCCTTTTCATTAGCTGTTGAAAAAGGTGTTAAAGTTTAAAGCAAAATAATTTTTTTTGATCTTTTAAATATATTATAATGTTAATTCCTCATGAAAAACAACCTCAAATTGGTATTATGATCCAATTCACACATCTCAGAGTATTCATTTAAAACCCAATCCACAAAAATGAGTGGGTCCTCATATTCATACTGGGACATAGACAAGGGAAAACAGCTTCTTCCAGGAAGAGTCTGTGCTGGCAGCACTGCCCCAGGCTAGCACACACACATTCTTTACTAAGATAATGGTGATTGGCAAAACACTTTTTTATTTTATATTCACAATATGCATGTCCATCTTTGCAAAAGTTCAGATGTTGTTTGTTTTATGTGGGTGAAACACAGACACGTTGCCGAGGCCAACTCTGGGATGACGTCATAAAATGGACAGCACTCATAAGGAGCGAAAGACGGTGCCTTAGAGATCGAGTCGTCTTGCTTCCGAGAAGGAAAAGAGCTCCTAAAAATAACTAATTTCTAATTTAAAAAAAATCCTTTAGTGTGCCAAAGATAATATTGTATTATATATGTGGATAAAGTTTACTCTGAAATGCTTTAGAATAGCAGAATAGAGGCTCTTTAAAAAGTTTGAGTTTTTAGTCGTGTTGCACTGTGCAAAGGGTTTCTAACTGCAGATATAAGAGAAGAACTTCCCATCAACCCCTTTGACTAATCACCTGCCTCTTGGCCTCTCTTCACATTCTGGGTAGTGTAGTCAAAAAACGGTTTTGTTTCACTTAATTCTATAATCCGGTGTCCCTAATGTTATGAAAGAAATATGTGTTTGAAATCATCTTTTGCAAATGTGGGTTGTTTTTGTGCAAAAAACAGTCAGTTCATTTTGAATTTAAAAAATACCACACTTAGAAACTATTAGAGGAAAACCCTTATTGTCAACATGGTAAAATCAGTGTTTTTTTTAAATTAAACTAAAAACTGTTCAGAATTACTCCCTAGATAATTTTCTATATATTTTTGGCTTTCTTTATTAGATCAAATATTTGTAGAAACCTTTTTTGGTATAATTCTGGAACGTTTAGAATAGAATAGATTAGAATAAAATTTTATTGATCCCACAAATTACCATGTAACAGCAGATGGATAATAAATTACAGATAATAGATAATAATTCCTAGTCTCTATATATCTTCCTTCTATTTTCCTCACCTAAAGACCCATACTGGAATCAGAGTTTTTTTTTTTTTTTAAATGTTCACTAAATCTATTATTTGATCTTTTTTTTTTTTTTTCTCTAAAGAGGAAGGCATCTTGGGACTAAAATCCATCAATCACTGTCTGATTCAGTGGCTGCTGCTGTGATTTGTTTCTCTTTGGGGAAGAATAAGGGAGGGGCAGCAAATAACAGGAGCTTGCTCACAGCAGAAAAAGCCTGTCGTGAGCCTCAAAACATTTCCAAAAAAAAAAAGTAGAATGTAAGAATTTACAGCGACGTTCCTAGAGCTTCCCAAAATACTGTTATAATGGGGAAAGGTTCATAAAACTAGAGGGGCTTTAATGAATCAAGAAAAGGGAGAATTATACATTGATTTCAATTTTATGCCCCATTCGTCACAGTTTTGAGTCTGAATTCCCCAAAAACATGTTTTGTAGTAATAGATAAGTATTTGCTGCAATAGTAGAGGTCTTTAATCCATTTGATAACAGGACAAAATAGGTGTATCAAAATGCCATTTAGTTTTGAAGATCTCTTTTGAGGATTTTAAGGACTATGAAAGGATAGATTTGTAGTGCAATCTTTTTCTTTTCATAAAGTCTATTCATATGTTGTTTTCATCAGTTTGTGTATCTCCTCTTTCAGGCGGCAGGGATGAGGAGGAGGGTTTTGCTGCTGTCCAACGGATCTGTCAAGAGGACGAGGAGGCCAAAGGTAACAAGTTAGAAGCACACAAATGTTTTTACCAAGGTGAGTTTGTTTAAACAAAGGACAGTTTGTGCCGAAGCTTTGTCTTGCAGTCATACACACCAGCAGAGACTGGACTGGGTATGTGTCTAAAAATCTAGAAGATAATGAAAATTCTGCAGCATTGAAATTCTTTGCTATAGTTGCTCTGCTCATGCATGAGTTGCGAATGACCATCAGACTCATACTGTCTTGTCTGCAATACTATCCCTTCTCAAAATAATACAAAAAAAAACTTCAATAGGAATATAAAAGAGAGACGACAGCAAAACAAAAATTAAAAACAGTAAATAAATGCAAGTGAAAAATGTAAGCAGATCTGGAGAAAAGAATGAGTCACAAAGCAGGTGATGGAAATAAAAAGCAAGCGATAGTGGAGATTTATCACACCATCGACGAAGGCTTACGGGGTTCTCTGTAACTTCACGATGGAGAAATGGATCCGGCTGACCTTCACAGTGCCATAAATTCCACCAGAGTGCCATGATAAACGTGTCTTACATAAGTTATCTTTATTTTTTTTCCAAATGGCCTTCAGGTTTTACCACATTGCGTGTAATTCCTTTCCTCATAAAAGATCTGCAGTCATGCAGAAAATTTTTCATTTTGGCTGATATTCGTGTCACAAATTATACAATAGACTCAACCTAGCACTGTGAAATCCTAAATGCTTATTTCTGGTGTTTAAAATAGCCAAGCCCGTGATTAGCACTTCTCATTCTGATTAAAGGTGTTTGCAGGCGGTCAGGTTTGATGGTCACAGTGACTTGACAGCTTAATCAGTGACATTTGGTCACTGCTCTTTGATTGTCACGCATTGATTAAACCCCTAAAAACCAATCAATCTTTAAAGTGACATGTTTTCATTTTTAGCAGGTTAAAATTGCGTTTGGGGATCTGTAAGGATGTAAGCGGCCCTTTCAGGAAGCATCGACTACAATCCCACTACTCTCTCCTTGGTTTGCTTATAGATAGACTGGTCGACTGCAATGCTGACATTTTAAAACTGCTTTTGCAGAATAGCTTTGACTTAGAAGTCTATTGTAGCTTGAGTTTTAGTCTGAGTGTTTTTTACTTGCATGTGACATAATCTCAAAATGAAGTGATTGAAGCGTTTTCCAAGATTTAACAATGAATTTCAAACAAAGAAGATTTAGAAAAGATTTATGCTTTCTATTGTTTTTACAAAACACGCCGGGGCTTTTTACTGCCCTCTTCATTTTCCTCGTAGTTCTGCGTTCTGTTGTGGAACAGAGAATACCAATTGTTGCTGTGTTGTGCATGAAGAATTTGTCTTTCTTTCTGAATACAATATTTGAGCTGCTAAGCTGTTTGTAGCCCAATTCTTTTTCCATGCACCACACATTTTCAGAAGAAGACAGATCAGGACTGTAGGCGAGTCAGTGGAGCACGAACATGTCATGCCCGTGAAGCAGTGTTGTTGTAAATCACGTAGAAGGACATCTGGCATCATTCTGCCTAAAAATCCAAGGACGTCAAAGATGTATGTCATTCTAACAGTGTCACATCTTAGCATAAATGTTATCTTCCCTCACACAGAAGTCATGCTATGGACACTGATACCCTCGCATTCAGTCAAACCATCACTTCTTGGATGGTCTTTCTCCTTTTGGCTACATAGGACCTGATTTTTGCTTGTGAAATTCAAAAGGATATGATGATCTGTCTGATCACCAAACATGTGACACATGTCATTTTGTGTGTTGCAGTGCCACTTCAGAGGAGATTTGAGAATATTTAGATTTATGAATGATTTTTAAACATGCGTTGAAACAATCTGGTTACATTTTTGGATGCAGCTGCAGGGTTGTTTTCTGGCTTAGGACTTTGTGATTGGCCTAATCACAAAGCAAAAAAATGAATAAATCTGTTAAATTGTATTCTTGGATCAGAATAAACTCACAGAAAAATTTTTTTAAACAGAAATTTACAAAATTGAGAGGATTACACAAAATTACACATATGTTACATTAGGATTTTGTAAAGGCAATTTGATTTTTGTTTCAGGTGGTTATCTTATTTTTCTGGACTAGTTTGCTAACACAATATTTTCTGATTATACATTAATAAAAATTTAGACACCCTGTTTTACATGTAACTTTTAGAGAACGCTTGTTTTTTCACTCATTATTTTGGGTGGATTTTTAAACTCCTAAAAGTTGTTATTTCAAAAATAACTTTGTGTTTATCAGTTTAAGAGCAATTTTCTGTGGCTAGTAAAAAAGAAAGCCAATATTCCCAAACTACCTCATACACACGACAAAATTGTTGGTACCCTTTGTTTACGAAAAACTCACAATGGTCACAGAAATAACTTGAACCTGACAAAAGTATTAATAAATACAATTTCTATTAAATTTTACCGTTGAAGGTCAGAAATTGCTTTTCAACCATGCTTCAACAGAATTATTTACAAAAACAAAATCATAAATCAGGCCTGGACAAAAATGATTGTATCCCTAGAAAAGACTGAAAATAATGTGAGCAAAGGTATATGTTAATCCAGGATGTGTCAGCTCACGGTGTCTACCATCTTGTAATCAGTCAGTGAGCGCATATAGAGGGGTACAGGTAGCCACTGTGCTGTTTGGTGACATGGTGTGTACCACACCCAACATGAAACAGAGGAAGCAAAGGAAAGACTTGTCTCAGGACATTAGAAGGAAAATTATAGATAAGTATGTTAAAGGAAAAGGCTATAAGATCATCTCCAAGTAGCTTGATGTTCCTGTGACTACAGTTGCACATATTATTGAGAAGTTTAAGATCCATGGGACTGTAGCCAACCTCCCTGGAGGAGGAAAACTGATGACAAATCAAAGAGAAAAATAATATGAACGGCAAAAAAAGAGCCCAGAGCCCACTTCAATCCTAAGGAACATCAGTGTCAGATCGCACCATCCGTCGTTTGACACAAAATGGACTTAGTGAGAGACGACCAAGGAGGCCTCTATTGTTGAAAAGAAATCCTAAAAAGCCACACTGACATTTGCCAAACTACATGTTGACGAGCCACAAAGCTACTGGGAGAGCGTCCTATGGACAGACGAGACAAAAATTGAACTTTTTGGAAAGGCACATCAGCTCTATGTTCACAGACGGAAAAATGAAACATATCAAGAAAAGAACAAGGTCCCCACTGTGACACATGGAGGAGGCTCTGTTATGTTCTAAGCGGCTGCCTTGCTGTATCTGGCACAGGGTGTCTTGAATCTGTGCAGGGTACAATGAAATCTCAATACTATCAAGGGATCCTAGAGAGAAATGTACTGGGCTGCGTCATAAAGCTTGGTCTCAGTCGCAGGTCATGGGTCTTGCAACAGGACAATGACCCATAACACACAGCTAAAAACACCAAAGCATGGCTCAGAAGAAAACATTGGACTATTCTGAGGTGCATTCACACCTAACGCAATTTGCGCAGCCAATTAGCATGACCTGCCACTCCTTTGCTTTGCGGGGAATTCGCAGCGTGACCAAAAATGTGTTCCCTAAGCTCGCCGCCTCGGCGGTGTGTGGGAGGAGTTAACAGCTAATGTTTTTAGTGGGGACCTTTTTTTTATTATTGTCTTAAGAAAAACATCATAAAGGAGGCCTGAGCAGACTGCTTTCCCATCCAGCAGCGGCCCTCTGTCTGGCCGCGTGCCCCTCTCCCGGGAGCCGGCATAGTGAGCGTGTCCACTACAGCTCCATAGGTCCTGCGACAGACTCTCTAGAGTGTACCCGCCTTTGCCCAACAGTAACCGGGACGGGCTCTGGAAACCCCGCTGCCCAGAAAGGGATGCAGCAGGTTAAGAAAATGAATGGAAGTTCAGGAGAACTATGGATCGATCCACCATATTGGATGTTTCCTCCCCGCTGTCACTGAAAATGTCCTGTGCCCAAAGTTGAGTCCCTGATTGGTCGAGGAGACGCAGCCACCTCCCAAGTCTTTTTTTAACTGTAGCCAGCCTTGGCGCCTGCTCAATTTGCACTGTTTCCAGACTGTTGCGCTGCGCCGGCCGCTCAATTCGCACCGCAGAACCTCAATTCGAGTCTAAACCATTGAGTTTACTTCGAAATTGGCCGCCTCCGCCACGTGAATTGCGTTTGGTGTGAATGCACCTTAAGGTGTCCTTCTATTAGCCCTGACCTAAATCCTATTGAGCATCTTTGGAAAGAGCTGAAACATGCAATCTGGAAAAAGCATCATTCCAACCTGAGACAACTGGAGTAGTTTGCTCACAAGAAGTGGGCCAAAATACCTGTCAACAGGTACAGAAGTCTCATTGACAGGTACAGGAACCGTTTGATTGCAGTGATTGCCTGAAAAGGTTGTGCAACAAAATATTAAGTTAACGGTAGCATCATTTTTTCCAGGCCTGTTTCATAATGTCATTTTTGTAAATAATTCTGTTTAAGCATGGTTGAAAAGCAGTGTCTGATTTTCATTGGTTCAATTTCACAACATTTTTATTTCTTATTAATTTTGTCAGATTTGAGTTATTTCTCTGACCGTTATGAGCTTCTCTTTCCTTTAACAATCGGTACCGACAATTTTGTCCACGCAGGTATGTTGCCAATTATCCCAAACAATCTCATATGCTGTAGTTCTATTGGTATGAGGAACTTCATACTAAAAAAAATAAGTCCATGGTGACAATTATATTCACATGAATGTTTGTCATCTACACTATATCTATTTATTTGATGTGTATTTAGATACTCATGTAAATCAGCTGAAGGGAGTGCACAAACAAAATTGTTTAAAATTTGGATTAGATTTATCTTTTTTTCTCATTGGTCATAAATATCAGTCTGCTCACTGTAAAGCTAGCTGTAGTTTGCATAGCTGAAGGCACAACCTGCTCTCTGCTTGAGAATAAGAGCGACGGCTGCCTTGTAGCTGGTGTCATTGAAGTCGATTTCCCTGGATGATGATGCTGTGGAAGAATTGATTACTTCTTTTGTAATTGGCAGGCAGTGAGGCATAGGGAACAAGAGGGGGTGTCTGAATGCCTGATGCTTGTGCACTGAATAAAAATGTATTAATGTGTGTGCGTTTTTAGTTGGTTAAAATGGGCAAAGTAATGGATTCTCATTAGAATGTGAAGCAGGAGCTTTTGACATCTCTTTCCAAATGTCCTTTTGGCATTCCTCCCAGTGTCTGTGTGTGAAGTGTTTGTTAAGAGAAAGGGGAAACAGCCTTTTAATAAACATGTAGGTTAAAGAGGTGGTTTTCAACGACTGATTTCAAAGCTTGGTTTATGACCTCTTCTAGAAATTACGCCTATAATACATTCGTACTTAAAAAAATTAATTGGTGATAATTTGTAAGCCAGTCATCTCAGATAGTTGTCTCTAAAGCCTTAGTTACAACTGCCTTTACTAGTGGATACTGGTGGTATGTGGGTGAAAAATAGTTAAACTTTTTCAGGGGACACAACCAAAATGGTCATGCATAGTTTTTTCTACAGGCATGCTGCAGGTGAACATGTGCACTACATTCACACCAAGCTTAGAAATGTGCGTTTGAGTGACCACTTTCAATGAAAAGTCTATGTAAGCATGCGTTTCAAGCTTCTTCATTCAGAACTTCCGCATTCACGTATCGCTAAGCAGTTCGCTAAGTTTTGATGTCTGGTTTGGGGCTCTCCATACAAAACACACTGCGATTGAGCGTGCATCAAAAGTTATATGACACAAGTCTTTGATATATTGAAATAGATCTATGAGAAAAAAAAGCATTTGAGCAGATTTGTGAGATTTCCACCACTATGACATTTCGCACCAAGCCTCTTCCAACTATGAGCAAATGCTCTAGTATTTTGTAGCGACAGACCTGTGTGAACATCATATTGTAAAAGTGCGCACAAAAACAGTACACTACGAGTATACTTTGGTCCTTCTAAAAATGCATATGCATGAGCTGTAATGGAATATTGGAAGTTTTTACGTACAGTCAAACTACAGTAACAGTTTGCTCTCTTTAGTATCCTGGTCTCATGAATCCCAAGTTTTAAAAACCAGATTGTGGATTTTTGGAAGTACTTATTTGCTCTGTAAAGTATTGGAAAACAATTATGTATTAGTTTCCTTTAGGCTCTTTCCATGACAAATGTTGCAGAGAGGAGCAGCTGGATGAAACAGAAGGCCAATTACAAAAAGTGATAATGCCTTGTCTTTCTTAAATCAAGTTGGTAAAAGTGCATAAAAAATCCAAGACAATGTGTGCATGGCTATAGATGTCCTATAAAGTGACATGTTGATGTGTTGAACATCTTTCCCTGTCAAAAGCAGAGCTTTTCTTATTGTAAATGAACAAAGGATTGCCAACTCTGACAGAGCAGTAGCACTTTTTATGTGAAACATTACTCATGTAGACATCTAAGGGCCATGCTGGGCTAATTGATTTAAAAATGAAGCAGCATTACTTCAAATCCACCTGCCTAATAAGTTTTTAAAATACCTGTAAAGTTTTTTTTCTTTACATTTTGTTTGATACAACACAATTAAAGAACATAACAATAGAGCTGCTGTCCTTAAATAAACCTAGGATCCTACGAGAATCCTGTGGGAATATGATAATATCTTGAGACTGCAACTGGGTTCAACTCAATGAAGTTAGGTCATTTTAGATTATGTTCAAGCACACACACACACACACACCAACATTAGGTATTTCTATGTTTTTGCCACTGGCAGCAAGGTCTGTCCAGTAACTTTAGTCAGGATGCTCTTGAAAGCAGCACATTGTGCCTGAAACCACAGGTCCATAATGCGGTGTAAAGAACAGCAACCTGTGTTTGTGTTTGCCTGGTTAACACATTATACTTCCTCTCAGACTTGGTCTTGATCTGATATTTGAAAAGCCTTGTCCATATTTTATCTAGCTTTTCTGACTACAAACACAAAGAAGAAGGACAGAATAGTTAAACATTGACCTTGTCTTTTTTTCTTTGCACCTGGTGATGTAACCTGTGTTCTGTGTTTGAAACAGATTACTTAATTTAAGTGCAGTTAAATTGTATTTTATTTACCTATTAGGCTTACAGCATACGTAGTCTTGTGTTCATAGCTGGCTTGACAAGTGTTGACATTCTTCCATTAAGAATCCAGGCCACAGTTGATCGCAGCTCTTGCCAGCTCGCTTTCTGCTACATCAGCTGGATCAAACATCTGTGGAGTAGCTAATGCTGGAACTCTGCCCAAAGTTAACATTTGTGGGTTTTCAGTTTGATGGTTTGCAGACAGCTGAAAGAAATCTTTTTTTTCCTTTTGGTTTCAAATAAAGGCTTTAGGGGGGTGCAGGTTTTTATGAAGTGGTGAGAGGTAGGGGAAACAGAAAATGTGGCTTTCATGAGGATGTTGCCCTTGAATGATCTATATCCTGTGTATTCTTTACATTTAAATGCAGTTTCTTAAAAATTGAACACAATTAGACTCAAAGAAGGCTATTTGACTCATAGAACTCAATGAACCTTAAACATGGCAAATACTGTATGAAGCCAAAAGTCAATAAATGTAAAATTGAGACAGCATAATCTAAGAACTGCAAGGTAAAGCATTGGGGTGTATCCGACACAGAGTTTCTTGATCAATTTAGTTGTTTTGTGTGGTAAAATGGAATGGAAGAGGTTTTAAAAAATCAGGAATAGATTTATGTTACTCAAGTTTATCAGATGTTAATCCGGCACTACGTTATTAATATGCATCAGGATTTTTACCTTTACTTTATAAATATGTGCATGATCCAGTTTTGTCACATCCACTGCAGTGACAGGAGAACCAAAGATCCCAGTTGAAGTAAAGCAGAAATAGAGTTATATTTGTCAATTTGACAACACTTTATTTACATTTTTAAAACGATCTTACAAAGAATCAACCACACAATGAAGATACTGATTTTATTTTTACGTCAAATAGGTGAATAAAAAGATGAGTTGGGAAGAAAGCCTAAAACTGCACTCAAATAGTAAATATAAAGTCTAGGCAGAAGCCGAAATTTGAGTTTTTCTTTGCATCCAAATGAAATTAAAGTTACAATTGTTTCTAAATCATTTCAAAAATGTTTTTTTCTTGTGATATAAATAAAAAAATGTAAACAGGTTTAAAGTCTGTCTGATTGATGACCCCTCTCTTCCAGAGGCTTATTTCTGTGGTTTAAGTCTACACACACACGTGTGTTTTTATATAATGCAGAAGTGTGGCTGGTCGCGGTGCACACACACAAACACACAAAACAAACTGAGGCAAATATGTGCTTGCAGCTATTTTGATGCACACATTTGCTCTGTCTGGTTCTTTTTTCTTCAGAGCCTCACACTGCCCTTCCATTTTTTTCCTCTGTCTCTCATACACATAAGTCAGCAGGAGGTGAGTGGCAGGCCATGGAGATAAGACCGCTATCAGACCTTCATCAGGGACAGCCACACTTTCATCTATCTTCACAGCTTTTTTTTTTCTTTTTCATTTCTATTAACTCTCTTCTCCTCTGCTCCTTCTGAGTCCTCTTACTGTCTTCAAAGTTGCAAAAACAAAAACACAACCTATTATTTTCCTATACCTTTAACAAGCCTTTGTCTGTTCGTAATCATATATAAGCAGAAGTTAATTCAAGATTCAAACAAGCAAAAAAGCAGTGATGATTTACAAGCAATTATAAAAGTACTTCAGAGACTAATAAGAACCAATGATTTGCATTTTCTCTGCCTGGGCTCGTATCCATTTTCACCCCGTATGTAGAGAGACGGATTAAGTCCTGTAATGTGTCGGTGCTAATAAAAAGGTCTAACCAAGTGACTAATCCGAAGCTTTTCTGCAATGTAATACCATGCTTGTTAGACTGGAGGGTTTCCTTAGTTCCCTCCGTTTCCAATTTCATTTGTTTCACAATTCTAATTGTAATACTTACAGTTTAGAATTTACTGTCAGTACTTACCAGTTAAGTGTTAGAATATAAATTTGTCTTTTCTTGACATAACATTGTATACATGTATTATTGTGAAATTTGTTACGAGATAAGAATAATGTATTTTTATTTATTAACCACCCAACACCAACTAATTCAAGCATAAAAAAACACTTTTATTCTGAAAATAAACTTATCTGTTTACATTGTGTTTCTGGTCCAGTGTGTGTTTTCTTGTTTACAATCATGAAAGCAAACATTTACTGGAGTATTGTGCTTCTGTAAGCTCATAATGTGTTACAAAATTCATATTCCTTTTAAACTGCAATCTTTTTTTTTTTTTTTGCTAAGATCTAGCAATCTTGTGGTGATGAATATTGAGTCGGACTGCTGCGTAAATCTCTTTCATCCCAAAGACTCTCAATGGGGTTGCTGTCCGTACTCTGTGGTGGACAAGCCATGTGTGAAAATGAAGTCTCAAGCTCCCTGAACCACTCTTTCACTATTTTAGCCCTGATAAATCCTGGCATTGTCATCCCAGAATATGCCCGTTTCATTGGGGAAGCAGGGATTTAAAAAAAAAAAAAAAAAAAAGCACTCTGATGTCTTACCGCTGAGTAATTGTATGGTGATCTGACTGGTGTGCATCTCTGTGTGTGTATTTGCAGTGGAGTTCAGAAAGTTGGACCTAGCTTCTGTGCTGTCAATTCGTCAATTTGCTCAAAGCTTCAAGGAGAGGAATCTGCCACTTAATATTTTAGTGAATAATGGTAAGTAATAGGAAAAAATGTCAACTTCCCAAAGCCAAAACCCATTTATTCCATATATGCATGTAAAGAGGTTTGGCATGCATTTAGTTTGAGTCTAATTTAGTTTCTGTCAAACGGCTGCTTCCAAATTTTGCTGGTTTTTAAAGGACTTAAGGCATTAAACTCAGCTCAAGAACCTTGAAAGAATCTGTATATACATTCATGCAAATAAAAAAAAAAAACTTTTTTTGTTTTGTGTTTATTATTAGCTATTAGTTTATTTTTTCGTCTGAACAGATAATTTTTACACTTTGATTCAAATTCTCCACTCTGATAGAAATTATGTTTGTGGTGTTTTGAAGATGCTCTTATAGCATTTTTTCATGATAAAGAACAAATATTAAGAGAATTAAGGTTAAACATGGATTTCTGAGTATTCATTCAAATTGTTGTGAATCAGAAAAAAATATCAAATAAAAGAGATCTTATTTGTGCTATAGAACATACACTGCTCTACTCCATTCTGATGCTTTCACTTGTAGACAACATTGATAATTTTCCTCATCCAAGTTGGTATCTGGCTCAAAACTGTACATCTGAATAGTTCCAATATTGCTCGACATTTTTGCTGCACTGGTAATCTTAAGTTTGGGTTGTGAGGGGCTGTAAGCTAGCAGGAGGATGTGTAAACAGGGAGCTTTCCGTAATGGGAACGGGATGGAGTGGGATTGCTCTGGGCCAATGGTGCTGAAACTGTGTCCTGAAAAACAACACTTTTTAAAAGTTTGGCTAAAAACACCATAACCATAATTAAAAGGCCACTCGGAGAGCTTTTACAATAGATCAAATGATTAATATAATGCAAATATTAATAAAAATAAAGAAGAGTAAACTATTAGTCATAATTTTGATTTTTTTTAAATCTTTGAGATAAGATGATAAACAGGCTGCTTATCTTATCATTATTTAACAAGGGGAATAGGATCTCTTCAAATATTTTAACCACCATTAGCCATGAGTATTGACTGCTGCTGCAGCAGAAAAATGCCTTTTTTTCAGAGATTCTCACAAATGACTTTTTTAATCCGTTTGGCTGACATCACTGAATCATCAGGACCTGTAGAATTTTTATCGCACTAAAAAAGGGTTATTTAAAAAAAGTTGCACCTATTTATTTATTATCAAAAATATTTATTTGTAAAGGTTCTTTCAAAAACGTAAAGATTCTAATTCAATTTTACCTTATTTCCTGTGAAGAGAGTAGGTTTGTGAAGAAGGAATGTGTTGATACTTTCAGTGAGGTGGATAGCACAATTTGGTTGCCAACACAAGAAAACAATCCAAAAACCGCTGAAAGTGCTTAAAAAAAACAGGAAGCAGACTAAATAATTACAGAAGCTGGTCATAGCTAGTTAAATAAGCACAGGAAGCTGAAAGAGACAAAAAAAAAGACAAATTGTGCTCTTCCTCTGTCATATGCAGATAACCACCTTTGCTTTCTATGAGACGGAATTTTACCAGTTAGACGTTCAACTGTTTTTTTATTTGTTTTATTTTTTTGTTTTTGTTTTTGACTGTTGGCATTTCATGTCACCCTTCATAAAATACAGTTTACTTACATCACTTTAGTCTCTTTAGTTGAGTTCATGCTTTTGATCACCTGATTAGTTGGTTAGCATTCCCACAAGTGAATTTTTCAGAGTTCCTTTCCAACTGAATAAATAATCTTCATAAAGTCCCACTCCGATCATCTTTTGATCTATTGTACAAGTGTTCCCCGTGATCTTTTAATTATGATTATGTAGTTTTATCCTAAATCAAAGAACCAGTGTCACCTTCTAAGACATAGTTTCTGCAGGGCGTCAGGAGTTCACTTGAAATTTGCCTCTGAGTTGTGGACGGGACCATTGGTGCGGCGCAACTCCGCCCCCCTCTTATCTTCTCTGTTGCTGAGAGTTCTCTCTTTACATGCTCTCCTGCTAGCATACAGCCCCTCACTCCCCTAAACTGACAATACCAGAGCAAAAATAAATGACAAGCAATATCGGAGCTGCTCAGCCGTACAGTTTTGAGTTAGATTCCAGCTCAGACGAGGAAAACAAAGGAGTACATGGATCAAGTCATCCACAAGTGGATGGAGCAGACCCGCCACTCCTTTGCCCATCATTTTTCCTACGTAACAAATTTGCTCGTTTTCAAACAGTGTTTTTCGTCTGCTCCTGATTCACAATACTTTGAATAAAGAAATACTGTTGTATGTCGTCCATAATCAGAAAAATGCCACAATAACATATTAAAAACATCTGAAACACAACTATCATTAGAGTGGGTCTTTAAGCCATAATGATGTGTATGTAAAGCTGTCACTTATGTTGTTGGAGCTGCTGCTGATCCTGTCCATCTGGGTTAATGAAGCGGGTGTCATGCTGGTTCCTGAGGGGTGCACTGATGATGGATACGAGCTGCACTTTGGCGTGAACTATGTGGGCCACTTCCTTCTAACCTGGCTCCTTCTGGATTTGCTGAAGATCGCTGGGGAGCACGGTGACGTTGCCCGTGTGGTTAACGTGTCATCATCAGCACACAGTATTGGGGAGATCAGACTAAATGACATAAATAGCAGGTATCGTGCACACTCTAATCTAAGATTCACATATTTTTTAAGAAGTTCTCCACAAAAGTACTATTTTAAAAATATTTTCTCTAGTTACATAAACAGAAGATCATTTTATTTACATTTTTATTGCATTTGCAACTCTTTTCCTGTTCTGGCATTATTAATACACATCCTAATACCTCCATTTTGTTATTGCTTTGAAATGACAACTGTTGGTTTCAGTTGGCTCTGTTTCATTTCAGCTCTCAGCACTGCTGTCCAGAGTTATTAGCAGCCTTACTATCTTCATTTTGTGGTTGATTCCCAGATCAGCGGGTTGTGACCCGTGTCCATTAACTGTCAACATACATTTGAAGTTTTCTGGTCAAAGATGAAATATAGCGCCACTGATGGCCATTTGTCATTAAGATCAAACTGAAATCCTATAATAATTCTTCCTCTGTAATCACAATGACAGCAAGCTCTATAAGTGCAGAGGCCACTGTCTTATGAGGCCATGGTCACTATGTTTGGATTGAGCAGGAAAATGGATTGTAGTGGAGAGAAGTCATAAAATGCATTAGAAGGTTATGTGGTTTTCTAGGGGAGGACTCTGTCCTTTTTTTTTTTTTTATGGAAATGTGCATCATCCTCCTGATAGATTGATAGTCCAACACAGAACTCGCTACACCAGCAATGGTGAAACTAACCTTAATTGAAATTAACCAAACAAAGCCAAATTCTGTACATTTATATGTTTTTTTTCTTCTCCAGTTACCATTATTCAGCCCATGCTGCTTATTGTCAGAGTAAATTGGCCCAGGTGTTGTTCAGCTCTCACTTGCATCAGGAGATGCAGAGCGGTGGTTTCCGTGTGAGCTCATGTGCTGTGGATCCCGGCATGGTGAATACTTCTCTCTACTGCCATCTGTGGCCGCCTCTCCGCATGGCACAGCAGATCATTGCCCGCCTTCTTTTTAGGGTAAAGCACTTCTTATTATGTAGCCTCACATGAGACAATCTAATACACACTTTACACCTCCTGTTTTGTGTAGCGGAGGAACACAACAAATGCAGAATGAAGATTTATACCCATCATCAGATTTAGTCTTTCATTAAACATCAACTTTTGTGGTATTTTTTTCTGTTTATGCTCATTTAAATACTAAACTCAGTGCAATAAACACAGAGCTGTTGTGTGTAACAACTACATAAAATTTGTACTCGCATCAACGTCCTAGTTTTATTCAGGGCAAAACCATAATCACATTTTAACCTACAGATGTCCTTTACATTTAGGTAACACAAATGTAGAGATTTTCAAACATTTCATTAGGCTGGTATCATTGTTTCTTTAAACACTGGAATACGCTTCTTATAAACCTTTACTGATTAGATTTTTCTTTTGTTTTTGCTTAGTTTTCTAAGACGGTTGTAAAATCAGGGCATCATAACGCTACATTATTCATTTAGCATTTAGCCTCCACCAACCCATCCATATGATCCAGCTTGTATGACAACGTTTCAGATTATAATTCTGCCTGAAGCATAGAAAAACATTTCCCACTATCTTGGTTGGATCAGATGCTAACATTATAATGCAGTTTTGTCATGAGCTGATAGATTTCTAACTTCTTAAACAGATTTATGCATTGTTCTGATTTTTAATTATTTATTATTACCATATGGTTATTATGTCTCAATGTAATGATATTTTACACAAATGAAGTTTTAATGTAGGGTGGTGGATGGGGAAAGTAGTAAAGCATTGATAGATTCAGCAGCTGCAGTGTTACGTCGTTTACTGTTGGAGTTGCATTCTAACTATAACCTGCGATAGACAAAATCTGTTCTTGATGTTTTAAGGCTGTCAAACCTACAACTACACATTTTATACACTTCTCAGATAAATGTGAACATTTTCACACTTTATCACACTCTAAAAGTTCAAGCCTTTATAGAAAAATATTTTCAGTATTGTACAATAAAAACAAATCTGTTCATGGTCAAAGATTGATCAGATCTGGAAAACTGAACGTATTCTGTACGGGAAACAGCACAGAGATTGATTGACAGGGGTCTACAGCCAATCAGGACAAAGAACCCAATGTGCTATAAAAAAGCCTGTAAAACTGTACTAAAAAACTCTACAAAACATTGAGATGGCGGAATGTGAATTCTTATATTGCGAGGGGCCATTGAACTCAGGATATAGCAGGCATAGATATTGTCAAGATTCCATTTTAAAGTAGTGGCTATTGCCTTAAAGAATGTTCAGGTTGCTGTTTGCTTGTTAATAATATATTAATATATGATGAGGAACTTTCCACTGGGATAAATCTGAGTAAAAAATTCTAGTGAGTAATTAAGTAAATTGTATGAGCATTTGTTCGACAGACAAAGTACTTAATGTACTTTGTTTTTAACTTCTATGCAGTTGTAGTTCTATATTCCTCACCAATCATGGACGCATGAGTGAAAACAAAGACAGAAAGGTTTGTTTTGAATTTTTAAGCCTTCATTGCGTGCCTTCAAGGCGTGACTGCAGGCATATGCTTGGGACTTGTGTCATGAAGTTCAACATTTTCAAGCATTTGGCTGTGAGCATCACCTCTGGGATGGTTCTGACCCAAATTTGCAAATGCATTAATCACATAAGCTCCAGGATTAACATGCAAACACTCTCTCACAGGTTAACTGTTTTCATAGCTTTACAGGACCTCTCATCTGATGCAGTTACACTTACATAGGAATTTAGACACATATCTAAATAACAGAATTGCTATGTTTAAAAACAACACTAGTATAGCTGCAATCCAGGTAAGAAATCATTTGGGGAAAATAGCTAAATAAAAACGACTTTCCTGTTTGGTTAACTTGAGTACAATCATCATGATCTGGAATCCCACCTTGTACAAACATATAGCCAGCCACATTTGCGTATACACACACACAATGAATTTCCCTCCCAATTCTACTCCTAGAGAAATTTAAATTTAAATTTTTTATTATTATTATTTATTTTTCACTAGAACTTCTCGTTTCATGAACAGAAATGTAACAGCTTCTAAAACATCTGTGTTCTGTGTTCGAGTACTCTGTTCATGTTTTGAGAAAGGGATTCACTTTGTGACAATTTCTTTTTTTTCTCAACAAAAATACAATAAAAGCAGAATTGCTTGAAAAGAGAAACTACAGATAAATTGAAGCATTGTAACACATCTTTTTGCATCCATATTCTGTTAAACCTTTACATTCTGCATGGCTTAACTTTTACGTTTCTTTTATCTTTTCAGTCTTTTAGTTCTCTTTTTTGGAGATTTCATGCTTATGTAGTGGAAAGTCAGTTTTTACAGTTGAGATATGCGTGTGCGTTTGTGTTCTCTCTTTTTAGACTCCTGCAGAGGGTGCAGTGACTGTCCTGTCAGCCGCCTTAAGTGAGGACTGTAAAGGTGGCTACTGGACCAATGGGCACCGCGAGATGACAACATCACCAGCCTTTCACCCTAGACTTCAGCTGGACCTGTGGGAAGTCAGCATGCAGTTGCTGGGACTTCAGAGTGACCAGTAGGACTGAAGCTGACAAAAATCACCACAAAAAGACCCTTTAGACCATCAGCCAGTTGTCTTTTTCCTATTTTTTTCATCCATCCACTCAGCACACCTTGAGATGTAACCTTTTCGTATGACTTGTGTAAAAATATTCTAAGGGACTATGATTGGTTTCTTGGGGATGGAAGATCTCTGCATTTTGCTCCAGACTTCCCAAAGAAGGGCTACAGAACGACATTTTTTGGTTTCTCTTTTGCTTTTTTTCTTGAGGGCCACCAACGCCTGACATATGCACTCATATAATCAAGTTCTAGTATTTTTGGATCTACATTTCCTGTCAAATGTCTTGAGCCTCTTGGTTAAAAATCAGTTCTAAGTTTCAATTCAGTCTTTTTTCCTCCTGATTATAGCAATTATAAAATTTTCTAATGTGTGAACTTGGTAAAAACCCAAGAACCACATGACTTTGCCTTAGTGTTACAATACTAGAATTGCTTATTCTAATGAGGTAAATCTTGTTTTTAAAATCCTAAATCAACATTGAAACAACTTTTGGCAACTGTTTAACTGTAAAAATGAGTATTTCTGTCTTTATTTTTATGTCTGTATGCAAAATGTTGCTTAAGTATAACCGTTGCGTTTGCATCGAGACACAGATTTGACCTAAACAGCTTTGCTGTTGTATGGAATGTGCTGAAAAGAGCTCAGTCTACCACATCAATCATGTGATTCTTAAATCACCTCGCCATCCTGCCTCTTTTACTGAGAGCACTCTATTTATTTAGTCTCACATGTCCTTGTGTGGTTCCTGTTGGATCATTGTTTATCGACAGCAGTAACTCCACAAAGAGAGACAAAAAAGCGTGATTTTAAAAGCTCTTATCATAGCTGAAAACCATTCCCCTGTTTTTTCTCTCTGCCGCTCAACTAAAGACATTGCCTTGAAACAGGAAAATACAACTTGAAGGCCTAATCTTTGAATAATTCTGCCTCTTTTTGAGAGGCATTCTGTCTTTTATTTGCACATTTAAAGAAATTCTTCATATTTGAGTCTTGTTAATGCTGACGGACATCAGACCAGTTGTGGAAAAGACAAAAAAAGAAGCAACGCTTTTTTGTCTTTTCTTGTGTACAAACTGATTGGATTCTCAGTCCTGCTGCTGGTGCTGCTTTCTCATTTGGCGATGCTCCCAGTGCATTGTGGGATTAAGATTTCCCAGTTGTGTTCACCTAACTGTGTGTGCAGCTGACAAACAGATTTACTCAGAGCGGGTACACTCAGTCAAGTCTGCAAACAAAAACACAGGAAATGAACTCTTCTTTCTCCATACGGGGATTTTCGCGCACACACTTATGGGAAAAACGATTGCGCCGCAGCGCCATCTCCACTGTGACGAATGCATTTCTGCTGTGAAGTGGGAAAACTCAATCTTAAGTTTGAGATTTTTAAACAAAAAAAAAAAAGTTGCAGTTTCTGCATTGAAAACTGCTACTGAGCATCCAGCCTCCTGAATAATTTGCTGTTATTAAAGCAATACTATCACTGTGGTAGCTGAATTAGTAGGCAGTGCCGCCTTCAGAACAGAAGCAGCCTGAAAGTGCGCAAAGATGCCAGCCCAGAGTTACCCGTATGTTGAGAGTTTGACATTTTTCTGTCTGTGTAATGAAAATATTTTTAGTGTGCTTTGTTTTGTTGGAAGACACTCACTGGGTTCTTTGCCAGAGGCCTGTTGGAATATGGAATGCAGCTTAAAGAAACTCCTTCAGAAATCCTTGAGGTCAGATTGATTCCTACTCTTCAAATGAGGTGACAGCCTGAACTCAGAGGCTAAACACGGTTGAAGACTCTGCCTGACTCTTAATTCAGAAGCCTGTAGGTATGAGGTATGGGTGTTTTTTTCTCATTTGTTGATGAAGGATGTTGAACTGTAAAAATCAAAGCAGGAAGCATTTTAGCTCAAAGTATGAGCTAAAATATGAGGTCATTGGATGATCTAATGATAGACTTGTTCTTTATCTTACATTATATTTCCTCTAGCTATATATATGATATATTTAAAGACTAAGAAACCTTTCATACCATCTCATAAGATGTAAATCTTTTGAGTAGTTCCTAAAAAAAACTACAGAGAAAAACTTAAACTGAGCTGCAGTTAAGGTAGAAAGTATAAGCCGTGATTTAGAACCTCACCTCACCTTTCAATCCCAAATTTGACACAAACCAGCAAGAGCCAGATGTTGCTGTTCCTCAAAAGACCACTAAAGGCAGGTTTCAAACATTTTTATCTAATTATAAGATTCCTTTTTGTGTTGTTAAAGTACGCAGAGCTGATTGTCTGTGTGCTTCCATGTTGGAGTGTGTGGTTCTCAAGCTGCTGGTAGAACATCAAAACCCTGCTCAGACACATGTGCTTGCTCCTGAAAACACCAGCTTACTGTTTAGCAACGCTCATGGATCAACGTTACGACTGAAAAAAGCAGGTTTTTTGAGATCAGGAGAAGGTTGAGACGTCTCCTCCTGAACACAAACATTTCCCAAAGAGAGCACGTTCTTGTTGCATTACAATGCAGGGGTGTCTGCCTGAAGCCATCCACACGGGTAAAACAACACACTCAACTTTTACATTGCAAGCCTAGAAAATGAGCTAAAGGAGCTCCACTAGCTTGTCTTTGATGATGTCTTTGTGTGGCTTACTGTAAACCATCATTTTACGGCAGTAAAAGGACGCCAGTGGAGATTTGTTCCGGCGGAAACTGCTCCTATAGCCATTCTTTTGATTGACCTGGGATTACATTTATATTAAATGTTCCAGTCCCATGTCTTGCAAAATCCCAAATGTGTATAAATGTGAAAATATGTAGAGCTAATATATGTTTATAGGGATAACCAGATAAACAGAGTCCTTACTGTGATGCATTTAGAGGGGAAAATGTTTTGTTTTGTTGTTGTCCCGCCACACACATAACTTTATAGAAGTTTTTGGAGTTCACTTGTTGATCTGGTCTGTTTTCAGACTCAGGGGCCGCAGATGAAGCGACGGGATTGATGTACATTCGGGTTGGAAGTTGTTGAGAAACCTCGATATGTCGGATATTTCTTCTAATGCATGCGCTCCATGTGCTTATCTCTTTACTTCACATGGATGGGAACTTAACGACTACCTTCAGATCCACTGTAAGCATTCAGTTTATCAGGACATCTGAGAATTCATCGGAAGTGTACAATGTTTTACTTCTTTATCTCTTGTTGTCAAAACACATCTAACTGCTTTCGTTGTGCCTCAAAAGAAATCTCCCTCATGAAAACGTGACTGTGAAATTTTTCCATGTAGAACTCGTAGAAGCTGTGATTCCCGTCTTGTCCCGTGCATTGCCGTATGTTTTTCCTCTCGTAAGACTGATAGAATAAAAAAAAAATCAGGAGCGAGTGTTTGAGCGCCAGCGTCGATGTTTAGCTAATGGAATTGATGTCCATGATTACTGTCAATAGTTGTAACATTCCAGCTGCAGCGACAACCTTTTTCTATTATCCAAAGCCTCTCAATAAACATATCATTGTGCCAGCCCGTGTTCTGTCATTTGTCAACAACGGAGCAAACTGAAGAATCAGTTAACTCTTTAGCACCGGAGCTCCAGTGTTGACGTTTTTTTCGACTACTGTAATTCTTCAACTGTTTATGCAATTAATGTAATTCCAGTAGATTCTGAAGCGGACAAAAGGAGCTTTATGCTGACATGCGACACTTTAACAGTAGCAAAGTGTTTATGCAATCACAGTAAACCAGCTGATTCTGACCCGGATTAAAGCACCTTTCCAACGCTTGGCAACACTTTACGTTAGTAAATTATAAAAAGCCAATATTAAAGGCCACATTTCTCAGAGCTGATTCATGTTCTTTGCGTAAAAGCTTTAAGAGTTAGAGTATGTGTTATTTAGCTCTCGCTGGCAATCTCCGGTGTTGAAGTACGGTGGCCTTGAAGTGCAAATTACACCAGCTCAATGCAAAAACATATTAAAGAACATATTGACAAAACAAAAGCTTCCAGAAACCAAGCACAATTCCAAAAGTATGAAACAAACAAAAAAAAAATTTTAAGGAAAAAAATGTCATTTTCCATAAATCAAAATGAAATGTTAAAAAATTAAAAATAATAATAAACTGTAAAGGGTAGATACTAAAGGACATTGCCGATTGGAGGATGACGTTTGAGTTTTGATGTTTTAAAATGCATCCTCAATGACTTAATACAAATAAAAGTTTTATGAGTAGTACGAAGCATATCCAGTATCACTTTATGCCAAATAACTTTCAGTTGAAATATTGGACAAATGGTTTAAAATGGTTAAGTAACTGCTGCTTCTTTAAAGCATCTTGCAGCAGTGTACAAAAAGACACTTCAGCTGATGGGAATTTAAAAAGTCGAACCGGAAACAAGTCTGCCAGCTGTGAGACTATAGCCTGGCTGGCAGCAGTGAATGTAAGTGCATGTCATTTCATGTTCAACAACTAACACTGAAACAAATTTGTTTTTAAAATTTGATGCAGCAGTTATGCAGTAAGTACCTGCTGGTTAAGGTGTATACTTTAATAGCTGGCAGTCTTTGGACTATTTTTGCAAAAACTGACAAAAATTGAGCATTTTTGTAATCAAATCTGCACATTCTGTCTGAAAGCTCAGAGTTTTCCTAAAGATCACCTATTCCACGCATAATTATGAGTCATGTTTCCAGCTCTGCAGTGTATTTCTGTACAGCAGTTTTCTTGAGCTCCTTTAACCATATTGATTTGTTTTCCCCGAGTTTATACATTTACCAAACATTTCAACCATTTTACCAATCAGAGTAAAAAGTTTCTTACAGGTTTTACAAAGCCTTCTGGTTTCCAGCATCAAACCCAACTAGAAAAAACAAAGACAACCGAATAAATATCTTTGGATGATGTTACATCATTACCTGTTTTATTCTAAGCAATGACCTTCAGGCAGAAGAGTCTGTGCTTACAGCTCTGCTAGAGGTTTTTTGTGAATTTCAGTCACGCCAGCTCTCACTGAGTTTCTAGTGATGCCAATGGTTAACATAACCGTATTGAAACTGCAACTCTTTGAGTTGTGCAGTTTGTTATGCACATGCACAAATAGGTTTAGCTGCTGTCCTAATGTGTTGTCAGTTTATTGTAAGCAATTGTAAGCATTAAAAACAGGCTTATTGAAATGCACTTGTGTGTATGTTGGTGTGTTCCTCCAATCACCAATACTCATTAGTTTTAGATAGGCAAGAGTGCCTGTGCTGAACTGATTAATACTTGACTGTATAAAACAAATGCCTGTTTTTTATGAAGGTGACATTTAGGGATAAATTCTTTTAGTAACTAAAAAAGACATTTCAAAGCGGCTTTATATATTTATTACCACGACAGACATTAGACGTCTCCTTTACGGTCAGTCTCAAGGACACTAAAGACGTACGGGGAAGTGGCTTATACACAGATGCTTGCAGAGCACATTTTAACATTTTGCTGTAGAAAATAAGATTCTTATTAGACTGATGACTTGGTTAAACAATACATTATTGATTAGTGCTTAAGAAGATTTAAAAATCTATTTTTTTCCATAACTCCAATGCTCTGAGTCATCTATTGGGAAAAACTGAAAATGATGCATTTATTTTTTTTGTTCATCACAAATTGAAACTTGCTCTATTTAGGATGTATTCTTTAAAAACAAGTCATTCTACATGACTAAAATGTTACTTGTTGAATTGTTTTCTTATAATGATTTTGAGAAGTTAACTTGACAAGATATAAGACCAATATTTATGGTAAGATTAAGAGATTTCATAATATCATTCTCATCTTTCCAATCACTAACATTATTGGAAAGCTTAAGAGATTAGGAAACATGGTGGCTGAAAAGAGGACAGTGAGCTGCATACATTTCTGCTGAACTGACTTTACAGGTTTGAAAAGTAAAAAATATTTAACCAAAACTACAAAATATTTTACTTAACTTGTTCTTTTTTGGTTGTTTTTCTCATTACATTAGCACGCCGTGATTCAAAATGAAGCTAATAATACTCCCAACAGCTGACTCAGTCTCCACTCACTGTCCACTTAAGGCACACCTGTCCGACTGCTTGTTAATGCAAATTTCTAATCAGCCTCTCAATGCATTTAGGCATGTAGACATGGTCAAGACAATCTGCTGCAGTTCAAACCGAGCATCAGACTGGGGAAAAAAGGTGATTGAAGTCACTTTAAATGTGGCATGGTTGTTGGTGCCACACAGGCTGGTCTGAGTATTTCAGAAATTGCTGATCTACTGGGATTTTCACCCACAACCATCTGTAGGGTTTACAGAGAATGGTCCGAAGAAGACAAAATATCCAATGAAGCTCCATGTCTGTGGGCGGAAATGCCTTGTTGACGCCAGAGGTCAGAGGAGAATGGCCTGACTGGTTCAAGCTGATAGAAACAATAATGCAAATAACCACTGGTTACAACCGAGGCCTGTAGAAGAACATCTCTGAACTCACAACACGTCCAACTTTGAGGCAGATGGGATACGGCAGCAGAAGACCACACCGAGTGCCATTTCTATTAGCTAAGAACAGGAAACCAAGGCTACAATTCACACAGGATCACCAAAATTGGACAAAAGAAGATCAGAAAAACGTTGCCTGGTCTGATGAGTCTCCATTTCTGCTGCGACATTCTGATGGTAGGGTCAGTATTTGGCGTCAACATGAAAGCAAAGCATAGACCCATCCTGCTTTGTATCAGCAGTTCAGGCTTCTTGTGGTGTAATGGTGGGGGGGTATTTTCTTAGCACACTTTGGGCCTCTTGGTACCAACTGAGCACCGTTACAAAGCCACAGCCTAACTCAGTAGTGTTGCTGACCATGTCCATCCCTTAATCCTGCTTTGTGTTTTATGCATTACTGTGTTTTATTTAGTATGTATGTGCAGGATAAATGGCAAAAAGCAGCTCTGCGTTTATCTGTCATCATCACGTTAAGAGGCAGTTAAACATTTATTAATTATGAATGAAAAGCATGAATTACAGGAAAAAAAAAAACCTAGAAACAACTATGCTGAATTGGTGTTTGTCAGCATAAAGCAGAACATACGGCTTTAGATGTGATGATCTTCAAATCAGACATTTATCACAAGTACCATCATCCTGAAGCCATTTTCCTTTAAATCCTATAGAGTTCCTGGATTTTTCCTGAGACTTCCGAGCCTGCTGGTCAAACTCTTTTTCCACTTTCTGATCCCTTTGCTGGGTGATGAGAATTCCTTCCAAAATTATTTTCTGTGTTCTTCTGTGTCTGTAGCATTTCAGTTACTCCACCTTCTACACTTTGCTTTATTCAGGCTAAAAGGAAACATTGTCTTTCGTCTTTAATAACTCTCAGTCGGATGTTGTCAGTCATGATTTTTTTTCACCTTGAATTGTGGCATTATTATGCCACCTGTGTCATGTAGGCTTTGTTTTGTTGGTTAAAGTTATGTTTTGCCAGTCATCTTTTGTGGCCTGTAAGCTGGTTCAAAGTCTGTTTTCAGAATTTGGTGTCCTGATGAGTAGCAGACGATAACTAGTAATGTACATTACCAGTTTTTCTTTTTGTTAGAGATTTTATGATTCTTATTATTCTGTTTTCTTCAGTTACTCTTGCTTCTTGTTTTGACATACCAGAGCTGCACACTATCAAACCTCAAGGTCTTACATACCAGAGTTGCACACTATCAAACCTCAAGGTCTTGTTGTGTGACCCTTATCTCAGGAAGGGGCACGGTTTACCCCTCCTTTTTCTCTCATTATACTGTTGAGCCCTCCAAGAAGTGTCATGCTGAAATACTGCTTCAGCCAGCTCCCTTCTTCCCCTCCCTTAGTGGCTGAACCAGCATGTAACTAGGGTGTTCCCTTTAATAAATAGCAGGAGGAGGCTAAGGTCGGACAGAGTGTTTTAGGAGCTTGTAACTGAGCGATCTTTGACACTCTCCCTGCAGGTGAAAGCCATACTCAACTCTCTTGTGTTTCTTTGCAGATTTACTAATGTTTGGGTTTTGAACCTAACATTAATTGGGGGCTCGTCCGGGATCCAACATACCTGAAGCACTCCAGCAGGTGGGAGAGAACCAGGAGAAGTCCGCGGCCGTGGCATTGTATACCCTTTCCGGGCCTGGGTGTACTCTCCACCGGCTGGGGTCTGACGGTTGACGGACATCCCGAACACCGGGAGTGTGAGTATGTCTTGACTTAAAAAGCTGTGTGCTACTGTGTGAAATAAAATAGTCTTAAAAAGCTGTGTGCTACTGTGTGAAATTAAATAGACTTAAAAAGCTGTGTGCTACTGTGTGAAATAAAATAGAAAACCCTGAGAATTCTAGACCCTATCAGGTACACTGATTTACAGTTAAGTTCCGCGGGAGGGTAACCTCCTCTGTGTGAAGGACGGCGGAGTCCTCTGGTAACAGTGTATAAAAGAAAGCTGTGTGCTATGTGACGTCTAAAAAGGAATGAGTGTGTGTGTGTGAGGGATTGTAATTACCACTAGGTACTTACATTCCATACCAAAGCCAACAATAGTGAGCAATAAGTTTCTGTGGAAGGCTGTATCCAAGGAGACACCGCCCGAAAGGGTAGAAGCTTGTGTCTCACCACAGGAATAAATTCATTATTGCATTGTTGGACAACTGAAACTCAGTGTTAGAACACCCTAGGTGTTAACCCCCACTGAGTCCAAATTTTAGCTCAAAATGGGTAAAAGTCAGAGCAAAGAAAAACAAAAAGTCCTAGAAGGACTAAACTGTAAAGACTGGAAAGTGTTACACAAACAAGACCCCGAACTGGTAGACCCTCTACCTTACTGGATAAGAAATATAACTTTAAAGGAAAGTTAGACGCGAAAGACATAAAACAGTTGCAAACTAAAATAGAAGAAGACTGTAATGGCAAAATTAAAGAAATGAACAAAAAAAAAAAAAAAAGGTTATCAACAAACGAGGGAATGGATGAAAGTTGCAAAGCAGAGAGAAGAGGGAGAAAAAAGAGCGAGAGAAGAGAGAAGAGAGAAAGAGAAAAAGGAGAAAGAGAATGAGACAAAGAAGGCAGACGCATGTGTGAAACCAGTAATGTACCATAGGAAAGAGGATGATGAGTATGTCGGGCCATACCAAGATGCAGAGAGACTTTTGGTTGGCACGGCTTGACTAAGTTTTTACAGGCTTGTGAATAAAGAGTTGGAAAAAGTGAAGAATCTGAAGAAGAAAATTAAAGAAAAAAAAAAAAAATGGGGAACTAGACGAAGATGCAGAAGAAAATGGATAAAGCATAAGAAGCAGGAAGAGTTGACATGTGTCGGAGATTGATTGAAAGAGTCAGAGCAGCACAGAAAAGATATTCAGAACAGCAAAAGAGAGAGTACAAAAAAAAAAAGGCTGCATGAGAAGCAGAGGTTGCAGAGCTCGTGCCCGAGCATTCCTGCTGGGAACGCGCAGACAGTGGGCGTGTCTACCAGAGTGAGGAGAGATAGAAGTAAAACGTCAGAAAGAGATAGATATTTGATTGGTAAAATTTTAACCACAAACACTTGGACAGGAGGAGGGGCCGCCGCGCTCCTCCTTTAGAGCTCAGGATAACAATAACTTTTCTGCTATTGGTTCTGTACGGCTGAACGTGTCATCAGAGGGGCCGCCGCGCTCCTCTCTAGCTAAGGTTGATCATCACACACACATCCATCTAGTGCAGAGGGAGGGGTGGTGAGCAGATCCAGAGCAGAGAATGACAGCTCAAAACACATGCACACATGCACACTACTGAGAGGAGAAGTGCAGGAGGAATGGATTTACCACAGCTCATTGCATGTGAACTTAGTTAAAACAAGAAAGAGAAAAAAAAAAAAAAAAAAAAGAGATCAAAGACTATAAAGAGTTTTGCTAAAAAGGTTTACAAGGAAAACAGTAATGGAGGCCCTGGAAGAGTAGGACACACAGCGGCTCAAAAAGTGAATGTGAATCTGCGGATGCTTGGTCAGCACAGGGAAACAGCTCTTTTACAGGCAGGATTACACGTTGAAGTTGAGAAAACCACAAAAGATAAACGCAGAACAGGATCACATCCCATCCCACAACACTCATATCATTTAAGATCACACAGACCACATAAATGCCAACGAGGGAAACACAGGGTAGCAGATTACAGGGGTATGAACTCTGAGGATTCGAGATTTGCGGGTCCTGATTGATCAACTTCCTAGGATGTGCCTGGGGAGGACAGGCCTGACTGAATAAGTTACACTCAGTCATGGCAGGACAACAGCTGGCTTTGGGGGACATAAGACAGGCAATGGGATCCTGCTGTTCCTCACATGAGGCTGCACAGATTGAGGCTGTGGCTGGGACCTCTGCGTATCCTAATGGTACGCCGTTGGGACAGGTGGGTCCTCAGATTTATGATGCTATTTGGGAATTCTTCCCGAGACCTTTGAATGCAGCACCTTAAGTGTTGCCATGGAAGCCAGGTTTGGACCCAGTGACACATTATTCAGATTGCACGAACCTTTGGACAGCTCAAACAGGTAAACATCCCTCCAAATCCCCAGAAAAAAGAATTAATTTTTAGAACAGCTTTGCTGGTGGGGCTTCCTGGGCCTGTAAAGGACAAACTCGAGCAAAACCCAGATCTGCTTCCGAGGCCACAAGACAGATTTCAGAGGCATGTTAATCATGCTCTGAAGACACATATTGATAATCAGCAGAAAGATGAGACACAGTTGAAGGACATGGAAGAGCAGCTATTAAAATTACAACTGGCTAAAGCCCGTGAAGTTTACAGGGAACTTTTTAGGGAAATTGAGGAGTCTGAATGGATAACATGCCATTCAGACTCCTCAATTTTATTTTTAGACATAGATGAACGACAACTTGTATAAAGCAAACAATACCCCTGGCCAAAAGAAGCCAATGAAGGTATGGAAGAGACTAAATGAAGCCACAAAGACACCAGTTTTACCAGTTCCTGATCCTTATTGCATTTTGACCTCACTGGGCCCAAACTATAAATGGTTCATTGTTGTTGATCTGGCAAACGCATTTTTCTGTCTCCCTTTGGCACCTGAAAGCAGGAAATATTTTGCTTTTTATTATAAGGGTAGCAGGTTGCAGTACCAAAGACTACCACAAGGGTTTAAGTGTAGTCCAGGCATTTTCAATCAGGCTTTAAAGACAATATTAGAAACTGTGATTTTTCCTGAATACTGTATGTTGGTGCAGTACGTTGTTCATCTGCTTTTGGCAGCACCTACAGCAGAGACCTGTTTACAGGCCTCGTCCATACTTCTGAGAAGATTATGGATCTGCGGCTTCAAAATGTCCATGAAAAAGCTGCAGTGCTGCAGAAAGTCTGTCACTTTCCTAGGACGCACTGTTTCTGCTCAAGGTTTTGCAATGTCAGCGGAACACAGATCTTCCATTTTTAAACATCCCAAACCTCAGACAGTCAGAAAGGTGTTCTTGTGTTGCAGTGCTCCTTTACATTCACTGGAAACCAGACAGTCACTCTGCATACAACATGCAGCAAGATTAGCAACACTAATTAAAGAAAACAATCACCCATACATGAACAACGATTATGGGAAAACAAAGGGGCTAAATTAAAAGATGGCATATTTATGTGACCACTGAATAAACCAGTCCTACCAAAAAATCTATACAAATGGGCAGCTGTATTGAGCCACGGGAAAACCCATGTCTCAACAGGAGGGATGGTAGGACAAATAAACCAGATTTATACGACATATGGATTTAATACTTACTCAAAAAATTTTTGTAGAGCATGTTTAATATGTGCTAAACATAACGCTCAAGGGATTCTAAGACCACGAAGGGGCCACTTTCCAACTCCACAATATCCTTTCCAAAACATACACATGGACTTTATAGAACTAAGTCAAAGTGAAGGAAAAAGATTCTGTCTAGTAATAATTGACGCCTTTTCCAAATGGGTAGAATTATTCCCCACAAAACATCCAGATGCATTAACGGTGGCCAAAGCATTGTGTAAAGACATTATTCCGCGCTACGGAATACCTGAAAAAATATACAGTGATAACGGAACGCATTTCGTGAACCAAATAATTACAAAGATTGGTCAAGCATTCCAAATAGACTTAAAAAAATCACTGTGCCTACCACCCGCAAAGTGCAGGGTTAGTAGAAAGAACCAATGGAACAATAAAAAACAGACTTAGAAAATGTATGGAAGAAACAGGAAGGCCTTGGACTAAATGTCTCGAATTAGTTCAAATGTATATAAATATCACCAGTACTAATGGCCTGACTCCCTACGAAACGCTCTTTGGAAGACCTTATAGGGTTCCATATTTTAAAAATGTGTGGGAAACAGAGGAAGACAGCACTCTGGCTGACCACGTGAGACGAATGCTGCAACATTAACAGAAACAAATAACTGATCGAAATAACCACGACGAGGCACCTTCTGTGTCTCCACAGGAGGAGTCACTGGTTGAACCTGGGGATTGGATTCTCATAAAATCAATAAAGAAGAAGCATTGGCATTCTCCCAAGTGGGAAGGACCTTATCAGGTCTTGCTCACCACAGGTACAGCAGTAAAAATAGCTGAGCGCACAACGTGGATCCATCTAACTCACTGCAAAAGAGTGATAAAGAACGAGTAAAACTAGATAGCTGCTCCCCGTGTAGGATAGGAATCTTTCATCAGGCACTAACAAGGAAAGGCCAGCTACAAAGGGATTGGTGACAATAGGTTACCTTTGTCTCAACCCTGGTGAAGATTGTCAACCCCTTGTGTAAGTGTGTAGGAAGGGTTCACTAAAAATAGACATGAATTTCCTCGTTCTCCTCGTAGCATTGTTCGCGCTGGCTACACAAACATTTGCCTGGGGAGTGGGACCTAGTGCAACGTGGAAGTCCAATTCCCTCTTACAGAATGGAAAAATTAAGAATCCCTGTAATGAATCTGAAAAGGGGTTAACAACTTATGAGCTATATTACTGTTACCAGACTAATTCTACGCAAAGCACTATTATTTTTGACAAAAATATAGGAGGATATCCAATCAAAGCATGGAGGGACTACGACTGGTACCTGGACACGACCAGCATACGCAATGAGGGCTACTATTGGGGAAATGTTGCGGCCACTACCGGAACCTGGACAAAGGGCTCTTATGGGTATGGCAGTAGAGCCCGGCCATGGACAGGTCGCCTTACCATGGAGTATGCTGATGGAAAAGTCCTAGTGAGTATAAATACCACTGCCAGTCCCTTGTCTGCACCACCTTCTGTTGTTTCAGGAACCCACTATCAGGATGCAAAATGTCACGGGCTCCGCCTCTGTGTATGGCGGCCCCACGATTGGGACGAGTGTGTGCCGTTCTTCCTCTGTCCAAATATTACAGCGGCCACCGACCTCCCCAACATAACGGCCGGTCCAAAATCCACATCAGCACATCCTAGACAAGTGCTGGTTCGACCTTCGGTGGACGACTGGTTTAAGGTTACCACGGGGGTAAGCCAACGAAGTAATAACTGGCTGCTAATGGCCGAGCAGGCTGCAATTGCTGCTGCAGTGGACTGTGTGGTATGTATGGGAGCACGTCCTCTGTTGCACATTGTTCCCTCATCTGTAACCCCCGCATGTCTCATTTCACTCATGAATAATATAAATCCTACTGGAAATTGTACTTATTGGGACAGTGTCTATCCACTGACCGGTGATGAGAGGAAGAAACCTCTGTTCTCTTCCAGAGTTGCATCAGCAAATTACACACGCATAAACCGGACCGGAAATGGTGACCGAGTGGGTAATCTGTCCTCCAAAGCTTGTGCCATAGTATTACAGGTCAACTCTACCTTTAGGCCTCGGTCTAGAAGTGACATCTGGTGGTGGTGTGGAGATGACTGCATATTCGACCGACTGCCGTATAATACCACAGGCTTTTGTGCTTCTGTTTCTCTCATTCTTCCAACACTCATTTTTCCCTTAACACCTGTCCAGCTCCTGTCCAATCTCCGCAGCATTTTGCCTCATCATTGGAGGCAGAAACGCTCCATGCAGACATCCATGACGGGCTGGAGCGAGGATGACCCCACTTATATAGATGGCATTGGAGTACCAAGAGGGGTGCCAGATGAGTACAAACTTGCAAACCAGATTGCGGCAGGATGGGAGTCCTCCATATGCTGGTGGTGTACAACGAACAAAAATGTTGATAGAATTAACTATATACATTATAATGTGCAACGTTTAGGGAATATGACAGCTGATGGCTTCTCTGCCGTACATGAACAGCTTTCCGCCACATCACTGATGGCGTTTCAGAATAGGATTGCTGTGGACATGCTGTTGGCGGAAAAAGGAGGAGTCTGTGCGATGTTCGGAGAGCAATGCTGCACCTTCATCCCAAACAACACGGCCCCTGATGGGAAGCTGACAAAGGCATTAGAAGGACTCCGCTCCCTCAACAACAAAATGAAGGACCACTCTGGGGTGGACACTTCCTTCTGGAGCGGCTTCGGAGACATGTTTGGCCAATATCAGGCACTGGTTGTCTCTGCACTAATGTCTATTGCCCTGTTTGCAGCCTTGCTTACCATCTGTGGATGTTGCTGTATACCTTGCATCCGGGCACTGGTGCTGCGGGTCATTAACAAGGCTCTGGCACCGGTCCAAACGGATGTCACCGAGATGTACGCACTGATCTTTGATTTGTACCATTCCAATTCAGATTAACAGAAGTGTTGTGGTTGAAAGGAAACATACATACTTTTAAACAGTGTTAGCTTAAAAAAGAGAACAAGTCTCCAAATCTTATAGTTAAACCTTTCTTAACCAATTTGGTCTTGAAAAATAATCTTTATCTACTTCACCTGTGGGTACGTTTTTACAAACATCTTAGTATGAAAAGCAGTTAAACAAAATTCATGTTGAGATAAATTTACAACAACAGACATTCATTTTAATGTTTTATCATTTCTTTAGCTTCTAGGTGTCAGGGAAGGTTCTCATTTACCCGGGTGATGTCTTGAAGTTCAGTCATGCCTGAAAATTGAATTTCTTGAAACGTTTCATCACAAGTCACTGGCTTCATCAGTCTGAATGATGTTGGGTTCAAGCCCCATATATCCTCAAGGTTTACCATCAAAGTAAAATAAAAATAGGAAGTGTTAAAGCTGATCAGAGTTTGAAACGATAAATCAGTTAAATGAATCTATTTAACGATATTTTCTTGGGTTTTTATGCACTTCTGGCTGATCTTTGACCAGTAAAATGTCATTTCTACAACAAAGAACTCTACAAATGATCCAAAGTTGCTTTAACATTGATGCCTTTATCAGAGAAAAGGTGAAATCTGAATAAAAATCTTTCCTGTGGTTAGAGCAAAAAGTCACTAAAATGTCAGAAAATCCTAATTGAAATATTTCACACAAAACAACAAAACATGGGACTCCAAAAACGGAGAAAAAAAGAGAAATCACATCAACAATTTCTGAACTTTTTAAAAATTTTAATCAGAAAAACTAAAGAAAAAAAAGCTAAACCACATGAACATTATACATTTACTACTGTATGAAATAATCAAGTATACAGTCGAAGCAATCTTCTATGCAGCTACAAGCCTTTCTAATCAAATGGGGCATGCTGCATGTTTTCCACTTAAAACATCACCACAAAAGATATATTATGTAAAGAGGATTGCTTGATAATGATCACATTTCTTTGGACTTCTTAGGATTCCAGAACGTCGGTCAGCCTGTATGTTACTAGGATGCTAAACCAGATTCGTTCTAGTTAGGTGTTTTTAAACGTTCTAGTAATTCTAGGAGATTTAGATGCTTTAAACCTGGTTCCTTTCTGGTGTGCTGTCACAAAAATTGCCATATTTCTGCACCGCTTGGCTTAACATCCCATCAGAAAAAAAAAAAAAGGTGTGAAGAAACGAGTCCTGACACAGGTCACAGGCGCCTGTCACTCACCAGACAGATGTGACAGTGGTCAAATCATGCTAACTCTAAGCTGGATGTCTCAAAGTTTTCATGGCCCAAAAAGCAGGTTTTATTTTTGACTTGCTGTGTCTTCGTTTTAAATAAGTTCAAACCACATTCAGAACCTTTCGTTGGGTATGAAATTATTCTCACAGCACAAATCTTTGCACAAGTCTTTGAAATTCCTTCTTCATTTACATGCCTTCGAGCAAGTGGAATGAAGAAAGCAGCAACTCATCATCTCATTACATTAGAGACACAAAATGTGCCAGAAATTCAAAAATAGCTCAAAGTGCAACAGATAAAAAACTAAAGTGCAGCTCCTGCAGAGAGTTGGGTGGGTGCTAAAGGTTTAAGGTTAAGCTATAACAGTCTTTAAGGTTGAGGCAGCTGTAACACTGGCATCCTAATAAACTAACACTGAATGCAACACACCCTAATGTAACTTTTGTGGCATAAAAAGAAAGATGGATTTAAAAGTTTATTAGTCAACTTTGTGGGACAAAATAATGATTTTAATTTAGTTTAAGCTCCTAGCATAGTTTCTCTTTCCTTCAATCTGAATTTTTATTCTTTTTAATTGATCATTGACTCTATAGAAATGATAGTGTGTAACCGTCTTTTTCTCTGCTCTGCGTTGTGTTGTGTTTTTTGCGGTGCAATGCTCCAGGAAGCCACGTGATGCCGTAGGAATTGTCTTTGGAGCAGTCTCCGTTTATTCTCTGGTTACAACAAAATATGGGGTCAGCATGTGTGTCAAACAATGCCCAAAACAAAAACAAAAAAAATTACCAAGTTCAAATTAGCACCAGAATCAAATATAGAGGAAAATATATTTGCCATACTCACCTTTTCCCGATTAATAAAACTGAAAAAGGGAAGGGGGAGGGCGGAGTATCAATTATGGTCTGAGTCTGAAGGACCCTAATAGCATGCAACCCAATTGCCAGGTGTAAAATAAAAAATAAAAATACAATGTTGTGTAAATATACTATACATTGTGAACCTGTTACAAGTGCACATGGATAAATTTGGCGTTGGGACCATTTTCCAATTCCATGATGCTACACACCTGAACCTGCAGAGTTTCCAACACTAATGAAGAATAGATGAGAGGATGGATGATGGAGGCTTTTGATGGATCCATTTACACTGTTATAGTTATAGTATAACAACTCAATCTAAAAGTTTTTGCTCCTATACAAGCCTCATAATGGTTTTAAAGCATCTCAAATAATTGGTTGAGTCGAGCAATAAAAAACAAAATAAAATACATAGACATATTAAATCTATTTTAGATATTATTTCCTTAATTTCAAAGGGCAGTCAAGAAGTAAGTCTAATGAAGGTACGTTTTTTTGTTTGAAATATACAAACTTAAGCAACTTCTAGCTGGCCAACATGAGAAGAAGTCAAAAGGCAGGCAGCAGTTAGGAGGAAGAATAAATATGATTACAGTAAGAAACATATAGCAAGACAAGTTAGTAATAGAAAGGATGGCTGGACAAAAAGGAAACAAGCTTTCATGTTCCAAATAGGATTTTGGACAACTGCGATGAAGCAATAAGTTAAATAATTCGTTTAGGTTTCTATGAAAGAGAAAGTCGATATTGCTAATTTTATCAGAGTCCATGAGACGGAAAAGCAGGCAGCACAGCAATCTCCAGGACACAGCTCTTCACTCGTCTCTTGATAGAAGAGAAAAAGAAGTGAAATGTGTGACAATCAACCAAACAGAAAGTGCATATGCAGGAAAGGCAGGATGCGAAAACAGAGAACAAGTTGATGAGAGGAGAAGAAACCAGGATGATTCAACAAAGAAATGTGAAGAGGGAGGAGAGGAGGATGACACGGCGGAGAGAAGCAAGGTGAGTGTATGTTTGCGTCACATCTGCAGTGGAGGAAGACCACCTGACAGCCATCAGACACTTCCTGAATGACAATCTTCTATCCTCTCTCTCTCTCTCTCATGTGGCTGCTTTATTCCATTTCTGTTCTGTTCTTTTCTTTATTGGAATGAAAAGTGTAGCAGAAATAAAATGTGTTTCTGTCTTTGATGCTCGCACAACAAATTGTTTTTTTTCTTGAACAAGTTTCTGAATCTGAAACTAATAATCACTGAGTCAAATCTATTGTTTGTCACCAGAAAACACATTTGAAAACACAGAAGATTCGTCCTATGAAGGATTTTTTTGAATGTGCCTTCTGCTCCATTCTTTCCTAAAACCCACTTTTTTTTGGGGCCAAACACAAAAATCATGTCTCAAATCTAAACCCAATCTCAGTCATTCTAATAGATCTTACAAGATTGTTTAAAAAGGGAGGAGAGGTATACACTGGAATTAGTCAGAATCCCCCCCCCTTTCTCTATGGCCCTAATCCTCTTCTATACATAAAAAGTGTAACCTTTTGCTTTTAGAAAAATCCTAAAATATGCCATCTTTGCAAGAGTAAAACTAACGGCTTCCATGCTAATCCTAACTTTCTTGTATTTAGGATGTTTTCAACATCTCTGCATAGAATTCATTGAATTTTAAGCATCAGTTTATGCAGAGACCATAAAACTCAATTTTTCTACTTTCATTTGTGAAACACGCAGACCTCTCCTGCAGAGATCATAGATAGAGCTCTGTATGGTCAAAGCCGAAAGCTACAGTCCAAGATGTGCATTTGAAAAACCATCTGGATGGGATTTAGTTCAGTTTTTGGAAGCCTGCACAGCCCCCTATTGCAGTTGTTCATTTTTAGTGGTGAGTTAAAACGAGCTAAAACGTTATTTTTATTTTTCCACATTACAGTAATTTCTGGATTTAGAAGTAAAGTAAAATACTAGATTGAGCCTGCAGCAAGTAAACAAATATCTATATATAAATATGTATTGATACTTAGGGAAACGATAATTAATTAGTGTCAAATAGTGTTTAAATCTGTTATATTTGCTTTAAGCATTCCAAAAGTAGATACAATCTGTGCAAACTTGTTGAAAAAGTCAGAATTGAGAAATCTAACAGTAAGCAAAGACTCAATATTAAGAATTTTTAATAAATAAAACTAATTATTTATATAAAAAAAAAACCCAGTACAGTTGTCATATACATTTTTGACAACATTTTAATCAGTTTAAACTCCAAATATGTTCATGTATTTTAAACGTGTTTTTCTCTAAAGGGTGGCTTTTCAACAATGAATCCAATGTACAAGTTGGTGTTGATGAGTAGATCAGATTTTTTTAAGGATTGTATTCCCTGATAGAAAGTTCAGAAACAATAAGCACAATAAGGGCACATTGATAAAAGGCTGGTTGCTGCTAACCAGTTGAAGGAGAATGTGAATTTCTTTTTTGCAAAATAATTATATCTGAAATAAAAAAAACAGTCAAAAGGTTTAAATTAAAAGTTTTTAAAGTTTTACTTTTTCTTCTGTGACAGCATCTCTACATTAGCAGACAATAAATGATGTCCCTTTTGTCACGATTGAGATTTTTTTAAATGCCTTTTTTTTTATCTCTACACTAACATCTGTTTGTGGTTGACATAAATGACTGCAGATGTGTTTTTTTTTTTGTGTAGAAATGACTCCTGCTCTGTCAATGATAAAGTTCTCTGAAATCCATAAATCAATTATTTATAGATTGATTTCCTGGCATCTTATCATAGCTGATCAATCAGCCGCTTTAGGCTCTGCTGAGGTGATTTTTTTTCTGCTAATAATACATGCATCTTTTTTTTTTCTTTACCTGTAGGAAGTTGCACTGATATAATTGCTTCCCCCCCCGTTTTGTAAAGCTAATGCCAGTTTTCCCTGTTGTGCGGGAAGCAGAGCCACGGTTTCTGTCTGACATCTGGTAAAGTCTGAAAGACACAATATGACTCTGCTCTGTGATCAGTTGAAATGCCTAACTATGGTAACATGGATACCTGCCAAAGAATGAAGCTGTAATTGTTCACCTTAGATTTCAAATCAGCCCCTGAAGGTCACTGTTAAATGAAATACCATTTGTGTCCTCTTTTCTCTCTGTCACGACTTTTTGTCATCAGCGAAACATATCAGTAAATGCCGAGACAAGAATCTCCTAAAATTATGCTTGATTTACTTTTGGGAGGTTAATATTTAGAGAATCAAAGTTTTATCACTTGCTTAGACAATTTGAGTAAAATGACTTTGGTTTCTTTGATCTGGAAAGGTCCGTTGGTCCGGACCAAGTCTGCTGAACCTTGCGTTTGGACAGTTCTGTTTTGAACCAAAGCCTGTAAACAAAACCATGTGACGAAAGACCTCTTCAGTCATCGGCCAGAAATTATAAGGGCGGGGCAAAGCATTGAAGGAAAGTACAATGTAAGTCCTAGGCTTTGCAAACCTTGTCGGGATAGTTCACTTATTCCAACTTTTCATTTTGCTGATCAATTTTAAACATCTGGATCAACGTCAGGTGCAACACTTTTTACTGCTACTTTGGTACGGCAGAGGCATGCTGTAAGGCAGTTACTGAGGAGACGACAGCTAAGAAGCTACGCTGATAAATGTTTATGAAATATATGTAATGATATTGTCGGGAAAAACAGTGTGAGAAGCGATGTGTATGATGTTAAAAGTTGATTCAATTAGCCGGATTTCATCCACCAAAATTTCAATGAGTTGCTTTGTCTCCGCTACTCTGTTTTACATCCTATAATACCCGGCTACGGAGGCCACTTTGCTTGAGTTGTTCCACTCAGAGCATGAAGCCTAATCAAACAAAGGACACTCAGAGCAAACCAGAGTTCAGTCCGATTGAAAACAAACTGAGACCACCTCAAAACATGGGTCAGAGAGCGGCTCCTGGTCCTGGACCAGGGTCCACTTTTGGTGTATTCAGAATGAAAATGTTTTCTGGGTTATTGGGGGAAACAAACTCTGGTTAATTTTACAAATGTTACAAAACTATTGCCCCCACGCGATGGCAAGGCACCGGCTGAATCTTCAAGATCAGCTGCCGCCGCCTGATTTTTTGAAAAATCGTTGGCGCGGTCGTGAATCTAGATGGCGGCAGTCAGACGGGTACAACATCATTACAAAATTGGGCAACAGCTGGGCCGGATCACTGGCCGGCTGCAGCTCTGACGGGATGATGTGTAAATGTCTCCGGACGGCAGCCGTCCATATCAAGTGCCATCAGTGGCCCAGCAGCCCAGGTTATAAAAAAAGAAGCAACATGTCTCCAAAGAAAACACAATGTTCTGTCTTCTTCCTTTTCTTCTCATCATCAACCGCAATCCATCAATATGCAGGTCTCAGAGTCACTGTGGTGCTTTCAACACCATGGTGAGTTTTGTGCAGCATCAATGCTGTCTCCCCATTTGAACCCACAGTGGTCGGGATCAAAAGTGGACTTTTTGGTCAAAATATTCCTTAAGGCCCCCACTATTTCAAGACAAAATTCCACATCTTGACAGAGGCATAACTTTTTGTCTTCTTGAACTCTTCTTGAACAAAGCTGTTCTATAGAAGCATAAGGAATAATGATATTGAAACAACAACAGAATCCCGTATGCGTCTATAGACCCATAAATCGAGAAGAAACTTTTCTGACACGCTCCACATGCGTTGATATGCTGTGGCACACATTTCCCAGGGACCTCAGGGCCATAAATTAGTCGATTGGTTGTTGAAGTGGTTAGGGTCATTAAAGTGGTTTTGCAGCTTTGAATATAAATACAAATAAATATAAATCTTTGGCTTTCAGTTTGAGAATTTTGCTTTAATTTTAATTCTATTTTTTTTTCTGGAAGTGAATTAAGAGCCATGAATGTGAAGTTGTTATGCGTTTACCTTCGTCAGTTGTTGATGACATCAGCCTGAGGTGACTGTCAGAAGAGCCACCACACATCAAAAATGATTTAAGTTCAACCAGAGGGCTTAAAAGCAATTTTTTTTGAGTAACATTTTCATTTGCTGTCACTGTGAAGTTCGGTTATAATGTAACCGAGTCAACATCAGACAGTTCATTTTTTTTCTCCTTCCTTTAAAAGGATGACGCAGCAGATGTTGCATGACCTCCTCCGATCATTGACTCCCACGTTTGCAGTGTCATAATCTGTACCACAAAAAGTCTCTTGCTTCAACTTTTCTCTTAGAGAGAGGTTTGGAACTAAAGACCCAACTGGTAATGCCTTAAGGATGGGTAAAGCATTATTGATGCACGTGTTCCATTCATTACACTGTCAAACCATGTTCCATCAGACATTAATGAGAAATAAAATGACCAAAAAAAAAAAAAACTGTAAACTTAAAACTTGAAGAAAAGCTATAATACCTGCCAGGGCACACATTTATATCAAAGTAATGTATTTAAATGAAATTCTAAAAGATTCTAAATACAATTGTAGAACTAGTTATAACCATGTTTTACATGGTTTGAGAGCCTTTTTTTTTTTTTTTTTTTTACTAGTTCTGTTATTGTTCTCATTTATATTTGAGTTTTGCAATTTGCCATATCAGACATTTATTTTTTTAAGTATTAAAACCATTTTTTAAGACCAAGTGAAATCCCAAAGATACAATGATAGTACCCTGGAGAAAAAGTGACTGGACCTCATTCTGAGATTAATTACCACCTGTGAAATAAGATGGTGAAGTGTTAAGATTCTGACAACAGTGAGATGACACGGAAATGTCTCTTTAGTGACAAAGAGCAATCTCAGA
The DNA here is from genome assembly GCA_036245035.1 of Adrianichthys oophorus. Classification (NCBI taxonomy): domain Eukaryota; kingdom Metazoa; phylum Chordata; class Actinopteri; order Beloniformes; family Adrianichthyidae; genus Adrianichthys; species Adrianichthys oophorus. Next base: position 14,482,577 of record BSAI01000005.1, on the reverse strand, counting down.
TGCACAAAGGGCATCAAGTTGTAATCATGTTTTTTATTGTTTGTTTTAGTTTTGCACCAAAAGTCATAGTCCAAAATTTGCACATTTCTGTGTACACAAAAAAGAAGCATTAGTATAGGTTTTAGATTTATGATCATAATAAAAATGTCATAAAGATGCACAAAAGAAGTGGGACATGGATGCGCAGACATGTTATTCAGGAATTTTCTTTTTACGTCAACTTGTGTTTATGTATTAAATGTGAAGGGTCTTATTTTAATTATTGTTTTATTTTTATCTTAACAAATATTCTTCCTTAACTAACCCCCTTGTCTGTTTTAAGAATAAAACAAGGTGTGAGAAGGATGAGAGGACCAAAAAGTTAAAATAAGGGATCAAGGAGGCGAAATAAGGTGGGACGAGATCGTGTGCAGGGGAAAGAGTGAGGAAAGGACTTCTGCATATGCTATAAAGAAGATGGTGGTGAGCTGGCCTTTAAATAACCGTTTGATTTAGGCGGGAAGTCCTTTGAAGCCCTTGGGCTTCAGGTCAACAAAGCCTTAGATTATATTGACAGATACGCACACAAACCCCAGCAAGGCTTTCTAGATCCCATGGTGCTTTGTGAGTGTTGCACATGAATGACGCCGAGCGAGCAAATTACATGCAGGAGAGGCAATTTGTCATTGTGTAAACACAAGTTTTGGCAGGAAACACCCACACAGGCTCACAGCCACCCTCCCAGAACTGCTGCTTTCAGTTTTCTCACATTAGAGCAAGTGTTAAAACCCTCGTGTCCTATTTTACTCATGAGTCCGCATGTCAAATATCACAATTATGAAATGATGTTCGTGCGTGTCTTTCATCTGACTCTCGTGATCGCGACCACACAACTTGAGGGAAAAATCTGTCATTTTTCTCTGCCATAGAGTGGAATGACTTTTGGGGGGCTGGGGGCATTTGAAATGATTTGTTGCAGTCATGTCTACAGAGTGGCACAGTTTCCACAAAGGTTGAAGCACTTTTTGTGTTTCTATTTCAATAAAACAGACAAAAGAAAACCTCTACACCTAACGGATAGTCGGGTAAGCAAGAAATAAGCAGCTGGGTACGCTTGGTAATATCCTAATAACGAGGCCGGATAAATGCATGGCCAAGGGGGAACAATGCCCCCTCATAAATGCAGTTGTAGTGCTGTTCAAATCCAATTTAATTTGATCAATTCCAAAATCAAGTGCTCAGGAAATTTCCCAGAATTCTCTGCGAAAAACCAGTGTGCATCGATGCTCACTAGATTGAGGAATATGGACCACAATGCATTGCGTTTTAACAATTTCAGAGTAAAAAAGATACTTCAATGTATTTAGTAAATCATCAACACTTTCATCACCAGAACACAGTGGACTCATAAATAATCTTTGTAAAAGGCTTGGATTGATTAAGTTTTCACTACGTGAATTCGGTGAAGTCATATTCGCCATTTAAAAAAAAAATAGTGAGCATGGTGTCCGAATTGCCTTTAAAATCTAGGGCACCAGACAGTCCTGCACAGTTTTTTAGTAGTTAAGGAGTAGGGAGGGACTTCACACATAGCCTTAGTGTTGAGATCTGCTCAGACTGGCCGCACAGTAATTTGTCCAATCCTGATCTTGCATGTCATCATGTACAGCCAATCAAATGTTGCAAAGTTATCACTAGTCGTAAGCCCTTGTTCCGATGTGGCAGGCCAAACACATATGGTACCTACTCCATGACTGCCCATCCAAATGGGATGATCAGCAAACATTCATGATTAACTAAAGAGATAAAAAAAAAAGAAAAATTCTGATGGTTTTCTCAGCATTTTCAGAGCTCAGAGGGATATGACAGCCCAAACTCCCAGCATACCCAGACTTGACACCCCTAAAATTCTACCTGCAACCCACAGTGGGGCTGGCTGAATCCAGTCCTGCCTAATAAATTGCCAAGTAGGTCATTTCCTTAAATCAGCTATAGCTTTTTTTGCAACATACATCTCTGTAAAATGTTTGATTTGCAATTTTTTGGTACATTTAAAAAACAAAAAAAACCCAATAATTTTTAAAAACTAAAATAGAGAAATAGAAACATTTTTGCAAGAAAAAAACAGAATTAAAATAAAAAAAAAAAAAGCAATTTAGACTTGTTGCATAGATTGGACAGTAATGGTAGATCATTCTTTAACCTCCAATTATTTCAAAAAGAATTTCTTTCCTTTGAGGAACATTTGGTGCCAGGGTTTTATGTTTTGAACTTTCAACCTTACATAGTCTTCTTTTTAAAAGCAGAAACCTCTGTGCATATTTTACTTATATACTCTGAGGACAGGGTCTGTTAGATCCCACTCAAATGCAATACCAAATCCTCCCACAGCCTAACAAATAGCATGAGACAGGAACAAGAAGCATTCATTGCTCTGGATAAACATCACTGGCCTCTCCCTTTCTTTTGTGTGTAGATAAAGAAGGGAAAACAGATTTACTTTACCTCAGTCTAAGATAGATTTATTGTTAAATTCAGCCATATGTGTGAATAATTCTATCAATATTGCAGTTTTTTTTGGGGGGAAGGCTAGCAGTGGTCCATCTATAAAATTAATAAAGTTTGTCTCAGAGTGAAGATGAATCCATTAAAATTCGGAACTTTCGTGGTCGGAGCACTCAGCATGAAAAAGGGAGGAATTTGGTGAGCGTAACAGCTGATAAATTTATAAAACCCCTGAAATGTTAGATGGAAATCCACCTCACTGCAGACCAGGAATAGATTGAATGAGAGCTCCCACATTGGCTGCCTGCAGAAAAGCCTGTGTTTGCTCTGCTATGCATCTTCCCACACACTCGTCTTCTCTTTACGTCCTCAATGTTCACCTTCAATTTTTCTGGCAGGATTTGCTCCCAATACTCAAGCGCCTCTGTTAGAAGTGCCAAACCATGCGGCTGCTTTAGTGTGTCATGGATTCTGCTACCTATATGGGTGTGACAAACAAGTAATGACGCCTCATTTTTGCTCTAGCAACAAATGTGTTTTAATGTTCCCATTGTTAACCAGAAATACTGTCTTATTTAACTGAAACCTAGACTTTCTACTGAAACGTTCCAGTTTACGCTATAAATATTTTTCCTTAACTTTAGCTTCTCGGGTTTTGTCTGCTGTGTTTCTGTGACCGTGTTTGCATAAATCTGTCAAACTTCCTTGTTGTTTTTGACTTTCTGGCTCTTTGCTTTCTGTCTCTGGAGTGCTCCTGTCAGTCACTGATCCTCTGCAGGTAGTGTGCAGGAGAATGTGTGCACGTGCACGCCAACAAGGACAAGAAAGAATAATACGCTTACGCTTCCATCTATTCGTTGTGCAGTGTGCGCTGGAATGTCTGTGTTGTCTTGTCAATTATCTTTGCCTTCTGTGCACCCACCTCCCACAGTGTGTGTGCATGTGTGTATGTGTGCATGTGTGTTTTCAGACCCCCATGGTGCAATAATGAGACTCACAGGCGAGACAGTGCTTTGGGAAGGTCACATAAATTAAGGCAATGAGGAAGAGGGGAGGGTGTGACTTGGCTTTTAGCACCTAAAGGAGTAAAATCTGATCTGAGCTGGCCAGGGGATTAGAAAAAGGCAAATATGCTAAAATGACAGCGGAGATGTGGGGAAGACATGGATCATCAAGGGAAAACACAATTCAATCCGTCATCTGTGTTGTCAATGCCTCTGGGATCTGGACCTCAGACTGAGAGATGGATGGAAAAGCAGAGCTGCAGTATTAAACCTATTATTGGATGAGCTCGTCGACAACAAACATGGCCAGATAAATTCAAAGGAATAAATAAATTGCAGAATTGCTTCATTTCAGCCCCCAGAAATCAGCTTTCCTGTGGTTTTTGCTGAATAAACCCAGAATCCTCTTTGTCAGGGGAACTCTAATTCAGTTCTTGGCAGCTGGTTTGAGCTGTTGCAATTGGGACTTATTCAGGCTCACTTTGCACCTGCTTGATCAGAGCTGAATGCAGTGTAGTTTGGGGAGGGAAGCTGTAGTGTGTGCCATTGAAATTGGTTGTTCACCTTTTGGCATATCCTTTCAGGATTCGCCATCACTGATTCACACATTTGGTTTGGCAGAGGTTTTCCTCTGGGTGCCCTTCCTGACACAACCCTATATTTTATCCGGGCTGGGGACCGTGACAGGGAGACCCTGACCTGGGCCCCATGAAGCTAGATAGGCAGAAGCATGAAGGGTCTTGCCTACTGACCCACACTGGATTGTGCCATTAAAATAGTGTACATAATTTAAAGCTCTTTAAGGTAACTTAATACAACGTTTGAGTCAAAAGTGAAGGAAAAATTTTTATTTTTCTAATCAGGATTTGAATTAGCAAATTCAACATTTGCAAAATGTTGAATTATTTTGATGTTTGGTATTTATTTATTATTAAACTTTTTATATACATTTTTTTATATATAAAGAGATATGTGCTTGAAATGTTTTTTTTTTTTTTTGGTTTTCGTGTCTTTGACACTAAAAGGAAAAAGGTTTAGAAGTCAACAGTTCAAAATTGTATGGTGGTCTAGGAGGTCAAAAATAACTTTTGTCCAAGGCCAACTTAAAAAAAGATTTTTCAAAGCAGGATATGCACACCACTGCATTTGATTATTTAAATGGATTCCGTTTTTAAAAAGGCTCACTTGTTTACTACAGAAATTGAGAGATGAAGGATCCCTAAGGTGATGAGGAGCTTTAATCATGTTAAACTGCTGAAATCTCTGTGCCATTATACTCCTAATATCCTGCTTTATTGGCAGCACCTGTGGTCGGTAGGTGTGTGCTCAAAGATTCAGAATTCCAAGTTAGACTAGGGCCAATGAGATAGAGCAACTTCTGGCTAGCGTTTGGTGTTGTTCGGAGTGAGCCACAGAAACATCTCAATCCGAATTTTTTTTTAATCAAGGAATGTTCTGGAAATTCTGTCTGTGCCAGTAACTAAACAATTCCTCCTAAACTGGATAGTACACAAAGGAAAAAATAATAGACTGGTGGCCTCTGCTGATCTTGGTCGAAGAAATCGGTGGATTGCAACCTGCTACGGCCTAAAGTTGTATTTTGTGCAGAGTTCTAGTGTTTGCAGCCCCAGACTTCCCCCTTTTATATAAATGGGAAAATTCCATTTCCTCTGGAGCAGAAGCTCTTTTGCAATTTCATGCAAAAGGGATTGGTTACCCTGTGCCCTAATTCTCAGCTAACTTCAAACCCCACCAGATGAACTACTCGACCTTTGTGAAGGAGGCCGTTCCCCTTTTGCTCAATCTTCTACCATAATTTACAAAGAAATTCTTTAAAAATCTTACAATATGATTTTCTGGATTTTTTTTTCTTCTTTTGTCTCATTAATGGGGATTTACCTATTATGAAAACTATAGGCCTCTCACTTTTTTTAAGTGGAAGAACTTGCACAATTGGTGGCTGACTTTTGCCCCACTTATATGAAGAAAATTTAAATTGCATTTCTGAGTATTTCTTTTTTCAAATTGTTGTGAATCAGGAGCAGATGAAAAAAGGCCATTTGAAAAAGCTTTTGGTCGCTACATAGGTGATACAGTAAGTGAGCCACTAATTCCCTGCTCCGCTCCATTCTGAAACCCAAACTTTTAGAAAAATAGATCCATGAACTACTTTGTTTTCCTCGTCAAAGCTGCCTCAAAACTTTTACAATAAGATGAGTGGAGTGGATCTTTAACACTAAAAATGCATGTTTCTTACAGGTGTAGCAAAACATAAAAGAACAAGAATTATAACAGTATGAGATTCATTACCAAGAAGAATCAAACGCAAATTTCATTAGTGTTTTGCTATGTTCACATGTTATAAAGCCACATATACTCAGATTTCTTTCACAGCATGGGTACTGGAACAACGCCTCTAGAGTGAAGGCTGTAATCCACTCTGGAGTGGTGCTGGGAGAGCAGACAAACTGGGGCGGGCTTGCTTGCAGCCCAGCCTTGGCACTTGAATGCTTTCTCAGTGGGAGAGAGGCTCACATCCCCACATGTTTGTGTTGGGCAAAGTGCACTAACTGATGACTGCTGTTTGTGCATATGATCACAGTGACAGCTCAGAATTTTCAGCCATGTTTTGGTCTCTTCTAAACAGCGTTGGTGTTGCATTGTTATCATTTTATTGAGTTTTTTTCCACTTGTTACTATCAAGAAGTAAACCAATTCCCAGTTCTCATAGTGTACTGCTAATAACCCTCAACTGCAATGATCTTTGAGTCATTCTTACTCAGTTGAATAGTTTTTTTTTTTTTAGCTATTCAGATTAGTGCTTTGGTTAATGACACTTTCTCGTGCTATACGACAATCTCGGATGTTCACGCAATATTAGTTTTCCATCAAATGAGCTGCATTTCTATGTCTTTAATGCAGAGAAATCATTCACATTTCACTCCGCGCAGTATTAACCATCACTTTGGGGCTGCTGGATCAATGGCAGATGTGACTGTCACTGAGCTACAGAGAGTCTCACTGATAAACCCTTGAGGTTCAGTCTCTATTTAGAGTGATTTTACCAGAACCACTCACAGTCTGTGTGATTAATACAAGCCACCTTTGTTCTTTTAACAAAGAGATCAAAAATGAATTCTGTGAAGGAAGGGTTCATCGATTCTGCTAAAGAAATGTAATTTGTGCTGATATTGACTTGATCCCAAAGTGGGAGAAGCTGGATTTCTGAAAGAAAACGAGACCTATACTTACTGAAACAGAAATTACAATTACTATAATTAGTAAAAGAAAAGAGGCCGTAAAACTCTGCACTGTGAACTACTACAGACAAATGAAAGATGCATGAATACGAAAGCAGAGTGCAAACTATGTCTTCTACTCAAAAGAAACGTTGAGAAGATCCATACTAAATATAACGTTCACATCATTTGGTTTTTTTTTTAAATCATGCTGAGATGACATGGGAATGACAAAAAGAATATTGAATTTGGAGCTAAAAAATGACCAATGACTTTTGAACTTTACAGGATTTATTTTATGGAAGAATCTTGTGCAAATATGCCCTTTATATAATAGTAGAGATTCTGGCGATTAAGTTTAAAACAATATGTTGGGATAGCACGTCAAGAAATTGGATAAGCCAAAGGATTGACTTGAGAGAATCTCTAAATTATTTATCGGCACACATTGATGGTGGCAGGAAATCTGGAATTTTGAAAGAAAACCGAAAGTGCAGATTGAATGACAGTATACCAAAGACCGGAAAGAAATAAAATTAAAAATAAAATTCTTCCTGTCAATAGGGCACAACAAAAAGCAAATTATTTAGAAGTTTTAAATTATTTTCCTGAGCAGGACACCACACTAGTGGGCTGAGGCAAAATGGAGTCCCTCTCTATACCACACTAAACGATACATTCAGTTAAATTGTATACATACAATTTAAAATGTTTGCAACTGAAATTCTTAAAAGCTTCAATACAAAAAAGGTCCACATTTTCAGATCACTCACCATAACCAGCCAGGAACCCACATCTGGTTTGGATTGCCATAGCTGCTACTTATCAGGCTCATGAGCCAATCCCAACTCAGGGCCCAGCTGTGGCCATCAAGGGTAGACTAAGGTGTATCATGAGGGACAATCTACCTCCCACAATCCTGTCTGTCACACAGGCACTCTTGAATTTGGAAGAGCTTCATTTTGGATCGACATGGAAGAGATCCTAAAACCAAATTGTAATTCAACAAGAAAACACACAACAAAATGTGAATAACCCTTCAGTATTTGAGGTTCTATTAAAAATATCCACCTTTCATTTGAGTGGATTTGATGCTAACTGTTTATATGTTGCCTGATGTTATTCAGACGCATTTTAAGTGCGACCAAGCACAAAAACTGAACGGAACTCATGTTGGCTACACATAATACGTGCATAAAAGATGCACATTGCTGCATGTCTACATGCATTTTAATTACGTCCAAGGCTAAATGTAGTTGTTGTAATAAGGTTATATGTTGTTTTACGGGGTATTTTAGGAAGTCATTGTAAAAACAGGAATGGTTACCAAGTAGCACAGTGAATAGTTTACGTGCGGTTATTAAACCACTTCTTTTTTTTTAGCTTTCAAAATAAGTGCAGTCAAGAAAAAAAGTCAGCACTGGCCACACATATTTTAGAAATTGCGAATAGTCACTTCTTTTTCTGTACTGGTTTATGGATTTTTCACGGTTTCAGATTAATTTTATCCTTGTTTACCTCTATTTTCCCTGCAGATCAGACACGTTTATGAGCAAAAGCAAAGGGGAAAAAATGTTAGAAAATAATGCAACAGTATTCAGTTTTAATTTACTGTAAGACACACTCAAATTGTCTTACTTTTGCTCTGTTTTTAGTGATTTTGTGAACACGGATATGTAAGCAACTTTGACTGTGCAGAAACGATCTTTTGCATCTCTACATCTCATACCCTCTGTGGAAAGCTATCGCTAGCGTTAGGAAACGTTAGAAGAATACATATCTTAATTACCTTCATAATCAAACAAGTTACCTTTGTCTAACTTTAACCAGGTTGAAAGAGAGAAATGATCCACGACTCTTAATATTGTCCATATAAATTTGATGAAGCAGCTGTGCAGTATTCTGCAGGAAGAGTTATTTTGACTCTTCACTGCACATAGATTGCCAAAGCTGCTCTGTGGGAAAAAAAAAATCAGCCAAATTGTGATCTCTTACTTACGTTTCTTTTTAAAATGAATGTTTTTGAAGCTGATAAACCTTTGAAAAAACATCTAAAATAAGGATACTATTTTCTCAATTTTTTTGGAGCAAAATTATTTTTTTTGTAAACAAAATAAGTGGCAGTGTTTGTGTAGGCAAATCCTTAAGTCACTGCTGGAGAGAAAACTGAGAATTCATCAGAATTTGAGATTTGTTAAGATGTTTGATGACATAACGTTTCCTTTCTCCTCCATTGTTATTCAGGCTGAGTCCACTTGCTGCTCTCTTTGTGCAATGGAGTGTCAATTATTATGGTAATGACAGAAACAGATTTCAGATGAGCTTCCCAGAGATATGCTTTTCACCTTTTTGTTCCCATCAATTTTAGACTGTGTTCATTTTTGCATTTGTGTTTGTTGCAGACATGGAACTAGTTCAATATTTTGGGGGAGAATTTAAGCAAACCATAATTCTGCATTTTAAGAGCCAGTTTTTCCAAAACATCGTGTTCACCAAATCAAAGATCACAAGAAACCTCAACGAGAATAAACAAGAGCCAAAAAGGAACTTACACCGCACCGAAGTGGTCCAATCTTCTCTGGATTGTCAGGAGAAACAAAAGGATTTGGGGCCAGCTCAACATCCACATTCATTTCAAACTCAAGGTAGAAACTGGGTCACACTAAAGAAAAAATCCCAAACTACAGAGTAGTGAAGGTTTGGTGCAATCTCAATAACAGATCTACATTATTTACAGGCATGCTAGGTTGTTACTTCACGCTACACACTGTTATCAATTAGGCGTTCACTTTGAACCAATAACCAGGTTTACCTTCTTTCCTTCTCAGCCAATCACATCTTTGTCTTTATATTCCTAGATGGTAGTCTCTCTGCATTCTAGATGGTTTTGCTGGGCCTCCTCCACTGCTTTCTCTACTAGGAATGATGCTTTGGTCTGACCCTAAACTATGATCAGTGTCTAGACTCTTGAATTTATACAGCTATGATCTGAGCTTAGCCCTGGCAACCTGTCCAGGGTGTACCCTACCTTTGCCAACATTACCTGGGACAGGTTCCATCCCAGGATTCATCAGGTTCAGAAAATAGAGGGGCGGATGGATCTGAGCTTATCCCAAAAACACAAGATGTCATCTACCCAGAAACTAACCGCTAAACGTTATGGAGTAATTCATGCACGTTTTTCTGTATCATAAATAAATCTTTACTCTCACTCTATCCTTATTGAATTGAGGTGTATTTCATTCACTGCAGTGAGGATGCAAGGAACAATACAATGAATGAACCAAACAACCATTGCAAAGCAAACTCAATCAACCATCAGGGCTGACTCTAGTGGACCAGAGTCGGCAGTACACTTCCACCTGAAGGACACAAACCACTCACCTGAGGACAGTGATGTCCACTTCTAGCCTGAAAGAAAATGGTTTTTGGAATGTGTTTTATAAAAAGAAAAACCTAAACAAAAACAAGAAAAACTCTACAACTTTCCACTTGTCTATAGCCACCACTTGAAGCCCAACAAAACAGTTTCACACAGAGAAGTAAGCCTGTGGAGTGCAAATCCTTCCTTTCTCTGACCTTATAATCCAGCTCTACCACCTCGTTTCAGCATTGAGAGTCTCTTGGAGAAACATTCCATGTTGACTGCCCTGAGACATACTGAGAGGTTTGGCTGAATGTGTTATTATGACTTCCCTCATCTCTGCTGTGTGGAAGTTCCTTCAAAGTGTGTCCAAACTGCTGTTGACAAGTGAAAGGGACAAGATTATACAGAGAGCTCAATACTATCCAGTGCATACGTTGCTTGCGTCAGCAACTATGTCCAGGCGGATAACAAAAAATATTCCAATATAAGGCAAATATAGAGCAGATAGCAATTCTCATTTCAACGGAAGCTATTTTTGGTCCATTGATCTTTTAAGGGCAGCTCAGAGAGATTTTTACTCTCAATTCCTTTGGGTTTATATTGATTTGAATTGTAAGGCTTCCAAACCAAAAAGGCTTTTAACCTGTAGGAAGCAGGAATCTTACTTTAAGAATGAAAATACCTTTTGTGACAGACTCGGTTTGTTCCTTTAACGCACTTAGCCCGACATCCATAAAAACCCCATGTGCTGAAACTAGGAATGCATCTCTGTGAATGCTGTGTAGGTGAGAATTTTTACCTGATGACCAAAACTCCTTTAAAAGTTACCCACATTTATCCTGCTTGTGGTTTGTCCTGGTTCACATTTTCAAGATTTTCAAAAAGATTTGACCAAAAGCCTTTTATTAGTCAAAACTACTTGTACGGTTTCATTTTTTTAAACTTGAAACTATTTTGGACATGGATCATACATTTTGTTTCTGAAAATGTTATGTTTCTGCTTTTTCGTGTCTCAAATTAAGTTTTTTTAGGTGTCCAAGGAAAAAAAAAGAAGGCTTTTAATAACGGGATTAGGACATTTTTATTCAGATTAGCAGGGCCAAGCAGTCAAAAAGGCATCAAAAGGTTGAACTCCCAAATGCATCCTGTGACCCTGAGTCGGGCCTCAGTCCCCTCCTGCCAACTCCTGCAGATATTCTGAAAGGGCGCCAAGAAGCTCTACACTCAGCTGAGATATAATCTGTCCATCAAGTTACATGCGGTTCCTCATGGCCTTCCGCCTGTGAGACATATCTGAAACACTTCCTCTGGAAGATGTCTGCGTGGAATTCTGAAAATGTGCTTTCACCTGAACTGACTTTTTTTCCTTGCAGAGAATACGCAAGCGACTTTTCTCTTAACTGGAAAATTGAGCTCCGTCCTATTGTATTAAAGAGCTTTGATGTTTTTTTTTTTTTATTACAATTTGGCTTTGCTGTCTGTGTTCAGAAAAAAATGTTTTTTCTTGTTTTGTAATTTTGGGTCATTTTGTTACAAATTCATTTGAAGCTAATAAATCTTGGCAGATAAAAATCTTTAATTTTGATGTAAACTTCCACCAACCATGTTTACTGCTGCAAATACCTTCTTTAAACATTTTACTTTGTTTCCTTCTGAATTTTACACTTTTTTTATGCAGCCTGATGTATTTCTTGTGCCCATCCTTCTGTCCTCCCTCCATCAAATGTCTGCATGAGGACATACTTTGCATCTTTCAACAAGCTAAAATCGGGATGCATGAAGAGGCTGAGCTGCAGCGGTTTCATAGCCAACTAATGGCAAACTCAACAGAGCGCCCGCAATGCATGACTCATAAAGATATTTTTTGAAATGCTAATGAGGTTAAGATTATACAGAGTGGAAGAGGGAGATAGAAATGGAGGGAGTGAGATAGAGACAGTTAAACAGAAGGAGAGATTATCGTGGCGGGTATTTTTCCGGAGCTTGAAGCCATGGTTTCCTGCTGAATGTGTAGGATAGTTTTAAATTAATCTCTCTTTACTGACTTTAGTGCTCCATGACTCTGCAATGAGTCAGAGGGAGAGGAAGCCTTCGGCTCTCTTTGAACGCTTTCTTGATTCTTTTTTTTTTCCTCCTCGTCATCTCCCCTGCAGGGGAAATAGGCTAAATTAGGTTAAAAAGAAGGTCAAACACATATGGGCACATTCGATCTAGATTTTGTCACTTTCACCTCTTTGAGACACTTCTGCACCACGAGACACTCAATTACTTTTGCTGGCAGAGCGCGTTTTATCTTCTCATACATGAGAAAGTTTTGGCTAATGTTATCTGACTATCTGCAGGGCTATTTAGCTCTCTAATGCATGAGCGGGACAAGGATTTATCTGGGAGAACACACCTTTATTCATGACCTATTCTTAATCCTGTATTTTCCATTCTCTATCCGGCTTCTGCCTTTCTCTTTCCATTTAATTGTTCTCCGTCTCTTTTTTGATTCACACCAAGCTATGTGTCATCCCTTCTCCTCTGTCCCAGCCCACCTCCTTTGCTTCGTTTGGTGCATATCCCTCTTTCGGTCTTGCTTCTTGGTGCCACTCATGGACTGTTTTATTGTATCTGCATGTGGAGCAAGTGAAGGTCATTTTAGTTTGGGGAGGGAGTTGATGCAGCTGTAAGCTGCTCTGAAATGCTGCAGGGGGACAGATCAATAGACGGATGAATAATAAAAGTCGGAAAGTGAAGAAGGAAGGAGGAAAGCCCAGCAGATTTCTCTTTCATCCTTCTGATTAAAAACACCACTGTGGGTTTTTATGTGTGTACTGGTGTGTGTGGTATTATCCCACTGTGATTCTTTTCTAGTCAGATTTTTCTGATGCCAGTTACACGTTCATTTTTACAAATACGCATGTTTTTTTTCATATTAAATTTCCCAAATAAAATGTATCTGTAAATTGGCCGCTTAATTTTAATCCAAGCAGTACTTTTTCAACCTTATGTCAGAAACAAACATGCTGTACATGCTGTATGCTGTACACAAAGTCTTACCTAATCTCAGAGCTTTAAACTTCATAACTCGTGTGAACTCGGAGAAAATTTGTGGTTTTTTTGGTTTATAAAATTCCACCAAAATCCTGAGTTCCAATTTATAAAAAAGTTTGTTTTCCTTATAGTTTTTGTTAGATTTGGTTGCACCACCCCTTCTGGAAGTCAGTTCATGCCGTCCTTCAGTTGTGATGCCATGTACAGGTGCGACATGTGATGTACATTCAAGAATACGTGGAAAGCGACTCTTTGAATGCTCTTTTAGCATACTGTGTTCACACTGGACTGTCGGTACTAGCACATATACTCACAGTTGGAAGAGGCTTGGTGTGAAATGCCTAAGCGGTGCACATTTTGCTCCAGGTTTTCTTTCACAGCTCTATTTATATGAAAGACTTGGTGTCATATAATTTCGGCCTGGAATAAACCACAATTATTAATTTCTCCTCCAATATCATTATTGAAAAGATTGGCACTTCTGTGAATTTAAAAAGATGCCATCCGTACGTCACTACCAAACCAGAGTTCCTGATTGGTCAAAGTTCAACAGGTTTAACTTTCAATGTGCGTTTGATGGCTGTGTGTCCTGCACATAGAGCTCAAAAACTGATTTAAAAACATGCATAGTGACACACGAATGCAAGAGTTTTGAACATGGAAGCCCATTATACACCCATATACACGTTTACACGTTTTACATAGACTTTTCTTTGAAAATGTTCATTTGAACTCGTGTTGCTGAGGCGGGTGTGAACGTAGCCTCAGATGTATGGGTGATTCTCTTCTCCATTTGTATTTTGTTTTACTCCTTTTGTGCTTCTGGGCAGTGAATTTGTCCTTTTTGTGTTTTTTTTTTTTTTGGAGACCTGCAATGCTATATTTGTTGTTTTTTTGGTTTATGTCAGAATAAACCCATGATGATATTGAGGTCATCTCGTCTTTTGTCATTGAACACAACGCAGAGAAAGAGTGAGACGTTCACGGACATGTCGACGACTACCCTGACTTAATCTGCAATGTGTATAGGGATCAAAAGTGATTTAAGTCTTTGCGCCCCTTTCAAGCAGATGTGGTTATAGTAGAAAGTGTTCTAATAAAGTAACAGACAAGTACATGCCCTAAAAAAAAGATAAATAAGCAAGCTCTGTTGCTTTACATGGTGCCAACCTTAACCATCAGAAGCACTGTTTCGTTCAGTGTCTTGCCCAAAGACACCTCGACACATGGTTACCAAGGCAATAACTGAAACTCTAATCCTCCAATAAAAAGCTGACCACTCTGCCTCTGCACCACAACCGCCTAGAATAAAAAAATGCATACTCAATAACAGAAAGTACTTCCTACTGTTGTGATTAAACATACATTCCCCCATTTCCCCTTCAAACTGCAGGAACATCTTTGTCATTACAGCAGGTTCAAACTGACTCTACATTTTTACAGACAGTGAACTTAATTAAAAACAACATTCTGATGTCTTTTTAATGTTTTAATTTAAAGAAAGATTTAAACGAGTGCGTCTAAAAGACAGCAAATTCAAATGAGCTCCTTGTAGCTGGAACTACTTTCTGGGAAATTACAGTTCTTCACTTTACAATTTAAAAGGGTAATCCTTGAATATTTTTGCAAGAAATTATAATGCAAAAAGAGGGATAAAAACACTCTGTAGGGACATATTTTGACTCATAAAGTAACACAGTCAGAAAAAAAAAATTCCCAGCAAGACCACTGAACCAGAAGTGCAGCAATTGGTCTTGTAAGAGCAGCTAGACTTAACTTGGCTGGCAGACTAAAAGTCATCTGCCTCTGTATCTTGGCAGTTTGACCCTAATTACTGTTATTATGTAGTGAGAGAACAAGCAGAATTTGCAGATGGGGCTGGTTTTCTTTACGTAGCTATAAATGAACATCACATACCCTCTCGGCCCTCTCTGTCACACCGACAACACGCTTCAGTCACATTAAACCTCTGAGAGATGGAGACCATGGTGACCCTGGAATTTACACCCTAATGAAAACAATCAGAGGAAATGTGTTAATCTGGTCAGTTTTGGTTGCCTAAAATAAACAGCGCTCTTTGAAAAAGGCCAGATGTTCATATGAGTAATTACCTGTAGCAACAGCACCCATTTAGTGACATTTTGACCTCTGCATGCAGTGATCTTTATGAAAAGTGCAGGTTAGAAGGCTCACCTCTTTTGTATGAATGCATTCACACACAAGTGGAAAAGCAAGACAAGCTTCTTTAGAACTATTTTATTTTAGTGTTCATGTTTTTGTTTGCAAAAATTAAGGCTCAGTAACAAAGTTTGTTATGCTCATTGTGAACATTAGTAGAATATTGTAATGCTTTCTTTAAGCTTGGGAAATATTCACAAGTTTGAAATTGTATTTTGCTTAAAAAATTATATATTTTAAAAAAAGGATAAAAAAGATCATTCAGATCACTCAAAATGTTTCTGATAATAAGGCAGAACCCGAGTCTCTAATCCTGCTTTTGATATCCTTTAATCGTGCCCACCCAGAATCAGCTTGGCTGAAATCATACAGAGGTACTGAAAGCCACACGGCAGAGTATGTCAATTTATGGAAACGCCTTAAACTCAAGTAGAGCCACATCAACTTTGTGTGTGAATTAGAATTAGTGAATTAGACACTCATCGAAAGAGAGGCATCCAACCTGAGGTTGACATGCGAATTGACCTCAGTATGAACACAGCATTAAGCTGCTTTCACAACGAACGCAATTCGCTTGGCAGATGCGTCCAGTTTCAATGTTAAGCCAATGGTACAGATGTGATCTGAGGTCCTGCGGCACAATTTGAGCAAAGGGCGTGGCAGTCTGGCAGCAGTGTGATTTGAATGGCACAGAGTGATTTGGATGGTGCGCACAGAGTCCATATGTTAAACTTTGGTGGGGTCGCCGTGGCGCTTCAGCCAATCAGAGACTCAACTTTTGGCATGGCCTGTTTTCATTGACATCGGGTAAAATCCACACCCAATATGGTGAATCGGTTTCATAGTTCATTTTCATCGAGACAATAATAAAAAAGTTCCCATGATTTTGATTCTTGCTTTTATATTTGCCCTCTCGGGTGAATCTGAGATAGCAAGCCTTCAAACTCGATCAGCGAGACAGAAACGTTGCGGAAATGGCCGTCATCCAGACAGAGCGGTAGTGAACCTCACTGTACTAGGAGAATCTCTGAATGATCTCATGAACCCAAACATGGAGACATGGTTACCGATGTTTATGTAGAGCTCTTAAAATTAAACAAAGCTGTGTCTCCAATACACTGAGATAAACACAGACACAGCTCCATGTAGCGATCACGCTAAAAATATTATCTGGTAGCTCCTCCCACACACTGCCAGGCCATCAAGCTTGAAGGAACACATTTTTAGGCAGGCGGCGAGCAGAGAAATCGCCTCGCCGCGCAGCGAAGGAGAGGTGGCCAACACAAATTTGCTGCTTGAATCATGTTCAGTGTGAACACAGCTTTGGACTTCACAGTTGGCTAATGGGATCTCAAAACCAGTGTCAGGACATCTGGGACATTGGCTAATCAGTCCCATTTCTACAATGACAGTTGGAGTATTGTAGGTTTTCCAATAGTGTGACTGTGTAGCTGTGGAGACGTGTTGAAATGTATTTCTTGTTTAGCAAGTTGAGTTTGGCTAACCCTGAAATAATGTTAATTGGTTGATTACAGTGTGCCAAATATACAGTTTGGTGGAAGTAGAATAATGATATGGGGGTATTTTTCATTGTTTTGGCTGTTAGTTTCGCAGTGTCAGAATGTCTGATGTTTTCTCACAAGTTCACATTCTGTCTGTTC
>BSAI01000005.1:14396898-14465595 GCA_036245035.1 Adrianichthys oophorus | reverse complement strand
AGTGGCATTTGGAAAAGCTCCAGCACAACCCTCTGACACTGAACAGGACAAATGACAAATGCAAATAAAAAATTGGACCGATGACCTCGGCAACTTAAATCCAGCAAAAGTCAGTTTAATCTTTCAGGAATTGCACCCAGACAGATTGATCTGAATCTACATAAATACTTTGCAGAGAAACAGAGGACATCAATCCCACATCAAAACTCCACAGACCAAGGTAAACAGAAGTGTCACAATTTAGCTGTTGGACAGAAAACGTTTAAGGACTTTTGCAAAAGAAGATGTTTAGCTACAAAACACTAAAAAGAGTGAAAGAAGAACTCTAGTTTAAAGTTTTAAAGCAAGCGTACTCAGATACAGATATCTTACCTCAAATATAGGCCTTCTTGACAAAAAAATATTTTATTAAAAATTAAGATTTTTTTTCAAGTATGATATAATGATAACAAAGAAAATATTATAGTTAGAGTATTATTATTGTAACAAACCTTAAATTGACATTTCCATTCCATACAGTTTCCTAGCAGGAACTGGTGGTGTAGGACCTAAAATGCAGGAGACCAGGCTGGGTAACAATTATGAATACATTTCTACTATTTCTACTGCAGAGCAACAAAGTAGTGGCTAAACAAATGATTTGACAAGGATATCCTGAGGACAATTTACAAAAATGAAAACAGCTGTGGAGAAATAGCTTGAACCTCATGTGACTGACCACAAAACAAAGCATGACTAAAACCAAGGAATACTACTGAAAAACAAACCAAAGTACGGAACTTGCGAAAGGTACTACCTTGCTAACCATGATAACAACATCTACTACCAACACGCAGTCCTTGCAGCCTGCACCTCTCATGTATCATTCTTTAAGCATGTAGATGCCACTGATAATATTGGCCAACTGCAGGATCAATGAACCGCAGCCGGCTGCGCAGCTGTAGCTGGGCCAACCTTCTCCTAAAATGACGATGTAAGATTTGAACACTGTTTATGACGGACAAATTGCCTGAGTCAAACCAAGATTGAAGTAATCAATAAAAATTGATCAGTTCTTCTGGTGTTCGTTATTTTCTACAACAAACTGCTTTGTTTTGCTGTGGATTGTAGAAAATTCTCACTGGCACAAGATAACATCATTTTTCATTACGTCATAATGACATCTACCATTTTGTCACAAGAAAAACACGTGATAATGTGATAGTATATATTGTTATCATGAGAAAAAGGGGGAAAAAATCAAGGGCAGATCACACCGTCCACATTAAGGTGCTGAACATTGTGATTTTGGTTAAATATAGCTTACTAATGAATGTCTGGACAATTGGTACAGAAAAGTGTCATACTTTACTTTAGAACACATGCACCACAAACCACTTTAACTGTCTGGATCCCTTTTTTCGCAGGGCTATTGTCACATCTACTGGTGGCAGATGTGACAACTTTGTGACCGCAATATGTGCCCGGCAGAAACGTCCTTCTGGAAGTGTGTTAGCATCTGTGCGCACGTGAGACAGGCTTCACTAAGTCAGCCTGTAAGACACAACAAAATACAGGAAAACGAGCGTCATGGAAAGAGGGAGGAACTGCATGGTCACAACAACACACAGACATACTTCTCCATTTTTCCATCACTTCAATTGTTTCTGCTTTACTGGGATAAAACACAGATTTTCTTGTATTTTGTTCTCTGGGTTAGTTTTAAGATGCAGCAGATGCTAGACACTTTTTTGCTAGAAAAAAATCCAGAAAATATCCACAACTATAATGTAGAAATTGATGATTTTGTGAAAGAAAGCCTTCAATGAATCTATCGGGAAAATTAAAATATCCATTCAAGAGTAAAATTCTAAGGTTGGAAGTGTCTGGGTAGGATTTAAAAATATTTGAATGTGCGATTTGAAAATATTTAAGCCAAAATTTCGAGAGATAATTCTAACAATCGATTAATTTTATTGTAAAATGTTGGTTTTGCTAACGATCTCTTTAACTTCTCCATAAATCAGTATACAAACATAAATATCTGAACGAAATACTTTGTGACAGGGTTTTGCAAAGAGGATCAGCATGGAAGGTATTAAAAGCTTAGAAATTTGAAAGCAAACTTTTACAAGTTTTTACATAAAACATAAAAAAGAAATTTAAATATGAAATACAAACAAAATAAATGCTTAAAATAGTTCCTATAAGATATTTTACCAACTAATAAAATCCCTTTATAAAATCCTGTTACAAAGTTTTATTGTAAGTTTAATTTATTATATTAAAGTAAACAGAGTTTTTATTTTAACACAATTTTTCTGTAAAAATGAAAGATTGCAGAGCTTGTTTTTAGCCAGCCCTATCATTTAGCTGAGTTGTGCTGTTAAGGTCAAACAAAACCAAAGAATGAAAATGCCTTCATTAAAGCTCTGCATAGCTGCAGAGAAAACAGGGATGGTTTTCACACCTCACAGTACAGCATGACAGGTGTTGAGGAGACGTGTTCATCTAGAGCAGCACTGATGTTTGCACCACTATAAATGGAAGAAGCTTAGTAGCCTAAATACCAGGAAAGCAGGATTGTGCCCAGTGAGCTGAAATCTTTCCAAATATCCTTGCTACCAAAAAAGAAAAAAATTCAGCTCAGAACCCTGTTTGCTAAATCCAGGTGGAAAAAAATAACTAACTTTGTTTATATTTGACAGTATTTTCTCCCACACTCCGAAATGTTTCAAAGGTTAAATGAGGATTGTAACCTCATGATTGTGTGGCCCTCCAACAGACTGGCTTTTTATTTACAGCAGTGTTTCTTTTATCTTTAGCTGTGTTTCGTGTTATTTGCAGCTTTTCTTTTTGCTTTTTTTTTTCAAACTTTTTTCACAAGTTGTTGCGATGGCGGGTCTCGACCACAGTAGAATGAACACTATCTATATCTCACTGAAATTGATATTGCAATTTTTTTTTTAATTTCATCAAAGGGTTTAAAAAAACATTTTAATTAAAAAATGAATTTTCTGTCATTAACATTTAATATTAATGTATGTGCGTTTTTGGGCATGTCCCTTCAGGGGTCATCACAGCATTGGCTTTCACTGATCCACATACTGGTATTTGGTTTGGCAGAGATTTTTACCCTGGACGCCCTTCCTGACACAATCCTGTATTTTATCCGGGCTGAGGAGTGGCACAGGCTTGGGCCTCCTTGTGGCTACATTAGGCAGTTATGCGAGGGATACATATTTTCTGAATTCTAATGTAGTTCTGTGATTGTCTCCATGTTTCCCTATACTGTGAAGATCTCATCTAAGATTATCAATAACTTATGTAATGTAATCATTACTTAAATGTACATGCCAACTAATCAGTTCCTGAATTGCCAATCTGAACACTGCAAGTAGAGTAGCAGGTAGAATATAACCTAGAAAGTAGATCAGTTCCAGTTTTTTGTGTTAAGCCCAGCTATCTTGTTTCATTTTGAGAAACCTGTCTTTAGCCCAATGCAGAATAATAAAGGGATCACAAAATTGGAACAATGTGAAACCACTGAGAATGAATTTCCTCCACAGCAGCACAGTCCTTTCATTGGTGAATGTCAGCTTGGCTGGTTTTATGTTCTGAAAAATGCAAAAAAAAATTGTGCATTAAAAAATCTCTGACAACCTGTAACACCCCAGGAAAAACAGCTGCAAAAACAAAAGAAGAGGACTGCCGCTGTCAGACTCTAAATGCAAACAAGAGCAAAGAAAAAAAAAGCTCAATTAAATGAATAAGCAGTTCAAACCCCAATGCACTAGAACTTGACATCTCTTTAGAAAGCAAATGGATATTGAGATTTCCCCCATGAGTAGAGCAAAGCCGTTCATCGGGACAGAACCTGTCAACACTTCACAGGCGATGACTGGTCTTCCCACAGGTAAAAGGCAACATGGCAGCATAATCAGTGAGATGAGAAGATTTATAGGTGAAAATCAAAACCTTCATGTTTCCTCTGCAGGTTACTATGGATCACCGGGTACACATCTCTGATCTGAAGAGTACAAGACTTTACTTTTAAGAGTCTGTTTTCCAACCCAGTCCCCTATCTTACATGCCTTCATACGTCCTTATTGGAGAGGTAAAAGGAAGTGATTCAGTTAGCAGTGCTTACAACCTGTCTAATGTTAGTGGTATTGTTGCCAGAAATCCTTTAATTATTCTGTGTTGATTTAGACCAAAATCATACTGTTGCAAATTGAAACAATTCTTCATTTTTTTCTGGATTTTATTCTAATTGTGTTTTTTAGGCTTTCCCTTTTACAAGCAGTCCTCATCTGGGTTTGCATGAGCTGAAAGCTATGACCACCACCTTCTTTGAAGAGTGTGTAGGTGAGTGTGGCCCACAGGGTAGACATCTTTGTACTGTCCAATAGTCCTGTCACCACCCTATGAATTATGAACATGTTTGGAAGTACAGCATTAAGCTGAGACACTTTTACTGACTTGTGAGACATGACAGGTGTGAGCAAGGGTTCGTGTGTGAGGACATTTATGCTGAACTGTAACAATGTCCTGGCATATCACTTCACCAGAGTCACCCGTGCACATTGTCTGTCACAGAAGAGCGCCGGGGTACATTTTGTGAATCCAAAATCCTGATGGGAATGAATAAAGTATTATCCATCCACCCATCACTATGGGGTGTTTTTCAAATATTTTTTAGGAAGAAAATTGTTTAGTTAACTGAGAAGGATCTGTGCAATTTTAATGGCATTGACTCTTTACGTGCTAAAATAATCTGCTTCTGAAGTCTATCTGATGAGTTTTGGGAAAGAAACTTTTTTTTGGTAAGCTGAACTGTTGTGCAGAAGTGTAAGTGTGTTTTGCCAAAGGACCTTTGAAAAAGTACACAGTGACATTGAAAAACTTTCTTTGTACTTAAAAAAAAAAAGTGTTTTTAAAGTGATGTGCCCACTCAATAATGCACGTTAACACAACGGATAACACCGTCAAGTTTAATTTTGGAAGTACAAAAACATAACATCATTTATTACACAAGAAAGGACACGGGATCTGATCAAGAAAGAGAGCAGGGTGAAATACTCGACACAGGGGTGACAGGACAAACCATTCCTCTGGTGGCCAGGGGGAAGGGGGGACGGACCGGAGCTGCAATGGAGACAGTGTAAACTGACTGACGGTCATGACTCCACGCAATGTAACAGATATGCACCACAGTCCAGACAAGGGTAAATTTGGGATTATTTTCTCACTCTATTCCCAATTCGTACTTCTGTTTTTTTTTTCTCCTTCTCACAGTGGTGACAAAAACAATCCCAGATAATCCAACTTCGTTGTGGCTTTTTTATTTGCAGCGGGTTTTTTTTGTTTTGTTTTTTCAGCTCCATTTCTTTTTATTTGTAGCTTTCTTTTATTTGCAACATTATTTCTTGCAATTTTCAGCAGTGTTTCTTTTGTTTGCAATGTTCGTTTTTCTTCTTTTTTTGGGCAGTTTCTTTATTTGTTTGCGCAGGGGGTCAACCTGATGGCAGGTCTCAGCCACCGCGGCAAAAATGCGTTATTTGGCAAAAAAAAAAAAAAAAAAAAAAAAGCTGGATTCTTACTAAAAGACGGCTGTAGCAGAACCATCATTTTGCTATAAGGTTTAAATGATTGATAATTGTGTTAAAAAAATATTTGATATTTAACTTTTCAAACTGTTCAAGACAACCAATAAAAGGAAATAAATGCAGAATTAAAATTATAAATTAAAAATAGGAATTATTTCCCATTTTCTGTAGATGGGAATAAAAAAGCAAAGCAAAGTAAGCCTTTAACTTTTTGGGTTTTTTTTGTGAAAACCTTCTGACAAATATAATAACTTTTGTAAAAACACAAATGAAAGTGCCAAGGGGCCAAGTAAGTGTCTATTTCTTTTTTTTCCCCCTTCAAATACACAACTTCTTCACCCCACAAACACATGTACAAAGTCTCAGGCAGAAAAGTCAGTGCACAGAGCATGAGCGTGGGATGTTGTTTGTTTTGTGCAACAGAGTTAGAGTCTTCACAAAGAGTCTCTCAGTTGCACAATCAAAAATGTGAACACGAAACACAAAGGGGTGCAACAAAAAATTGTCAAAGAAGTTTAGTAGTTTTGAAGATATTTTTCTTTTACAAGTTTAATTAATTTTAGATAAACATTCCCTTTTTCCTATAGAGCAAATGATAATCAATTATTATATTTATGTTAAATACTTTACATTTTGTAAAAAGAGATATGCATCCCAAAGTCTTTCATAAAGAATATATCTTGTTTGCTTGTACTTTATATAAAGTTGCATGTTTTCTTTAGGAGTCTCAGTCTAAAAAAGCAAAATGGTTTGACATACTTTATGCACTTTACCAATTATAGCTGTAAACGTCTTAGAAGCTTTCAGCAACCTGACTCAGGTTGGTCTGGAAGCTGGCACTCTAACTCTGAAACAAAAAAAATAATGAGGGAAAAATTGTACATTTTAAGGGTCTGATGCGGAAATGCTGAGCAAGTCAATGTACCTGTGTTGTGAATGAAGACATGGAACTGTTTATGTTCTGGATGTTTAAAGATTTAAACAGCATCAAATTAACACATGTATTTACCTCAAAACAAATCCACTGGGCCAGCCACCTATGCATATGATTGCTCTGGCTGCCAGAGTAAGGATAGCTTTAAGTGTCTGCTCCAACTGTTAAATATTATAAGTCAAAGGGAATTCATTTTAAGAAGAATCAATGTTTTGTGGTGAAGGGAATAGTGGACGGATTTAGCAGAAAGCCACTGTGAAAGAAATTTAAATATCGTATCAGCTACCTCATTTTTCATCAGGAGATTTTTCAAATTTCCTTCAGGAACAGTCTGTCTTGATCGAAGCTTTCCTTCTGCAATTTCCTGTTTAATGTTTTCACCATAAACTCAACCTCAAACTTTATGTTTTGATATAGTGCCTTTCATTCTCCAGAAAACAAAAAGCACTTTACATTAAAGCAAATAAAATACACATTAAAACAAATTAAAAAACAAATACACACAAAGAAAACAGGACATTTACACAAAATAAGCACCCCTTCCTCCACTGGTTCCTTCCTCCAGTTCCCCCAATAAAACCCTTGACAACATAACTGAACAAAGACTTATGAACTGCAACTCTAAGGGAACAGTCTGGCTCGGTACTGCTGTGCAGAAACGGTATTCCGTGGATCCAGTTATTCTAAGGCCCAACCTGCAGCAACAGCCTACCTGTAGGCAGAGCCAGTAGGACCCCAGAACAGAGGATCCCAGTGAGGAAGCACTGGAGTTAAAGAATAAATAAAGAAATAAAAAGCATTAAAGTAAAGAGAATTGGAACAAAAATCGACCGATTTGCTTTCTGGCTTAGCTTTCTCTTCACCACAACAGACCGGTACAGCAACCGTATAACAGTGGACGCCACACCAATCTGCCTGTCAATCTTACAGTCCAGCAGGGAAACATCATCTGCAAAGAGCAGAGAGGAAATCCTGGAGTTCCCAAACCAGACCCTTTCCGGCCCTTGAAATTCTGTCCATAAGGACTATGAACAGAACCAGTGATGAAGGGTAGCCCTGCCGGAGTCCAACATACACCGAGAACTAGTCTGGCTATGCAAACCAAGCTCCTGCACTGGTCATACCGGATAGCCCTGAGACCGGACAGCCCTGAGTAAGGCTCCCCGGACCCCATACTCCAAGAGCACCTTCCAAGAATACCACTGGGAACGCAGTCGAATGCCTTCTCCAAATCCACAAAACACATATGGACAGGATGAGCGAACTCACACAAACCCTCCAGCACCTAAAGAGGGTGTAGAGCTGGTCCACAGTTCCACGGCCGGCATGGAAACAGCACTGTTGTTCCTGGATCTGAGGTTTGTTTCAGATGATTGAAATTAATCTTGTTTGTTTGCAGATGTAAGAAAATACTAGTCTCTCAATCTTTCTTTTGCTTTAGCCACCTGCTTTTTTGCTCTAAAATTAGAAAAAAGGGAAACACTGTAATTGAACAGAAATTACATTCCTTTATAATTGTAAAAATGCATATTTCCTGTCACATTTCTAGTTTCCATTGATAGGCAGAGCAGCTCAACACACTTTTCAATCAAATGGTGTCACAACAGCCCAACTGCAGGCTGAAATGCATGCGGAAATAGCATGGCGGGCACATTTAGAACACTACAGATGCAAAGAGGAAGACAAGGGTGACATTAAAGATGGATACCTCAATTGTGGGGAGGATGAATTGACTCACATCCATTACTACAACTTAGACAGCACTGAGGAAGCTTTGCAAGACGATGAGATCCAGAAATAAGTGAGCGGTGCAGACAAAAGACCCTAGGATTAACTGATGAAAAAAGATTATAAGAAAGATGTAAAATAGCTGCTCTGAATTCTATCAGATAGAGTTTGACCTTTGCAGTTTAATCTTATGCCCAACATTGCTTTTCATCACACCTGGCAGTCTGGATTTCGAGCAGGTTATGGTGCAAAAATTATTGCTAATATATGCAGCTTTCCGTGATGTATCATTAGAGACACAGTTGGAGTGGAAACAGCTGTCATTAAACCAAGGTTAAGGTATTAGACCTGTCCCTTGGTTTTGTCCTTTTTGTCAAGAGTTTCAAAATGTCATACACTTCTTTGCCCACGTTATAAGACTTTAGTGGCTGGTTCTAATAAAGTGGCTGCAAATGTGATTGTGCACAGCTGTCTGTCTGTCTGTCTGTCTGTCTGTCTGTCTGCATTAACCTTGTGTACCTTGACTCTCGCCCAACTGCAGCTGGGACAGAGTCCAGCCCTCAGGATCCTCTGGGATCCAACTAATGGAGAGTGACAGAATAATGGGCACTGAGACATGATGATGAAGGTGTAAATTTGACACAGACCTATTTCCAATCCAACTATAATCTTCTTAGAGGGGCAAATGGCTGCATACTACAGCTAAATGCTCTCAGTTACCTTTTTTTTCCACTATGCTTCATGAGTTACTGATAATTTCTTACATTATACGTCCGCTAAAAGGAGCAGTGAATTATGAAGCCAATCATCGATGCAAACATTCTCGACTGGATTACCTAGTATCATTTTATCCTGCTGGTTTCCAGATTTCATCTTAGTCCTGGCTCATAGTTTGAAGTGCTTTAACCACATTTTTTTTTTTAAATCTCTCTCTCTCTCTTGTAAAGAATATTGCTGATAAATCAGTAAATCTTTGCCTGTGCTCCTGTTGTTTTTGATTGTCTGCATAAAACCCAAAAATACATAAACATAGTGGTTCATGTGCAATTTGAAAGTTTTGATTGACACATCAAACCATCAAATAAAATAGAACTTCAAAATATATTTTTATTTGATTGAATTTAAAAAATATTTTTGTTTCTTATTTTATTTTCTTTTAAAATGAAATGTGGGTAAATCAACATTTTCTTTATGTTTTACTTTAAAGTCCCAATCTGATCATCTTTTGATCTATTTTCGAAGCGTTCCTAGTGGTCTTTTAATTTTAGGCAAAATCCAAAAGCCTGTGTCGTTGTCTAGGACATATTTTCAGCAGAGCGACAGTAGTTTATTAGATATTCTCCTCTAAGTTGTGGGCAGGATTTGGCACAGAATAAGACTACTTTCATTTCCCATCATCAGTTTGTTTACACTCTCTACCACGAGCTTACAGCCCCTCCTCAAAATCCTAAGTGAGCCATACAACAAAAATGGCGAGCAATATAGGAGCTATCCATTTGTACAGCGTTTTGAGCCAGATGGCAGCTGGGACAAAGGAAACTTGGATTTATTTGTCTACATGTGAATGGATTGGAATGGAGCCGAGCAGGGAGCTTGCAGCTTGCCAATTGTAGTTTGCATGTAACAAATACAAGCTTTTTCAGACAGCATATTTTTGTCTGCTCCTGATTCACCACAATTTGAATAAAGAAATCCTCAGAAATGCAGTTTTAATATTGCTGTACTTTATATATGTCCATCAATAGAAAAATGCTATAAGAGCATGTTAAAAAAAACAAAAAACCCACTATTTTCATTGGAGTGGGTCTTTAAAATTGTATTTTCAATCAAAAATTGTCAAAAAGAAAAGTTCTTTGCATTTTTAAAATCCTATTTTTAGAAGCTGTGAAACCCAGACTTTAGTTGTGTTTGTTGCTGCACATTTCCATCGGGTTTTCAACAGCACCAGAAGCTCATCCATTTTACTTTCCTGGATTTCTACACATTTGTTGACAGTCAGAAAACATAAAGATTTAAGCCTCCCTTCTTCATCTTGCTGGGGATTTGAGGTTTGATTTTGGGTATTAGCTGGGCTTCTGAAAGCTCTGTCAGATGTTCTCAAATTTAAAGAAGACTCCTGTTGGCACGACTGCTTGTCATAAGCGATACTAAATTGTGCCAGAAGTACTGCAGAACTCGCAAAGCAGAGCAGTAAAAATGAAAGCATTTGATATTAGAAACATGAGATTTCTTTCAAACATTAGGTTTTTACTAAGGATGTACCAGCTTTTGGTGTGATATGCTAAAATAGTTAAATGTGTGCAAAAAGGTTTAGTTAGTAATTGATTCATTTTGAAAGAATGCTAATGTTAAAATGTGAGTCAAAGGTTTAATTTATTTTACAAATGACCCCCAAATGAACTTGCATCATCCCAACTGCACTTAATGTGAAAGTCTACTTCATTCACATTTACTTGAATGTCTTTATCTATCCTTGGGAAGTTTGCAGGTTACAAATTTTGATGCATGATACTCAGGGACAGAGACTGACTCTTTATTTATTTGTTTTGTCCTTGCTGCTGGATATTTTTTCTACAATAAATGTTACAAATGCTGAAAATTGCACCATTTACTTTATTGGTTATGACCGATTATTTCTAATGTGTTTCTTACTGATGAACTATGCATTTTTAACTCTTTAGGCACCAGGATTTTTCAGTGGAAATATAACCCTGTACATGGAGAGGCTCAAAACATTTGTCTGGAGAATCCAAACTGATTTCTCTTTATATTTTGTAGAACAAAATGGGCAGTGGTAACTGCTGCAGCATTCAACACATTGTTTAATCTCTGGAAAGGACTTCACCTTTTGACCTGTTATATCCATCTGGAAAAAGATACACAAGTCAAATGTACAATTGTAGACCTACAGTATAAAGAGTAATCCACTTCTGAACAATACAGTATTAATGCTTAATATTAGTTTAAGAAGTAATAATATTGAGCGAAAGCAATGAATCAAGTTTGTAAATTACACTACAAAATAGTAAGATATGCATCAATACATATTTAGCTTGGCTCAGTAAACATTTTGTTTTCCCCAGGTTTGATATAAACCACATTTGGGTTATTGTGAGGCAATATTAATGAATTACAAAATAGAAGATGATTACATGTACACTCAAAAATTCTAAGCTAAACTAAGAGAAGCTACGAGATATATAGACATCAACGTTTTGTTTATGTAAAAAACATAAATTTATTGGTAATTAACTTTTTATATTTTAAGATTTATTGTCAGGGCTCGGACTTCCAGCTCCACTTCCAACCACCAGAGGGAGCCCTCTCCTGAATATTGATCCCCTCTGTTTACTTTCTTACTCAATTTCCCGCTGTGTCTCATCACACTCATCAGCCTCAACATATATATTTATATGCCCTGTCTAGACTTTGCTACTTGTGAAGTATTGTTTTGTTTAGCAAGCAATTCTGAGCGCTCGCCTCTGTTTCTTGCCTACTTGCCTACTCCTGTCTCCTCAATTCCCTGTCTCGCTCCATGTTTTTTGACTCCTGCCTGGTTTGTGACTACGTTCTGTTTTGCCCTGGCCTGTTTTGGTCAATATTAAACTTACCTGCCTGCACATGGATCCACGTCCCTGCGTCTTCATTAAATGTTTATGACTACCTGGGTGTTTATGTTTTTGTAGCGCTTCCATACATTTTTTATACTCTTACCCCTCACATGTGGGATGTGCCTCGTACGGTCTGCAGAAAATAATAAAGCAAACTTCACCCTGTAGATAGCAGGTGCTGTCTCAAAAATCCTTTGTCGTGAGTGTTGTCCTGAGAGCATTGTTGGGCCTTCGGGCCTGCAGAAACACCCTTCTTCTCAAACTTAGCCCACTTTTGTGTTGTTGTCTTCAAGCACACTATGTAACAACACAAGAAACAAGAAAGAGCGTCCTAGTTTACCTGAGTCATAACTAGAACTCGTAAAAAACATCAAGAGTAAAAGGCATTGAATGTTCAAGAGGACAGGGTCTGAAAAAAAATGCAGTTGGCATTGTATGTATTCATGTTCATGCTTTTATACTAGCCTGAATTATGCTGTTTTACACAAAACCTGCCTGTGAAAAAATTTCGCTTTGAGAACAATCTGGATTAGGATATAAAATGACCTGGGAAGCTATAGGTTGCTCAAAAGGTCATTTGCTTTCAGTACAGAATCACCTCAGTACCAGAGTCAACCTTGGTTTTTGGTTCATAAAGCTGCAGTTCCCCAACAACCATTCCTACACAAACATGGAAAACTCCACCCAGATAGAGCTCTTTTTAAACCATTACCATATTAAGGCAACTAGAAGGTTTTGAGGTGGGTCCATAATTATTTATCTGGGTGTAACATGGTTAACTAGCAAACGACCTACAGCCTTATGCAACTGTACTGAATAATATCTAAACACTTGGTTGTCAAGTGACCTTAGCCTGCATTTGAGATTAGCGGCAAAACAAACATATATATTTTTTGTTATAATTCAATTCCATTTTATTTATATAGCCCAAAATCACAACCATATTATCCATCTCAATGGGTTTCACATTGGTATTTATGCAAAGAACAAAATATCAATCATAAGATATAAACAATAGCTTTTAGTCTGACAATTATAATAAAAAGAGAAACATGTCAAATTTTGCGCTTCATAATATGTCACAGCATCATTTATGAGCATGGTGGGTGAGAGGATGATAAAGGTACGCCCTGTTGATTGGAAGGATTTCAACCAAAAATGTTCATTTTAGCCAAAAATGTCAAAAAAATGTTGATTTGTAGGAGAAAAAAATCTTGCATGTTCTGGCAATAATTATTTTAATCAGTTGTTTCTTGTTAGAACATGTGAAAACGTGTGTTGAGCAAACATAAATGCATTAAACTGGAATTTGGCAGATTTTCTCTTGATATTTTTCATAAGCCAACTGCAAAACCTTTGATACCAGACAGGTTTGCACTGCTATATTAAGAAGCAAATGAATAAGTACGAAAAAAAAAAAGCAAAATTCTTAATTCGACATATTTGTAGTGAATACTTGACAAAAATGTGTTTGCTTGTTTGTTGGTAGTGATCAAAGTAAAAACACCAGCTCTGAAGATATTTACTACCCTTGCTGAAAAGCAGTTGATAACTCTTAAAACCAAGGTAGAAATGCATTAGGTGGTGCAACAGTTAAACATTTGAATCAGTGCAGGTCATTGTAGAATCTGAATTCAAGACATACAGTAGATTTTCCTATTCCTTTATAAAACGAAACTGTAAAATAAAGACTAAGGTCACCATAGAGCTAGATGTCCTAAAAAAGTTATAGATTCAATTTAGTGCAGATGTGATATTTTAATGATACAGTTTGTTTAGTTTATTGAGAAAAAAGTAAAAAATGTGATACACTTTGCACTGCAGTGCACATTTCTTTATAATTTATGTCCCTTTGTAGCCCAAAACAGCATCATAGATCTTCCCTGTGAGGCAGTGCTGGATGTTGGTGAAGCCTGCAGTGGTCAGCAAGGCAGCATACTGAGCATCTGTTCTCTCTCTGCCCTCTGTCTGCACCAGCATGTTCAGGGAGTAGAGTTGTACTGTCAGAGGGCCAGATCCGTCCTCATTTAGCAGTGCCTCCACCAGCAACACAGCGCCTCCTGCAACAAAAAACAGGAAGTTAGCCAGCAAGTGAAACTTTATCTATTGAATAGTAAACGCTTTCAGTTAATGCTGTAGAATAGAATCTGTCCAACTAAATACATTTTAAATGGATTTACATTGACATAATGAATTATCTCATACAAAAGTCAACATCAGAGAACCTGTTAGCTGCCAAATGAAGACAGGATGAACACGTCGAGTGGGACCAGGTTCAAAGCAATGCTTTACAGATACAGGGAAAATAGTTTGCTGTATTTATAACTGTGAAAGCATGAATTCTAATGTTTCCACACATGTAAAGTAAATGCAACACAAATGAGTTTGATAATTATGTTATTACATAAAAAAAAACAAGAATGCATATTTCTAATTTCTATTTTTGACACTTTGAAATCAAGTTTTTGGTAATAATGAATTATGACACAAGTGATGAGGGAAGGATTTGGAAATTCCAAAAAAACAACTTTATTATAACATTTCACTTCTAATATAAAGAGTATTTATACTAAGACATTAGCAAAAGCCACAAATGTTACATCCATAAATTATTTACGGTTAATATATTAAAGCCCTTGGAAGCATATTGCATTAAATAAAATAAAAAACAATTTAAGACAAATGTTTTTTGTTGTAATTTTTTTTGTCCCAATAATGTATCGTGCTAAGTTTTTTTTAATAACTACAAAAGCAAAGAACTACAAATGTGATGAGCACATAAACGAAACGGACACATATCATGATTCAGAAACATTGTGGTTTTTAAATTTTTAAGTGCAGGTCATCTTATAGTTTTCATGAGCAGATGAGGTTAATGCCCAGCCTGTGTGTATGTCTTTTCTTTTGTAGTTCTTATAAAAATGAGCATAAAAAACACGAAAAATAAAAGGCATGAAAAACACAACAAAATATTTGCAGAAAAAATGTAAAAAAATATATCATGAAAAACATGAAAAGAAATAGCATTTAAAACCTGAAAAAAATGTGCACAACAAAAAAAAAATAGCATGAAAAACCAGAAGAAAAAAAATAGAAGAAAAAACACACTAAAAATAGCATGAAAAAAATATTTTTTTATTGAGTACCATATGCTTCCATAAAACCCTTTGTCACTTAGCATGACATTTATCAACAGAAGAATTAAGTAACTTGTCTTGTGCTAACACAGAAAAAATGCATTACTTTTTGGTAAAAATGTATCGCAGAAATGCACTCATGGCATATTGTAAAAGCCCAGTCATACATAAATAATTTGATTGCAATGTCTAACTTAAATAAATAAATGAATTCATAAATGAAACAAATTGATTGCATTAGGGCTCTCTGAGGATCAAAAGTAACTTGTGAGTTGGCCTTGAGAGAGTCACTTCACAACCTACGATGTCATCCATCTGGTCGCCCATCGTATCTTTGCAACACTGTGCTTCTATCAGACCTTAGCAATCTTTTCATCTCATCAGTGACAGGAAGATGCACTGCCCTCTGGCGCGTCTCATCTGCAGCAAGCAGGTGTACTGCGGGACTGTGCATCTTTCTGCCAAAGATGAGATCGGTGGATTGTAGACATCTCAGCTTATCTGTTTGGTTGACTCTTTTGTCAAGTTGGTATAAAAGGGATGGGACCTACATTTACAAAACATAAGAAATACTATATGAGCATGTGCCAGCCATGCTCACAGCTTTTAATAATACATCATAATAAAAAGATTTATTTCAACTGAAATCAGCTGCCATTTGGGCTGACCAGCTCTATTCTTAACATATAATGTAGTTGTTTTTCATTTAAGCTCAATTTTTGTGTTATTTTTTAGAATCTTTTTGATAAATGCATGCAATTTTTTTTGAATGAATCAGCTAAAAGGCTTTCGTTGTACCTGAGATAAATGCAGCAAGCTGCCGAGGAAAAGTAGGCTGTCTCCTCCTTCACGTGCTTTGTTGTCTCTTTCTCTGCAGCTCTGCTTCCTGATTGTATCTGCGACTGTTTGTGCATCTGACTTTGATCAAAGCCAGAAGGACAGATTTTTCTGGGATCAGCTGCATCATGGGATACAATCTGCCATCTCATTCCAGGCAGGAAAAAAAAAAAGTGCTCATCCCTTTCACACCCTAAAGACACACATGCACACGCACAGACCTGGTTTACAAGCTTCATAGATTCTCTGGAGTAGTTCTATGCAGCGTTCATCTGTCCAGTC
This sequence comes from Adrianichthys oophorus, assembly GCA_036245035.1. Classification (NCBI taxonomy): domain Eukaryota; kingdom Metazoa; phylum Chordata; class Actinopteri; order Beloniformes; family Adrianichthyidae; genus Adrianichthys; species Adrianichthys oophorus. The sequence goes on along the minus strand of BSAI01000005.1, from coordinate 14,449,478 downwards.
ATGGAGGATTCTAGCAAGAATATAGAGGTCAGCCACAGGCAGACAGTCCTTGAAGAAGTCCCCTTAAAAAAAAGCAAAAATAATATTTAAGAGACAAGGATGCTAAATGAATTCACATTTCTATGAATGTTTGTTTCCTGTTAGGCTGCTTTAGAAGGATTCTATTTGCTGTAATTACTCCATGTAATTAATAATTCTGTTGACAAGCCCTTAAGTAATATGATATGACCTAATTAATGGTTTGTGCCAGTTGACTAAAGATGGATGTCTGTTGTAATCTAATGATTGCAAGCGCAAATGACCTGACTGATGATTGCATATTTCATTGGCTGTGTTTTATTTGTGTTAATACAGACATAAGAGATCCAATATTTAGATGCGGTCATAGTATTGGATTTTTTTTTAGAGATTTTACTTTCCGGTAGTTAAGGTCCCCCGTTCGGTCACTTTGCTGCAAAGAAATTATAAGCATAAATCGACAGGTCTCGAAATGCCCTTTTCCAAATGTGGTGTGATGTGGACAGCAGGAGGGCAAGAATCGACACAAGCTGCAGATTTTCTCAAACTGCTTTGAACCTTTTTCCCACATTAGCTGCTGTGGAGTCGAGGCAACACAACAAAGGAAGTGTTAGGAACAAATCGACAGTTTTGTTTACAATGATTTCAGCCAAACTGTTGGATCTCTGTGGGAGACTGAGTGTAAGGTTGACTGCTTTCAAAGTGTTATTATTAAAAGACAGGTAATATTGTACCCTGAGACAGGAGACGCAAAAAAGCACACATTAGCTGCTTGTATTAATTTACACCAAATTGTAGCTTAAAAAAACATGTAGTTCCCATTTTGTACATATTAGACATCTTGGCTGGGACTTCTAAAATTCAGTACATGAACAGAATTTTCTACAAAAACCAAGAGATGCTCATTAAAATGTTTGTAATTACACCTATTACTGCTTCAGCCCCCTGACTCTGACTTTTATTTCAGAAAAGCAATTTCTACCATTTTAGCTTGTCTTACCTGTGAGTAGATAAACCTCTTTTGTTTGCTCGTGTTATTTTTGGATAGTGTTTTTCTAACCAGAGATTAAAATGTTCAAAAATAAATATAAAGTATTAATATTCAATTGTGTTTCTATAATTTGTTGTAAACAACAGAATTTTTTTTTTCTTAACTTTTAAACGTTTTTTAAAACTGAAAATCCCCATTTCATATTTAGGCATTTTAGATCAAACATGAGAGTCTGTGCACTAAAAGTAGATCATTGACACTGCTCAGATTCTCCTATGTTGTACAGTATGGAGGACTTTCTGGGTTTTGCTGACTGATTAACTTCGGTCATCAGTCAGGAGTCAAGTATCCAGGGTAACAAATCCTCCATCTGTTGTTGACAAGAATGCCGACCCCTTCTTCTTGACCCTCACTGCCCCATTTGCAATTGATGTCAATATTCCTGCTGTGTCCTTGTCAGAGCTCCAACCTCATCCACCTTTTTCAGGAATCAGGTGCACTAGTCTAATGAGTGGAAACACTGTAGACTTCTTCCTTCATCTTCTTTGGATTTTCAGTGTTGGGGATTAGTATTTAGTTGTTGTCAAGTCTACATGTATGGTGATTGCATGTGTCATTTCTTTTTGCACAGCCAGGCACCTTACATGTGTGCTTACTGTATTTCCACAGCACAGTAGATAAACAAATACATTGTTTTTACTTCTTTCTGGCTCAAAATTACCTTTAGTTAAAATGAAAATGCTACAAAATAAGACATAAGTGAAAAATCCAGTTTTGCAACAAACCTATGATTCAAATAAAAACTAGAACATGCCTGTCAAAATAAATGAAAGTAAATTATCTTCTTGGCCATGGTGTGTAAGAATGCTCATACGTTGATCTAAATTCATCCAGATATAAAATACACCAATCTCTGTTCACAGATGGGACATGGACCAAAGCAATGCCTAGACATATTGGCAATTAAATTTAGTTTATTTATTTCCTGTATCAAAATTAAAATGAAAGCAAATGTCATCACTCTCCTCAATTTGGCTTGTGGATGTTTTATTTTGTAGTGCAAAAATAAAAAAGTACTTTTTTAACTCTTTCCAAACAAAGATTCATAAAAGGTGAACTTGAAATGAGTAAAAATCATGAAATATAGCAGAATGATTAAAACCTGTTTTGAATTTTTTTCTCTATGTATGTTTTATAATACTATCATAACTGTCCCAAAATTGTAGAGCTTTTACCCTCACGGAAGCCGATCCTCAGGTCAGCTGCACTAACAAAGTGTTCCTGCGACATGTGTACCACCTTGGGAAGGTCAAAGATCATCACAGTGCATTCTGGGTAGACTGACGTGCATTGTTTGGCTAATGCTCCACTGCAGCCTGCAGAGAAGGAGATTTGCTTTTTGTCAAGGTACAATGAATACATAACCTTCATTAACTTGTACACTTTTGTGCCCAGCAAATAAACAAACATTCAAATAAGCAGAACAAATACTTTCAAGTAAGAACCCAGCATTTATTAGTATGATTTGTATTCAGTTGAATGTGGCAGTTCTGGGAATTCAGTTAATCTGACATTAATCCCAATAAAGCAGAAGGAATTGATCTGAATTTTGAGCAACAGGGAGGCTTTATGCAGATTTGGCTGTCTCAGAATCCTACTGAAGATTTTAATCCAGGGAAAAATCGACAATTGACTTTGTTATCTGGCCAGAATTGATAAAAATCAATTTTTTGCTTTTGAACATTAAAACTTGCATACTTTTCAAGTTATTTAGGTTTAAAGCCATGCAGGAAGCATGGCTGGAAGCAGAGTCACCATGCTATAGTTTCAGTCTATAATTGCTTTTATTGACAACACTTTATTTAAATAGCAAGAATCTAGCATTTTTGTATATTAAAATCTGAGGAGCCTTCAAGTAAGTTAGTTACTGCACTTTATTAAATCAAAAAATCCCTAATAAAGTTATGATTAAATGTATATTTTATAATGGGGCCATAAGAAATCTAATATGTAGGAAAAAAACACCACTATAAACACATTTCCCTGACACTGACATGATGAATTCAAATTTGTTGTATTTTCAATTTGGGTAGTTTAAAACTTTGTTTAAAGTTACACACTAGTAGTGCTTAGACCTATTACTGTAAGCTGGGATGATGGGTTTCAAGAAAACGTTTACATCCTGTTCCCGAATTTAAAGCTGACCCGAAAGTACCAAGTGTTGCAGTTCCTCAAATGGCCACTGGAGGCTGGTTACAAAATTGAGCAATTTTCTTTTGACTCAGTTGTTAGAAACTCCAACTTTACATTAAAAATGACTTTAAGATTAAAGTTTTTTTTAATGAATATAAATTTTTTTTGAATGTGTTAACTGGAGTAGTGTTAATAGTGTGGGCATTTTTGGCAAAAGTATAATTGAGTTTACTGAAATACCACAATTTTGACAATATGCTTTGTTATTACTAAATGATTAGCAAAAAGATTTGTATAAAATTACAAACTGAAGAAATAATAAGTCTTCAGAGATAAACTGCCAAAGACTTCTTCAGTTCATTTTTATGGACTGATTTACAGCTAAAAGATTTTTTTAAAGACTGTTGTCAAATACATTTTTAAGAGACAATAGGTCTAAGCTCAACAGCACTTCTTTGTATTAAACAGAACCTTAAATTGAGGAGCATGTGTTAAGCATGTGATGAGGTAGTACCTCATTATGTTACTCTTGTTTTCACAGCACATGTTACAAATGTTCAACTCAATCAAAAGTTTGCCCTTTCTGATCTGTTGTGAAAACTCTTTTTGAGCAATGTTAGCAGCTTTGGGACTATTAGGGAATATAATTGGCGTTTAAGGTGCCATCAATGTCGCTTATGTACCTGACCAAAAGAAATACCGAAATGAGGAACCGCCTATTCTTATAAAACACAATTTCACTATCTGCATTACTTCCATACATTTTCATTAGTCTGTCTGTCTAATTACCCAAATATAGTCATTTTATAAAGGCAATAGAAAAAGTTTAAGAGCTAACAGAGATTTTGGACACCTTGTGTTTTCAGTTCTTCTACCTCATGAAACACAAGTAACACCAGATGGTCAGAGTAAAAAGTAAGACCCAAATGTGCACACACGCACATACACGGAAAGACAAAGATGCCATTCTGGAAGATGAATCTGTTGGTGCTTGGACAGCACTCATTCCATCTATCGTGCTTCATAAAGTAAATTGAATTTCCAGCATCAACTGAAAGAGAAAGCTGAAGAGAAACAGATAGAATGGACAGAATGAAAGAGGTACACTGCGACATCTCAAAATGTTGTTTTTATAAATGTATTTTTCTATTTTTTTTCTTAAATGCACTCACACATGCATCTTGGATGGGTCCTATTTTTTTTTTTCAGCTCCAAAACATTTAATTCATTTTTAGAGAACACTTGAACAATCACTGACAAATGAGCAATAACTCCATTAAATTCTGCTCATGTTTCTCAATGTCTTCTATGCTTAAGAACCTTGTCGGAAAACTTAATCTGACAGTGATGGATCGATAGTGACTAATGTCTTGTATACATTGGACACTAATCAGGTAGTTGGCAGGGAGCCGGTCAGACAAAGAGAAAAGGTTTTGAGCAGCAGGTGTGCACAAAACAACAGATGCTGTGCGAGAGACGAGGTCTACGTGTGACACTGCTGTCACGCCCTTCAGGGCTCCTGCTGTTCACATGCTCACTGTTGGGTGATGCCACTTCATGCATAACCATTAAGATAAAATCAAATATAGAAACTGTTAGAAAGAGGTGGGAAAGGATAAGAAGACAGCATAGACAGTTAATGGAAGACAGGCAGCTTGTTGCTTTAGAGGCTCCACAGCTCCTCCGTGTGGTTCGCTAAGGTGGTACAGATTCAATGAAGATCACCTGGATGAGGTAAGAAAAGAGCAATGACACATGTTGGGCTTTATGTTATAATCAGGGTTTTTTATTGCTTTAGAAAGAGTAATCATAAATTTAATTCAGTTTACTTATGAAGGGCTATTTGACAACCGATGTTGTCTCAACACATTTTAACGGGTTGATTAGGTATGTGTTTTTATCCTTCTGATACGTCCCCTGTGTATTTACACTGGCCCATGTCCTTTTAACATTCACTGCTTCATCTATTTATGGTATTTTATTCTCATATGTACTGTTTTTGCAATTTGAAAAACAAAGACCCATCTAAGGACAAATAATGCAAACTAGCGTTCACTTAAAACATTACAACAAAGACAATGGACTGCTGTTTGTACAATGTCTATGTTTATATATCTATCCTTATTCAATATATACATTGAAATTCAAAAAGCTACACAAAAAGAGACAAAGCTTTATATATATATATATTAAAAGTTCATTCATTCATTCATCTTCCAATCCGTTTTATCCCTTTCGGGGTCACGGGGCTGCCGGAGCCTAACCCGGCTACTCATGGGCGAAGGCAGGGTACACCCCTGGACTGGTTGCCAGTCTGCCGCAGGGGCCACAATCACACACCCATGCACACACACATTCACACCTAGGGACAATTTAGAGTAACCAATTAACCTACGAAGCATGTTTTTGGATGGTGGGAGGAAGCCGGAGTACCCGGAGAAAACCCACGCATGCACGGGGAGAACATGCAAACTCCACACAGAAAGGTCCCCCAGCCAGGACTTGAACCGGGAACCTTCTTGCTGTGAGGCAGGAGCGCTAACCACTGCGCCACCGTGCAGTCCATATTAAAAGTTATAATCCAAATTACTCTTGATAATTTCAATAAGACCAGATTATCCTTATTGTATTTTAAATGTTCTGTTTAAGTGATTGACAAGTTATGTTTAGGATTAGGGTTTTGGGTACAACCCTGTTCTGATCAAGCAATAGGCAACAATGTAGCGAAAAAAAATAATCCCCTCTAGACTAAGCTATGCTTACACTAGTCTTTGGCAACACACGTTCAAGCGACCACTTCTAGTGACAAGTCTCTGTAAACACACGTCAGTTTGGGCTTGCTCAAAATTCTTGTCGTCACGCATCACTTTGCAAGTTTTTAAGTCATTTTTCGGAGCTGCTCGTACAAAATGTGCAGCCACTGAACCCATTGAACATGCATTGAGAGTTAAACCAGTTGAACTTTGACCAATCAAGGACAGGGTTAGGGTTAGGGACAGGAAAAAGACAAAAACTACCAGAACATCTGTTGAGAGAAAAACAAGCAGCAATGACAGCTGATAGACAAATACAATTCCTGGAACATCTGTTAAAAAAGGTTTGAATTGCCACAGATAATTGGAGACCTGGAAGGAGATGAGCAGAAAGTCCCAGAACATCTGTTGTAAGACAAAAGACATGTCAATAGCTGCAACAGAAACAGATTATGATGGAGACAAACTCAGAGTTACATTACATTTCAGATAAAAACAGTCATTAATGTTCTTGACATAACCTTAAAACTCAAAAAGAAAAAAACACTGCAATATCTAACAGACAAAAGCTTTAAGCTATACTCTGATCTCACTCCATTTAATTTATTATTGTAAGGATATGGCCTCTGATATTGTCTTTTTTCCTGTCATTTTCGGATCACTGTTTGCAATTTTCCCCATTTTCAACACTTTGTATAGAATCTTAGAAGAGTACTTTAGGGAGTGCTCTTCAAAGACAGTTCATAAATAAATGTGACTTGACAAAGCAGCACACACAGACAGCAGTGAACAAAGTGTCTCTCAAGAATCAAAAGGAAAAGGCCTCTTTGTCTTAGAGCAGCAGCGTGTTTCATTTTTACTCGGATGCCATGTATCTGCCAGTCTACCAAACAAAACATGAAAGAGTTTGCTATTCTTGAGTGCCAAAACCAAATAATGGTAGGGTAAAAAAATGAATTCATAGAAATCATTACAATACTTACAAAAGAAATCATATCCATAATAGTGGTCTTGAAAGATTTCTTGTAATGTGCACTTGAACATTATTTATGTAAAACCATTTACCAAATGTCAATGCAGCGAGACTCACTATTACATACTTTCTCTGGCAGGAACCAGAGGATTTATACAAGTTACAGTTGGGTTGCGTGTTTATGTAAATATTTTTCTTTGCCTTTCAGCTGCTGTCTTTATGGGTTATGGGCCACAGTGGATCCTCCATCTAACATGATCCTCAGCACCCTCTACACACACTATCTACACAAAATGCCACAAAAGCCAGAACTTGCAAACAATTTATTTTTACAAACCCCGCCTACATATTCAAAAAAATGCTCACTTGGTGACATCCAATGACTGTAGCCTATAAGAGAACTGGACTGAGTGACTACGCCCCCCTCGTGTTCCAAACAGAAGAAGCCATAATCCTACAGACTTCTATTGAGAAATACACACCAATTGCTCAGTCATTATATTTGTCAGAATAACCATTGTTACTCTACTGCCTTTTTTTTAAAACGTGTTCTTGCTAATCCTAAGGTCAAATAAATAAGGTCAAATAAATAAAACTTTTATGATAATGGTCTCCCACAGGTGAATTGTTTTTATGTTGGAGGCGAGGTCACTCGCATTAAAGTATACATTCACCCGTGTGCGTTCTGGTTTTTGAGCCAACTTTGACCCAAAAGAGGTGGGCAGGTTGATGAGAAAAACTTTTGTGATTATAATTCATTTTAATGATTGTGAGCCCACATTTTTATGGAACTGTAGTATTCAGTTCTTGCTAACCAGTGCGACACATCTCTGCAGCATCACGTGGCAATCGGGAACAGTACCACTGGACTGGCAGACAGGGGTGGTGTTCCAACTACCGGGGAATCACACTCCTCAGCCTCCCTGGGAAAGTCTATGCCAGAGTAATGGAGAGAGGAGAGTCCGGCCGATAGTCAAACCTCAGATCCAGGAACAACAGTGCAGTTTCCGTGCCGGCCGTGTAACTGTGGACCAGCTTTACACCCTCTTTAGGTGCTGGAGGGTTCGTGGGAGTTGGCTCATCCTGTCCACATGTGTTTTGTGGATTTGGAGAAGGCATTCGACCGCGTCCCCAGTAGTGTCCTGTGGGGAGTGCTCTAGGAGCATGGGGTCTGGGGAGCCTTACTCAGGGCTGTCCGGTCTCAGGGCTATGCGGTATGACCAGAGCAGGAGCTTGGTTCGCATAGTCGGCAGTAAGTCAGACTGGTTCTCGGTGTATGTTGGACTCCGGCAGGGCTGCTCTTCATCACTGGTTCTGTTCAAAGTCTTTATTGACAGAATTTCTAGGCGTAGCCAGGGGCCGGAGGGGGTCAGGTTTGGGAACTACAGGATTTCCTCTCTGCTCTTTGAAGATGATGTTGTCCTGTTGGCTTCATCGAGCCAGGACCTTCAGCATGCATTGGAACGGTTTGCATGTAAGTGTGAAGCGGCTGGGATGAGGGTCAGCACCGCTAAATCTGAGGTCATGGTTCTCAACCGGAGAAAGGTAGTTTGCCCTCTCTCAGTGGGTGGAGTGCTCCTTCCCCAGGTGGAGAAGTTTAAGTATCTTGGGGTCTTGTTCATGAGTGAGGGAATGTTCGGACCGTGAGATCGACAGGCAGATTGGTGTGGTGTCCACCGTCATGCGGTTGCTGTACCGGTCCGTGTGGTGAAGAAAGAGCTAAGCCAGAAAGCAAATTTTCTCAATTTACTGGTCAATCTTTACTCTAATACTCACCTATGGTCATGAGCTCTGGATCTTGACTGAAAGAACGAGTTCCCGGATACAAGCGGCCGAAATGAGCTTCATCTGTAGGGTGGCTGGGGGCTCACTTAGAGATTGAAGCTCTGTCACCCGGGGGGAGCTCGGAGTAGAGCCTCTGCTCCTCTACATCAAGAGGAGCCAATTGAGATGGCTCAGGCCTCCTGGACGCCTCCCTGGGGAGATGTTCCGGGCATTTCACACTGGGCGGAGGCCCCGGGGAAGACCCAGGACATGCTGGAGAGACTATGTCTTTCTGCTGCCCTGGGAACGCCTCGGGGTACCCTCAAAGGGACAAGAGGAAGTGGCCGGGGAGATGGAAGACTGGGTCTCTTTGCTTAGACTACTACCCCAACCCGGTTCTGGATGAGCGGAAGAAGATGGATGGATGGATGGATGGATAGATGGATGTCTAGCAAGTGCAAAACTTACCTCCAAGGTCACAGATGACCTTAAAAGGTGAAAGGTCAAAAGCTGTGATCACATCTTTCCCACAGATGTTCCAGATAGAGTTCATCAAGTGCATGAACTTCACCATTTCCTCATCGGACCTACGCAAACACACGCAACAAAGAAAACAAGCTATTTTTGCAACTCAGCTTCAAGACATGTCTCGCTACCTCCCAGCAAAAATATGCATCACATGCTAAAAGAGACGCACATCAACAAAGTCATCCTGTAGAAAGTTTCTCCCTGTGGTGACACCCTTGTGTGCTTGTGCGTGACAGACAGGGAGTGGCAGAACAGAAGAGCCTGTGGTGACGGCTGCTGCTCTGAGGAGTCTCCCTCTCATCGAGCACCATCAGCACAAAGACTCGTCACATATAAACACACGTCCTCCTTTCTGTGGAGCTTTCTTCAGACTTTGTTGCAGCTGCATGCTTCAGATGCTCAAACTAACCTCTAAGAGCACAAAGACATCTAAAAGAACTTTAAAAGTGACTCATTGTTGTTTGTCCTCGGAGTTTGACTGCATTGGATGCTATTAAAAAAATCTAAAAAGAAATGACTGTGAGGCTAAACAGCAGACTGTCATCTTTAATACGAAGACACCATGGGCAAAAGAAATCAAACTTCCTTTGACAACAACACCTTTAGTCCTTTTTGTCCAGGAAGTAATATTCTTTGCTCCTGTCTTCAGTCATACTAGGGGTAAAGGTGCTTAACCTGGTTATCCCTGTCCTCGTAAACATCATTATAACTTCTAAATCTGTCTACCCTCTGCACACATGTCACATTACCCCTCTTCCTACAGGGCTCTGTCACTGCATTTACTGAATTATACTTACAAACTGTCACAGCCTTTCAACTGTTCTGCTAATCAGCAGTGAAGCAAAATCATGACAAAACATTTTCAAATGATGAATGGCTTTGTGCCTGCAGCTCTGACTATGTGCTCAGGATTTATTCATTCAATTGAAATGGTTTTTTTTAAATAAATAGCTGCATTTGTTTAATATGAGATGGTCAAAAAAAAAGAAAAAACAAGAAGTGAATAGAAATGAAAGATGTGCACTGCTTTTTTTTCACTGTCCGTTCAATTAAACTCAAAGATAATGATCTCCAAAGGGATATTAAACTCCTGCAGCACAAAAATAAATATATGATAATAACAACTAGCTTTGTAAAAATGCCCCAGGAAAAGTCATTATTGCTTCAGACAAGAATGACCTCCTATAACAATCCTCTTTGCAAAGGATCTGAATAAGGCAGAAGATACCTTGAAACATCTTTGAATAGTTTTATTGGCACAGTAGCCAGTTGTAAGCATTTGAAGCTCTATCTCCATTTATTGTCCTACCCTCCTTTATTAGTATGTTCAGTTTCTTCAGTGTACTGAGTTCTATGCCTGGTTAAAAAAAGCCCACACAAATAGATGCAATGACAACAAATCTGGCTGCAAGTACTGAAAAGTTTTGCTTATATGTTCCTGTAAACGTCTTCATGAAAGAACATGCAGAGATCTATAGTCCTGCAATCCGGCTAATTCTTTCAGGATGATGAAATTGGGTTTAGTTCCATCCATCCATCTTCTGAACCCGCTATATCCCTTTCGGGGTCACTGGGTTTTTGGACCCAACTTGGCTACTGTTGGATGATAGCAGGGTACATCCTGAACAGGTCACCAATCTGTTGCAGGGCCACACACTCAAATGCACACCAAGGGACAATTTAGAGATACCAGTTGACCTATGAAGCGTGTTTTTGGACTGTGGGAGGAAGCCAGAGTTCCCTGACAAAACCCACACATGTACATCCACATAGGAGGACATGGAAACTCTCACACAGAAGTCCTGGGATTGCAGGGCCTCCTCATTGTGAGGCAAGAGTGCTAACCGCTGCACCATGCAGCTCTGCATAGTTCCATGTCCTTAATTCCACAACCATTTCCTTTTGGAGTTCACTAATTCCAAAATGTTCTAGAAACAAAGTCCACCAGTTCTGGCTGATCCTTCTCCTGTCTACCAACAATGCACCATCATCATCATCATTTCTGCAGATGATGATTACACAGTAAAGATGTGCAGGGCTTGCTATCCCATGCTGTTCAACCCTCTTCAGACACAGAGTTGGTGTCTGTTTCTGCCTCTAAAAAAACTGTAAGCCGTCTGTCAGGTTAGGTACTGGAGAGTGGTAGCATTTGAGCAGGAATCCTCAGTCCTGCAGCTCCTCTTGAAGCAAATCTAACAGAAAAAAACTATAACAAGGGACACTAAAGCAAAGAGCACTTCAGGACGGTCCTTTAATGGTGGAGATGAAATCACTATTCTGCTTTGTTAAAAAAAAACAGACTGTAAGACTAAGATTGCTGGAGTAATCTGTACGTTGAGATGTTTTCTGAAATAAGTAATGAACATTAGCAAAATTGAAAAGGTTACAATTACAATAAAAGAAATAGTTTCTCAGAAATTATGTTGTTGCTGTTTCCTTTGATTAAATTTGTTCTGTTTGTGGATATAAGATGTTCTCAGCTTTGAAAGGAGCTGTAGGTTCACCTCAGAACTATCACCATTTTTAGTTGTGACTCAAAATAAACCAAAACCTTGTGAGTTTGAGTGGAATCTCCTGCATTTTTCTTTTCAATAAAAAAATGTTATAGTTTTTATTTATTATTTTTATCATGACAGCATTGTTGAATCTTTGTCTTTGAAACCCCCACGTTCAAACAAGACAACCTATTACTGGAACTGCCTTAAGTACCACCCTGCACTATTTTGGCTCCATCAGAGTTTGACAAACAATAGTTGAGAGCTAACTATTCTTTTTTCAAACCCACTTTGTTCCTTTCAGGGTCACGGGGCTGCCGGAGCCTAACCTGTCCACTTGTGGGCGAAAGCAGGGTACGCCCTGCACAGATCGTCAGTCTGTCGCAGGGTCACATTTACACACCCAGGGACAATTTAGAGTAACCAATTAACCTATGAAGCATGTTTTTGGATGGTGGGAGGAAGCCAGAGTCCTCTGAGAAAACCCACGCAAGCACGGGGAGAGCATTCAAACTTCTCACAGAAAGGTCCCCCATTGGTGGGTCTGTTTAAGTCCCCCAGCCGGGACTTGAACTGGGGATCTTCCTACTGTGAGGTAAGAGGGCTGACCACTGCTCCACTGTACAACCCTAGAGAGCTAACTAAGAAAAACAAAGTAATACAAAAGCACAATTTATTTTTATGAAAAACATTTGTTTATGACCACATTTTGTCTGCTTTTGAACCATATAATGCCATCTAAATCATGATTTTGAGCCCCACCTGTCCAAAATTATAAATTAAAATAAAATAAAATAGAAATTAACATATAAGCCAGTTGTTTATCTTTATTCAGGTCAATATGGCTTAAAGCAAAGCAAATGCTCATTCTTTCCAGACTCTATTCTGCTTTCCTGACTTTCAGAGCCTGCGCTTCAGAAGGGACTTGGCTTTAAATTATTCAGGTGTGGTACATGACTGGTTAAATGGTGATGAGTAAAGGGGAGTCTGACTCATGCAGTCAGCTTTAAATTCTCCTACTCCTGCTGCTGCGCTTTAAGAACGCTCTGAGTGACTTGAGCAGTTGTTTTCCCTTCTAATTTATCCCCAGTGTTCACGAGGGAATTCAGCAGGAAGCAACAATTTCTTCCTCGGGTTAAGTCAAATGCGCGCAGGTGCAGTCATTGTTTTTCCAAAGCATTTTGATTTTCAATACATCAGGGGTGAATTGAAAACTCATCTGCATTAAAGGGTATTACTGTTAGTTTACAAGCTTAATAAATGCATTGAAGCCATTTTAAACGTTTGCATAGTAAACGATGGGCCTTTTTTAAAAGTCATTAGCTCCCTTTGAATAGTTTGCAAAGGAAAAAATTCAAGAAATGCAAATACAGGAAGTACGGCAACAAATTTAAAAGGCTAAACAAGCAGCAACAGGAACACACTTCATTACTAAGAACCAAAAACAAGAACTGAAATCACATCACCAGCTGGGAATGTGCAAAAAGTATGCCAGGAAATATATTAAATTAAACCCCTCTTCATGTTCTGTGCTCAGATTTCCTTAGACTAATACAGACTGGTTCATAAATGTTTAGTTTCAGTTGCTTCTCAGATCTTTTTTTTGGATATACATTGAGAAATAAACCGTTAAATTTGCATCTTTGTCAATCCCTTTCCATTTAGGAGTAAATATTTTGCAAATAGAGCTAAAGATGGGGAGAGAAGTAATCCACTGAATTCCTCTGTGCTTTACTTTAGAGGCATTCTCATTCTTAGCGCTCAACGGTGTTCTGGAGCACAGGGCCTCAGGCTGCCCGATCAAAATCTTTTAGCAAGCAAAGTGTGAATTTTCGAGTGTGTGATGGCCTCTAAAAACTGCTGACCAGCAGATCAGTGAAGCGTTAAAACTGTGGGCACTAGATACTTTAAACACACCAGACCTCAAGGACAATAGCAGATGTACTGTGTGTATTTCTCTAAGCCCCGAGCTTGTTCATATCTCTGCCCATGTTCCCTCCCTCTCGCCTTCTGTCTCTCCAGCTTACACTTGCTGCCTTCTAATGAATCACTCATTTTTAAACAAAAAGGGGGAAATGGAGACAGTGTTAAGATGAAAACATAATATTTAAGCACAAGGACAAATCCTTACCTGTACAGAGCTTGAAACAGGTCTTTGGAGCGGACTCCAAATGCTTTTTCATACTGGTTTTTTCCCTCCCTGAAAAAAAAAAAAACACATATTTTAAATTGTTTTATTTATTTAGGAATTTTATCAATTAAGCAATTGTTTGATTGCTGTACATTTTTAAATGCACTTTTCAGAGACCCAGCTTCAATTTTCTGAAGGAAATGTGAATTCATGCAGCACTGAAGACTGAGGGAGCTGGACACTGCCCTCTTGTGGCTAACTTCACTTTTGAAAAAAATGCAAGTTAGTGGCTGCTGCAAGAACTTTTTTCAAGATCTCCTTTTGCATGAAACTTTGTTAAAAATATGAAGGAACAGAAAAACAGACCAAAAAAAGAGAAATTTGGGACTGACCTGACAGCATCTGTGAGGTAATGCCAGCAGAGGTAGATGGTTCTGGAGCTGTACTGGATGGACTGCCAGAGGGACAGGGGACTGGAGCGTGTCAGGAAGGCACTAGCCTCCTCTGTATTGCTGTAAAACACTGGAACAGGTGGAGGAAGACAAGCAGAGGAGAGTAAATGAATGTGCAGATGCAAGTGCACAGTTTGACCATCAGAGTGGGAGGCCAGGCCATATGGTAGATGTGACCTGTCCTCAATGCCCCACCTCTGGACATCTCTGAAGTCTGTGGTGGAAAAGATTAAAATTCCACAGGCAAATTCACAAAACAATATGGTAAAAAAATACTTTTTTCTCAATCTTCCACTTAATAATCTGTACAGTACGTCTCTTTAAAAAATGATCAAGCTGACAAAACGGGGCAAAAGGGATGAGAGTGTTCTTTTATGGTGTGTGTGTGCGTCCGTGTATTCTGACCTTGTCCTTTGTTGTGGTGGACGGTGAGCAGCTGTAGACCAGCACAGGCAGCCAGCAGCCTCTGAGTGCCATCCAGACTGGCCCCCACTGCCTGACTGATCTCCTCCGTGGACAGGGGTCGCTCTGCTTTCAACAGCACATCAAACACACCCAGTTCACAGGAAGTAAACACCGTCTGGGGCAGACAGGGGGGATGAAGAGAAGGAAAGGACAGATTGGTGAATAAAATTGTCCATCTAGTTCAGTAGTTTTAGTAGAACAGCAGATGATGCTGATCTCAGTAAAGACACATTCCCCTTTGATTTGCTCTTTTTAAAAAAAAATTAATTCTACCTATTAATCATAATGTTGAGAGAGACAAAAAAAAATGTTTTCAGTCTGAGCAAGAACATTTAGTTTTATTGTTATCAGTTCCTTCACAAAAAATAGTACTTTAAAAATTATTTTATTGAGTACACTTGAAAATAAGCATAGTAAGTAAACTATAGACCATGTAGTGTAGGAAGTATACTAACTGAATACTTCTTCAGACTAACTGGAACATTTTAAGTTTACAGTACAGACAGTGTAAAATAGTAAACTCAAGTACACTGCCTCACTTTGAGCATAGACCAAGTATACTTGAAGTACACCTATATAAACTACTTCTTGCAAAGGAGTGCCAGATCATTTGATGAACAAACAGAACACTGGAGTAAACAAATACCGCAAAAACTTTACCTTTGAGATCAAAAAGCCTTCCATGTACTCCAGTATTTTTTTGGGGTACATGTCTGCAACCCCTTCAGTGGAATGTGATGCCATAGATGGGGAAAAAACTCCTCCAAAACAATGATAATTAAAAAAAAATGTGTTTTGCTTTTCCAGGTTGAAGAGGAGTCAGTATAGCAGCCTTCAGTGTGACTGGCAGTGCTGAGAAAACCAGACTAAGCCCAAATCAATGCCCACCCAGCAGCAATAACAGTGAGAGTAGCAGTGGGCTAAGCTGATTACAGCCAGATAACCCAGATTAGAGCATGGGCTCAGTCTGACAAAGAAACAACTCTATGAAAACACTACGGCCTTGTTTATTATCGCTGACCCAGTGCTTTTTACCAAGTTTCCCCAATTAGCGTCTACTTTTTTTTGCAGTTTGTTCCCAACTTTCAGTTTTTCCGAACAAGACAAAGTTCTCCATCTATGATTTATTTGGGTTTGTAGTTATTTATGCAAAAAAAATCCCATGTTTTACATGTATACATTTATGCACAGATTGTAGTAAAGTGGTGGAGTAAAGACGTATAATGCTAATAAAGCAAGACTTTCCACAAAAACTAGTCAACTTTGAAAAGGTTTATTTTTTATAACCAACTTGCAGCATTCATGCTTTACAAGATCATTATAACTCTGCAGAACAGATGCATCTTTGTACGAAGAATACATTCTTTACAGCCTGTTAAGATGGCCTCACTATAAAAACCTGAAAACGGAACAACATTCAGACTTGACTGTGCTCAACTGCAGATTTTTATTTTAATCACTTTTGTTCTTATTTCACGTATGAACAGAAAAAAGGGCACACTTGTGTCTTCAAGTCTCTTCAAAATAAAACGCTTCTTTTAAAGCAGATTCTTCGGTCCAAAAGTTACAGCTTAATCTTTCATTGAGTACGACAGAAAACAGCAGGTTCTAGAAAAGAGACGCAGGCTTACAGTATGAAAACAGTTTCTGCCAACATCCGCAAACGTCACAAAACAAAAACCAAACGGAGCAGTTCCCTTCAAAATTTTCACTACCCATAGTTTGCTTGTTTGAAGCCTAAAGCGGTAAAATGTCATGCTGGGTCTAAAAACACCACTACAGCTGTAGCAGCAGAACTAAAAGTGTTGATAAAAAAAGAAAATAAACTTTTCTCAAACTTTTTTGATTCAACACAGACAGTGAAATTGTTTCCTAACAAGTCTAGAGTGAAGTTTTTGTTTAAAAAAATTCACCAAAGCAGATTTTTTTTTGTGTATTTTTTTTTTCTGTGGTCCTGAAATATTGTTTTATTCACATTTTTACATAAACTTGTTTGTGCTTGAAAATACTTTCTATAAGAAGTCTTAGCTCAGTAACAGAATAACTGAGTAACTTTGCAAAACTGCAACTTCTTCTTTTGTTCATACACGCCTGTCATAAATCAATGTAGGTTCAAGATCCTTCTTTGAAGTTCAGTGGAATTTCTTTGAATTCTGACCTAGAAGATTTAACTTTTATGTCTTTGTCCACAAATAGAGAAATGTCAGTGATAAAAGCGGCTAAAGGGAGTAGCTCAGCGTCTCCTGGAGTGGCTCCTCCTGGTGCTGCGTCTTTGGTGTCTCCGACTGTGATGGCTGTGGCTCCTGTAGCTCCTGGGATTTCTGTGCTGACTACTGCTTCTGGATCTGTGTCTGCTGTGTGTGTGGCGACTCCGCCCGTGGCTCCTTTCCCTGCTGTAGCTCCTTCCCCTACTGCTCCAGCTCCAGTCTCTACTGGAGCTCGTGCTGCTGCGTCTCGTCCCCCTGCGATGGCTGCTGTTGCTCCTCCTGTGGCAGCTGGAACTCCTTGAGCTCCTTCTCCGTCGAATGTAACTCTGAGAGTGCCTCTGTCTCCCTCGACTGTGCGAGCTTCGTTCCCTGCGTGAGTGGCCTCTGATTTGTTCCTTGCCGTGTTTGTTTTTAACCATTTCTTCATGTTTGTTATTTGAGCGTTTTTTGGACAACATTTTTGATCTTGCACTAGACTCAGATACTTGCTTCTCTTTGCCATCTCCTGACTCCAAACCGTTCACTCGACCCAGGACGTCCAGCGTCCCACAGTGAAGATCCGAGGCCTTCTCATTGCCCTGAAAGCCAGCCGGATCTCTTATGACTGCGGCGGTTTCCTCACTGCTTTTTTTAATTAGGTTGGACAGCAGTTTGTCTCTCAGTTCCTTTTCTCTTCGTTGGAGCTCCAGTGCTCGCTGCTTCTCCAACTCCACCCTCCGCAGCTCCTCTTCCTGCCTGCGCCGACAGGCTTCCAGCTGCTGAAGACGGGCCAATTCCTCCTTTTTTCTGGCTTGCTCATGTCGCTCTTGCTTCTCTCGTTCAGCCTTTGCTTTCTCCTCCTGATGCTGCTTGAATGTCTGAAGAGAAGGACAAGACATAAAGGCTTGGCAAAGATCTGCGCTGTTTAACCAACAGATGAGAACTTCCAGAGTGTGAACGTCTATTTCACTGGCATTGTTTCACTTTTCTGAGTTAGTTTCATACCTTGGCTCTGGCCAGCAGCTCGGCAACGAGCCGTAATGATTCCAGGTTGCGCTGAGCCAGCAGCAGCCTCCTCTCCTCCATGGCGATCTTCATCTGCAGCTTTTTCTGCTCCTCCTCTTGCTGCCGCCTGACCTTCTTCAGATTCCTCCTCTCCTCCTTCTCCCGTAGCTTTTGCTCCCGCTTCCTTATCCTCTCTTCTCTTTTTCTCTCCTTTTCATCCTCTTCCATCTTTTTCTGTTTCCTGCAGAACATTTATTTTGACTTTGAGTGACACTAATATAACACTGCTTTTGAGTGAAAATAGGCTAAATTCAAAGAAGAAAACAGAAGGAAAAAAGTTCCCCATGTTCCCGCTCAATCAAGATAATTAAGGAGGGTCAAGCTTTATTCAAATTTCAATAAAAAGGAAGAGGATCAGGGTATCTTTAATGCAAATCAACAAAAGGGGTGATATAGGAGTTCATTATTTTTTTGTTTTTTGAGCAACAAAACTAGCTGGTCAAGTAGCCCACGTAAAGCCTCATCCCTCCTGATAAAGTGATCTTTCACCAAGTTCCTGTTTCCCACCATACCTCTCTTCCTCCTTTCGCCTCTCCTCCTCTTCTTTCTCTCGACGTTTCTGCTCCTCTCTCTGCCTCTCCAGCTCCTGCAGCTTAAGCCGCTCCAGGTTCCTCTTTTTAATGGCCGCATCACTAAGGTGTTTGCTAGTGTCAAACGTCACCTAAAAGGAATAAAAATTGCATTCAAAATTCAATCAACATTTCATTATTAATGTCCCAGTTGTGCATTGTTAAGCGTGGTTTTTGTGTGTTTATGCACCTGCAAGAACCTAAAACATGTCTTTCATCAATTTAAATCCCACAGCTTTAGTCTATGGATTAAACCACACCAGCCTGCCAGTAACAGAACCTTGGAGCTACTGATGACACAGCTTTCTTTTTGATGGCAGCGAAGGGTCTTAAGCTACTTTGTCACTCAGATGAGAACAGTCTCTTTGATGATATTCATCATCACTTCAGGAGCTGCACTCTATCAGTAATGTCACATAAAAAGTAAAATTCATAATAAAAATAACTTGGTTTTAAACTAAAACTGAGACCTTTCTGTCACAAACTAAATTAAGTACCTGAAAGATCTACCGAATCTTAAGATTTTTAGATATTTATGGTTGTTAGATGATAAGACAAGCCATTAACATCATAACCACTGCAGATGTAAAAACTTTTAAAAGCCTTACAAGCATTTATTTGCTTTCCTGGAAGTAAAAATAACTACTAAGTGGTATTTAAGTATAAAACAAATGAAATTTGCTATAGCTTTATCCATAAAAAACTTTGAAGGGTTTTCTCGACACTTCAAAGTCAAGATGACATCTCATCCTAGACCTAAAAGAGTAAGTAAGGATGAAATGAATATATTCAGCCAAATATTGCAAACAAAGTCACATTTGGCCTTTGATGGGAGCAAGTTTAAGTAAGACTAAATAGTGAGATGTGACATGATCACCAGTTTGGTTAATCAACCATCAATGCCATCATTGCATCAATGATCTAGTGCCTTCTTCACAATGTCAGCAGTGTGGAGGTATTTTAAAGTGACAAATAGCAACAAAAGAATTGTAATTTGTACTGAATGTGTAACTAAAATATCAAGAGAGGATACGTTTACTAAAAACTTTAGCACCATTGCATAAATATGTCGATTAAAAGCCAAACACCCAGAACAGCAACACAAATACGAGAAAGAAACTACTGCAGCTAGAAGGAAAGCTAGCAGCACTTTGCCAGTGGCTGTCGTGTTTAAAAAAAAAAAAAAGAAAAAAAGATCACAAATAATAGTGCCAAAGTGAACTGAATTACAAATAAGGTATTGGAGTTTATGGCTTTAGATGAGTGTGTGTCTGTGTAAAACAATTACAAGACTTTTCAGATGTCATGATTTCCTTAAAGTACTGTCATTGACAAATTTGTCCTTGCCCTGGGTTATGTTGTAAAGCTGTATAGATGTTCTGTGCTGTTTGCTTTATTACCCCATCTACAGTTTAAACCGATATTTCGATATTATATAAACATTTACTTTATTTGAAAAACCTGTCTAAAATGTATTCTTAGCTATGTATGCAATATTTAAAACACTATGAAAGACAACATCCATATTTGATAACTATTTGGTACTTGGCTAAGCATTTTTATTATTATTTGGCTTTTGCCACAAATTTTCACTTTGGTGCATCCTTAAAAATGAGAAAATTAAATTCTATGATGTGCAGTGATGTACAAATATTTAGCAAAAAATAAAAGCACACATAAAGCTTCTTCATCCCTGCAGGATAAAGTTCTCTACAGTTGAAGATTGAGTACCTTGATGTTGCAAGCCACTGCCTTTCCATCCTCTCCTTTCAGCATCAGCTTCATGCCACGGAGCGTATCCATGGCCTTTGTGAAGAAGCCATATTCCTGATACTGGACAAAAGCTTCAAAGTTTAGGTGACCCCCAAAGCTGAAGGTATTGAAGTTTTTGTCCATCATCTCCTCCCTATAAGGGTCCAGCATGGGGATGTCAACATTCCGCACCTACAAAAAAACAATATTATTCTATATTTTAAGCGTATGAGTTAATAATTTTCATTATCTTCTAAATTAAATAAATAGTGACAGACAAACTTGAAGATTTTCCACAGATATTAACTAAAATAAGAATAATGGCTAAAAAAAAACTCACAAAGAAATGGAAAAAAAAAAAGTAGTCATAGATCATAAATTAAGTACAAAGTTTCTACAGAGAGCCAGTTACGGACTGGATGACTAAATTAAAGGGATTTTGAGGGAGAAATCTAGATTACACATGCAAAACATAAACATCCCTTAAATTGTATAAAATAAGCTTTAAGAAAACGGTTTAAACTTCTACGAGTACTTTTGGGTTTGATGTACATATTTTCCTGGATAATTATACAACTTTGATGAATAAATAACTGCCTAATCAGTCAATCAACAAATATACAGCTTATAAAAAATGAATATTTTATTGTACTTACCACCAAACTATTACATTGTGGCAAATAGAGAGTCCAGATTAGATCAAGATATTTTAACCTTAATTTAATCTTAATTCTTTAATTGTCATGCTCAAATAATATAGTGAATCGACTGAAGAGAAAAGTGATCTTTTTTTTCAACACTGGTTTAACAAATTGCTATTTTATTTGTTTATCTTAATAAATAAAAAGTCTAGAATTGACAAAGACAACACAATATATGTGGTCATTATTTAATATTTTCTAGTACTTGGTGTTCGGAATTATTTTATTTTTTATTAATAAAGAACCCTGCGGCTTAGGGGGTTTATGATCTGGGGTACCTGGGTACTCAAATTTGATGGAATTTAAAATATAAGTAAAAATAAACACTGCTTCTTTCCTAAAGTAAAAATAAGATTCAGACAAACTGTAAAAAAAAAAAAAAAAAAAAAAAGTAAAAAAATAATAATAAAAACACCAACACCATGGGCTCAATAAATGCTAATTTACCTGTTAATAGAGAAAAGATGATCATCAAAAAGTGGCAAAAATAAACATTTTGCATTTTTATATTTAATTTTGCTTTTTGCTTAGAAAACATGAAAAATTAAAATTAGCCACATGCATAACTACCAACTCAGAAGAGTTCATAATGTCTTTAATCAAGAAATACCTTCCCAAAAGTCTGGAAAACAGCTATGAGGACTTCTTCTGAGGGCCGATCTGGGAACTGACTGTCTTTCTGACTGAACCAGCGGCAGGGGAGGCCTTCCAGGTGAATGGTGTCTGGTCTCTCTCCAGGCAGAGTCTCATTCATGTCCTTAGCATCACGGAAAAAGGAGTCCCAGTCATGGCGTGTGGGGAAGTCCACTTTATTTTCTACTGCCCGAACCTGAGAGAAAGACCGAGATCAACTAATGCATTACATACAGTCCATTATACAGTGTGTTGTGTGTGTTTTTTTTTTAGAGAAATAATTCAAGAGTTACTCTAATTAGAAGACATTATAAAGTATGAAAGCATTTAAAGTCCCACTACGATCATCATTTGATCTATTGTATCCCAGTGAGCTTTCAATTATGACTATACTGTTTTTAGCCCAAATAAAAAAATCCTGCTGTTTTCTAGAACATGGTTTATCCAGAGTGGCAGGAGTTCATTAAATATTTGCCTCCGAGTTGTGGACGGGACAACTGTCGTGGAGTAAGCCTGTTCCCACTTTATATCACCCATCTGTTTTACATATCCTCCCTGTAGCTTACAGCCCATCACAATCCCAAACTAACATTATCGGTGCAACAAAATTGGCAAGTAATTTTGGAGCTATCCAGCCACACAGTTTTGAGCCAGATGCCAGCTTAGACAAAGAAAATAAAGAATTACATGGATCTATTTGTCTGCAAGCAGACGCGTCAAAAAAGAGCAGAGCAGGAAGCTTGTCGCTTGCCGTAGTAGCTTCTGCGTCAGACCTATAAGATTTTTCCAATGGTGTTTTTGCATCTGCTCTTGATTCCCCACAATTTGAACAGTTTGAATAAAGAGCATGTTAAATACATCGAAAACACAATTTTCATCGGAGTGAGTCTTTAAACACAATAATTATGCATTTGGTGATTAAAACTGTCAGCCTTACCTTGAGTACATCAGTAAATCCACTAAGTTTAATGGTCTTCCCATCAAGACGACTTAGCAGGCCTTTGACCACCGTCTTGTTCTCCACCTCGCCCTCAAAGCGGATGAAGTCCATGGTGCTCTTAGAGATTCTGAGGGCTGAGAACTGCTCAGGAGCGACCATAGCCTTCACCCTCTCCATCACCTCCCAGTTGGAGATGCTCTTGCCCGGCAGCTTGAGCTGGGGCAGAGCCACGCTGATGGTCATTTTAGCTATCGGTTTGAGGTACAAATTGTACTCGGCAGACAAGCAGACTGCCTCTGTGGTGTCATGGACGATGGTGGTCATTATCGTTCAGAGACGAGAGAGACTGCCACAAGGACAGCCACAAACTCACCGTGAGGATTCTAAATCAAAAACTTTCGAGCTAAACGAGTTCACTCATCCACACAGATCCTGTAGCCAAAAGAAACAAAAATAACATAAGAGGTAAAGAGAAACAAACAAAACTGATAGATTTAGGCACTCAAATTCAGCGTAAACTCCTTGTTCTGCAAAAGTATTCCAATATTTACCTTATAGCACTCGAATAAAACCAGCACAATAGCTATACATCACTAATATTAATATACTTTTTAAAAAATCGTTTACCAGCAAAACACATGTTACCAAAGCAATTCAATAGAGTAGATACACACCAAAACATCAGCTAAAAGTTACCGCTAACTTGAGCTGCCCATGCTAGGCTACGAACATTGATACAATTAATATCGTAAAAGTACTACTTATGACTGAAAAACATGATAAACACCGTCATAAACACACTAAGTCGTTCTTCCCCCCCAAAAAAATCATCAGTCCTATTCACTTACCTGTTGGTCTGCGTAGAGGGGAACCGGCTAATTAGCTTAGATAGCTCCACAGTTGCCTTTTTCCTCCAGTGCTGCAGCTGCCTGCTATTACATAACACTTGGCTAACGTCAGCTTTTTTTAACACCCAGCCAAACGTTAGAGTATTGATATATGTTCATAAAACAGTCCCTGCCGTTCTGAGAAGAGCCACGCGCTGTAGAGTCAAACAGAAAACATATTTCACACAACTACTTCAATGAAAAAAGCCGTTGCACCAATTCCGCATCCAGTGAACTTTGACCCAACAAGGAAACTACGAGAAACGGCGCTTGAGTGGCGATGGAAAGAAACAGCGACACACTGTGGTAAAACTTTGAAAACAGCTCTTTTTTTTACTTGGAAAATTTTTTGGGAACGTGCTTCACATATATGCACTGTACATAAAGTATCATTTATTTAATTAATAAAAACATAGAATATTGTTTATTTAAAAAAAAGCATGTTCGTATTTTATTAACATCAGCACTGTGGACTATACAGAGCGACTCTTTTGAACACAAAAGATATGCAATAGCAAAATGTATTAAAATGAAAAAAAAAAAATTATGCAAAATTGACTAGTTGTATGCAACCACAAGGGGGCAGTACTTTAGTGTGCTGGTCCCAAGTCTGGGTAAATCCAAAGGGTTGTGTCAGGAAGGACATCTGAGAAAACAAAAGCCAAATCAATAATGAAAATCAAACAAACAGAACTTCTATATCTGATGAAATGCCACTGGTGCTTTAGGTCTACAGAATGCCAGAGGAAATTGGATCTTTATTGTTGGTGGAGGGAGGAAGATGAGGAAAGCATGTTTGTAGACAGAAAGAAAAGGACATGCAGGAGTGCAAGAGGTAGAGTAGGGACTTCAACCGGGTAAACCACAGAGTTGGCCTACATGGTGGAGAGAAGAAAGGTGGATATCCTGTGTGTTTAGGAGAATCAGATGGCAAGAAAGTGAGACTTATAGACTGGAAGCAGGTTCAAACTGTTCCATCGTGGTGCAGATTCAAAGAGGATGGAGTAAGAGTGAGAGTGAGAAAAAAAAAGGGTGAATGTTTGTGGATGAGCAATATCTCAGAACTTTTAGAAGAGAAATCATGCAATCTAAGGAAGCAACGAATAACATTGTTTGAAACACAAATTTGACTTTTGAAGACCACTAATGTTGGCTTTTTTTCTAACCAGACCATAATAGTTAGGATCACGTGAACTAAAAGATTCAGTGCCTATAGATGGTTCTTCTATCTGCTGGAAGTCAAACAAAGGTCAAAGTCTGTGAGAAATGAAACATTACAAGGCATCAAAATGTGTAGGCTTTAGTGACAAGGAGGAGACTTTATGGTGGAATAAAGTAATTCTGGAGAGTGTTAGTTAGGAAAGAAAGTATTTTTTGAGTTAAAAAATATAAACAAACAAATACATGAAATAATAATAATAATATAAATACTAATAAATAGATAAAATGGAAAATAACACATCAATAAATAAATAAACAAACCAATAATAAAAAAAACTATAAATAAATACGTAAAAAAGGAAAGAGTATACAAATGCACAGTTCACATGTTTATTTATCTTTTTTTTTATTGTAGCAAAGAAAGTAGACTCAAGACTCAAAGACACTAGCTGTGAGATTCATGTAAAAACTCTTAGTTCTATGTGACATTTTAGTTAAGTTGGTCTTCTAGAAATCCTTCTCTTTTGTGATGCACATCTGTTGCTTATGATTGACTAGAATGTAATCTGATTGTTTCTCACCTTGGCCTGATTTATTGTATTATTTATTTTGGCTCAAATGTAGTAATATTTCCAGAATTTGATATATATATATATGTGTGTACAGAATTAATAAACATAATCTGACCTGGTTATTTTTCCTGTTTGCTTTCATTTCGTTTTACCTTAGATTGCCTTATATGTTTATCTGCTCTTAGTTAGTGAACAGAATTTAACCTTAGTTTTATTCAGCCAACAAATGGAACATTTTTACTTGTTTCCTTAAATTTAAAAGGGTCACATGACCCAAACAAAAAAGTACAAACTAATAACATTCATAATTTTCTCTGGATGTCCATTTTGCATCACTCACAAGCTAAGCTTGATGTATTTCCTGAATGCAGTGGCTGAAAGGAGAACAACTGGACGAGCTGGACACGAATTATCCCAACAAGACCCCAGGCAAAAAAAAAAAAAAAAAAAATGGACGGCACAGTTTCCCTGAAAAGATTGCAGAGGAATTTACATAACGGGCATTACTCTCACCACTGTGTATGTAGGTCAGCGGCTTCAGTCAGAGAGGCTCTCAATTCTGTCCCAGTCCGTGGTCACTGAGCTGATAATTTGCCCAAGGCAACTGTGGGGTTTACAACTTCAACCTAAAATCTCACCGTGTCAAGACTGAGTTTGGGATTTGTATAAAAAAAGGCTTCAGCTTTCAAAATAACGCTTGTTTACGTGTAATCCTGCTTTAGAAAAGACATTTTTGACTTAGTAAAAAGGAGGAACGGACCCAGGAAGGCTGCCAGGAGAACATCAAGAGGATAATCAGAGCTTCAGTTATCTGTTCAGTTTCAGGACTGCTGGCTGAAAATGAACCGTATCCCTCCCACACTATGGGAAAGCTTGTGAGCTTTAATTTATACTTCCTTTTATATATTCTCCCATTTTCAGGGGCACTTGGAGGTTAAAAGGCTTTCAGATATGAAAAATGTGCAAAAACAAACCCCATTGAGAAATACCTTCCTGCATCCCTGCCACGTTCTTTCATGCAAATCAAATCAACGGCTGTGAAATAAAAGCAAGAGCACCCTCAGTTTTAGTTCAGATCTTTTGAAAAACGAGGCATGCAGACCAGACGTTGAAGCTGCACAGAGAAGAGTGAGCGTGCAGACAGGAAGCCGTGGATTTGCTGTCAATGCTGAACGAGCTCTGGCCGCAGGGAATCATCAGTTCATTCAATTATTTAGCACCAGCAGGCAGGAACAATCAATCGCTGGGAGCCTGCAGCAACAGCAGATGTAGCAGCAGATGGAAAAAAAAAAAAAAAAAAGACGACAGAAACTCGAATCTTCTGTAAACTCACTTTTCCCCCTCTTTTTTTTAATTTTCCAACAATTGAAAGAACAATGCTTGTTAACAATTTCACAGCACAGAGACATCACAGTACTTCACCAACAAGAATGCCACAACCTATTTACATTCAAACAAAACAGATGTGCACAGCTTTTACATTTTCCCTCCCAATGCAGATGAGAAAAGGACATTTTATTACACAAGTTCTTACTATAAATATTACAAAATTGAAAAGACATCCTTCAATAAATCCAGGATGTTGCAGAATGAGGAAGGTTGGCGTGTTTAAGGAAGTCTAACATCAATTCAGGAATAGACGTGTGATAAATACGCTTGAAAGTGATTGTGTTCAAGCCAAAATAAAACCCCCACAAGGACAGCATATGTTCACTAGTGATGACACATTTAAATGATCAAACAAATCATAACTGATCTGATGGATGCTTACTGGTTCAGTTTACAGACTCAAATTGCAACAAGACATGTCAGGTTCCAGGAATGGAAAGATAAGTGAGGACTTTACTGGCCGTGATTGGACATGCACAACAAAGAAACAATTTTTAGCATCAGAAATCCAGGTACACCGGAGATCGAAAACACTAGAAAAAAGCAATATATTGATAAATTGTGTGCTTCTAATGGTGAAACAGCAATTATGCAAAACTGCTTTTTATTGGATGATTTTTTTTTTTTTTTTTTTTACAAAAGTGACAAAGAAATGATTGAATCCATAAGTGAGAGGTTAAGGATTCATCTACAAAACAGATACAATCTAGAAAATGCAAGAGTGACATAAAACAAACTTTTTTTTATTAGTGTGTTTAGTTTATGTGGTTCTATTCCTAAATCAGCTACAAACTTCAAAGTGACGAGTGCAACCAGGTTGAGTGTAAAAGGTTGATCAATACAAGAACGGTAAATATTAAACTCTGTTCTTCATAAAATAAATCCATTTTCTCAGAAATGTACAAAAAGGAAAGCTTCAGCACCACTCCAGTACAGGAAAGGGAAATTATTCAGGTTCAAATTACTAGAAATATACGACTCTGTAAACAAATGCAACTTTTTTGATGAGGAAAAGTGTGGAACCACTTCAAAGTGCTTTTGACCAACAGTAATGCTACATAACTGAAGTATGTTTAGGTTTGTGTGAACAGAATCCTACTGTTTTGCTACTTTCTTCAAACAAGACCTTCATAGACAGAACAACCGGAACAGGTAGAATATGTTCAGATACGCTGGATTGAAAGAAATTGGTTTGACAGGTGAAAAGAGTGTCCTCCCTTTCTGTGATGGGCAAACCAGCTCAGTCACTGCATTCAGAACAAAAATAAAGCTCAGGAGAAAAAGTGACCATTTCTATCGTTAAAAACCCTCTGAATCAGCCTATAAGTTCGTTTTTGTTTATTTTGTACAAAAAAATCTGAACTCTGAGATTTCTAAATGGAATTGTTTTAAGCAGCTTGATATATTGCTGGCTGTACTTTACCCAAACAGGCTGGACAGAGGTCTTGTGCGAAGTGGACTGCTGGTTGTGTCTTCTCCTATGTCTACCTCTCCGGAGTCCCTAAAGGAGGCGCTGTGAATGATCTGGGCCCGGTGGCGCCCACGATGCAGTTTGGCGTTCAGCCGACCAAGGGATGTTTTCCTCTGCAGGCCCCCTCCCTTGGGCTTCCCGGTCCCTGCTGGCTCCTCCGCCGCTTCAGCCGACAGGTTGAGTCGGCGCAGAGGGTTCAGGTTGCCCTGCAGCACTCTGGCCAGCTTCCACCCTCGCCCCCCGCCTCTGCTTCCGCTGCTGTTCTCGGCGTCTGACTCGGCGGTCGGTGAGGTGACCACTCCTTCTTGCTGCAGGTCAGCGGCCAGCGGTGGGGACAAGTACTGGATGGCTCGCCTCCCGCTGTAATCTCGAGCTTCGGGGTCAGCCTTCCATTCTGACAGCAGCAGCCGAACCACCTGCCAACCACAGGGAAGGACATTTGCTGTTCTAAGTACAAAAATCTGCTTTTCTTTTCATTTATTTAAATACTTGTTTTTTAAAATAAATTTGGGATAATATTTGAGATATATAGGTGGGCATAACTACAGGGTGACTGTGTGGCTCCCACTCGCTGCAACCCACCTGTGTCTGACCATGCATGGCAGCCAGGTGCAGCGGTGTGTATCCAGCACTAGATCTCACATTCACATTCAGAGGTACGGCGTTCTTCTTGGCGAAGGTCAGCAGCTGGGACAGCAGCTCGGCCTTGCCCTGCTTTGCCGCCCAGTGGAGGCAGGTGAAGCCCGTAACAAAGTCCCTTTTGACCACGAGGCTCGGTTCCACAGCCAACAGCGGCTGCAGACTCTCCCACATGCCGTCTGAGGTGCAAAGCATCCATTCGTGCTCCAGTGGGTCCAAAGTCACCAAGGCACAGTCCTCGTCGGTAGCTGAGGAGAGGAGGGACGTCGAGTCACCTTCACTCCTCAGAGAGTCCCGGACACGGGGCCCACGGTTGATCAGAGACCTGCGAACCTGTGAGAAGCACAAAAGAGCCGTCGTCTTGAGATTTGTTGGCACTTTTTAATACAAATATAGAAGATCAATCAATCAAAGAAAAAACATCCAACCTGAGGAGAAGTACTCATCATCAGCTCTATGAAGTTCCTGCGACTGCCCTTGGGTGTGTGAATGTCCCCAATGGACTCCAGCCCCTCCAGCGCGCTGTCTTCAGATAAGCAGCTGGTTAGGACGGCTCTCTGGGATCCCTTGGAAACCCGGCGGGCCCCTCGCACCTGCTGGCAGTGTGCCCCAGTGGTGTGGCCCTGGTCCAGATCTTGAATTGCAATAACCGGAGCCGACTCTCGCCTCCTCCTGTCCCTCAGCCTCACCTCCCCTCCACCTGTAGATGTTGCAGGAGTCCTTGCGTTGGTTCTGCACTGAGACCTGGCCTCATTCTCGTTGCCATTTGACTGTTTATTATTGTCCAGGCTGGCAAGCGGAGCATCTGTAGAGAAACAACATTTGTTTTTATCAACTTTAACAGTTTATATACATTTAAAAAGATAAATGCATGCATGCAAATCTGCGGCAGAATTTCAGTGATGTTTCAAAATAAAATGGTTGTGAAAATGTGTAAAGTAATTAAATAAAATGATGTTTCAAAAACACTGTTTTAGGCCACTTACACGGATATATCATATGACACAAAAATGAAATGTGAATCATTGGAACAAAATATCAAGGGCGCATCTCCTCTCACCTGTTTGGACTCCATTTTCAGGATTGCCATTCACGTGTTTGTTGTCCAGCGCCTCTCGGATGTTGCCGTTGCATTCCGCTTGATCCGGGCCGCTCGAGTCCGAACGCATCGCGCTCCTTTCAGCGTTCAAACACACATATTTCACTCCGTCCTCCACCTTCACCGAACACACGTTGTCGACGATGCGCCGCAGAACTTCGCGGTACACCCTTACGTCGGACTGGTCCTTATTACACCCACGGAGAGATAAGAAATGATCCATCAGCTCCATCTGTTGGACCCTCCCTCCTCTCTCCAACAGGAACCCCTGCACGGCTTCTTCCGTGAACTGGGATGCCATCATCCTCCTCTTCCTCCTTAATGACAGAAAATAGTCGCAAGCTCAGCTACTATTTAACTTTCCAGGATAAATTCATGGTATTGCTCATCCACTTTGTTCGGTGGCAGCGAAGAACCGCATCCTCTCCGGCCTCCTTCTCCTTCTCTTTCCTCCATTGGGAAAGCTGTGTCATGCATTAAAAGATAGGGGTAGCTCTTGAGCCGGTTTTTGAGGAATCTCGTAAACGACAAACAGTTGCGTTTATGGACTCCTCGTAATCACGAGTGTCCAAACATCTAAACACTGAAAACGTGTAGTAAATACTCGTTGTATTGCTGCATGTACTCGTGGACAATAACATTGGCGTTTGAACATGTTAAAATACGCGAATTATTGACTACTCTTTGAAGAACAAGTACAAAATTACTATCAAACGTGAAAACATAACCAAATGCAAGGTTTGAGAAAGTTTGACTCGTTTTTACTTTCAAACTCAAACAAATCATTTGATGTTTGTTTACAAATATAAACAAGTTTGAGGTCTCATTTTACACTTTAAATCAAAAATTCTAAAACAAAATTCGTAAAGAAAGTTCTTAATAAGTTCCCAACTTTCCGTGCGGGCCCAAAAGACAACTCTAAAATTGGGAGTGACTTGGAAAATTGAAGTAGGCTATACCATCTCACAAAAGGGTCCTGAGATGATTTTGTAGCACAATATCTTGCTACATTTGGTTATAGTTTTACAATATATCGAGTTAAATCATTGTTTTAAGTTTTACTATAATTACCATAACGTCAATTTATCCCAACGTTTATCGAACATCACGTTTAAAACTGTTTGGGAAATCAAACATGTACCCTCATTTCCACATTGCTGTGAGTGGTCTCGTCTTTTCATTCTTCAACTGCGGACGCAACGGCGCTCTGTCGGGAATTTAAAGAAAACATCTCGGATTTGTTTCTGTTTAAATATATAAATATTGTCTTAATTCACGTTTTTAAGTTTTAAGTGTAACAATGGCTTCTTCTGATGTTGCTCGACAGCCGGTAAGTTTTGTTTTCTGTGTGGTTTTTCCAGTGACTGTTCCTGACAGCTGAGCAGGGAGTGTCCGGAGCTAACATGCAGTCGGACAGCTAGCTTGACTCTTCCTTTATTAAAGTTTTTCAAAACTTCGCAGTACAAGAATTATTATAGTGTTAATGTTAATAGTAATTAAATGGAATAGTATATTGCCGTTTTTAGGTATATTGTTGTATTCTACATGTATTTTCTTTTTAAAAAAAATGTTGCGTGTGTTATTGAAGACAAGCGGTAGTTCGGTTAGCATAATGATAACTTCTTTGCGAAAGTTTTTGGAAACAGAAAATATTTGTTGCTTAACTATAGTGATCGTGTTTTTCTTTCTTTATTATTATTGTTGTTATTATTATTAGAAATGAAAAAATATGTGTTGCTTAGTTATAGTGATCGTGTTTTTCTTTCTTTATTATTATTGTTGTTATTATTATTATTATTATTATTAGAAATTAAAAAATATTTGTTGCTTAGTTATAGTGATCGTGTTTTTCTTTCTTTATTATTATTATTTTTTATTGTTATTTATTATTATTATTATTTTCTTCCGTACGTTTTTTGAAGGTCTGTAGCTCCCTTCTTCTGCTCAGCTCAAAAAATTCATCTCTTTTAGGAGATTACTGCTCGCAAGTTTCAACTGCATAACTCTTCAACTTTTTAAACTATTCAACTACTACGGGTTCAAATTGAGATAAGCTTAAAATGAATGAAAAGCCAGATTGCAAATTCGAAAAAAAAAGAAAATTTGAAAAGAAGGCATTGTAAGTTTGACATTTTTAATGAAAATTTGAAAACCTCTTTAAACTCGAATGTACAAATTGTAAACTTGAAGGAATTTTTGAAAAGTGTAAAATAAAATTGTAAATTTGAAAAAAATAATACTGTCAACTTGAAAGAAATATTGAAAAATTGAACAATTATTGAAATTTTTAAACTTGGAGATAAAAAAAAGAAATTATTAAACATAAAGCTGTTACAACATTTAAAAAATTGTATTTTCAACTTTTTTTTGGTTTGATTTTACTTCTCTCTGCGCCTCCCCTACCTGATGAGAGCCTGTGTTTTCATTAAAATGATTAGAACACAGATCCTGTAGCTTTCAAAGCTTGATGTGGCACCTGGAATGAGCATGTATGACCACTTTTCACTGTGTTTTCACTCTAAGTCCAATACAGATCCACTTAGTTACACATGTCTGATTAAAACTTACTTTGTATGAGTATATTGAGCTAAATTACCATTAAGCTTCTATAATAGCATCATTCTAGCTTTTTGGGCAAATTTTTTTTGTTTGTTTTACTTTTTTTAATATTAGCATTATGTATGCTCATTTAGCAAATTTTACACCTACTAAGGTTTTTTTCAAGCTAGTTTGGGATTTAGCTAATATTTTAGAGACATTAGACATTTTTCAATTTTTTTAGGCTAATTTGGAGTTTATATAATAATTTAGCATTATGTTAAATGTTTTGGCTAAATTAGACATTCTTCCAGTTGTTTGGGCTGTTTTGGTGCTTAGCAGATATTTAGCATTATGCTAACTGTTTTGGCTAAATTTGACATTTTGCCAGTTTCTTAGACTAATTTGGCATTTAGCTGAGATTTTAACAAGCTTTGAGCGTTTTCAGTTATTAGCTTCAGTGTTTTCAGCTATCAGCTTTTGTGTTTTCGGCTAGCAGCTTCAGCGTTTTCAGCCATCAGTTTTAGCACTTTCAGTTACTGCTCTGGCATCTTCAGCAGCCACATTTCGCTTGCAGCATTCACACTTGCATTATTGTAAGTAATGCAATATATCTAGTTACTTGCGTAGTTGCACATTTAAACATTAAATGATCAGTTTTTGCAAAATATGCAGGGAAAACTAGTACTTCAACATATTTTTTAAACAAATTGTAGGATTTAACTGGTACAGCTGTCAAAGAGTAAAGCTTTTACAAATGACTGTAATGTTATTTCCCAGTAGGCAATGTTTATACTGGTTTAAAAAAATCAAAACACAAGCAAGCAAGTAAGTAAACGAAAAAACAAAGTGTGTCATGAAAAAACTTTCACAAACTTGTGCTTTATTGGGTCAGCTCAGACTTATTTGGATTTTCCACTGTTATTTGATGTTCTAACAATTGACCTCATTCTTGCACTTGGCTTTCCACAGGATAAAGGAGCAAGACCCCTGTCGCTAGCTGGCCACGTGGGCTTTGACAGCCTTCCAGACCAGCTTGTGAACAAGTCCATTTGCCAAGGCTTTTGCTTCAATATTCTCTGCATTGGTACTTGAATAACACATGTACAATACACAAACGTTTACTGGTATCTTCACATTTTTCATAATTATTTATTTTTGTTTAATTCATATGCTCTTCTATATTCATTAAATGTAGGCATATTTTATTGTTGCTATACTTGTGGTTTTGAACAAGATAAAATAGATTTTAATATTATTAAGCTTTTATGTTACAAGCTTACTCTGATGAAAACTTTTTTTAATGTGCTCTTGTGGAATTTTTCTTGATGATGGAGGACACCTAAAAAGAAGAGTATGCTTAAAATTGCATTGATGCAAAAAAAGTCATTTGAAAGAGATTGTTTTTGTGACATAGAAAATGTACCGGGCTGGCCACAGGCACCTTTTATTCTGATTTAACTGCTTGTAGATGACTAGATCCATCTACGCCTTTGTTTTCCATGTCAGAGCTGGCATCTGGCTCAAAACTGTACGGCTGGATAGTTTCAGTATTGCTCGTCATTTTTTTGTTGCACCAGTAATGTTTGGTTGCAGGTTGTGAGAGGCTCAAAGCTAGCGGGAGCGCGTGTAAAACAGGTGACTGGAATGGAGGTGGGCTCAACACCAATAGTGTATGGTGAATTAGAGGTTTATTTTCTAATGAACTCCTGTCGCTCTTCAAAAACGATGTCCTAGAAAATTATATAGATTTTTTGATATAGGCTAAAATGGCATAATCACAATTAAAAGACTACTGAAAATGCCTTTAGAAGAGATCAAAAGAGGATGGGAGTGGTACTTTTAAAGTCCAATAAAATGTTCTTTTGTCTAACATCACACTTCTTTTATTTACCCACAGGTGAGACGGGTATTGGCAAGTCTACACTCATGGATACTTTATTCAGTACCAATTTTGAGAACTTTGAGTCGTCCCACTTTGAACCTCAGGTAAAGCTTCGGGCTCAAACATACGACCTGCAGGAAACCAATGTCAGGCTACGTCTCACTGTTGTCAACACTGTGGGCTTTGGAGACCAAATGAACAAACAAGACAGGTGTGATTGAGAGACATCACTATGTGTGCCAATAATTTTTAGTACCTGTGATGGGAATAAATGGAACTGAAATGCAGAAAACACTTAATTCCTATTGTTGTACAATATGCTTTCATTTCAAGTGACTTATCACAACCATATTTGTGTGCTGCAGCTATCAGCCAGTGGTGGACTACATTGACAAGCAGTTTGAGAGTTACTTGCAGGAGGAACTAAAAAT
Organism: Adrianichthys oophorus; assembly: GCA_036245035.1. Classification (NCBI taxonomy): domain Eukaryota; kingdom Metazoa; phylum Chordata; class Actinopteri; order Beloniformes; family Adrianichthyidae; genus Adrianichthys; species Adrianichthys oophorus. Next base: position 14,414,797 of record BSAI01000005.1, on the reverse strand, counting down.
CAAGCGCTCTTTGCACAATTACCACGACTCTCGAGTCCATGCCTGTCTGTACTTCATTTCCCCATCTGGCCATTCCCTCAAATCCTTGGATCTCGTCACCATGAAAAAACTGGACAGCAAGGTAGGAAATGAAAAAAATAACGAATTTGTTTCAGATCCATACTGGGGCTGTACTGTGTGGAGTTTGAACGTGTGTTTGGTGACTTTCAGTTTCTTCTGTTGTCACTTTCAGAAAGTTGGTCTGCAGCTGTATAATATATTTTTCCTATAACATCTGTGCTTGTCAGATTATTTATCCTATTTTGCTTTGTTTGTTCAAGTCTAGCAAATTTTGCATTTCCTCAATGTGTCTCAAACCTGCTGAGTTCTAAATACCTGTGGTGAAAAATGCAAGTATTCACATTGGGATGAAAAAAGATCCTTCAATAGCCCGGGGAATAATTGTTTCCCTGTCAGTTAGAATCTGATTGTTGGGTACCTGGGAATACCCATCTTCCAATATGTGACTCACTAAAATCCAATTCTTGGCAACAAAAGCAGAGAAAACACAACTTTAAAATCCACATTTGTGTTAACACCAATGATCTGTAAGTGAAGTGAAAAACAATGAGAGTTTCATAAAATAACTTTTACTCTGAAGGATATTTTTTTCTTTTTCTCACATACATTTTAGACTTGGGCAAATGCTGCATGGCATTAATGCTACAGTCTTAACTGCTCACTAGTGACTGAAGAGATCTTTAGTTATGTGGTTTTGTTTACAAGCTTTGGTCCGGAACAGAAATCTCAGGTAGACTCAAGTCTGAATACAGACCAAACGCTAAGTTTAGTCTTCGATCCAGAACAAATCATTTTTCCAGTGTGAAAACAACCTAAGTCTGCAGATGTGGTCACAATTTATGTTAAGCATACATTAGGGTGTAACATGTAGACTGGCCACGCATAAACCAAAATGTAATTGACATTGCGATATCAGCTTGTACTGCAAAAGACTGTGTAAACAAGGGATTTTCCACTCGAATCACCTGATCGGAAATCAGGCCCAATCACGTGGTTGATGACTCAATCAAAAATCAGATGTCTCCCGATCAGTATCGGATATTTAATTTATTCTTATGATCAGTGCTTTTATATGCTCCACTTAAAGTCTGCGCATCATGAATGGATCGCCACAGATTATTGCGGCGCTATTTTGAACAGGAGGCACACAAAAACAGTTCAGCTAAGCTGAGCTACGAGGATATTCACATATTTGGACTTGTGGGATCAATAACTCTTTTTTTAATTTATTTTTTTTATTTTTAAACTGAGAGCAAGTGTCTCCATTGGGACGTCTTAACGCAAACAACAACCTACAGAGGCATTTTAACAGAAAAAAGATGGGGTTTCTGTTTCTTTTTAATGAGAGCAGCGCTATCCTACTGCAGACAGACAGCAGTGATAAGATGCAGGATAAGGGGATTTAACCCCTTAATAAACGATCTCTTTATATTTCTCTTTGATAGAGTTGAGGGGAATTAACTACTGTGGTAATAAAACCTAAATCCCGATGTCCATGCATGCATAAAGAATTTCATATTCTTTAAAGAAACAACCAAGACTAATCAATGATTCCATTGACTTGAGCTAGTCATAAATATTCATAGTCATATTTATGATACAACAATTATTTTAAAAGAATTTCATCATTTGTCAGAATTTTTAATGGAGATGTGAGTCACACCTGATCAAAACTGTTCAAAAGTTCTGAAGATCCTAAAGCTAATGTCTCCAAACTTTTATAAGACTGTCACCTATTTTTACTAGGTAATGGTCAACTATTATTACTTTATTGTTAAAGCTACTTAAAAAGTGCTCTGTTTAAGTGTTGAATGAGAAAAGAAGGTTAATTAAAGAAAAATAGGAAACAAACCAAGATCTGTTAAAATGTATTCATTTTTTAATTGTTACAAAAGTACCGGGTCTGGACTCAGTATCAGCAGATACTCAAAGCCAGAGCCAAAAAATCTGATCGGGAGATCCCTAGTGTAAACTGCGATAAATAATTACCTTAAATGTTTACACACATGCATAGACAGAGAAACTATTATCTTTTAAAAAAAAATCCAAGAGCACACTACCTACATTGTTCTTAATTGTTGTCCATATTAGATTTGGCCAGTCCTACCAGAAAAGTAGATTATTGTTCTATGATGTGGTTCCCTGACGTACATGTTCTTACCTGTCACCTTTTGTGATAACTTGCAGTATAGTTTTACTTTTTATTTTTTTATAGTTTACTTCTATTTAAACAAAACTGTTGCAGCAGAATAGAAATGATGCATTATTTGTTTTTGTTTTGCAATTTGTTCATGCATCGCAAGTCACAAACTCACAATAGATCACTAGTATCGCACATCACAAGTTCTCCTCATATCTTGCAGCTCTAACACAGACTATGCGTTACTGCCAAGGTACTAGATAGATTAGAATTTAATATATGATTTTGCAACTTGATTTAATTTACATTGAAATTTATTCTCAAAAATATCGCTTTGGTGTAAAAATATATATTCAAACTAGTTTTTTAAAGAAGAAAATTGTCACTATTAGCAATTGAAACAGGAAAAAAGGTGGACATTTCCATTAAAAAACATTGTGTTCTTGCATTAAAATTAAATAAACAAACATAAACAGAACAAGAGATTACTTTAAAAGACAGTCGATTTATTTATTTGATGAATCAGTATTCAATTTTTAAGTAAAATCTATTTGATTATGTATAGATCTGCAAGCTCAGCCCTAATTTGAAATGAAAAAGGAATGCAGATACATTTTCTGGCATGTAAAGGTTAAATCTAATGGATTTTTAACAAACTGCAAAGAAACTGTTTATCTCTCATCAGCCATTCAATTAACTGTAATATCAAGCCCCATCCTCACTGTGATGTAGCAGTATAGAGCTATGGAAACGTACATCTCACAACCGTCTAAGAAGTTCAGTTCTTGGCTCATCCTCACGCCTCCTCGCCATTGGTCTGTTTTTGGAAGAAGCCCAGAGTTCAGCCTGAACTGAACCTCTTTTCATCACTCTTGAAGTGGTCAGGAACTTTCCCATGCTCTGTCTGTTTTCGTAGCTCTGCAGTTGCAGTAACTCAGCATTTACATGTGAAAGAGGTGGAATTCTGTAATCAACTCATGCATACACACTTGAGTTGTCCCTTTGTGTCCCTGTACAGTTAAACTCAGAAATAGCCGATTGTTTTTTCTGTAGCAGTGACGGACAGTGACTCAGACAGCTATTGAGAAAAAAAAAACCCTCGATTTGTTTTCTCGCCTCTGCTGGGGTCAGTGGGGGTTCTGCGTGATTGTATGGATCCATGTGTGGCCTAGAAGCATGCCTGGTGGCAACAACTCATTGCAGGCTTCCCTTTGGTGCAGTTAGTTGACAGACAGGAATGTGAGAAGGCACCAGATTGAATTGCAAGGACAGAAATACCGCCTGAAACATGTTTTTGTAGACCACACTATCTGGAAAACATGAGAAACAGATTTTTGATCTAGACGGACATTTTTATTTTATTTTTATTCTTTGTTTTTCTGTTGTTTATATTTAGATTAAAAAATTTTGTTTTCTGTTTATACATTCAGCTCTGTGAAATGCTTAGCAGTGATATTGATTGGGTATTGTGGACCGAGAACATCCAGCAGTGGGTACTGACTGGTTACATTTACTTAACTTAACTTAAGTCACCTACTACTTTCTTACTTTTATTCAAAAGTAAATAAGAGTTGATGACTTTTTTTTTTTTTCTTTTTTTTTTTTTTTTACTTCTACTTTGGTAGTTTTTTGTGAGATAACACTACTTTTACTCAAGTGACATTTTTGGATTTTCCAGCTTCCTCTGGTTACATAAAAACATCATGATTTTAAAAATGCTTTACCCCTATCCAACCATGTAAAAAAAGTAAAGCATAGATACATCACAGGTGTTTATTGTTTCACAATTACCGGTACTTTTATTGCTGTTTTGTTTGTACTTGTTTGGTAAAGCACTGTATTTTATACAAAGTATTGATTAGCTTAGAAAAGGATGTGACCAAGTAAAGACAAGTTGGTGCTTTACAACCAGCAGAAGGCTCTTAATGTTTATACAAAAAGTGCTACTGTCTGAATCAAGATAGTGACTACAGAATACTTACCTTTTTTTCTTTCTGCTGTAGTTCATAACTGCAAATATGTTTGTCTCTCAACACTGCTCACTTTAGAAACAGGTTAAATGGAAGTTGCTTAAAAGTTTGTAGCGAAAATTTGTACTAATGATGACGAAAGTTGCTGTGACAATATAAGTTATCTGAATGATAAATAGGCTAGAACCCGGAGCTGATTGTCACAACTTCTTCTTCATGCAGGTAAACATCATACCAGTGATCGCCAAAGCTGACACCATCAGTAAAAGTGAACTACACAAATTCAAAATCAAAATCATGAGTGAGTTGGTCAGCAACGGTGTCCAAATCTACCAGTTCCCGCTGGATGACGAGACAGTGGCCAAAGTCAACACCACTATGAATGTAAGGAACAACAGGTGTTCATACACTTGCTGTGATACAGAATTAAAGCTCAAACACTTGTAAGATCATTCAGTACGTGTTATCAGATGTTATCACATTGCTTTTCTCTAATGTTTTCCAATCTTCTTTTAGGGCCATTTACCGTTTGCTGTAGTGGGCAGCACAGAGGAAGTCTGCGTTGGCAACAAGATGGTGAAAGCCCGCCAGTATCCTTGGGGTGTTGTCCAAGGTAACGATGCAGCAACATGTTTGTTTCCATGGAACCTCCACCAAAACGACTCCTTTTATAGCAAATGCTTTGTTGTGCTTTTGTTTAGGTTAGGTCAAATAAAACCGCTTTTAAACTGTCTTTTGTTTTCCAGTGGAAAATGAGCAGCACTGTGACTTTGTGAAGCTGAGGGAGATGCTCATTTGTGTCAATATGGAAGACTTACGTGAGCAAACCCACTCCAGGCATTATGAACTCTACAGACGCTGCAAACTGGAAGAAATGGGATTTAAGGACACAGACCCAGAGTGCAAACCTGTGAGGTAAGCTGCCTGCTCACCAACACCTGCCTCCACCCAAAATACCAAACTTGTGAGAGAACTGAGGACTAATGTGTGCTGTGTTTAGTTTGCAGCAGACCTATGAGGCCAAACGTCAGGAATTCCTCTTGGAGCTGCAGAGAAGAGAAGATGAGATGAGGCAGATTTTTGTGCAGAGGGTGAAGGAAAAGGAAGCTGAGCTTAAGGAGACTGAGAGAGAGGTGCTCTCACGTTCACACATCTATCTCGTCTGTTGTCAAAAAAAGGCTTCTAGTTTTCATTTGTGTGTTTGGCTGCATTTGTTTTAGCTGCAGAGCAGATTTGAGCAACTGAAGCGCCGCCACGCAGAGGAGAAAGCAACTCTGGAGGAAAAGAAACGACTTTTTGAGGAGGACCAGAGCTCCTTCAACAAGCGAAAAGCTGCTACTCAACTGCTGCAGGCTCAGAACATGACCGCCAACGGCAAGAAAGACAAGGACCGCAAGAAGTAAGAGGACTGTCAATACATTGGTGATTCCCAGAAAAAAATGATAGAACTTCTCATATAGTGAATTCATTTTAGAATTGAAAATGGGTTCAAACATGCAGCTTTGTATGAAATCTTATTTGATTTGGGTAAATTCCACATTTGAATTTGTTTCTTCCTTGTTTTATTTCAGCTCCGGCTTCATGTGAAGACTTTTTTGGCATAATGACCAATGATCTTCTGTCTGGCTCGTCTCATACACTAACCAAACCAGCATCCAGCACGTGTGAGAAGAAGAGAAGCCAAAGTTTAAGGACTGTTTCCAAAAATATATACTTTCATCCAAACAAGATGTTAATCTCTGTTATGACCTTTCCTGTATTAAGCCTATATTTAACCTTTCACTGTTTTTCTTTTCATCTAAATTTTAGTTTTAGCTAGACTTAGGGAAACCTGCCACAGCCTTCCTCACTGGGAGCTGTTTACATATCAAGACTTTGACTGGGACAAAAAGGACTTCACTTTAATCGTCAAACAAATAATTCTCTTGACTTTTAGTTTGACTCCAATTAAAACTGCAGTCCAGTGTCCCAAAGTCTGAATTCTGAGTGGCTAGTTTTACTTAAAAAAATCTGTTGTCAAGGTTGTTCTGACAACACTTAAACATAGCTTTCAGTCACACCTTTAAAGCCCTTTAAATTTTTGTTTCTGTTGTTATTTTTATTGCATTTTTTTAAACATTTTTTTATGGAACTGAAACATTTTCAACAATTTTGGACAGAAGTGAAACAAAACTTTAGTTCGCTAAACTGCCACCTTTTTATATGCAAAACTATCAAACCACAAAGAAGCATTATAAGTTTGCAGCCATACTTTATATTAAAACTGTTTGCTAATATCTGTATTTAAATGATCTGTTACAAAAGTTGTTTTAATTCAAAGGGCATTATGCTAAATCCTGCAGCAGTAATACTAGTCTTTTTGTAGCTCCAAAGGGAAAACGCACCAATCAAACATGGCATGACCTGTTTATTATGCTTTTTTTCAATGGTACCAAAAGAATTCAGATCCTTCAGAACATGGGGAAATTCCATCTTGAATTGTATGGTACTGTGCATGCAAAAATAGGTTCGTACTGTCGATGTTTGTTGAAATGAAAAGGGAGAAGCGTTGTTTGTGTTTGCATCGTTGCATTTTTGTATTCACTTGACTGTGCTGTAAAATGCTGCAAGGCATAAAGAAAAATCAGATTTTTAAAAAGGAGTTATTTATATGGGAAACGGTTTTAAAGCAAAAAAAAAAAAAAAGATTTTAATGCATAGAAATGATTTAGTGCCTTAAGTCCAATTAAAAGTCACTCCTACAGGGAAAAGTATTGTTAGTGACACATTTATACTTCTATTTTAAAGGATGGAACAGTATTATTTGGGAACTATTAACTATTTTTTTCTTCTTTTCCAATAAAGGTTTGTATTTTTTACATGACCAATTGCGTTTGTCTGCTTTATCGCCCATTGCAGTTGCTTCTACATAGTTACTTTAGACACACACAGAGTGCAAGAAGATTGTATCAAAGCAGCACCACCTTTCCATAATTTCATTTTTTTTCATGCTACTGTGGGAGAATGGAACACATAAAGCACATATACTTTAATCCAAATCTGATCAAATGTTGACTGATGTTTGAGTTTCTTGCAGTTTGTCCTAAAGGTAAAAGAGAATATTCTTTTGATTCTTTTTTTTTTCTTAGCATCTTAAAATCGGCTTTAATATCAAGAATGAAAAAGTAGCAGCATTGTTGTTCCTGTTTACTGCTTGTTCTCATAAGGGAATTAAATGTCTATTACTTCTTGATAAGATCTGCAGTATCTCACCCTCCCAGCATTACTGCCCTTGGAAAGAAGGACATGGCCTAAAGCAGAGGAATGCTGATCAATTTCCTGCCTGTGTCTGCAGCACCTTGCTGTTTTTGAGGCGTGATGACCACCAGAAAGAAAATTGTCTGGTTGCGGCAAAACGTGTAAAGAGGCAGGTTCGTCTGCATTTAGTGATTTTAGCCGTGTTCTCTGTACAGGGGAAGTCCATCTCTGCACTGCAGTTAATAGATAATTTAGCTGCTAACTGTATGCGCCTCTTGAAGTGGAAATAAAGTTTCTTTGAATTAGCATGAATCACCGATAAGCTGTTGTACATGTACACATTTTTATCCATGCACCCCTCTGACACCTTGAGGTAGTCACTCTAAATGCAAATGTAGTTCATCACTTGACGCCTGCAGAAATGACATTGTCATTTAAGGAGAGTGTTGGAGATGCTCACAAATGACCACCTGCTTCACGTCAAGGTTTACCTCAAGAATACAACAAAAACAAAGAGTGGTTAGAAAACAGAGGAGCAGAAGGAAATGGGCATCCCTGACTAATATACATATAATGATAGCAAGTTGCTCATAATGCCTTGTAAGCCCATAATGAACACAATGTGATGAAGGTAATTCAAATTAGAGCAGGATGTGATTTTCAGGACAAATCTTTCAGGGGGAAACCATCAAATCCAAATGGACTTATGCAGGAAATGCTTTCGTAGCTAATTAAGTACATTTGTATTTTATTGAGTCATTTTCTACTATATGGCAATTAAAATGATAAATTAGGGAGAGAAAAAAGCCAAGACAAAAATCTGCTTTTTTTTAATAGAACAAATTCATTTATTGCGAAAAATGCATTGACATGAAAAAACAATCATATCAACCACGAGTCATCAGTACAAGACTATGTATAATGATCACATGGTAGAGTGCTGAACGTAGCCAGCTTAGAGCATGACTTTATTTGGCACAAAAGGCCAATAAAAATTCTACACAATATAGAATTTATATATATATATATATATATATATATGTATATAGATTCTTTAAGCCCCCAGTTTCTCAAACAGTAGCACTTTCAACTTGGCTCAGTCATGATGAATGTCTATGCTGCACCAAGCTTGCTTATAGTTTCCTGTGTGGAGCTGCATACAGAGGCCACACCCCCCAACGCCCCCAACACACATGCCCAAGTTTGTGTGTTTGTAGAAGCAAAAATGGATGACAACATGGCAGAGCTCAGGCTTCCTGGAAGGGGGGTTAGTGATGCCCTTGTGGCTAATTTCTTATTTACCCTCCAAAAGTTTAAAATCATTCATTTTCCAATCCGCTTTATCCCTTTCAGGGTCACTGGAGCCTAACCCGGCTACTCATGGGCAAAGGCAGGGTACACCCCTGGACTGGTCGCCAGTCTGTCGCAGGGGCCACAATCACACACCCATTCACACCTAGGGACAATTTAGAGTAACCAATTAACCTATGAAGCATGTTTTTGGACGGTGGGAGGAAGCTGGAGTACCCGGAGAAAACCCACGCATGCACGGGGAGAACATGCAAACTCCACACAGAAAGGTCCCTCAGCCAGGACTTGAACCGGGAACCTTCTTGCTGTGAGGCAGGAGCGCTAACCACTGCGCCACCGTGCAGCCCTCAGTTTAAAATCAATCAAAAATAAAAACATGGTCCAGAAATGATGCTGGCACGTCTCTAGGCTTGAATTATCTTTTCTTTTTTTTAGTTTGTGCTCAGACTGGAGGAAAAGTAATGTTGCTCAACAGTCTGACTTAGAATATGGGTACTACAAGCCCAATTGGAATTTTTGCATCTTACAGTTTTCTGTTTTCAATAGAAAGTATTTTTTTTTGCTGCTTAGAAGGTTTCTCAGAGGTGTCACTTCAAGATTTTAAGCAAGACTTAACAACCAGGAAGCCGAGGCATATGGCAAGCTAACATCATCAGTTAAAACACATACAAAATATTTGAAAAACAGACTCTTCAAGTTTTTTTTTCTTCATTTGTTTTATTATTTAAAGTGACCACTATGCAGTGGTTTTATTCCTGATGTTTGGACTGTTGTAAACTCGTTCTCTTCAGACCCGCCGGTGAAAAAGAGACAGCTGGGATCTGCTGATCTCCAGCACAAATGTAGACTTGTGCTTTGGACATGATACAAACTCCAGCTCAGACACAAATAGGACAGACGCAGAAAAATCTCTATTCTTGGTTTTGTGCAGAGCTTTTCTGAGATCTGCTGGTTTTTATCATCAGTCTAAACCCGAACGAGCTGTATAAAACTGAATCGATAGGCTTTTTGGACTGACAGAAGTAAACAATCAGAAATAGGGAATTGCTCTTCCTAAAATACTGTGGAATTGCGTGTGTTAACATCTGTAGGCACTCTGGTTTCACTGAAGGGTTTAAAGGCCAATAAGGAGAGTTTTTGTTCAATTTTTGCAATAACACCCAATTTGAGCTCACATAACAGAAATTTGAAGACTGAAAGAAAAAACGATTAAGGTAAAAAGAGCAGAAAAGTGTTGAAAGTAATGTGAAAGAAAAACAATTCAAGCCATAAAATGTTTTCTTATTTTATCTAATGTTCCATTGGGCCAAATGTTGATCACTATACTAGGTCACCTGTACTCAATAGTCCTCTAAGTAAATCCAAACGTTTTTTTTTTTTTGTCTGCTTTAATATACTTAGAACTACTCCCGCTTTTTAAAAAAAATTATAATAAAAAAAATAGTAAAAAAAGAAAATGCTTTACAGTATAATTCCATGTTGGGGTGTGCATGTTCATCTAATTGAGATGCTTTTTCTTAAAATCTCAGAGAAGTTCGTTAAGAATAATGGGGTTTTATGATTTCATCTTAAATCTTACAAAGAAAAAAATGTAAGATGAAGATTTTTTTGTCTATTTATGTGACATTAATCCAGTTGGCAGAAGAGACTCCATAGTGTTACGACAAATAAAGCCATTTTGTCTACAATCAGTTGTTTTCTCTGTTAATACAAAAGAACTTCTCAGCTGACTTGGTCATTAGCTGTCTGTGCTTCATTCTGATCTTGTGCGGAAAGAAATAAACCAATAAATAAATAAACTGTGTTTTTGTGTCTTTGCTGATGTCTCAGTCTGAAGGGGACAGTGCTGATGTGCTTTTTTTTGTTTATCGAAAGACAATAACATAAAATATATAGTGCCATAATTTAAAAATAAATAAGTCCAAGCTTTGAGCCCAAAAAGGTTAAGGCTGGCAATTATACTTTGTAGATGTTAGTTGACAAGTTAACCTCAGGAAAAAAAAAAGAAAAAAAGCATTGGAAAGGTGACAAAAAATCCTATTCCCACCAATTTGTGCTCGGAGACAAAAAAAAGTAAAAATCCCCTGTGACTAGGGAATATTAAAATTATGATAGATAAAAACTTTTTTGACCAACTGCAATAGTTTTAATCTTATACCAAAATGTATAAAGAACTATATAAACAAAAAATCTATTCTGTATAGTTCCATATTTTGTTTTGTTTTCACATTCAAAAAGCTGGTTTATTCTGATCTTTTAGGATTCTTTGAAGGTAAACCTTTATAAAACTAAAATATGTCCTTATGTAACACATAAATATAAAAAGCGAATGATCTAATGCAGACAAAACGTTTGCACCACATATTTAAAAAAAGATTCTTGAGACAAATTATCACAGCAGGACAACACAAAACACCTATTACAACACATATAAAAAATGAAAAATGCTACATGCAATTATATATATTTAGTTGAAAATAAAAAGATGTTCTTGTTGTCACAGACTAGATGCAGAGATGTGCTTGCAATGACCTCAGAGAGCTGGCTTGTGGGCGTCACTCATTGCCTATCTGGAATTTTTTCTCTTCAAATAAGCACACATATTCAAGTTGAGAGGTCTCACTGGAAAAAGCAGAGCTAATGCTTTTTGTCCTAGTTTGTGCTGGTAAATAGGAGAAAGGGCACATTTTCTGTGTTCTTTGAACTTGTGCCTTTAGTAGTCAACATCACAGGTCTGAAACAAGACCGAAGGGGGAACCATTCCCTGCTGGCTGAGTCGCTGGTCGAAGCTATAAATAGCTGTCCTGTGTAGGATATATGTTTTTGTAATTTTGTTGGGCTAAAATAAACCTCTCAGAAGTTATGCATCAGTGAATATTCTTCATCTCTTTTAATTGTTTAAGTTTCAGTGCTGAACAACAAAGGACTCTGGGAAAAAAAGGCCTTAAAACGTCTCTGTTTTTGCTCACATCACAGTGGATGAACCACTTCCTCTTAAGGACGGTTCCATAGTTTTATGTAAATATCTATGCACTTCAAACCGAATAAAGAACATTCAGATATGAGAAACCAATGTTAGTCCAGCTTAACGTTTGCATCATATGTGCTCGTTTTGATTTGAGTTGGATGTATTTGCAGGGTCAGTTATTGTCTTTCTGTAGCTCAAAAGCTCTCAACAAAGCTGCCAGGAAACAGGCCGGTCTGTCCCGTCCTCTGCAGGGTGCCTTTGTACCAACCGTCCTCCCTCTTCTTGTGAACAAACACAACATCCCCTTCTCGTAGCTCGATCTCCACCTCACTCTGAGGAGGGTAGGGAACCAACACGCGATACCTGCCACAAAAGCAAAAGAAGATTTGATCCATTGTCAGTCTGTCTAAATCTTTCAGTCATGATAATATTCCAGAAGTTTGGCTATGACCTTTTGTCTTTTAAAGTACAACACTATGCCTATTTAGAAAATCTCTCCCATACTTCCTGCTGATTGGTTTGATTAGGTGGTTCAAGATTCTGATTGAAAAGACACACCTCTTTCAGGTAATCGACAGCTACTGGTGCACGATCAGTTGGAAATCAAGCTGGGATCATGGTTCTGACATATTTCATTCACTTTTATGGCAACTGCTTGTACTAAAGCACATTTTTAGAAACCAAATCTTAATTTCAAAAGAATTTTTTAAAAATACTGTCCTTGGAATAATAATTTGAACCAATAAAGAAAGGATTTTTCAAATGACTACAAAATATAAAAACATTGTTCAGCCATTCTAGAATAACCATAATGTTAATAATGTTAATTTTCCAGCACCATGATTTTAAAACTATTGTTTATTGAGGGTAAATGAAAGTTATTAAAAATGTATAATACTTTTTTATTCCAGACATTAACATTGACACGATCTAAGTAAGAGTCCACACTTGAGTGCAAAATGTGTTCTCTACATCTGACTCCTCATCTGATGAAATGAGGAGCAGCATTAGCTGTTCCGCTCAGAACATATTTGGTGATGTAACTCTTCAATTCTCGAAGCTGGGTATTACATAGAAAGGCATTGGCTCTTGCTTTGTCATTTGTATGACACAAATGTGGAATCAGTTTTACAATTTTAAGCCCCTGATCACATATTCTATTAATAAGATATGGAGATAATAGAAACGATTAAACATCTTACCAGTGTATTTTAAATTGTAAATTAGAAAAACAGGTTTCTAATGTTTGCGGATTAGATTTGATAATCTCAACTTTACACTAAAACTTGCATCAAATGTGAAAATTGCGATTTTGAATTAGCCTTTTATTAGCATAATGGAAGATGCACATATTATGTGCATTTTGATCCAATTTTTTAACAGATTTTTAGATTATATCTGAATGTTTTGGAACTTATTTTAGAAGCCTTGAACCCACAATAAACCCAAAGACTGATCTAAATTTGCATGATTCTAGCATAACGGGCTGGCTGTATTCTAGCCTCGACTCTAGAACTGTCCAAACTTTTTTGCAAAGAAGACCAGATTTGATGAGGTGAAAATGTGTGAAGGCAATCAGCCAGATTTCTTTGAACCCTTACAAGCACATTAAATGTAACTGAGCTGTTTAACAGGATTTTTGCAATGGGATAGTTTTAATGTCTTCACATAGAACAGAATTATATCTAAAATCATTTTTTTTTACAAAAATTACTGTGAGTTTCAAATTTAAAGAAGATAAATAAATAGCATAAACCACTGTGGTTTTGATCACAGAAACAAATAAATTTGTTCCTTGCGTTTGGTTCTTAAAGCTCTTTAAGATTAAGTAGCTGCAGGTTGTTGTCACAAGTTTACAATGGCCAATAATGTAATTTAGCCAGTCACTATCACGAAATTGTAGTTCTTAGAAAGTCAAATCAAATGACTGATTCTATGACAGGAGCCTGCAGGCCGGCGGAAATTTGAACGCTGGGTGCATTTGGCCATTTGGGCCAGACTTTGGACATGCCTGCTCTAGAATGTTGTCATGTTGTCAATCAATGTGGTAACAGCTTAAATCACCTTGAAAGTGCTCTTGGTTCATCATCTTTGTCATGTGCTTACAGTATTCTTTTTGTGTTAGAAAGACGCACCTTTCTCTTGATAAGGGTTTGGGTTCGGGCCGGAAGACCATCAAAGCACTGCCAGCTCGTGTTGCTGGGGGTGACATGGGAAAGTTAGTATCCAGTGAACCTGACTTCCTGTGCAGAGGCTCCAGCCCTATTGCACCTGCCATCTCACTCTCGATTGGACAGGAGCCAGCTCTCCCCTGCGACGACAGTGGACAGGAACCTGAGCGGGCATGGTGGTGATGGTGGTGCGAGTTCTGAGTGGGGTCAGTGGCCACAGCGCCTTGGCCAACCAGTGAGGGGTCATGGGTGGGTGGAGAAGATGTGGGCGAGCGAGGTTTCTTCTTAGCTGCTGCACCTGACAAGAGCTTTAACAAGCCTGCTGCCTTTCTCTCCTTCTGAAGGGTTGAAAGTTGGAAGTGGACAAAAAAAGCAGAAGCACAAAGACAGATTAAAAAAAAAGAAAAAACAATATTACAATTTTAGCAAAAACTCTGCTGATATTGACACTCTTTGAACTACTTAAAAAACTTTTTAACAAGTTCCAATTTCTTTGTCACAAAAGCTCATCTAACCTTTAACTAATTTAACTATGAAATGGGCAGACATATTTTCTTATTCCTTACTTTTTTTCTCATTTCTTAATATCCCACTATGATCATCTTTTGATCTATTTTAAAAGTGGTCTTTTATTTATGATTAACCTATGACATTTTTAGCCAAAAACAAAACAAAACAAAACAAAACAAAACAAAACCCTGTGTTTTCTAGGACATAATTTCTGCAGAGAGGCAGTAGTTCATTAGAAATTCGCCTCTGAGTTGTGGGCTGGACAACTGGCGCAGAGTTAGTCTACACTCACTTCCCATGATCCGGTGGTCCTACACCCATAACGCTTCAACAGCCCCTCACAACCCCAAACTAGCTTTGCTCCTGATTCAGCATAAATTAAATAAAGAATTACTCAGAAGCACAGTTTCATCTTAACTGTCTTTATATATGTCCTATATCATGACTTAATTGCTACAAGGACATGTTAAAAAAAACAATTTTCTTCGGAGTGGGTCTTTAAAGCCTACAAAAAATGGTTAAGCTGTGAATATTTAGTCGTAAGGATTGTACATATAGTTGTTACCAGAAGCACATGAAATTCTAATTTTACCCAACCAATGCTTGTTGTTTCATTCAAGCTGAAATACTTCAATAAAATAAGGCAGGGAGCAAAAGAAAGGAAGAGGGATGAGTGGAACAGAGTGGGCGTCAAAAGAGAACAGAGGAGAGAAGGCAAAGAGAGAGCAAGGTGAAGTGATATTGGCAAAAAAAGAGAGTAATCACTCCCTCTCTTCTTTCATCTACAAAGCTTAAAGGCTTAATCTGCCTGCTGGAAATGTGAAAGCCTGTCTGTTCACAGTATGACACCTGATTCGTGTTGTTTCTGAAAGAACCAGCAGAGAGCAGCACACGCTCACATTTAAGAACAGAAATTTTGATAAAATAGATTTATAATTTAATTTTAGCTTATGTGCTTACTTTGCAAAAATATATTAAAAAATGTTTTGAAGCTTGGTAATTAAAATAAATCAAAATGAAATAGCCAACAGTTTAAAGACCCAATCCAAATAAAATTATGTTTTTGGTGTTTTTAACATGCGTTTGCAGCATCTTTCTAATGGGAGCATATGTAGATATATATAAAAAATTAAAATGAAAACTTAATATCTATTTTTTTATTCAAATCGTTGGGAACCAGGAGCAGACAAGAAAAAAAAAAAGCTCTCAGTTGTTATGTACAAACTACAATTGATGAGCCACAAGCTTCCTGCTCCGCTCCATTCTGATTCATCCACTTGCAGATGAATAGATCCATGTAAGTCTTAGTTTTCCTCATGTGAGCTGATATCTAGCTCAAAACTGTACGGCTAGCTTTGATCTTGCTCAACATTTTTGTTGCATTTGCTAATATTAACTTGGGGGCGGGTGCCAGGGAAGAATTTGGATTTGGCCTATGTCCTAGAAAATCAACACAGGTTTTTAGATTTTGGTTATGAATGACATAATCATAGGTAAAAGACCACTGGGAACGTTTTTACAATACATCAAAAGATGATCGGAGTGGGTCTTCAAGTAAATGTTTAAAGATGAGCCTTACCTTCTCTGCTTTGGGGGCAAGAACCCCAGAGGCTGGAGTGTGTGAAGGGCCTGGAGATGGTGGCTGTGGACTGGCTGGATCCCCATTGAGCAGCACAGGTGACATGTTTGGAGGCGTGAGACAGGAAAGAGGTGAGGACAGCGAGAGGATGGGTCGTGAAGCGGGGGAGGATAGCGGAGAAGGCCCTAAGCTGGGGCCCGGAGAAACCATGGATAGAGGACGACCTGACTGGACGGAGCAGCGGGAAGGAGATGAGCTTTGGGGACGCAAGGGAGATAATGCCACAGTGGGGTGCTCTGGGCTTCCAGCAGGTGGACTGTGAACTAAAATGGACATAAATACATGTAAGGCTTTCATACAGAATTTAAAGAGAACATACTAAGTGCCAGAAATAACATTTCTCATTTCATGCATTTAACAACTTAAAATAAAAAATATATCTTCAATGTTTTTTTTTTTAAACAGCAAATCTTAACAAGCTTTTCAGAGTATATGCATTGTACTGTCATATTGGTAGCTAAGCTGCAAACTGAATCACACAGTTTACATATTGAGCATATTAAGTAAGTTATTGTGCCCTTTTAAATGGAGGACAACATAACAGTTTAAGTGTCAACAACACAGACTTCATTTCCAAGAATCAAGTTTTTTCTGCTCATTCGCTTTTCTGTTTAGAAAAAGTAGATGGCGCTTTTCACAAAAGTGTAGTTCAAAGTGCTTTACCAAGATGCAAAAAGCTTTGGCAATATAAAAAAAAACACAGAAGAAGAAATCAGAAAAAGAAGAGAAAAAAGTAAAGTTGCAGATGATACACAATGTCCAGTAAACAATCAGCGTTTTCAATTTATACTAAAAAGTGGGTTACGTTGGCACACCTTTGAAGTTATTAGGACTCATTGATTAAAATCAAATTCATAATATCTTCTTGGTTTTTTTTTTTTTATAATGGAGAACATATATAAAGAATATTAAGCTTAAACTTGCATTTCAGATTATTTCTCATTCAAATATTGTTGTCAGTCAGAAGCAGACAAAAACATGTAATTGGAAAAAGCTTGTAAGTGTGACGTAGAGGATTCTACGGCAACCCCCTGATTCACTCAATTTTGATGCATCCCCATGTAGACAACTAGACAACTAGATCCATGTATGTTTTAGTTTTGTAATCGCCCCAGGTGGTATCTGGCTCAAAATTGTACAGCTGGATTGCTTCATTATTTGCTCACCATTTTTGTAGCACTGGTAACATTAGGTTTCTTTGCAGAAACTATGTTCAAGAAAACATTTTTTAATTTATTTTTACTAAAAGCAACATAAAAATAATTGAAAGACCACTGGGAATGCTTTTAAAATAAATCAAAAGATGATCGAAGAATGTCTTTAGGAAGCTGGTTCCATCTATGTGATGCATAGTCGCTAAAGCAAGGATAGCCAACTCCAAGCCTCAAGGGCCACTGTGTCTGGGATTTCTAGATATTCAACCCTTACTCATGATTGATTACCTGGATCAGGTGTGTCCAGCCAATTAGGACATGCCAGAGCAGAGTATGTTGGAAAACATGCAATGATTCTGGTCCTCGAGGTCTGGACTTGCCTCTCCCTGGGCTAAAGGATTTTCCTATTTGGTTCTGATTAGAAGCTATACCAGCTGATTACCTTCTGCAGACCTGTGCTGGGTTTGTGTATTTGACAAGCACATTTGTCCAAAATACATTTAGAAGTGTGTGAAAAAAAATAATCACAATCAACACATGAATGTGCATCTACATGCACAAACAATCACACACAAATGCACACGTGTGCACAGCTTTTCTTGCTTGAACATTTCCCTGACTTCCCAAGGTTTTTGGAAGTCTCACCTACTGTAAATCTATCAACAGTTGATGGCTAATCCTCTACATTAAACTAACATTCTTTGCATCTCAGCCCTATAAAAAAAAAAAAAAAAAAAAA
>BSAI01000005.1:14245990-14396798 GCA_036245035.1 Adrianichthys oophorus | reverse complement strand
TATATATATATATATCCTAAGGGAGTTCTGAGTTCTGCTGGTCTTGTGATTATAAAAACAAGAAAACCCCGAACACTAAACACTATGCACATATTTACTTTGTATTCAAGACCAGATGTGTGTGTGTGTGTGTGACTGTACATTTGCATGCATGTGTGCGTGTGAGACAGAAATCAATGAGAGACTAGAGACAAAAAAGAGGGAAGAAATGGGGCGAGAATGGAGAGCTCTGTTATTATACCTTCATAAAACAAAAAGCACAATGATGTCATTTGACTGAGTGGGCATGTGCGTGTCAGTTTGTGCATGTGTGTGTTACTCATAGCATTCATAGCACTCTTCAGCCTCCCTAAAGAAATGCTCACTGTTATTTTCTCATAGAAAGACAGATAAGATACAAAGGGAAGAGAAAGAAGGAGGGAGGAGAAATGAATAGAATCAGTGGAGAGCAAGGCCGATATGATCTCAATGTTGTGTAGACATAAGTGTGTGTGTGGGTGTGTATTTGTAGCAAGCTCTTTCTGGCACGAAAAACAACACAGCAGTTGAACTAAATCCTTTATGTATTGGTTTGCTCTTCAGAGATTGCTTTAAACAGTTTTACATTTAAAATTCTCTTTGAGTTGAGAAAAGAAGCAGAGCAACCATGTGTCCAGAGCAAAACAGTGACATTGGAAACTTCTGTGCCTTCAAACTGTGGAGAACTTTGTCACACCAGTGATTTTTCCTTGGAACAACTTGAAAAAAGTCTTCAATCATCCATCTTAAACTGAACTAATAGCGCCAGTGTCTAAATTACAAGATGAAAAAATGATGGACGTTTTTCTTGGATGGTAAGGTTTCTAATGTCATTATAGAAAGTTCCAAGGTGTAGCAGCTCCAAGAAACTGTTACAAATTTTCAAGCAAACCAACTTTTGGAAAAACACTTGAACCCCTCCATCGTAAAATAAAAAAACTTCAATCATATTTGGTACGTAATAGTGGCTTTTATTGACTTTCAAGACAGTTGAAGTTAGATGAAGTACTGACTTATGCAATGATCTTTAAGCTAAAACTACTGTAAGCTTTACCATGATTTGGAATGGTATTTAGTTTGTCTTTAGTTTGGCTATTTATCTTTCATGTATCATTCATTTAGATTTAATAGGCTTGATTGCTTTTTACTTTGCAACAGTCATCTCTTTCCCAAAATATAAAATATGTAGCAGAAAACCTATTTGATATAATGAAAATTGGCTGTTTTGAAACTGTACACTTGTCACTTTACTGCATGATTTTTGAGTGACATCTTCAGGCCCTTCACTGATGCAATCCTAAACCATGTATGACTTTTTAATCTGTAGGAGCACCATAAAAATGTTCTGGCTTTTTCTACAGATTTTTGATTGGTTACAGCAAATAATCTTGGCCTCAACATAAATCTGCTTTAGCTGGTTTCCATCAGTTTATCTTTGTTTTATTTATCATTTCTTTTGTTGTCGATTTTTTTCAGGTAGCTCTTTTTTCAGCATGGTATTGTTTTTACCCAAATATATGTCCTTCTTAAATTGCTTTAATCTTTTGCCCAACTGTCACAGACTAAACAGTATTTTTAGGCATACTCATTGCTAAACTCTGTTTCCCCTTTCCTCATCCAACTGATTGAAAGCACAAAGACTGGTAAAAAGATATATTCTCTCATCTAAGTCCTG
Source organism: Adrianichthys oophorus (assembly GCA_036245035.1). Lineage (NCBI taxonomy): Eukaryota > Metazoa > Chordata > Actinopteri > Beloniformes > Adrianichthyidae > Adrianichthys > Adrianichthys oophorus. The sequence continues at coordinate 14,395,105 of BSAI01000005.1, read as the reverse complement.
GGTTATCTAGCCTTTTTGTAGGATAGTTTGAAAACTTTGACTAAAAGGCAACTGCACAAAATACAGAAACCATAATAATTGGCCACTTTCATGGCTGAGAAGATGGTTGCCAAGGGTGAGCAAAGAAGCTAGGAACACATTCAAATCACACCTAGTGTGGACTCAAGTACCTCATAGGTGGCAGCTGGAATGAACCAATAAACCTACTCAAATACACATGGACAAAAGCAGATGGAGCCATAGCCCTCATCTAAAGGTGCAGATAGAAGCTCTGGTTTCTTTTTCTCCATTAAAAAAAAAAAGTTTTCTAATCATAAAGAAATTGAGATTGTGTTTCTTAATAGTTTATTAAAGATTTTTATCCCCACTAGACTTATTTTCTCAGGTTTCATCTAAAAACTCTAATGTGAGGGCCTTGATTTGAATTAACAGGCCAATTCTGGGTTTTAGACTTAAATAAGTGTATAAAATTTTTTTTTGAACAAATGTAATACAAACTGCAGAAAATTAATAGTGATAATGAATAATTTAATGTCAAAGCAGTGTTTTCCTATAGTATGAAGTAGAGAAGTAGACCTACTCGATGAAAAGTGTGTTTTTATCATGTACTTGTGGCATTTTTTGATGATGGAAGAAATATATAAAGAAAATTAAGCTTAAATTGGGAAAAAAGCTTATTTGTGACAGAAAACATGCCACAAGTTTTCTGCTTTGAGCTCTTAGAAATGGTGGGGAGAAGTACCTACAGTCCTGCCCACAACAAATCATTTTTAATTAACTTTAGCAGCTCTGCAGAAACTATATCCAAGAAAAATGACACATTTTTCTTTCATTTTGGCTTAAAAACAGCAAAATTAAAGTTAAAAGACCACTGGGAATGCTTTTACAATAGCCCAAAAGAGGATTGGAGTGACTCTTTAATAGTAATTTGATAATACTACTACAGGTTGCAATGTGGTAAAAGTAAACAGAGAAACAAGAAGAAAAAGGCATTACACTTGTCTACCAGTAATATGAGTCTGCCAGTACAACAGTGTAACCATTTTTCACTATTGTACAAGGATTGTTATTTTTAGAACCTGACTCAGTCTTGTCCAACTTATTTGAATCAAAGGGAACAACACATTTCTTTGTCATTTTAGTATTTTACATGTAACTGGACTTCGCTCTTATATTTGTTTACTTTGTTTTGCACAAAGACATTAACCAACTGAACCATTAATCAAACAAGCATTAATCATTGATATAATCAGTAAAGAAAATGCAGCTTGGTGAGGTTGCCTGCAGAAATGCATACAACTTAGTGGCTACTCGAATTAATGGCTGTTCAATATTTCATTATTCTGTAATCAGAAACTAAGAGGCTAAAATGCAGAGGGTTCCCAAGGGATCAGAAGGCTGCTCCTTGGTGGCCATAGGCTGACATTGCAAAGCAGAATATTGTTCAAGCATCTGAGGCAAAAACTCCAAAGTGTTTTCTTACAACTTCTGGATTTCATTGGCAGCTCCGGCATGCTCACATAGAAAGGTTTCATTGTTAAAAGTCTTTTTTAGTTAATAAACAGAAGTATTTATCCTTTTTGTGCTCCTTGTGTGTCTGAATGAATTACAGAACACTTTTACATCTCCGTATAAACATGTCAGCTCATCAATAAATTCAACAAAAACATCTAACTTTTGAGCCTTCTTTTACTAAAATTAATAAATAAAATAGACCTAAAAGTGTCATCGGCTTTTCTTTCCTTGTGAGTATTTGCTTACTTAGCTGCATTGAGGTGCGCGCTTGGTGCTGGTTGGAGCGCAGGCAGTTCTTCAGCTGGGCGGCAGCCGTTTGTGGAGAGGAGGCGGGGCTGTGGTCCCTGCTGTGAACTGAGTTTGCTGAGGTCACAAGTGTAGGGGAGGGACGGGACATCAAGGGACCCACGGACCCTGGCGACGAGGGGTCAGAGCTTTTACTCGTAACGGAACTGCACCCATTTCCACCTCCTCCTCCTACTGGACTGGGCAAACATGAGCCGCGACCAACACCAAGTCCAAATGGAGCTCTGCAAAGACACACCACAGAGCAGTTTGGAGTTACCCCCTTGTAATCTAACAATGTTGGAGCTTCTTTTCTAACAAATTAACTGGAAAATTAAAATAGAAACAGTAGAAAATTGCACATAATATTGTATAATATATGTTTTTTAATCTATTTTATTTTATTCCTTTTAATTATGTTCCATAAAGCAATTGTAAAATACAAAACAATTAGAGACAAAGATAGACCATATAACATGCTAGAATTGATACATCTTTAAAGATTTCTAATTTATTTCTAAAACCAATTTTAAAAAGTTAAGTTTTAAAGCTTTAGCAGTATGTAGTGTTTCTTTTTTTTCTACTGTCACAACAAAAGAGATGTTCCGGCACTGAAAACACAGAGCACTGAAGCCTCTCAGGTGTTTGGCACTTTTCTTTGTACAAACACCACTTAAGATTTGGAAGGATGCTGCCTGCGGTGGCATCCAAAGTAAATCCAGCATTTATCTGGTTGGACTGCTGTCTCCACAGAAAGGGTGCCATTAAAAGGTAATAGGAAAGAGCATGGCACTTCCTGACAAATGTAAGTTTAAGATCAATGAACCCCGTTGCTGCTTTTATTTATTTATTTTCATTTATCCTTGACTTAGTCGGGTAAGTGAATTGAAAACAATATTTATTTATAATATCAACCTAAACCTATGAAGCTTTTTGGTGTGTGTGTGTGTGTGTGTACTGTGGAAGGAATTTGGAGTTTCTGGAGAAAACCCACGCATGAACGGGGAGAACACGCAATCTCAACACAGAAAAACCCCAACCGGGATTTGAACCAGGGCCTAACTACCACAAAACCGTGAAACTTCTTCACAAGTGGGCTAAAATGGCTCTAGATTCTTGAAGTACAAAATAATGTGCAGTTTTAATTCCTGAAAGCAGAACCAGTGCAACAAAGAGAAGTATCCAGTTCTGACAGAAAGAGCTATCTAATTGGTGTTATCTGTCTGTACACATCCTGCTGTATCATATGTGCTGCTGCAGGCTGCTCATGTTTCTGTCTGCACAGTGCTGAACAGCAGAATAGTGGACTCCATTATGGACCCAGCAGTATCCACATTCTTATGAGTGTCCTTCGAACAGCCGCTGGACACTTGCAGAGTTATGGCTTTCCTCGTGCGTGTTTTTGAGGGTGGATGTGTCTCTTCTCTGGAAGCCTTTAATTATCTTACAGAAAAATGTCTGAGCTGCACTGTAGACAAGAAGGGGGAGGTGGAAGAAGAAAGAGTGGGGGTGGGGGACCATGCTCGCGTAAAAATAACAAATTGTCTCTCATTTGATTACGTGCCCATCTTGATTTTTTCCTTCTCGCTCAGTAAGACTGCAGAAGTGAAGACTGAGCAGCAGCCAGTCATACTGACAAGAAGACACCTGCTGTTTCTGGAGCATCTGTTTCAATCATTTTGTTATCTTTGGGCTCTTTATTTCTTATATTTTTCTCAAACTGTTGCTTTTATCTATTAGTTGAATTCTGTTTCAGTTTTCTCAAAAAAAAAAAAAAAAAAAATCTCCACCAAAAAACCTCCTTTACAATGTTTACATTTTTCCTGTGTATAAATTACCTTTGACCCCTTGACACCTGAAAATATTTCATTAGGTAGATGCTAAATTAAGTAGAAAATAGATACAATAAAAATATCCTTTACAAATTGAAAGAAATCACTCAAATCCTTTTACACAGGAGTTTTGTTGTCATTTAAACAATAACGTTTTAAACTTTTTTTTAAACAACAAAAACGAAAAACGTTAAGAATCCACTCTGAAGAAAAATGTGTTTTTGGGTTTTTTAACATGTTCTTTACGATGATGGAGGACATATATGAATAAAATGCGCCTAAAATTAACTTTCAGAGTGTTTCTTTCCTGAAATCATTGTGACTCAGGAGCAGACAAAAAATGCAGTTAAAAAAAAGATTGTAGCAGTAGGTGCTACAGTTGACAGGCCACAAACTCTTAGCTTCGCTCCATTCTCATGCATCCACTTTTTGCATAATCATAACAGCATAACCATAATTAAAAGACCACTAGGAACACTTTGATAATAGATCAAAAGAAAATAGGAGTGGGACTTTAAATTGTCTTTATTAGTCGGTTTTCTGTCATAGCTCTTCAAAATTGATAAATCTGATCTCTCAACATCATCTGCGTCTTCCATAGATTGTAAATGAGATATATGATCAATGCTTTCAAGTAACGATGAGGAAATAAACTGTTAAGGGTAGCTCCTCCCACGTGATGGAAGCATCTAGTTTATGAACACATTTTGTCCAGCAGCGAAGTAGATGAAATAGAAGCAGCAGAAATAAATTTGACATTTGCAGCATTATGGCAGGCTAAGCGCATTTGTTCAGTTTTTTTCCCCAAAAGTACAACCTATACTCCAGTGCAACTATGTATGACTTTTATTTCTTATCCGTTTTTTGGCTGTTGCGACTTATACTCCAGAGCGACATAGTTTGGAAAATATGGTAATGACAATAGCATTGTCGTGTGAAAAAAAAAATCAGTGAGGGTAAGAATGTATTTATATTTATTTACATGTCACTACACCAGCTGCACTGTTGTTTTTACTTGTATGTGAGTTGAGTTTGAGCTAAGAAATCAAATATTCTGAAATATTTCGCGGAATCTCTCTGCAGACACCATTGTGTGAGAACAGACTAAAATAGTTTGCTGCTTGCCCTGGTCCATGTTTAGTGATTAATGGAGCAAAAGTCTGTATAGGACATGCTACTCCTGTGGATATTACATCTGCATTAATGTGGTCGCTGCAGCAGTTCATTTCACTTCATCATCCAACTGGTAAAATAAGTGCAAAAAAAATGCTTTTAACTTTATCGAGGTTCTATTCTGATTTAATTACAACTAATTTGCATCTGAATACAGTTGTTAGATGCAGTAGCTTTGCTTTGAACGTCTCCCAAACCTCACTGACCTGGACACAGGGGTCACATAGTTCCCCGGAAAGACACCAGAGGCAGCCGTTCTCAGCGATGTGCCTTTGAACCATCCATCTTGACACTTTTCCGTCACCCTGTACATCTCTCCTTTCCTTAGCTCCAGCTCATCCGCCTTCTGGGGCTTGTAGGCATAAAGAGCCAGGTATCTGAGGACCAAAAGTCATAAACCACAAGTAAGAACAATTGTTAAAAAAAAAAAAAAAATTAAGAGAGCTTTTTTTTTTCAACAGCCACATAGAAAGATTACTCTTACAAAGCTCCATTTTCCTTTTTAAACAAAGATATGTGACTTCAGCAATAACAGAATGACTGTTATTATTCTAATAGAAATAGAAAAAAAAAGATTTTTTTATGTGACATCAGGAGGACTTCTTGAAGATGTTAACTAGAAAGCTAAAACAAAATGTTCAACATCAAGTGTTTCTAAAAGGTGTAAGAACAACAGTCCACTTACAAAGAAATTTGTAAAGAGACTGAGAAAAAAACATCATTCTGTTTTGGATCTACAATCTTATAATCCATTTAAAAAATCTACCCTCATACTCTTATGTCAGGCTTTTCCAGGAGGAGACAGGAGGTTAATTGCGAGTTTTACTAAAAGTTGTCAAAAATCCAAGAGTACTCCAACTAACTTTTGACATTTTTAAGACAGCAGAGGTTCATTCTAAGTTACACCAATAAACTCGGCTTTTGACTTTTTTTTAAATAACATCCTATTACTATTCAAGTCATGTCTCCCCGAGGGAGCAATGTAGCCAATGCGCTGACTGATCATCTCCCCTGAATAGTCTGACAAACTGTAAATGGGAGTCCAATCAATAAGTCCTTGTTTAGCAGCTTACAACCAGGATGCAGAATTTATTATTGTGCTGTAACGTATATGTCTACTTGTTGTGCCTGTGTTAATATATAAATGAACTCTTGGTGCTGTCACAGAGACGAATTCATGGCATACGGCTTTGGGTTCTGACAGAAGATGAAAAAAAACACACAGTAAACATGCATGGTATGTTCTCCCTCCCCGTTGCCATAGTAACAGATGGGGACGACGACTGTCTCCTGTCTTCCCATAGCAACAAGAAAAGTTGTGTGGTCAAAATGAAACCTCATCAGTAGAATGAACCCATTCTTGAATGGTAACAGTGTGTGCGAATGCGCGCATGTGTGTGTGTGTGTGCACGCGTGTTCATACACCCTCTTGATTTGCTGATATAATTAAAGCTGACAATGCCAGCTTATCAGACTGTCATCCTTCTTGACAAGTTATGAAGTCAGTCAAAAGAACAAAGCCTCAACCTGTGTGAATCTGCATTCAATCCAGTGCTTTAAATACTTTTTCTTGGTAAACTTGAGGCAAACCTTCTCATTTCTCAACCCACAAACATTTTATTTAGTTTCAGTTAGTGAGTGTAGGATGGATTTTGGCTCTCAATTAAGGACACTAATGGGATTCACAGTCATGACTCATGTTTTTATTTTGTTTTTTTTTTGTGTTCCTGGATATATTTTTTTCCCCATATTTTAGAAAGACAGAAAATTCTTTCAGCTAAGTTTTCTGCAAGCTTGTTATGAACCCAAGAGTCATACAGCAGTGAGAATGTAACTGTCTTTTTCTTATTATTTGTTTTATTTTTAAACACTTCAGGAGTTTCTGTGGCTGCAGAGGTAATAGAACTAGACCAATATCATGCCCACAACAGATCAAATATTTGTACCAACATAAGAAAGTGATTTCCCAGGTTTCCCTTGAGTTCTAAAAAACAACAATTTATTTGCTTGATCGATAGAATAAGTGGATCAAAATCAAGACTTCAGATGACTCAGCTCCCTGAGTTAGAGCAGAAAGTTGCACTCACATGTTGAGAGGCAGCTGCACTTTAGCGTGGGCCAGCAGCTCAGAGGTTAAAGATGCTACTTTGGGGGGGAGCGGTAGTCCTGCTGAGGAGAGAGAAGGGCCTGGGGGAGATGCATCCTGAGGACAAACAGGAAGACTCAGCACACGTGGAGTGGTTTTCGTTTAAAACAAAACATTCGGAAACTTGCAAGCATCGAAGATTTCACGTAAAGACGATAAAACAACATTCGGAGGGAATGAACCAGAGGCAAACACAGCAGCACAGCAGCACGTCTCCTGTCAGAAGCTATCAAAAAGAGGAAAAGTTGTGTTTGTTTGCATGGAAGAGGCAGACGAGGTGTTTAGGGACTACATTTCAGAACAGGAGGAATGCAGTTATTGCCTCTGTGTACTACATCAAAGCTGGATCTTGAAACACCTGCCCTAGGGTTTTTCTCACGCTAGCCCTCATTTTGTTTGAAAGATGCATTAAAATTGTTTATTAACATGTTTGAATTTCAGTGATGCTGTTCTTTTTTTGTAATTGGTTGTGAATTTTATTGTTTTAACGTCATCCACAATGTAAATATTTGATCAAGATGTATCCCATGCCTTAAAATTACTCTGTATCCAGTATGTGAACCCACCTGGATGCGTGCTGCAGCTCTGGGGTCTGAGGAGCTGATGAGAACAGGGTGTGAGATTTCCATGCTGTGTCTGTTATTGAGCTGGGTGGTCCTCTGGCTGACGGACAGGGCAGAAAACGAGTGCCGCTTTTTGGCGTTTTTCTTTCCTTCTCCTCTGCGATGACCAGAGCCATTTCCATTAGGTGAGGAGGCGATTGGGGATGATCCCAGACTGCAGGATCCCAGGAGGGCTGGCTCAGAGCTTGTACCAGGTGCATTAGCCGGCATAGGCTTATCAATCTCCATCAACTGCTTTGCGGTTTCATTTAACTGAGAGGAGAGGAGAGACATGGTTCAAGTGTCAGACCTAACAGTTTCATGCACACTCCACTACATACATGTGTGTGTGTGTGGGGGTGTGTGTGTTTACGTGACCTTCTCTGGCTTGTTCTTATTGGCAGCTGTTCAAACCAATACAAGAACGATAATCATTGACAACAGCTGGCCTTTGAGTTTGTTAGTGAAACAATTTATGCATCAAACATAAATATCCATCCATCTTCTATTCACGATTTGTCCTGTGCAGGCTCAAGGGGTTTGCTGGAGCCAATTATTGCTTCTGTAGGGTGAATGCAGGGTACATTCTGGACAGTTTGCCAGTCTGTCACAGGACCACACACAGACAAACACACTAAGGAGACAATTTAAAGTCAACAATCAACCTATGAAACATGTTTTTGGACAGTGGGGGGAAGCTGGGTTGCCTGGAGAAAACCCACATATACACAAAAAAAAAAAAATCATGCAAACTCCACACAGAAAGAAAGCAGCCGAGATTCAAACCAGTGCCTCTGCTTTAAGGTAAGTGCTAACCACTACATTACTTTATAATACCCTCTACACATGAGTATTAGTTTCTAAAGACAAAACTTAGCCAGGTTTGCTTAAAAAAAGAACAAATTTATTACTAAGATACAAGGACAGGCTTTTTCATTTCTAGGGAAAAATCTAAGCATAAAGTAATTAAATATAATTTATTGTTTGATTAATGTTGTGATTTGTAACAAGGAAATGCAATAGACCTGCTCTTAAAGTTAAACATTTCACATTAAAAGCATGAAAAAATAAAACTGGTAGCACACATTTATTAACAGATAACTTTATGGTTGCATGAGGTCTCTCTGAGCACTTATGTTTTAAACCAAGACCAGTTTATTCATTTGAAGTTTGTTTATTTTTATATAAAGCTCTAAAATAAGTTGGAAAATTAATATATTCAGAACACTGAGGGCTATTAGATTAAAATATATCATGTATCATATTTGTTTTGACAAAAACCTAAGACTTCAGCCATTAAGTTTTTTTGTGTGCTGTCCATGGTACTGAACAATTAAATTCTGAAAAAGTTCTAAAAATTCTTGAAAATTCTAAAAGATAATCACTGAAAACTTGATCAAAACTAGAGTTTTTACAAATGTTAAAAAATAGAATTACAATGGTTAGATCAATAAAAAGAAAAAAAACAAAAACTGTGAAAACGGTCTTGCTTAAATGACCAGACTTTCTTAATGTGTGAATTTTACAACTTTAGTTTTATATATTAAAAATTATTAAAAAAAAAGACTTTAAGCTCAGCTTAGACGTAAGTGACTTCTTGTAGGACTTGAACCTTTTGACACAAAAAAACTTTTCCGAATCAATGATGAGCACTTGTTCTTTCAGAACCTGCTATACTTTCTTGTTTTTTTGTGTGGTTATGTTTGTACTTTTGCTTACAAATGTGACTTACCACAAACTAACCAATCAAATTTGAACCCAAGTGTTTTGACAAGAATGCTTAAAAAATAATTGGTGACTGTTTTTTTTGCACGTTTATGGGGATCTTTAAGAAGTTGTCATGAAAAGAATGTTTCATACGTTTGCACACAGACTAATGCAAAACAGGAAACAATCATGCAGTGTTTGTGGGATTTCCTGAACTTTTTGACGTTTTACTCTCTACTGAATTCCCAGGTTTTTCATAAACACCTTGCTGTGAATAACTGTCAGTATTCTTTCTTTTTTTCAGAACAGGTGCCATTTACCTCACTGTCAACATGCAAATAGCATAAAAACCTGGAAATCCCAAGTGCTTTTCTTTGTACGTTGCTCTGGATTATAAAATGCTCTTCGGGATTTTTCTAAGTGAAAGTTTCAGTATTTCGCTGCACTGCTGAGAGAAGTGCTTAACCCAGCTGGGATGCAGGATGCAATGTGCTCACCACCGTTTAGCGCGCAGTCGCAGTATACAAAACAAAACAGTCTAAACTGTCAGAACATAAGAAGCCTAATATTTCAACTTGCCAACAAAGAGAATGTGCTTAACTAAAAAAGGAAACATATCTCTGCTGGAGAGAAGTTCATGAACAGAGGTAAAGGTGCAGTAAGCAGCTGAACACACTCTCACAAAAGAACTTATGGAACATCAGCCCTTGCTTTGTTTTGTACAGCTTGAGAAATCAAGAGGACTGTCTTTCAGTGCGAGTGCACAAAGAAAGTTTATTCATGCAGCATATGCCATACACTGATGAAATTCAGAAATGGAAGATAACTACAGAAAATAAAGTTCTTTTTCTGAAAGTTTTGAAATGTTTTCATGGAAGTGGCAGTGTTTCAGTGGTTATCACTGTAGATGCTGGAAATTCACTAATTTCCTTTCCGACAAGCAAAAACGGCTGCATCAATCTGCTTCTGACCATGTTTACTCTAGCGAGTGTTGTTATACTATTGGTCAACATGAATATGCATGTCGCAGGAGATGTTATGCCAACATGACAAGGGAGAATAAGCTGACATATCACACTGTTTATAGCCTTACAATTTCAGCTTTATAAAATATATTAATTATTAATAGATGTGGTTCCCTTTTAAATTTTGCAACAGAGTGCTGCTGTGAGGTCTGCGTTTAGGCAATGATGCTGAATGTGATAGTGAGAGCTTGAGAACAGGATGACATGATGAGGGCTTGTTAAATGAGCTGCACAATTTACTAAATAAGTAATGGGTGGCTGACTCTGGAAACAGTCACACATCATTTCTAATGAAGACTACAATGCTCAAAACTAGATGTGTTTTATTCTTAGTGACTTTAATTGTATGTCAGAATGGGAAGATTACAAACGGTACCAACTTTAGGAATTACCCAACAATCTAAACAAGCAAAAAACAGTCCATCCAGAATAGAATGTATAAAGAATTTGCACAATGTAGTCCAAAATGTAGATTCCAGATCATTAACAGGCAAATGAAAATAAACAACATCTATTAACACCTTCAGTTTGAAATCCTCTTAAAAACCCAGGTGCATTTGTCTAGTGCTATGTAGCACACAGAAGTATGAGATTTAAAGGATAAAAAAGTCAGATACAGTCCAGATATACCATCTCAGTGGCCTTGTGGAGGGGGTCCGCCCTGAGACTAGAAGGTCATGAGCTCAAATCCAGGCCAAGTCATACCAAAGACTCTTATGGGACCCAGTGCCTCCCTGCTTGACCCTCAGCATTAGGGGGTTAGATTGGGGGGTTCAACCACTAAATGGTTCCCGAGCGAGGCTGTGAATGCAGCTCGCAGTTCCCCCAGGGGATGGGTAAAATGCGGAGAACAAATTTCACACACCTAGGTACGTGACAACTGATGAGACTTTAGATGTCTAAGTATTGCTTGGATTTGTGAATAGAGGGGATGAACACTGATTAGAAGAATGTTAAACATTTAACATAAGAGGGGAAGTATCACAGCATCCGAGACACCAAAAAGCTGCTAAATACCAGAGGTGACAAATCAAATCAGATATCCTAACAATGGTTAAACCCTTTGACTGCCTTCTCAACCAAATGAAATTTTAAAAACATATATTTAAGTGTGTATTATTCATCCAAGGCAATCAATTAAAAAAAAAGATTATTTCCCCTTTGTTAGTTGTTAAAGGATTAAAAATAAACCTGAATTTGACCATTGCTAACCTGAAATCTGACAGCAGTTACTAGTAATTTGAAAACTTGTGTGTAAGTGAAATTCAGCAGCAAAGTTTCAGCTATTTATTGCTTCTGAATAGTTTATGCAGGGAATAAAGTCATGTTTTTGTTCCTGTTGAAGCTATTTCAATTGCAGTTTTTACGTCAGGTGTCTGCTTGAACGTGGTGAAAATCATTCACTACATTGGATGAACAAATCTTTAAAGACAGACTAAACAAAGTTGGATTTAGGCAGTGATGCAAAATCTGGGTTTTTCTTTCTAACCCTGATCTAATCATGCCTTGGTATTTGCATGTATCCATTTCAAATATGCCAAATAATTATGATGAAATGTCATCAGGTCTGATTTTCAATGCATTAACTCAAAAGGGGATTCCTGCAAAGAAATGACAATGCAGGATCTTTTGATATCAATGACATTCATTGTTTTATGGGTTTTGGATTGGTTATTTTTTCTTTGCATTACTTTTCTCTATATTTAATCAAATCATTCCAACAGGGGATCATTATGTGCCATCTGGCACTCATTATTTTATCTTAAATCGGAATTAACACTGCTTCTAGAAAACCTGCTTCTTAAATCTCCCTTCTTTTCACCTCTAATGCATTCTATAGGTATAAAAGATTTCTCACTTTCGTCATGGGTATGTTGTGTTTGACTCTGGTTTCAAATTGATGTGCCTGTCTATCTATACGTATATCTATGCTTGACAGTGAAAAAAAGCACATGTGTATCCCAGCGCCTCATCTGATTAACACAGTGATGTTTTTGCTATGATGTGATCTTACAACACTGTTATTATTAGCCTTTCACACAGGAAATTTAAAAATAATAATAATAAAAAAAAGAACAGATGTCATGAGCCTTAGCAACTAAATATTTTCAACACTGCAATCTCTCCTTAGCAAACCAAAAAAGTCAAGAATTTTCTTTTCTTCCTGTTTCTATGAGTGAGACTGAGAGACAGCATGTCCAGATTCACAGTCATTAAATATGCATTTACATATTAATAGAAATGCTAATCAAAGCCAAATCATATGCTAATAGACATGATGGATTGATGCTGCAGATATAACTCAGTTATAACTCTCCTGAGACTGACTATAGGACATGTGCATAAACACCAACAGACCCACACACTCAAAAGGTCAGTGAGGCGGCAAACACACTCGCTAGCTGGATAACTAATAACAATGCATTCCAGTTTGGGTCAATGAATTCATTGGGAGGTTACATGTCACACAGACACGAGCACAGACACTCATGCTAATCACTGCTGTGTCAGTTTCTCTACCAACGTGTCCAATCATGCTGCAAATCACATAAGGAAGTATGTGTGTGCTTAAATGCGTAAGTGAAATTCTGGAGGGACATAAATGAGGTAAATCGAGGTATCCCTAGAGGGGAAAAGTGGTAATTAGGGCAGACTTTGACAGACATGTAAGTGAGAAAAAGATAGAGGATGAAGAAATGATGGAAATGTTCAGTATTGGGGACATAAAAATGGAAGGACAGATGGTGGACTTTGGACTAAAAGGATGGAAGTGGTGAACATATTTTTGAAGAATAGTGAGGAGAATAAGTTGACATTTAATAGTGGAAGGAGGAGCATTCAATTTGATCACATCTTGAAAGAGATCAGTAACTGCAAAATCATTACTGGGGAGAGGGGAGCCAGACAGCATATGATGGTGGTATGTAGAATGACTCTGGTGAGGAAGATGATGAGGACAAGGCCAGAGCATAGGACCAAAGGGGTGAAAGGGTTGTATGAGTGTTGTATGACTTTTAGGTAGAGAAGTTGGCAAAGGCTTTGGTAGATAAGGAGGTCCCTCCATAATGACTACACAGCTACAGCTAAAGTGATGAGATGTTGCAGGAAGGTACTTAGTGTGTCACCTGGAATGAGTAAAGCAGAGGGTAGGTAAAGAAGTTCAGAAACCTGTTGGAGGTTAGCTAAGAAAGAGAGTGGAAAGATGTGGAACTGCAACAAGGATTGACTATGAGTCTCTTGTTTACTGCGGTGATGGACAGACTGACAGATGAGGTTAAGCAGGAATCTCAGCCAATGGTTTTGTTTTACTGGGATGTTATGTTTGTAGATGACATTGTAGCTTCTGAGAAGGAGATTGGAATCCAAATCACTTCTCCCTTCCCCTACATATAGCCCTCCAAACGGAGAGTTATGAAAAAATAGTGTGTATAAGTGAATTTGGACGTCACTCGATGACGTCACCAATAGTTGCCAGTCAGCTACGTTAGCGCTGAGATTCCAGCGCTTGAATATACACGACAACAGCGGTTTTATAACTTTAAAAAGGTCATGCTAAAGCAAAAAGTCATTACTTACATTTAAATGTAAACTTCTGTGCTTTAGAGCGAACCCACATGAAGAAAAGCGCTTCTCCTCCACGACATAGCACGACGCGGAACCCCTTCGCTACAGAGGGTTCAGTATCCCTCTGCCTCAAGGGTAGTCCTTAAAAAACTATTTTCAGACACCACTTTTACTACAAATGGAGTGGTAGGGAGAAGTAGTAGGGCAAAGGGAAGAAAAAAATACTTTGAAAATTATTTGAATTACTGAATTGAATTGAATTACTTTGATAAGGGAAAGGAACAATGGCTAGCCATAGAAAGACAGAATATCTGTTTGTTAATGACAGGACTCAATGGTGAGGTTTCAGCAAGCAGAGGTCAAGAAGATGAGTAAACTTTCCAGAGCAACAGAGAGCGGGCAGGAGGTGAAGAGGTGTGTGGACTTTGAGGGGAGGAAAGCTGCAGGTGTGATGTGTGACAATGTTGTCAGCAAGAATGAAATAAAATGTGTAGAAGACAATGGTGAGAGCAGCAGTGTTGTTTGTTTAGAGACTGAGAGAAAAAAAAAACAGGAAGCAGAGCTGGATGTAGCAGAGATGAAGATGTTGAGGGTCTCTATGGGAGCGACAAGGATGGATAGAATCAAGAATGAATCCATCAGAGGGACAGCTTATGATGAATGTTTTGGAGATAAATACAGAGAGGCCAGATTTAGATTATTTGGACACATTCAGAGGAAGGACAGTGATTATATTGGTAAAATAATAAATAATAAATAAAATGATCACAACTCTTCAACCCTAACCTTCCAAAATTATTTTAGAACACAATGTTCGGCACAAAAAACCCACAAGAAAAAGCATAGGCAACTCAAACAACTGCAACAGTTTGCACAATTGGACTTGCCACATACCAAAATGCTTATCCTTACATTAACAAACTGGCCAAAAGTCCAAAGAACAGGGATTACCTGTCTTTTTCTGTGCTCAATGCAAAAGCATTCACATGTACACACCAATACAGCATGGATATCTTTACAGTTGCTTGATCTATATCTAGTAAGATGCCTTCTTGTGAGGAGTCTGTAGGTGTTTGTCCTAGCTCTGCTAAATCTCTGGCTTCATGATTTCACCCAAGACAGAAGTCTGAAGAAACACTTAATGTTGGGAGATTAGGTTTGCTTGAGTGGGATTCCTAGCCAAGCAGGAGTGTTAAAATGAGTAATATTGATAGAGATTAAAGGATTGCAGATTTTGATATGTTTGGTAGTGGTAAGTGTTTCTCTGAATGTCTACTCTAGTAACTGTAAATGGACAAGAAAAGTTGAACCTTTCAATATTTCTCAGATGAATAAGGGGATCTTTGTGTGTTTTGTTTGGAGTTTAAGGATGTTAGAATGCAAGGGCAGTTATTTTGAGTCAGCCTTTGAAATCAAAATAAATCTTACTTGACTTAACAGGTAATCATCACGTCTGCATCTAACTAATAATCCAGTTTTGACTTGTGCTTGAGGGGGAAAATGACAACATAAGTCTCTGTGTCTATTCTCTCCAAACTGCAACACATAAACGCACCTCGAACTAAAAAAACAAACAAAAAAAACGACCTTATGGAAGCCTTATTGAGCCAAACCCTTTCTACTGTTGCTGCTCCAAAGGGTTTCATTATTTGTCCTTGACAGGCCCTCAGGAGAGGTGTTCACAAACTTCTGTTGATGGGGATAAAAAGAGGAAACCACATTTTCCACTGCTGCCTTTTTAGTACTGCTTAAAAGCTTTAAACCTGATCCTGCTTAAACTTTGCGTGATATTTCTTCGGTTGGAAAGGCATTAAAGTAAATTACATTTCAGTCTTGACAGGCATGGCGTGATGAAAGAAGGTAAAATCTTCAGGGTGTTATGGAGCTTTCTCCATTCACTTAGAAGAAATCCTTAAAGAAATGAAATATGTTTGAAAAAAACTCAAGTTAGTTGCATAACTCAGGAAAATTCTGTGCGTCTGTAAAAGCATTTTATTTACACACTCACAACTGAGTGTTAAGAACACAAACTAAATCAACCATCTGAGTGATTTCATCTAATTTGGTAACAGTCTTTAAAACATTATTCATCTGAAGTATTTTTTTGTAATCTGGAATATATCAAAAAAGCTGCAGAAGGATTTTCTGTCACACTTGGGCTCCTGAGGAAACTTTTTTTAATGAAAGATGTGTTGTTGTTATGTATCAAGACTCTAGATTCCAGCTACACCTATGATAAAACTTCAGAATGGATCATAATAACCTTTTGCTCAACAATTTTGACCCAATGCAAAACTTGTTTGTTGTGTTCAAACTGTGTTGCACTGAATTAATCTTATTTTTGATTAAAAAATAAATATAAATAAAAAAGCAGAATTACTCAGGGCCATCTCTGCTAATGAAGTGCTGATATCTGATCCTTTCTGTCATCCGAATCAATTATTGTGATCACGGCACCGACAGTCTAATCAGATAAGATACGAAAAACAAGACTATGTTTTTTGCTTGTTCTACTAAAAGCAGGAGCATAATGAATAGTAAATATAATATATGCGTTAATTCAGGTGGATGTCTGCTTTGTCACATTTGCTTTTGCAGCTTCTGTTTGTGTGACAATTTACCTCAACATACAGAATGGGAAAGATGCCAATCTTGTCTCCCAGCATGCCCTCTGCCCAGTTCTCGTCTACTCGCCTGATTACTGTCAGCACCTCATCCTGCAGAGAGAGGAAATGAGTGAAGCCACACAGACAAACACAAACATCTACACTTTGTTAACATGAACGACAACATGTGCAGTTTTGTGACCCAGCAAAAAAAAAACAAAAAACAAAACATATTTGATATGACATTAGAATTTTAAAACTTTTAAAGCAAGCTTTAGATTACAACCTCCTTACAAACTTTTTTTTTCTCAAATAGCTTATGTTTTAGTTAGAAAGGAACAATTAAAAGGATAAAATAAAGCTTTACAATTTACATTTCTGTATTTGAGTATCTGTATAATTTAGATTAAAAAAATAAGATGTTGAAGGAAACACAAAAAATAGCCCCCAAAATATCAATGCTCACTGAAAGATCTCTTTTTTTCCCCATCTGGACTACCATTCCATTCATGTGGAGTGTATGTTGTAAGTAGAAAATCTCTTAATTATACCATTAAAAACATGAAAGGTCAAATTTTGTTGGTACCTTTAATTCAAGCTATGTTAATTCAGTTTTGAAATGAGAGGGTCTTGTTAATTCAAGGACAGACTAAATCAATTTCTTGGTTATCAGCTTGTCTACAAGCCTCTCTGAAAAAATACCATTTGAATGACAGAAGAGGTCATGGGTCAACAGTTTTAGATTTTTTTTGTCCATCAGCTTTTGGTTAAAATCAGATAGAAATCCAGTTTTTCATTGCTGTTTTGTTAACATGAGTGACCTTGAACCCTGAAAATCCTAAAGAAAGAGCGTCTCCGTACAGGACTTCTTCCAA
This sequence comes from Adrianichthys oophorus, assembly GCA_036245035.1. Lineage (NCBI taxonomy): Eukaryota > Metazoa > Chordata > Actinopteri > Beloniformes > Adrianichthyidae > Adrianichthys > Adrianichthys oophorus. The sequence continues at coordinate 14,377,775 of BSAI01000005.1, read as the reverse complement.
TGTGCAACATGAGTTGCTCCTCCTAGAGCTCTGAGTAATTACTCCATCTTTGTTGAACCAGCTACCCTCTTTGGTTTAGGAGGCAGATGTTTTCTACCAATAAAGCCAAACTGAAAACTTTCTTTTCAAGTGAGCCTGGTAGTTTAAGTAAGAGTTGAGGAACCTACGCCATGGCTCCAGAGTCACATGTGTCTTGTATCCCTCCATTGTGACTTTTTGGCTTTGAAGAAAAATCAGAACACTTTGAGTAAAGAATGGGTTTGTAGTCTTGGTCAATTTGTTTCAGTTCATACGTTTTGTTATTTTTTTGTTTAGATTTCTATCTAGCACGTCAGATAACTGAGCAAAGGGTTTAATCAATTGTCAGAGTGATTTATTATTAGAATACACTTAAATCACATTTTCTGATCTTCTACTGAACAACAGTTTAGTTGCTGTTCAGAGGCAAAGTTTTTAAAGTTTATGATGCATTTGAACGTATAGATCTCTTTTAAAAATGGGATCCTTCAACAATGACAATGTTGTCATCCTAATATTTGATAGTAAAAGGAAAAAAGAGAAAAAAGAGTCCGTCTGTAAGAGACTGGACAAAAAAGCTCTTTTAGCATTGAAGGTTGCAGACTCCTGGACTGGAGTGTCTGGTTCCCCCTGTGATTTTCTTGATGTTTTGTAATTACTACTAAACATTCCTTTACTCCTCCCTTTTTGAAACTCCACATATGTATATGACTTCATGGCTGTAAGTTTTTCCATCCAGTTGACACACAATCATGACCAACAGTTTAAAGGTTTAATGTGACTTTAGTTTTAACAAGAGGGGACCTTAATCTCAGCTCAGGAGGCTAGAAGATCTCCAAACCACCATGAGGCAGTTGGACCACTCAAACAGAGATGGGCATTAGACCAAGAGAGCTCACATGTAAAATTGTACAGGTTGTTATCTCAATTTTGTTGCCAATGTTTTTATTCTTACCTTTAGGCCAGATTTCAGTCAGAGGTAAGAGACAGCTTTAACTGAGTGGTTACAGCAGGTTACAACAGGAGGTACAGAGAATGTGGGTTTGCTTTTTTGATCTTAAGCTTCTTCATAAGGATGTTTGCAAAGTTAACTTTATTCTCTTCCAGGAAGCGCTCAGTCAGAATGCCAATTAGGCTATTTAATCAGGTCACACACAGCAAATCCTTCTCAAAAGCATTCAATCCAACATTCAAAAATCCATAATCCCGAAAAAGGGAAAAGAATGGTCCGAGTAAATCAAAATACACAATTTGATCCAGAGAAAGGGTCAAAAAAGGAAAAAGGCAGGGACAGATGGATTAGGAAGAGATACACTGATCAAAAGGCAAAGGACAGTCTGCTGAAACTTAAATGTGAAGGAGGTGACAGTAAGCAGGACAGCACAGATGACTAGAGACTACATGCTGAAACTATGATCACTACCTTGGAAAATGTTGCTGTGATCCTACGTTTGTGTCTTTCCTGTCCTCCCAAACCCCAACTAGATTAAGCAAATAACTACAAGCTTTTTCAAAGAGCATTTTTTTTATCTGATTCACCACGATTTGAGTAAAGAAATGCTCAAACACACAGTTTTAATCTTAATTTTCTTTACATATGTATTCCATCAAGAGAAAAATGTTACAAGAACATGTTAAAAACTCCAAAAAGTCTTTAATAATTTTGGATCTCCTAGAGCCTATTTTTTTCTAAAAGGTAGTTTTTTCTCTTCACTTTTACCTCATGGCCTCTTGAGCGTGGGGTATTGTGAGGACATAATGTTTGATGTTGTCTGTCAACAATTTACCTAGGAATCAGCTGAAGTTCAACAGTTGACTTCATTGATTTGGATTTTTTTAGTTTGCATTTTCTGTGGATTACTTTGAGTGCTTTCTGCACTAAATCAATAAATTGAAGTAAACAAAAAAAAAATAAATCTATTTCCTTGAAATGGTAATCAAATTTCTTAAAACTGTAATACAGGCCAACAAGATTTGAACAGACTTGATTTGTTTTTCTAAGGCTCTGATTATATATACATGATATAATAATACAACTGACCCGTGGGAATTTATTATCTTTGTTGTTCACCACACGCCCACACACTTTATTCTAATAGTGTTTTCCTCTGCTGGTGCTCTCCTCCTATCAATGCCTTAGTTAGACCATTACAGGATGGCAGCGATTATACTGCTAAATGACTGTATTAGTCATACTGAGTAATTACCTTTCACACCGGGAGAACAATCTCTTTCTCACTGGTTCTGCATGACAACACTCCTGCAGGCCTGCACGTGTGAGTTTAAGGGGACATTTTACTTAGCCACTGTGAACCTGTTGATCAGCATCGCCCTAAAATACAGCATCATCTAAACTTCTCATCTCTTGTTCTCGTCAGATCTTCTAGATCTGAACTGCTGCTCCTGGATGCCTGTGATGGCTGGAAACAACAATGTGTAACTGAAAAACCTTCGTCTTCCTGTCCCTGAAGAAAAGGTTCTGGAGTTCAGATACTAAGTGGGGGTGTTGATTGTTCTGTGTAACACAAAAGAGCTTGTAGATCAGCAGAAGCAAAATTACTACCAGCCTTGGAAACGAAAAAGAAGAAGCCTAAAACAGTTTCTTCTTTTGTTTCGCTTTACATCTTTTCCTGTTCATAATTTTGACAAAGTAATTATACGTTTGTGCAAAACATCAGCTGCCAAAAATATTGGCAAATTGTGACAAAACTTTAAAATGTGTGTTTAGAAAAAGAATAGACTCTACATACCCCCCCTCCCCCCAAACCCCCCCCCCCCCCAAAAAAAAAAAAAAACGGTTATTTTTCTCAATTCGGATTGTGTTTAACCATAACAGATAAATGGTGCAAAACCGTAATGTTAAAAAAAACTAAACAAAAACCTCCCACAATTTTCAGTGTTGTCAGATAGAGTCACAGTTTTTCAGCTGAAAAGTCATCAAAAAACTACCAGACAACAGAATAAAAGCCATAAACAGTTAATCCATGATTAATTAGCCGTAATTAGCAATATTTAATCATCAATTTTTATTAATTCCCATTTTAATTGAAAGTCTAACTTTGAGAATTTTTTTTATCCCATTTAAGTTAGCCCATGTATGATGTGAAGGCTTTAATCTTAAAATCTGAATCATATTCCATCAGGCCTTAAGAGATGTAGATCCACAAAAGATCCACATCAAGATCAAAACATTCTATCTTATATCTAGAAGCTGAAATTATTTGATGTTTTATTTTGTTCCAATATGTTTACAATCAGAGAAACCAATATAAGGGTGTAGTATTAATAAATATTTCACTGATCTGTTGTATTTGCTTAAATTGACCCCTAATATCTAAGATCTATGATATTCAGACTGTATCTCAAAGGTGGTGTGTGTGTGTGTGTGTGTGCATGCTACACATGTGTGTTACCTTGCTAAAGGCCAGACAGTCTTTGTCCTGGTCTTTGTCTTTGACCTCAAAGTCGTACAGTGCTTTGCCCTGGGGTGGAGTTTGACTCAGGGGACGCAGTAGCTGAATGTAACTGGCTGGCAAGAAACCATGGCAACCATTGAGCTCGCCGTGGTACCAGTTGTCGTCTACCTTGCGGCGCAGGATGATTATGTCACCCTTGGAAAACTGAAGGTCACCCGGTTCTTTGCCCTCGTAGGAGTAGAGTGCTTTACCACAAGGCAGGGCAGGAATATTCTGGAAAACATGCAAAAAACAAAACTTTTGTAACTAAGCAATTTTGAACTTGTTTACTAATTACTTATGATCAATAAAAAGCAGGAAGCATTTCTCCATGCTCATTATGAGTAAAACCCCTTCCATGAAGCTCTGAGGAAACGTGGAATGAACTCACTGATCTGAATTTGTTTGAGAATAATGTTACTGCTTAATAAGGTTAACTAAGCATATTTTAAAATAGTTAAGAAGAAAAATTGTGGTGTGCTTACGTTACCATACAATCATGGGCATGTAAATACATATTTCTTGAGAAGAGAATGTACTTTAAGCACAGCTTCACCACATAGATGTGAACAAAAAAATAATATATTAAACATAAGGATCTTTTTAAAGCTTTCTGTGTAATTGTTTACAGAAAAATGTCAGTTCCATGCCAAGAGCTGCTACACGAATGAAAAATGCATTTACCACCTGTGACTTTCTTTTTAATATTATTTGACGTATTAGGGGTGGGCAGAAAATGACATAGAGACCCCTACAGTGATCAGTAAATTAATAAAGAAAAAAGGCCTGAAAGCAGAGTTTTTAAAACAACTCAAAACAATGGAAATCCATTATGTTGCAAACTGCTGGCCCTGGAGACTCATTTGAAAAGCATGGATAGTTGAACATGAGCTCTATAGTTCATTTTATTCCCCACATTTTATTCCCCACAGCAGTATATGAGATATGACTGGTTATTAAAATGTTTGCCAGGTAATTGCTGCTCTTACCTTGGGCCAAACACAGTCATTTTGAAAATGCCAGAGAAGTGTGAGGCATGACTCCCTGGAGTTTTATCAAAATTGTTCTGTGGTGTGTCACTTATATCACAAATCTGTGGCTGACATACAGTGTACAATTTCCCCAAACTAAACCAAGCAGATGTACAATGTCTCATGTAAAAAATGACAAAAATACTGCAATGTATACTTCAATAAAGTAAATTCCACAAAAGAAAGAAAGAATATCCACAGATAGTTTAGGCATCCTTTCCAGGTAAATGCTGTATGTGTATAAACATACTTTAGGAGGAGTGTAAAAACACTTTCAAACATAAATCATCCATTAAAAACAAGTCTAAAGACACAAATCTTATAATTAAGAAAGTATTTTCCCAAATTTCCAAATATACATATATGTATGAGGAATCAGAAAAGTAAAAAAATAATATTAGAAGTGCATCTAGGAGGCTTTATATGCAAAGGAAATACTAAAGCTAATTAAAGCATATATAGAGACAGACTTAAGTAAATGTAAATATTTTGGATGGGTTGCCAAGAAGGATTTTCCTCCTGCTAAAATAAACATTGCAGCACATATTTAGCATTTGGAGGAAGCAACAACTAACACAAACTCTTAAGAGCATGATGGGGAAATGTAATTCTACTGGGGTTGTTTTTAGCTCTTAGTTGGCCCAAAATCTTAAAGAACCACTTAGATGAAAATTGTTTTTTTTGGTGTTTTGTAGTGAGATGGGTGGGCCGAAGTCTCCCAGCTCTGCTCCATTCAGATGTACCCACTTGCAGACAAATACCTATATTAATGTCTTCGATTTTCTTGTCGGAGCATCTGGCTCAAAACTGTACGGCTGGATAGCTCAGATATTTGTTTGGATGATGTTTGTTTGCTATTTTTGTTGAAATGCAAATCTTAGGTAGGGGTTGTGAGAGGCTGTATGCTAGCAGGAGAGAGTGTAACCAAAGGGATAATTGGACATCAGCAGAGTTACTTCCACGACAACAGTCCCGCCCACAACTCAGAGATGAATTTCTGATGAACTCCTTCTGTCCTGCAGAAAATATGTCTTGAAAAACTACATAGGCTTTTTAATTTCAACTAAAAATTCCATAATTTTAAGTCCAATTAGATAAAAGGAAATGAGCCTATGTTGTAGTGAGTGAACATATTTTCACTGTAATATGGCGAGTGAAAAGCAACACTAAAGAGATTATAGTTAATTCAAGTAACAGGATTTTACAAGATGCTCCATCAATGGGCGTATTTGTTTTTGATGATCTGATTTTGGCTGCATTTTTTCCTTTGTCGCTCTGAATAGTATGTTATGTGTCTAAAATCATCTTTGAAGACATCCTTTATGTGAAACGGGGTAATTTACTCTCTCTCCTGGCAAGTTCTGAAAACAACCATGATTTTTGCACTAGGAATATGTTATTTGTGCTGTTACTAGTGCAACATAAAATCTTAAGACAACTGAGTCCAATTCACCAAAACTATGATTAAAAAAACAAAATTGTAACTAATAAAAGTATTGCAACTGTGTTCTGTTACGGCCCAGGCCTTCTGTGTGTATTACACTAGTGTGTGTGTGTGGGTGTGTGTGTGTGTGTGTGTGTCTGTATGTGTTCCTTTGCTTCCTGCAGAGGCCTGCTTCACCATGCTGCCTGACTCCACCTTCTGATTGCATCCGCCTTCCCTCGTCCAATCACCAGGCTTGGAGGGAAGCATAAAAACCCTCAGCAGCCCCAGCTCCAGTGGCAGCTGAATTTCCTGTGAGGAATCTGGTTTTCTCAGCTCACCCCTACTGTTGCTCTTGGTCGTATTGAAAAAGCCTGGTTTTCCTTCTCTGTTTTGTTCTCCCTTTCATTATTAGTTTTGTCTTAATTACATCCCTGGTTTATATGTTTCTGGTTGTTTCTCAGTTCTGTCCCTCTGGTTTGAGTTCCACTTTTGTTCAGTGGGTTGTTATACCTGTGTTGTATTTTTGAGGGATGTTTTCAGTTTGTTAGCTGCCTACATGCTGAATAGTGCCTGTAAATTTAAGTTGGTCCCTTTACAAAAATAGTATTTATATCCTATTTGTGTTCCACCTTATAATAAACAGCTGTCCAGCCAGTAAAAAAAATCCTCCTGGGTTTAATCATTTTTCTTTATGTTGCCTATTCTCTCCTTCCTCTCTGGAGTGAGATGTGACAGCCTCTAAAAACCTTTAGACTTGGATGTCTTTATTCTTTGAGACTTTCCCTTTCTAAAATGTTCTGCTGTCTTCTATTGTCATCTTTACGCTGAATGTTTTTTAAAGATCTGAACTTCATCTCACAGATAAAAACCATAATTTCCATACATTTCCCCTTTGTAATGGTAGAACTCCTGAGAAAATATGCAGAGGCCTGGCTTCCCTTGCTATTTCTTAACACAGGTTGCTTTGAAATGATAAGCTCACTCTTGTCTCCATCTGTTTGAAATCAGGAGCTCATTGTTGAAAAAATGCTTCAATTGTGAGTGGTAAACCACTGCTGTCAGCATTCCCTACATGACAAAAATAAAGTTGATTTGATCATTGTTCATATTCTGTGCAGGTAGGAGTAAAACTCTTTCAACAAACTGTGACACATAACAGCAGTGCATTTATTTTGATTGCAATGCACCTCTATCTTTCTTCTCTACACCGAGCAGCTTACTGCTACAGTTCTTGGCAGATATTTTGACCATGTTACTGAAGCCGACCAATGCTAAAAGGACGTTTATCTTAAAGAAACAGACAAAACAAATGACACAAAAGAAGAAAAAAAAAAGACTTCCTTAAATTCAAGATATTCCTATCAGCACTAACATTCCCACAAACATACTTTTGGTGTACTCACACAAAGAATGACTCTGCTACTTTGAGGCTGAATTCCATTTCTTGGGTAAAATCAGCACTGATGCAATGAGAAGTAACAGACTTAAAATCAAAAAAATACATTATTAATGCTGCTTTTGTTGTTAATACAATTTCCCCAGCCACAAACGGCCTTGCATTTGCTCTGCCACTATCTACAGGGAAGGAAGCACGACATAAAATAACGATTGTAAAAGTTCTCTAATGCCCAAATCCTTGCAGAAAAAAAAATACTTTCTGCTTCCAACGAAAGTAAAATTTATTGTAGAAGTGATCTCAGAGGAGGCAAAACCAGAAAATAAAGGACACAAAAGGCAAGATAGTGGTACATTTTGCTGCTGTCTAAACATAAAAAAAAAAAACAAACATAAATGACATACCACCTCATGAACTACAAAAATGGTAAAAAATGTTGCATGTTGGAAAAAAAATACAGTTTAGGCAGCCAGCTGTACCAAATAAGCATCAACCCAAAAACATGACCAGATTTTGTATATTTTCAGCACGCACAGATAGAGAACTAGCAATTGTGCAGATGACGAAGTTAAAACCACAACCACTAAAGATGGAAAACATGTGTCACGCACCAATCAACAGCAACAACTACCTGAAATGAACATTTAAAGACCCACTCTGATGAAAACAGTGTTTTGGGTGTTTTTAACATGTTTATGTGGCATGTTTCTTATCATGAAGAACATATATCAAGAAAATTGAGCTCAAAATTGCATTTTATTAATATTTCTTTATTGAAATCATAATGAATAAGGAGCAGATGAAAAGGGACAGTTTGAAAAAGGTCGTATTTGTGACATAGAAATATGCTGTGCGGCCCACAAGCTCCATGCTTTTTTTCCTTTCTGATACATCCACTTGTAGACAAATAGATTCATGTACATCTTCATTTTCCTACAACTCAGAGGCAAATTTTTAATGAATTCCTGCCTCTCTGCAAAAACTATGTCCTAGAAAACATTTTTTAGATTTTGGGGAAAAAAAACAGCACCATCATAGTTAAAAGATCACTGGGAACACTTTTAAAATAGATCAAAATATGATTGGAGTTGACTTTTAATCAAAAATCATTATTAAGTTGCACAAAATCCACTTTGCAGAAAACAAAAGACGGCAACAGCTAAAAGTCTGCCATTTAAGATACGGTCATAAAAATATGAATGGGCTCTATGGACACCAGTGCACTGCACTCAAGTCAATGAGCTGCCCATTAATTCTCCACTGCAGCTCCCACTCTATCATGCAGCTGAAGTGCACAAAACAGCTGGCGACGTATTTCCTGCAGACTAAACCATCTGAGTTCAATCAGCCCTTCATGCTCTTCAAATAGTAAAGCACTTACAACAGTGCGTCTCTTAAATTTACACCCAGCCAACAGAGGGTTCAGCACCAGTATGTTTTTGTTGTAGTCGTCTACTTAATGCATTCATTGATACTTATTGAAAAAAAAAGACACCTTCCTATTGTAATTGAACAGCAGCTATAGTAATTGGTTCAACAGCGCAACCATTTGGCAGCAAAGACTGCTGCCAATCAAATTTGCACGCAGCAAATTTTCTTGCATCTGAAATGCACGGCTGCATGAAAACCAAGCTGAAAATGTTCAAGGACTTTTAAAAAATATGTGCACATTTATAAGCAATGCAAGTGCTGATTAATCACATAAAGGTTTTTATGCTTCTCTTATGGTAAGGCTTAAACTCTGAATGCTAACTCACCCTAAAGGTGTGTAGCGGATTAAGGTTAAGGTTCACGACTTCAGAGAAAACATGAGAGCGTGCTCATGGTGAAACAGGAAGGAGCATTTTTTTTCCAGTCTCTGCTTCAGAGCCTTTGAGCTGCTTTGAGCCGGAGCATGTACAGCTCTCCACCTGTACACAAACCTGCAGTCAGGCACAGTGGCTGTGTGCCAGCCCCTAACAGCAAGATTTTTGAAATTCATACAACATCAAGAAAGAATTTAGGCATGTGAAACAGAAAAGAAGAAGAAAGCTTGTGCAAACAGCCAAATCGATGACAAGAAAAAAAAAATATATATATTTTTTTGGTTGTGAAATTGTTACCTGAAGGATACAGCTTTCCTTGAAAAATCCACCTATTCAACACACTCACATCTTTGAGTCACCAATACAATTTTTATTTTTTATTTTTGAAGTATTGAGGTCACAATTGATGTCACAGTGAGTTGGAGGATGTTTCCAGGCAACGAGGGCATCAAAGGTTTTCCTTTAACCTTGACTTGCAGAACAATAAATCTCCAAACTGGCAGAATCCCTAACAGGAACCCCTCATACCTGTAACATTTCCAGAAAAACCGTGTTTGTGAGAGCATATCCCGCAGGATAACTTGGACAGGTGAGAGGAGGAGATGTAACTATGTGTCTATACATGCTTAAGGTTTATTTCACACGCGAGCAACGAAGCAAAATGTCTAAGAGAGAGGAAGAGAAGCAGAAGGTAGAGGCAGTGATGGAAAGGACAAAAAGAATAAGTGGGTGGAGACAGACAGTGGAAGATAAGGAAAGAGAAGATCTCCATCACCTGTCTCATCCTCAGTCTTTATTTTTTGATGTCGCCCACAGTTCTCCTGGCATTCTTGCACCTATGCTCTTATTTCACCATTTTCTTCTCTCTCTTTATGCCTCTTATCCGTCCTCAATCTTCTGCTATTTTCACCTCTCTTTTTCATCCTTTCTCCTGTCTTTGATCTCCCTTTATTCTTTCTTTTTTCTTTTTTCCCCTGGGCTAAGACAGCAAGGCGGTAGAGGCTCCTGGAGGGCCTTATTATGGGACTGTGCTGTTTGCTTATAGACGCCAGAAAGAAGGAGGTCGTTGTGCACCTTCTGCTATGGAGGTCATCTAAACCTAGAGGCAGCGTACTGTGGATCTTTTCTTTCACCGAGCCCTAGGCAGAAAGATTGAGCTACACAAAGGAGTTCTAAATTTTACAACAGGAAAACATCCCACCTGAATCTAAACAACTCAATTCTATTTCATGTTGTTCATCCTTTTTTGGATTATAGTCTTAGAAAGAAAAAAATGCCCAAAACACTGTCACAAAGCAAACACTCTACTGCTGAAAGTCAGCGTCTCAGCTTAAACTTTGCAGAAACTATTTCCAACAAAAAAACAAAAAAAACCAAAAACATTTTCTCTGTAATTTAAAGGCTATACAGCACATGTACTGTACATGCAGTTTAAAGACCCACTCCAGGGACAATTGTGTTTTTGGTGTCTTCAACTTGTTCTTGTGGCCTTTTTCTGATGATGGAGGACACATATAAAGAAAATTAAGCTTAAAATTGTGTTTCTGAGTTTTTTTTTTATTAAAATTGCTGTGAATCAGGAGCAGACAAAAAAAGGAAATACCGGTAGATCAAAAGATGACTGGAGTGGGACTGATGCTTTTATGTTAGTTTTAAGGCCACAGGGAAAATTTGACATAAAGAAGACAAAACTTTTCTTTATGCCCTTTTGTATTCAGAAAGCTGAAAACTATCATTTTTTCCTCTTTGAAGCAATGTAAAATAGCTTCAAAGAATATAATCAGCTGATTCAAAAAACAAAAACAGGTAAACTCCAGCGCAATTTGCACACGTGCAAAATGGAGCACATTTCAACAGCATGGGGACATAAGGGACTTTCCTCAGTGAGAGTAAAAGTGGACCATGTATCACTCCAGAAGTCTCAAAGATGTTTTTTTTTTAAGAAGTTCTGTGTTTCTAAACTTTTATAGTGTACAAATGATAAAGCCAAAGAAGAAAAGCTGCCAAAAAATATAACCAAGGCTCCTTGAAAGCAAGAAATGACAATGAAATACTACACAAACTCTTGAAAGGAAGTGCTTTCTAAGATGAGATTTATTCTAAATTAAGCCACTTGTCTTGCATTCCTTACAATTTTAAACGTTTCAAGCCATAAAGTGCATTTTACGATGAGGAGAAAAATATGTAGTTGCAGATGTGGGAAGTGAAACAAATAAGATCAGTCAAAAGATTTAATGGATGGTCAGTACATTTAACAATTCACAAATGCTCAATTAATGTCAATGTTGATAATTCACCTTTTTTTTGCAGTTTGTTTCTCTGACATCTGCTTAAATACAGTACTTATAACACTGCATCTGATGGGAAAACAAGCAAATGCTAATGAATGTTAAGGAAGCACAAATAGTTGTCAGATGTTCTGCACGAATGTGTGTGTGGTAATTGTTTGTGCAAAAAAAAACCTACATTTTATTAACTGCTATTTAGTAGTTTATACGTTATCCCACTTGTCAATGTTTAACTTTACTTAACCAGTACAGTAAAGGATGATAACATTATATAGGGAATCTGGAGCATCTTTGAAGCTCTTCATTTAGCGCGTCCTCTGGGACTTGAGGTTGAAGAGGTTGAACCCACTTCAATCTCAAAACTTCTGACATTTAGACATGTACGCAGTACTTTTTAAAAATATAAAATGCCTTTTTCAAACTGGATTCATGCTGATTGTCTCCCTCTCTAGTCTCCAGATGAAACCAGATCCAGAGTACTAGAGACAGGACATCTCCCAGCAACCCCAGCGCACACTCCCCGGATGCCACTCAGCTGACACTCATTGACAGTCACTAACATGATACTTAAGCACTCAGTGCAAAGTATTGTTTTGTGCCAGCCTGCCTGCAATACCAAGTGTTTCTATCTAGACGTGATCTTCTTTTTCTGACTCTGCTTATTCTCTGATTGCGTGCCGCCTGCCCTGACCCTCACCTGGACTCTGACATCTCTAGTCTCTTCTTTAATGATCCAATTCTCGTGAGTGACCTCATCCTGTCTGACTCTGATTTAGCTTTGTGGACTTTTAACTGTGCTTGGTTTCTGTCTGAACTAACAAACCTGCTCCAAGTGGAACCAGCCGTCTGTCTGTTTGTTAACCTGATTAAGTCCCACTTCCTGCTAGAAATGTCACTAGCTTCATTTTTTGTCTTTTCCCTTTTGAAGCCTCCAAAAAACAGATTGGCACAGCTGGATTTTAATTAGATGAGTCATTTTTTAATTTTATTCTGAAGCTCAATGAGTTATTTTCTACTAAAGCAACTTTGTGCATTTGGTGCATAATTTATACACTTGAATATTTTTTTTGTCTTTGGGAAAGTGCAGATTTTTTTCAAATTAGGGATTGATGCATTTATAAATAAGACATCAAAACTCTGCTCTGAAGTGAAACTTTGGCACAGTTTTAATAAGGAAGCTCTGCCTCACTCCCAGGTAAGCTGGTTTCTTGCGTCACTCACTCTACATGCCACTAACTTGATCCAGGTAACACCTAAGGTATGAATAGCTGAAAAAGAAGGTAGCTTCTCCATGACTGCGGTTAAACAGCCCTGACCATTTGTTTTCTTATAGAGAGTAATACTAACTTTTGAGATTACTGGTTTCAGGTCATTCATATTTTCAGATCAGAATACTAATTGAAATCTGTGCACAGACAAAAAGACCACTAAGTTAAAGAAAAATAAATCCACCTTTTGGTTTAAGTGTGCTAAGAACAACAATATTATGCTCATCTTTCAGCAGGGATCATTTGAATGAGTAGTGTCACAACCAATCACACATACTAGGTTTGTTTTTGTGTATTTTGCACCTTATTTTAAGTGCTGTCTACATAATACAGTCAAATAGCAACAATATTTCATTTTTCTTTTTTTAAATAAACAAACCACAAAAAGTTGTAAGAACATTTTACTTAATAACTTCTGTGGCAGACCAACAGATATGAAAACATGTCCTTGGCAGTGCAACCTCTCACCTGAAAATACAATTTAGAGTGCTGTAATCCAGAAAAAAAACTGCTTTACCAATGAGATTACCGGCAAACTCGCACAGTATGGATAGAAGCTTAACCCAATTTATTCTTTAACTTGTGCTGTCAGTTCACCCTTGTCACAACACTCTCCTTTCAGAAATTCATGACAAAACTGAGTAAACAAAGATTCTGCACTAAAGAAGGCTGTGAGATATGTCAGTTCCCTCTTTGAGGCCTCCAGAAGCACTTCTGCTATTGTTAGTTAAAATAGGAATCTTTCCAGGGCTTATCACTCATTTCATGTGTGAAAAGAGGAAATCAGTGTGGTAGCAAATCCATGCCAGGATTGCTGGATCTCGTGTCTCACACCTCTCAAATTCAGAAAAGGGCAATTTTTTGGCATTCTGTCACCAGCATGGTGTTAGCATTAGTCAGAGCGTGCACACCCAGACACACTCCGTCTGTCCACTATAGAATTCAACGAGCACCTCAGGGGTAAGACTGTGTTTTCCTCCCTGTGTGTGTGTGTGTGTGTGTGTGTGTGTGTGTGTGTGTGTGTGCACTGCCCACGGGAAAATAATATAAATGCACAAATCCTTCCATCAGCCACTGCTGAGTGTCCCATCTGTCAAGTCCCTCAGCAGCCATAAAGTGCATGGAGGTGACTCGTTCAGTATGGGACTGTCTCATTTACGGGGGCCTCTGTGGGACACAAGCAGTCACACACTGGCTAAACCTGTATGCACAACAAGTTAACTGTAATCCATTTATGTGTCCAAATACAACCTTTTTGCATTGGGCAAATTGCCTTGAATACAAAATAGACTTAAAGCAATGGCTAATCAAGAAAGTGGTAGATTATTAAACCATTAAATATTTAGATAGCATTAAGGTAGAAAGGGAGAATATGGGAGAAACTATGAGTGGCCTTTGTGAATATTTAAATACAGTTAGATCAATGTGTTTTAGTGATTAAATTAAAATATTTTTTTAACCAAGAAGAGCTGTCATCAGTGTTTGAATGTGTGTGTTTGGGTGCATGGGAATGTGACTGTATAGCACTTTGGGCCTTCAAGGAAGGTAGAAAAGCACAAGTAGAAAGCATTTATCATTTTCTTTGTTAAGTCACTTTTTAACTTTGTAAATAGCAAAACAGATGTTTTGTCTTCTAGCATGTGCTCTAGCATGAATAAATTATTGTAACCAGATGAAAACTTTTCAAAAGTGAACTTCAGGCAACTGCAGTAGGACATAAAACCTTTTATCTTTGCAAGATAAATGGACTGCACTTTGCAAATAGATGTCACAGTTGAGAGCTACAGTATATATTTCAATCAGACTGCACTCTACACTCTACTTCCCTGTTTAAGAACACTGCTTTGATGCTACGATTTAAAGGTAGCAAATCCAGGCATATATATAAAATAAAGTAAAATACAGTTAAAAACCCACTCCCATAAATATTTTGCTTTTGTTGTTTTTAACATGTTTTGTGGCATTTTCTCATGACAAAAGACAAAAGAAAATTAATTCATTCATATTCTAAACCTGTTTTTGTCCCTTTTGGGGTCACCCTGGGCCTGCCGGTGCCCAACCTGGATAGGTGGCCAGTTTGTCGCAGGGCCACAATCACACACCCATGCACACTTGTATTCACACCGAGGGAACAAAACACAATTCAGCCTAAAATTGCATTTCTGAGCATTTCTTAATTAAAATCATTGTGAATCAGGAGCAGACAAAAATGTAGTTTGAAAAAGAGTGTTTTTGTAACATAGAACATTTGCTGGGTGGGCCACAAGCTCCCTCAGGGAGGGTGTTGCTGTGCGCCAACGGTCCCGCCCACAACCCAGAGACGAATTTCTAACGAACCATTGCTGCTTTGTAGAAACTATAGGAAACAACACAGGTTTTTGGATTTGCCCAAAAACGACATAATCATAATTAAAAGACCACTTTTAAAATATATCAGAAGATGATCGGAGTGGATCTGTAGAAGAATCACATTGCTGTTTCATAAACCAAAACCCTGCAGTTGACACTACTAAAGATGACCATTCAGTGAACAAAACAGAAACACTGAAAGATTGCAAAATCAACTTTATCCGCTCAACTTTTGTGATCTTCGTGAATACAAAAAAATAGAGTAAGTAAAATAAAAAGAAAAAAACAGCTGTTTTCATGGTTGCTTAATCAAGCACAAGAGGCTTGAACAGTTCTGTGAACAACGTGATAGCTTCACAGACACTCAGAGGAAATGATGTGCTCAAATGAATTTATGAAACCATCTGCTCGTTGACTTACCTATGGTTCTCTTAGTACAAGATGTTGTCATTTCTGGCCTTGATCTCTAAAAGTATGTTCCAGTAAATTACCCAGCATGCAGCGTCACCCCTGAAGGTAATCCAGAACACAGAGATCTCTCAGTTGTTTGATCAAATATTGATTTTTAAGCACCTACAGGAAAAAATCTCCAAAATGCAGAGAGGTTTGGAGTTTTTGTAAGTAACTTTGTGCCGTTTCCTTGTTCATTTGGTAAAAGTGCATTCCCTGCATGGTAAATTGCTAATACATATATACATGTATAGCACTTTATTACCTTCTTTAAAGGCCCAATGCGCCTTACAGTCACAGACCCATGCACGCACACATTCACACACTGATGGCAGCTCCAAACCACCAGGACAAATGTGAGGTTCAGTGTCTTGCCCAAGGACACCTCGACACATGGGCAGGCAGGACGGGAACTGAACCTACAATCTTCCAATCAGAGGTTGACCACTCTACCTCCATACCTTATCTTCTGCACAACAGCCGCATAAAATATCCCGACTTGCAGACCCAATCTTTGTATTTTATCAGAAAACATTGGTTGAATTTCTCATTTCAAAAGCTATTTCACTCTTCTATTCCTTTAAAATCAACCTCTGCATTTTCATTTGACTTTTTAATGAAAGAAAGAAAGAGCAGAGACAGCTGAGCTCTCCTGTGAGCCAGAATGGAGTGGTTTTGATATCAAAACTGGCAGCAAGATACATGCAATAGTGTTCTCAAAAGTGCAGTGCAGTCGTCTCTGGAGGATGTCAGTGGTTACAGGAGTACACCGGTCTTAACAAGAATCTGACTTCTATAACTGGAAACTGCCTCATCGTTGCTGTTGTTCCTCAGAGGCGAGTAGATACATATCTAACAACAGATGGAGCTGGTGTGGAGAACAAGATGAACTCAAAGTGCACATTTTACTACTGTTACTGGCAACTGGTAGTTGAGGAACAGTGTGAGGGCAAAAAGGCTGAGAAAAGTGGAGAGCCCAAAAGTCATGTTTTCTCAGCCAAAATACAAAAAAACAGCAAGATATTACAGAAAGACCCATTAGAGGCTAATATATTAAATTCATATTTTAGTTAGGCTACAGTTTGGAGACAAAGAATATGTTTTTTGACAATGAAACACATTCTCTCACCAGTGGGTACATTTTTTTTGTAATAGTCTTCCACAGGTTTTCTGAAAAACTCCCATGAGGAGCACTACACAATCTGTAATCGTGGTATGTAGTGCAAGCTTAGGTACAGTCATTTTTTTATTCATAAAGGCCCTTTTTTAAACAAAAAAAAGGTTAAAAAAAACATTTTTTTGTATTTAAAAAAATAATCATATTCTTTATCGTAATTCTCCTAAAAATGAATAATAAGAAAGCTATGAGACTTTTGAAATGTATCTTGGTTTATCTGGATGAATGCCTTTGCTTCTCAAGATTTTATTTTTTAAAATGTATTCATTGCTAATTTTAGTTTGGAATTATTCTTTACCTTTTTTTTCTTCTTTTTTTCTGCTGCTTCGACTTCGTTCAAGCTTTAAGATGTTACACTGCCTTTACGTTTTGAATTTCTATGTTCTAAATGGTAAACCGTTATGTAATTTTAAATGTTGTCAATGAAACATTTTGTCAACAAAAAAATCTGAATTTCAACTGTGGCCCGGGCAAAGTTACAGGAGACACAGACTGCTCAAATGCAGCAATTTCCATTAATAAAATAAACCACATAACCACAAAGTGTTCTTAAAATGGCAGAAAATTTCTAAATAAAACACAAAGTGTGACGTTGGAAACTTTGTGTAAAATTATGATCTAACAACTCCTGCAAAACAGACAATGGTTTAATGGGCTGCGTTTCTGAAACAAAAATATGTTGTTTCACAACCTCACCTAAATGTATCTGGGCAACCTGGAGATTAATGCCTCTCCCAGGAAACTTCCCACGCAAAAACAGCACAAAACAGAAAGATATTCAGGAAAAAAACAACAGGTAATAAGACGTAGGGAAGGAGAGGTGGCTGCTTGTGCTCATGAACATTACAGTAAGCCATACACACTTCATCAATTGTCTTCTACATTCATGCTTCCAGTGCTGTGGCACATTAACATTTTTAGATTCCAGCGGGGAGAATTTTCATGAAAAAAACTAATGATCTGGAAACTGTAAAAGCGGCAGCTGTGAATCTATATAAAAACCAAGATTCCCCTTTTTATCAAAGTATCATTCTTTCAGTTTTTTGGTAGAACTTCCTGCCTTTATTAAAAATGTCTTATTTAAGGAGACACCAGCTACTTTCTAAACGAACACGTCATATTTGCATCCCATGGATTCACAGCTGTTTAATGCAGCAGTAAATGAAAACAAAAGAACAGTAACAAGAATATGCTCCAATGGCCTGACAAATAGGACAAGATAATACCTCGACTTCACTGTGCACTTAAAGCTGAACAAACGCAAAAGTAAAGACAACTGCTATTCTGTCAGTATTTGAAAAAACAATACAGCCACAAGGAGCTGCCACACCAGGGAAGAGAAGAGAGATAAAACAGAGACATTAGCAATTCCAGTGAAACAGCAGCAGTAAAAAAAGTTAGAAGAACTGAATCCACATGATTCACAAACATCTGCAGATTTACTGTGCACAAGAGGACGTCTTTGTGAAACTATTTTGCAGTCAGGTTCTTGTGGTTGTCAGTTAGATGTTTTTTTCTGTTTTGTTTTGCTTTTTGTAAGAATTTACAGATTTTTTCTTAGTATCTAGTCTGTAATACATGCACTGCATTAGAGTTGTTTTACAAGTCTGAATCTTAAACCTGATGATAAAACATGTTGTAATATTAGCCTTTGTATAAAGAAAATGTTCTAAAAAAATCACAGTTGAACATACATTCCCAATCAAACTTTATTTATAAGCACTCGTACACACGCAATAACTGAGATTCAACTCTTTGAAGTTGCACTTCAACGAAAACATAAAGAAATAAAGAGCAGATCCTTATGTTACAATGAGCATTGAGAATAAAAGAAATTTAGGAGAATAAATGCTCTTGTTTACAGTGCTGGAACACATCAATTGATCTGGAATCCTTTAAGTGGGTCCTATATTACTCTGCAACACTAACATTCCCACACCAGGCCGCAGAGAAAGTGAGCAAAAGATGTTAGATGAGACGGGATGATTCACTCTGCTTGTATCCTCATCTATTATTTCAGTAGAGAACAATCCAGAGTCCCTTGTGGAGCATGTATTCACCTCCCTGCAAACACACACACTCTTTATCTGCCATAACTCTGCTGGTTCCTCCACTTCTCACCTGTCCTTGGATGGGCACAAGGCCATTACAACTTTTTCTTCCTGCTTAGTCTATGTAAGCGTGAGTTTGAGTGCATACAGGCATCTGTGATTGTGTGCTTGGTAATGGTGTAGTAAATCTGCAGTAGTTATTTTCCGCTCTGTCTGGAGTACAGAACTCCATCATGAATTGCTTTTTTTCACTAGTAGGGCACTGAACTACATATAAATACTTGTCTGCACACATGGAACACATTTACCTGTGTGTTGCAGTGTTTAGTTGAAAGGAAAATACACATTTGAGTTGGAAATCCACGTCCACATAGACTTTTGAGTTTCTTAGCGGATGGATAATAAAGTCTATTTATTCTTGTGACAAAAACATTAGCAACAAATTATACCACCTCTCAATTCCACTTATGCAGAAATCAGCAAATCCACACACGTGCAAAATGTCTCACAGCACTTCAGAGCGCTATTGATTCACTCTTTA
Organism: Adrianichthys oophorus; assembly: GCA_036245035.1. NCBI lineage: Eukaryota > Metazoa > Chordata > Actinopteri > Beloniformes > Adrianichthyidae > Adrianichthys > Adrianichthys oophorus. The sequence goes on along the minus strand of BSAI01000005.1, from coordinate 14,358,520 downwards.
TTTATAATACATGAACAATACACACCTCTGGATAAGTGGAGACACACACACACACACACACACACACACAGACCGGCAGTTCCTGAGCAGTCAGGTGAAAAACACGGCACCGCCACTCATTTCTGGGTATAAACACAGACACTGGCAAGAACACACACATTTGAGACACACAAGTCTAGCCAAGAGAAGCGAGCAGGAGTTCATTCATCTTCACCTTGTCCTCGCCTCTCCATCACTTCCTCATCTATCTACCAACATGTCTCTCTCCTCCTTCTTCATTCTGACACCAGACTTTACTAAGCTTTCAGTCTTTCTCTGGAAATAAAGAAAAAAAAATGTCCAGAATAAGAACATGAATGTTTACCTCAAACTCTTTTATGAGATCTAAACTTATATTTTCCTCGACAAAGTTTCTTCAAAAGAAGAATTGTTTTACAGGAATAAAATGATTGCCAAAGAAAAGCGTCAACAAGAAAGTGTTAAAGTCCCACTTCCATCATCTTTTGATCTACTTTAAAAGCATTCCTAGTGGTCTTTTAATTATGTTTATGTTGTTTTTAGCCAAAAAAAAGGGTGTAATACTTTAGGACATAGTTTCTGCAGAGTGACAGTAGTTCATTCAAAATTCCCCTATAAGTTTTGAGCCAAACTCTTGGTGCGTAGTAAGGCTGCCCCCATTTCTCATTATCTCGTTTACATTTATCCTGCCCCTCACACCCCCTACCTAACATTAGCGGTACGACAAAAAAAGGCGAGCAATATTGGAGCGATCCAGCTGTCCAGCTTTTGGCCAGATACCAGCTCGGACGCAGAAAACAAAGTTGTGCGAGGATCTATTTGTTTGCAAGTGCATGCGTCAGAATGGAACAGAGCAGGCAGCTTGTGACCCACCGAATGTAGCACCTACATCACTGCTACAAGTTTTTTTTCAATGGCATATTTTTTCATCTGCTCCCGATTCACCACAATTTCAACCAAGAAATACTGAGAAACCACAAGAACATGCAAAAAACACAATTTCCATTGGAGTGGGTCTTTAAAGAAACATACATGTTTCTATGAAAGGCACACTACCACAGCGTGAAAGCAATTCACACTCAGGGGAATCCCAGTTCCACACCTTAGAGTCGCTCAAACCCCTTAGTTCTCCTTTTAAGGCCTTGTGGGTTGTGATAGAAATGTAGAGCAATCCAGAACATGTTTGATCCTAAGATAACATGGGTTTAGCTTACCACCAAAGCGCCTGATTGACATGTCACATATCAGGTGAGTAAATATTGTGGTAATAAACCTTAACCAAAAGGCAATTCTTTGTTTAAATTTACACATAAAATATATAAAAATCCATTAAACAATAAAAGGAGGCTTTAAAACTGGTGTGCATACACGACTGTGAGATATGAATGTGTAAACATACAAAACCATGTTCATGAGTCAAAGTGAAAATAGATAATTGCTCTGTTTGCTTTGAATACATTTTTGTAAAATAGTGCTAATAAAAGAATTGCAGACAAAGGCAGAGCTGACTGAATGTTGTTCCACAATATCTTCATAAAAAATGGAACATGCAATTTAAAGGAAGTATGCACCTATTCTTTATGTATTTATTTTGAAAGAAAAACTTCTTTCTGATCTTAGAAAGAGCAGAAGAAACACTTTAAATGTCAAACCCTCCAGAGTTTATGTGGCACACAGAAACCAAGACATACAGTTGTCTTCAATCATTTGCACAGTGTCACACAAACTTTTATCTTCACATTGAATATTCTTTGTGAATGTCATCCACGACTTTAAATCAGGCTCCAACATGGAGGTTATTTGACTGAGTGAACGGCTGCGAAAGAGGCAGTGACAGAAGAGAGAGACAGAGCTGAAGACGTAAAGGAGAAGAGACAGCGAGGTTTAGAACAGAGAGCTCGGGGATGTCACGCATCTTCATAAGGCTCATTTCCATCTGTGCTGCGAGAGAAAACAACAGCATCTTGAGGAACGCAAATCCTCAGAGCGGAGCTTTTTATATATGCAGGCTGTGTAGCGCCAGTAGAGTTGTGAAGTATACGGATGCTTTACCTGATCAAGTACCCAAAGTGTTGAAGCTGAATAAAATCAAAGAAGGCAGAAAGAGATTCAAAAAAGAGAACATTAAAAATGATTTATATTAATGGTAAAACCAACTCACTCAAAGCCTGATAGAATGAAAAAACTAAAACAGATGTAAAAATAAACACAGGAAATGTGTTTAATAAAACACATTAAAATGCACAGAAACACTATTTGGTCATCATGCAAAAATTACAATTACATCTTTGTGTTTACCATTCAGAGAAACAACAGTTAAACATATTTACATTCAAGAGAAATTAAAATTTCCTTTTTTGGAAATGACCTTAACAGTTTTTACTTCAACGGTTCCTTTTTTAGGATTACTGTGCACATTTCTGTGCATTTGTGTGTCTAATTTGATTAGCAGCACCTCCCTGAGATTTAAATTCATAATTCATGAGAAAGAAACAAGCGTCTACTTCATTTTTCATACATGGCTTCTGTTTTTTTGGATACATTTTTGTTGAGAAAAAATTATGCAGATTCATACATCATGTGTTGTTGCTCTTCAAGGGTCGTATTTGTAAGAACAAAAGACCAGAGGATGGTTGCTTTGGTCAGAATACATAGAAGTTGTGTCTTTTTTACATGAGTGTATCTTATCTTTTTATTAATAATAGGGTTATGAGAAGCCACTCAAGCAAATAAGAAAGAATGCATTTACAAGAGATAAAAACATTTCTTTTTCTTTAAGATATGAATTATCTAATCATAGGAACAAAAGAGTTTGAAATGTCGAAATGTCCACAGCTACAAAGAAATTACTGTAAATAGTTATTTTTTAAAAGCATATTTAATGATTTATTGACAAAAAAATATTTTAGTATTAAAATACTTTTTCAAAATCTGCACTCTGACCAATTCCTTTAATCATTTCTTGACTAGAGACATATGTGATTTGCACCGTTCCTTTTTTGTCTCACTTTAGGGCATGCCACCTTGTATTCTTCACTGCTGCTAAAATTCCTCTGAAGTTTGACCTTTCAGCATGGCAGAGTTCAGCTTGCTGGGTCACAGGTGTAGCAGAAAATGTGTTTAACAACCTTGTTAGTGTCCTCTGTCATTAGCACCTAAGGCTCCTGTTGTGTTCTCATAATGAAGCTGCTCTTTTCTACAGCCCCTCAATGAGATACATGGAACTTTCTTTATGTGGACTGCACTAAGACTGCACTAAGTGCAGTAAAAAAAATACTGTGAGACAAGTTTTAAAAACCATTATTGTTATTTCTGATTTACATGTAGCTTTTCTGAAACTGTAATAAAGCAGAACAAGATTTGAGGAGAAAAAAAAACAGTGCTTAGGTTAGGGGAAGTTTCAAGAGGTGACAGGTTGTCATGGATGTGCAAGCTGCATTGGTGCCCTCCCCTCTCCAGAACCCTGTTATTGTGGCGACGGGGGACCATGACTGACAGATGGTTGCTGAGGCGTGTCTGCGGTTGTTAGGAGCACTAAGTGTGTCAATCACAGTCGAGAGACAGAGATGAACAGGAAAAAACAGAACCACAGCTAAACAAAATGTATCAGAATGACACGGCAAAGGTAAGGTTCTCAGGTAAAGAAAAACATCTTCTATAATGAAGAAATTCGCTTTTCTTTTTTTTTTTTAATATTCATTTTCATTTCTTCCATTTTTTGTTGCCCACCGACCAAAATACAAAGCAAACAGTGGTCCATCTAACAAAAAGTAGCACATTTTACCTAAAAAAAAACATGCTTTGTCCCTCAAAGTTTTTTATCAAAAGTTTTAGCAATTAAATATAATGTCTTCACATTATTGGGATGTTCGTTGTCAACTGCTTTTTACTTTTTTGAAATAGTAAAGCCTTCTTATTTTCCTTCGAGATTGTTTGGTTTTTTTGGGGCAAATCTGTAAGTAAACCTTTATTTTCTTTTTGTTTGGTATAATATCTTCTGTCAATAACAATTGTTTTAAAAACAGATGTCAATATTGGCCAACATATGTTTAGATCATTCACATATTGGCAACAATCCAATATTATGTCCTGCTCATCAGATACTTTTATAATATTACAAATTACAAATATTACAAATTCAAGAAAAAAAGATAAAAATCAAGCATTGGAAGGATAATTTTGTTACTAAATATCTAATAACAATATTATCCTTTTTAACTTGTGATGTTTTTTTTCCCAGTAAATAAAACTAGATGATTTCTAATGTCCCTGTACAGTTACATTAATGAATCAGCTGTTTCATGCGTGATTTTTTTTTTTTTTAACACATCTTGTGTTAAGAAACGGCAACTTCAACATGAGAGGCAGTTCAGTAATTGGGTAGATAGAAGTGCCAAAATAATGAATAATTTAGCAGCTGAGCTCTGATCTAATCATGAAGCAACCCCCCCAAAACAAACCTTGATAAAATGATGTATTTCCTTTAAGAAAACATATTTCCATGCTCAGTCTTTTAAAAAAGGGCAAAGTTAATGTAAAATGCTGTTGCAACTCCTGAATGAACTTGATTTTTTAGATCTAAAACTAATTAGATCACAGGGTTTTAACTTTCTCGCATCCATATTCCAAAAGCTTCTCCTTTGTGGAATCTAGGACAAGTAGAGGCAACTTTTACTACTTTCCTCCTAAAATTCCAACTACATTTTTTTTAATCATTCTGAGATAACCAAGCTTGAATTCAACTGGTAATGCTGTCATCTTGAGGAATCTGCCTGTTGTCCTGTCCTTTAACGTCACCTATAATTCTGAGAAAAGACCATGTGTGCCTGCATAAAATCTCAACATCAAAACATGTAAAACATATTAAAAAAACATTTTTAATCCTTACAAATAAATATCAAAATTCTTAAAAAGAAAAGTTTAAATCAGGTTTCAATGCAAATAGTTTTAAAAGAAAGCCACTCATGTAATCTCATCATATAGGAAATCCATGTATTGTCACATACACAACAGACACAACAAGCCTGAAGTTTGAACCCCATGCTCTTTTGCACATATACACTCATATTCATGCATTTCAGAAAAGCATGCACACACATGCAGAGATGATGAAGAATCTTCCCTCAGGTTAATGGAACATTCCTCCAGCTTTTTCTTTTTTTTTTCTTTCTTGTTTTTCACATTGCACAATCATGGTCCACACAGACAAACACACAATGACCAAAACAAAGGTGATTGCAAGCATCCGGATAGCACCTGTGTCTAGACAATAGATAGTCTTCATCCCTATACCTCCACCTGGCATGTTTTATTATTACATGTCACATCTTCTGCTTATCCTGTCTCCATCTGCCTTCCTCCTTTCCTTCTTCCTCTGTCTGATCCTGTTGCTCCAGGGTGTTATGTTCATTTTCTGATTTGTTCCAATCTGCTTTTCTATTTTTAGAGCTCACTTGGGAGATACCAGAACAAATTCTCTTTGCATTTTGGGGCTGGCTTTGATTTTAGACTTTGAGTGTTTGTTAATTGTAGAGGTTTTGGCTTTATTATGAGCATCTCCAGTAAACACACACACACACACAGGCACACAAAAAGTTCAACATCTCTTTTGTAAAAAAGGTGAAACTTAGTCAGGAATGTGGACCATAATTACAAATATGTTTTTTCTAAAATACAGCTTAATTGATAAAGTCTATAAATTAGTTTGATTTCAGTGATTAAGAAGTGTTTTTTGCAGCCTCTGTTCCTGCATGTACAACTCATTTTTAGGATTTTTATTTAGTAAAAATACTGTACACAGTTGCCTTCAGGTACTCCTGTCAATTTTTTTAAAGTGGGGTATTAACTCTTTTGCAAAGGAAAATGTAATTTTTTTTAATAACAAAAATAAAAAAGTCAAGCATCATTAGAGATTTTCACATAGGAAAACAGCTAATTGAAAAGTTAAAAAAAAAAAAAAAAAGCTGATTGAGAAGAATTCAAAAGATTACTTGATGAACTGAGTGATTCAGAGAGAGAGGAAACTTGGGCCTTTCGTCTCAGATCGTTTCTCTCCAGCAGAGCTGGTGCCCGATCTGTTTGCACAAGAGAGCCGCCTGAAACATAAAACTGGTCAGTACTCTTTTGGATCAACGGAGAGGTCTACAGGGAATTACTGAGACAACCAGCCAAGATGTCATTGGAATGGCCGACCGTATGCTCAGTAAATTCATTGATCAGAATTTTGGAAAAATCTTTATCAAATAAAATATAAGCAACGTTATTTTAGTTGCTGACTTCATATTTCTGACCAAAACAAAGTTTCATTATTATATTAGATGATGTCCCACCTGATTTTGAACATTATTTACCTTAAGCAGTTCTTTTTGACAGTTACTTAAAAAAGTTAAAATGCTATTCAGCAATATTTATGTCTGACTTCATTGTTTTGCTAAGAATAAGGATTAATTTACAGAACAGAATGGTAAACTTTTTGAGCAAATATTCTGTCAGTGAAATGAAAACCACAGAGATTCCAGTTTAAACTAAGACACAAAAGTTGCACATTTTGATTAGTTTGTTGGTATTAAGCACAGAGCCACCTAAAAAGGCTTTAAAAAGGTTTTTAAGCTTAGAAACCAATAAAAACATTAAAGCAAACAGAAGAGGTTCTGGCATCCTAATCTGAGGAAGAGATTTAAATTATGTAAAATGTGAGGCTTTCCAAAAACAACAATCACGTTTGAAAAAGACATTCTCTCTTGTAATTGGATTATACAATCTTTTTTTAAGAAAAGATCACCCTGACCTCATGACAGTGCAGTGTGGACATGGAACTTTCACTGGAACAACCAACTGAAGCAGAAAATTAACTGCAGAGGCCAACAGTAGGGGCAGCTAATGCTTGAGGCAGAGGAGAGTGAAGAAATCCAGGGAAGGACAAGGCGATTAAGGTCTATACTAGAATTATCAAGGGATAAAATGAGTAGAATCACCATGAATAATATTAACTCAGAAGCCAACAATGGTTAAGACTGATTACCAAATAACTCTCTATTTTCTGCAGAGTGAGATTCGGGTTCCAATCTTTAGTCACAAATTGACATTTTGCCCATTAATGTAAATTCAGTCATTTTACAAGGTAACCAATGTTATTTTGAATTTGACAGCAATAAAGAGAATTGGACTAAAAAACAATGGGTAATTTGACTTTTACCAACCACTGGCCGCGGCCTTGTGGTTGGGGACCACTTCCCTAAAGCATATTTTCCTGAACTCTTTCATTAGAGTAGGAATCCCTTTTGTGTTATCAAGTCTGTTTAAAGCTTCTTTACATCTTTAAACCATTATGTCCCATTATACGCTTTATTGAATGCTATTTAAAAAAAAAACAATTTACTATTTTTGCTCACAATAACCCTATACATTTTATTTATTTAAGAACAACTGTATAAATAAAAACACAACAGGTATCTTTTTAAAGTTGTGTGAAATGGCCTTTTGATTATGATCGTTGCCTATCAAAAAAATAAATGTCAGTAATATTTTTTTTTCCTTCTTTACATTTAAGTGTGAAGAGTAGAGCAATTATTAGCTGCTGCTTTGGTCAAGACCAAACAGCAAAAGTCAACCTCTTTTAAAATGTATTTAAAAAAATGTAACAACTGTTTTCCTCATATAGCTGAGGTTTAATTACAATGTTGATCTTGTAATATTATTTTTAAAAACATAATGAATTTAAAAAAGCAAAAGGTTGGCATTTTAAATGCTAAATAACATATTTTAAACATTATTTTTTTAAAATCTGGTATTATTATTAATTACTCTTAATAGTAATGCTGAACGCAAGAAAGAGAAAAATGTAATAGAACTCGTGTGAAAACTTGAATTTATGCCGCAAAACTCTGTGATGATCCAAGCAGCTATTACAGCACCACCTGTGCATTTATGAATATTATGAAAATGACTGAAAGTTTCCACTGCAACAAATTCCTTTTACAACAGCTTTACACCTGAGGCTCTCTTCTTCCAGCCACGCTTGTCGCCCATCTAGAATGCATGTAATTTGGACAGAGATCAGATGACTGGCTCGGGGTACAAAAATAATCCACCTTTTCATGCTCTGCGTTTCACACAACAGGATGCTCAAAATTATTCTGCTGAATAATAAAAATGTCTTACAATGGAATTGTGTGCAATTGACTAGATCTGGACAAAGCGTTTTCTACTACACGCTTGCATTAATTACCCTCTTCAAGTTACAGGATTCATAAAAGGCATGTTGCCGTCAATTGTATTAATTAGTCTACCAATTTACTATCACATCAAATATTTGGAGTATTGCGGTTTTATTGTTGAATTTTAAATTTGCTGGATTGCCATGTGAAGCTACAAAAATGCACAATTTTGTCAAACTGTCAGACTGTTTTTTCCTTGGATTGATTTTTTAATTATGACTGGCAGCATTTAACCTGCAGTGGTTGCTATAGAAGCAGTTTAAGTATTTATTTAAGTTTTAAGCCTATTTCAGCTTTTTTTGTGTCTGTAAGGATAAAGTTTTCCCACAATATTTTTCAATTTGGAGCATAATCCAGTACATCAAAGGAAATTACAAAACATAAAAACATTTTCCTGAGTAATGCAATTCAGATAATATTAATTAATAAATATGGATTCCTTGGTAACATAATCCATTGTCAAGAACAAAAAGATTCTCAAGGTCAATAGAATAATATTTTTAAACAGAAAAGTTCAATATCCTCTATTTGATCATTCTTGAGTCTTCTATAATTCTCTTTCTGTTAAAAAAGCCTTCTGAATAGTGCATTTAAACCATTTCAGTGAGCACATATGTTTGCTGCATTTGCAATTATCTATTGACATGCAGTTTCCCTTTGATTATTTTCAGACTGGCACTTTAGTGAGATTTTTTAAATGTCATTTCAGCAGCATTGACAAAAATCAGCAGTCAATGATCCAATTAGATTACGAACAGATGTTACCCAAATCTGATTTACTCAGACGTGTGCATGTCACAAAAGAAATGATGCTGCAAGTCAAATTTGGTTCTGATTCCATTATTGTAGCCCTAAGAAAATCAAAGTAGGATAAAGAAAAACTAAATAATAATGCACTGCATGTTCAAATAAATATGATCACCAAAATTTTCTAACAGTAAATTGCACATATTCAGGTCTTTCTAAGTGAGTGAACAATAGAGACATCTAACCAGTGTTTTGGCAGTCTGTATGCAAATCCTAGTTGAAAGCACTCAAAATGCATAATGTTGCACCTTTTTCCCTCTTTATACTTTAAAATGCTAATGATGGCTTTGGTTCATGTTAGTGGGGTTAAAGACCATGTGTGGCTGAATGTGTTTGACTTAAACAGGATTTCTTTTGAGTGAATGTCATCTTCAGCTCTCATTTATTTCATTTTTTTCTCATTTATCACACAAATGAATAAATGTTTCAGACAAAAATGTTCATATTACGCAAACACACATGCACCCTCCACATACACACACATAGTAAGTGTTCTATTAGTCTTCATATACCCAGTCTTAAATTGTATAGCTCACTTCTGTATATCTTACACACATATGTCCACACACACAAACGTAGCACAGTGCCATAGTTAGTTGGAAAAGGTCATGACCCATGTTGGCTGCATTAATCATGTATGAACTGCTCCGATCGGTGTGTTCACATTTAACAAGGGGGTGGAGACAGACCTTTGAAAAATGGTAGAGGTAGTGGGCAGCAATCAGGGATTCTACAAGGGAAAACCAAAACAGCTTATTTATTTTTTATAATAAAAAAATAACAAAAAAGTAAAAATGAAACAGCAGATTGAACAGAAAGTGGTCATGGAAACGTAGACCTCTCAGAATAATGCTCCAAGATGATTTCCTTTCTATATTGTCTGTCACACTAAAGCTTTGAAAGAATTTCTTTTACGTTGTGGAGATCTACATTTAAATCTACATTTAAACATCCGTTTAAGGAAAACCAGAGTGATTATATACTAAAAGAAACTGATGAAGGAACAGGAAATGATCAACAGAAATTGTAAACAGAACTTATTGGTAAAAACATCCAAGGATCAGAGAAAAACAGAGAGATAAATTGAACTAAAGGCATAATCTACATCTAACAATCCAGAAAGCCAAAACAAGTATTCTACAAAAAAAATCATAAATCTCTTTTAAGAAACAGAGCTGAAGCCACTGATCCTGTTGGAGGTTTTTCACTACAAGTGTAGAGAAAATATTTTGTGAAAAATGTGATTTTTTTTTCCTCATCGTGTGATAATAACACACTAGGTGGCTGTTTTTTAGTGCTGTGTGAAGCAAACACTAAGATCAAGGGCTTTTGCTGTTGTTACACCTCCATTTTCCCACTGTGTGAATATCATTTTTCATAGAGATATTGTTTTTCACTACGTTAACAGGGGCCTCACTAGATGTATGTTGTGCACAGCTGTATTAAAAAATAAATACATAAAAAATGGAGGTGAACTTATTTTAGATCTCAGAAATAAACAAAAATGAATGTTAAAGTTTATTTTGGGTTGAAGTTAATTATGCCGGTCCTATATTAGGACACAGATGCAAACATTCAGAAATTACAAAAAATCTGCTGTTTGACAGAGATGACTAACGTGTACAATTAATTTTGATTTTCTAAATTTGTATTTTTGTCTTTCTCTTTCTTTGTCTTTTCTTTGACTCATCTGTTGATGCTTTGTTCTTTTTTTTTGTTTACATCCTCCAGTGCTAAAATAGACCTTTTAGCTTTGTATTGGCAAATTTAGATGACAAACGACAGAGAACTGTGGATAAAAGCACTGTCAACCGATGGCTAACTCCAGATATTTTCCAGAACTCTGGCTCAGGTCTGTTTTTTTCCTTGTGATTGTTGATTTATTGTCTCTATAATATATTTCTTTTACTGTAATTCCAACTTTTCTTTTACCGTCTCTTTGATCCTTATCAGCTTTCAATGGATTGCATGGAAAGCTTGACGTAACATTTTGGATCTCTTGAAAATGATAGCTAAGGAGCACTGTCTTACACTTATATTCAAGTTTGCTTCAGGCTGTGCCTTCACTTCTTTTAGGTAAATAAATCTCTGATGTTGTGGCAGTGTATGCTGCACATTTAATTAGTTCCTATTAACATGCTCAAGCTTTGTCTTTGTGCAGATTTTGACCCAGTGACTATAAGTTTTGTTACTTTTACATTACCTTTACAAGATCAGTTTAAGGTATTTTTGCTGCATCTGTTTTTTTTTTGCTTTTTTGGTGTGTTTGAGAACTTTCTCAGCATTCAGCTCAAAAGGGAATCCATCAGGGAAAGACAGTGAACAATAAAAAGGTGCTTGAATGGATGGATGAGGTATTGAGAAGATATTTCATCTTCTCCACAGAACAGGTATCTGTCGGAGAAATGTATTGCAAACTGTAACCAAATACTGTGAATGAAAACTTGCAAATGCAATGCAAAAGGTTCAGATGCCTAAATATAGCTTTAAATAGAGTTTAACAACTTTCTAAACAATAGAGATTTTTACATGTAAAAAAAAACTGTAAGAGGCAGCTCTTTGACAATGCTCATTTCTGTCCATGTAGAATTAAATTAGACCAATAATTAAGCTCACTCTGGCCCTAATCAGTGTTATCTTTTCTGAAATTAGCTGAAATGTAAAACAGTTGTGAAAGGGCGGTGTTTTGGTAAACACACACAAAAATTATTTGGCTTTTTCTCTTTTTTCTTTATTTTTCTCAGACAGCACCAAGACCAGAAACATCACATTAAAGGCTTCAGCTTAGAGAGCTGCTTTGACTTTTGACATTATAAAGAATCACTATTTCAACAGATTCAGTAAACAAGGCTGGCTATGCAAACATGCAAAGTCACAAGTAAACTACTTGTTTTTTAGCCTTTACACTCAAATTATTTCATCACTCAATCCTGCCTGCGCATGTGATGGCAAAATACCACATAGAGATTCCATATGTGCAATGATGAGCAGCAATGCTGATGCTCCTCCTTTTCTGAAATCATTATTAAGATTCTGAAAAAATGCAAGAATGGACAAAAATGTGACATTCTGAGAAGCTGTCAGTCAAGGTCAGCTGTGAGAAGCAATTGGATCTTTACAAAAAAGCACACACACACAAAACCCCATAAAAATGTACAGGTAATAAAAAGTTTAAATCCACAAATCTTTGAGGTATTTCAGATATTAATAACCTGTGTAAAACGTTGCTACGGTCTAAAGCTTTGTGGGAAATGCTGAGCAGCTCAGGATGACATCCATCACATTTCCCACATTTTCCATTTTCTTGTTACTCTTGGCGCAAAAAAAAAAAAAAAAAAAAAAAAAAAAAAAAGGTTGCCAATAATTCTACATTGTGCTGTGTTTACATTTTCCTTGAAATTTTGACTTCAAAAAGTATTTTGTTCAACTTTTTACAGTTGACTGAAAAAGATGTTGAAAGTAAAAATCAGTCATGGACAACAACAATATTCTAATAAATTTTGACTGTGCACCTTGTTCTTTGTACCAATTTTTCATGGATATAAATGGATATTTAAAGTTGTAACACTGTGCATGTGTGTATATTTGCATGAGATTTAAGACCCACAGAGCAGTGAGCCGAGGGGGATTAAGTAACAGTGTGCAATGACTTGCAGGCACAGGGGTGGGCTGGATCAGGTGGCACATTAGGTGGGTGGGCCACTGGTCTGCCCTGGTGTAAGACATGTATACCGATACAAACAAAAATAAAGCAACAAGGCAAAAATAATAATATTTTAAAAAATCAAGGGGTACAGGCTTAAAGGTTAGAAGATAAAGAATTTCTTTTACAGTTTTGCAGTCCTTCTCAGGACGAATCAGGTTTTTCTCTTGACTTCGTCTTCCCTGATCTTGACCTGGTAATAACCTTTAACCATTAACAGACAGTGCAAGTGTGTGTCTGCATGCAGTCATATCTGCAGCTGTTACGCTCATTCACTCCTCCTCAGCTGCTTGTCTCTTTGGTGCCGTTGTAGTTCATCCGTGCCTCAGTCTCCGGGTCACTCTGCAACTACATTTTAACGTTATCCTTTCAGCTTAACTAAAAAGAATATGGGTTGAGGAATGTGCTTTTTTAATATTCATACTTCTTTGAGTGATTGTACTTCTAAAAACAACAAAAAAGGATAAACCATTTATTGTAGTAAACATTGTGGATGCATTGTAAAACACGGTAGTAGAAATGAGAAGAAGCAAATTAAATTTAAATTAGTCATCAAAGAAAGTTATTCCTCTTTGGAGACACCATATATTGCCAAATATTTTTTTTCTTCTACAGTAATTGTACAGTCCAGGTTGTCATTCAGCTGTTGAGATGAGAAAGCAGGCTATCAGTAACAAAGACAAATATCCACAAAATCCCAGCAGCCAATGTATAATTCATGACATAGGGATTTGAATTATATATATTGATCATCAAATATTTACGAGTATTTGCCTTTTTCGAGAAGGGGAGCCGACTGTAGTCTGTCTCTGTGCTGGCTCAGTACGATGCTTCATTTGTGGAAAAAGCGCTAAAATAACTCGGACTTTAGGTTTCACAGGGATGTAGATAAGGGTGATAGAAGAAAGATGGGTTTGATGTTTTTTTTTTCTCCTCCCTCATGAAAAAAATCTTTGAATCTCTCTATCTCGTGTTAGTTTAATTTCTACTTAATGTTGATCACATGTACTTTTTGCATTTTACATTATCATCAGCTTTGACTGCCTGATGTGTGTCATTTTGCAAAACCTCTAAACAGATTGGTGACATTTTTTTACATTTTTTAATCATCTTTTAATCTGTTTTAAGAGTGTTCCCGGAGGTCTTTTTTAGCCAATATCAAAAAACCTGTGTTGTTTTTTTAAGACATTATTTCTTCATTAGAAATTCGCCTATTAGATGTGGGTGGGGCTGTTGAGCATCTCTTTGTTTACATGCTCTCCCACTAGCTTACAGCCCCTCTCAAAGCCAATATAACATTATCACTGCAACCAAATAGCGAGCAATATCAGAGCTTTCCAACCGTACAATTTTGAGGCAAATTCCAGCTCAAATGAGGAAAACGAAGGCATACATGGATCTATTTATCTGCAAGTGGATGTATCGGCATGGAGCAGAGGAGGGAGCTTGTAGCCTGCCGATAGCGCCTTCGTCACATGACATACTCAAAAATGCAATTTAAAACTTAATTTTCTTATAAATGTCCTCCATCATAAGAAGATTCTACAAGAATATGTTAAAAACAACAAAAACATTATTTTCATTGGAGTGAGTCTTTAACAGAGGATAATGACGTTAAGCTTCGGTTAAATTGTATAAGCTGTCACAAACATATGCACCCACTGGTCATCCTCCAAGGGCTAAACTGATCTGCTTGATCTCTTTGGAAATATCAGACTTTATAAAAGATTTATTTTCAGTCCAAGGGGATTTTTACAGCCGTATTGCATGAGTACTCAAATTAACTGTAGATTTGTTTCGCCCAAGTAGCAGGAATTTGTGCCAATGAGACAGATTATCTATGGGTGGACATGTGTGTGCTTGGGTTTAAATTTGTTATTAAGGAGATAAACCCCTTTTTTGAGGGAAAACACATACTCAGAAATTATCCATCTTAAATACTGTAAAGAAGGGGTGGGATTAGGAAATAGGTCAGTTGCGAGGTGTATCGGGAAGACACCCACTGTAGAGTACGAGAGCAAATTGGACAGATGTAAGAGGCCACTATGGGTCAGATAACACCTCACTAATGGAGAAGGAGACAGCAAGAAATCAGATCCTCCAAGACTTCTCAGATCCTGCGCTGCCTTCCCGCCTCTGTGTGTCTACCTCCCTCACTGTCTTTATGGAGACACTGTATCTTGCAGTCAAGCGTGCAGCTGTCAGCAGCCCTCTGGCGGGTCAGCAATACTCGACCCTTCCATCACAAAGATAATCATCTCGCATATTAAGGGCGCACACTCACTTCGGCATGTTCAAAGCCAGCTGGGTCTTGCTCTATTTTCACATTTTTACAGTTAGTAGCTCTCTTAGGCCCTTGAGGTTCAACTATCTTTGGCGTGAGCAAGTCTACTGGTGGAGTCAATAATTCCAGCTCAAATGAAGCTTTTGCACTTTGAGACACAGCAGGCACAAAGGCAGACAAATGCTCACATAAGGGAACATTTCAAGCCTCTGGGGCAGAAGGCTGCAGATCTGTAATTAATAAATCTGTAATCTGTCATTTCTCCAGGAAGGAAACAATGATACCACAAAATTGATTAGAGTCACAGTTAATGAAAACGCGATAAGACTTTGCAATAAAAAAGAACTTGATCAGTTATAGAGAAGAAATACATTGAATGACACAAAATAATAGGATCTAGATAAGAACCATTCAGGAAGCATAAAGGAAGAAAAAGATTAAAGCGGCAAATGACTGCATTCATGTACTTCAGTACTACAAGGGGCATGAGTAAGTGAAGATCAACAATGGACTATTGTAAGGATTTGATTTTGGAGTGGTGAGCATGTCTTTGCTTTATTTGTGTCAAACAAAGCAGGGACCACAAAAGCCTGCCTAAAGCGATTTTTAAATGATCGCTTAATCTTCAATTATCTGACCTGACCGCAATTATTTTGCGTTATTGTTTGAACTAAATCCATTCATTCTTATCAAAACAACCCAGTGATAATGCCAGATATATCACATTACCATTCCATTATATTTGACCATCGTCCTACTTCACATTGTAAGTTTAACTGAAGCTTTTTGTGTGATGAGATTGACTATACAGACTACATACACTGATTATTTGGGAAAGGGTACCTTAAGTTGTCTTGTTATATGGGAAGTACCGTAGTTAATTTTTATACAATTAAAGCGATTAAAACTACAGGATCTTGTGAAATATCAAGCTGTTCTAATATCATATAAAGAACAGAACTGCTTATTACCAAATAATATCCAGAAATTTTTTAGAGAAAGAAAGAATTCCCATAATCTGAGAGGAATAAGAACATTTAAATTAGTGATGGTGCAAACAAACCGTAGGGGATTTTGTGTGTTGGTATGTGCAATAAAAGTTTGGAATAGTCTAGGGATGGAATAAAAACAATGTAGAAATGATCTACAGTTTAAAAATGGCTACAAGCATATATTCAAAATTCTGGAATGTTTAAAGATAATTGTGTGGACACTAAAAAAGATTTTAAGAATAAACATAGAGTGCTATATTTTAACACGTGATTAACTAAAAAAATGAAAAGCAACCATCTTCCACCGGTTCATGCTTGAGTGGCGTGCGTCAAATTCTGAATGCACAGAATTTGTAGAGCACAATTCCACTTATAACATGGTCACTTACAAAATAAATAAATATTCAATCGATTTTTTGTACTTTATTCTTGCTATTTTTGAGGTTTAGATCGCTTTTTACAAGGCAAACTATTTGATTCGTAATGTGGCCAGTTGTCACGGTAACACAATGCGTCGCTGGGCCAGCAGACCTCAACTGCAGCGGCAAAGGAAAGCGATATATTTATATATATGCTGATCACGATAGGTTAAAAAAAAACATAATTTAAGAGAAAAGGAATGTTTGCTTTGAAGAAGCCTGCACATATAGAACATTGTGACAGGAACTTCTTCTGGAACACCAAGCAGCCAATCAGAAGAGAGTATTCACCCGGACCATTTAAAGTACAGAAACACAGTGTTAGTTTCTTATGTCTGTATATCAGCATATTTGTTTTCTTGGAGTAAAACTGCATACATAAAAGTCTTTACAGTTCTGCTTATCTTACTGTTGATGTGTTTTGTGCACACAGATTAAACTTCTGAGTTAGCACTCTATAAATTTAAACATTTCAGGCAATTAAAATGAAGGAAAATTTTTCTCTCTGGCCTTTTTTTTGTTTAAAAGCTGCTTTTTGTCAAATAAAATGTAAAAATAGAACTCGTAAAACAATCACAACCCATAAGTGTGATTAATTTGATTAATTTTTTTAACCGATCACCAGCACTATATATATATATATTTGTTGTTGTTGTTATTATCATCATCTATAAGTTTTTATCATATTGATTGTATTCTAATTATAGGAACTAATTTAATTTAAAAAAAGAGCTTGGCTTCTGTTTTTTATTGTTTTTGAATTGGTTGACCCTTGTGTAACCAACCCTTTGATATAAATTATGTTAATCCTGAAGTTGTCTAAATTATCATGGTTTCATTTACTGCAGATCAATGATTTATACTCCTGGACAATTGGCCTTAAAACACCTGGATTCATGCACGTTTTAAAATTTTTGATCTGTTCTGATGTTTTAACTTAAATCACAATATTTCAAGAAATTTTAAAATCAATGGATTAAAACAACCAGGATTCTTTGGAAAATCCACTATTCCTTATGTCACTTACCTGCCAAAATTAAAAGCCAATAGAGTCATTTGGGTAAAAATAAAGAAACAAAGAGTCAATAATATTTTAACACATTGCCCCATCGGATCAAAGAAACATGAGGTTTGGTTAGGTTATTTGCTGACACGTTTCATGCAAAGAAAAAGAATATACTGAGTTCTCAGAGCCTTTTTCATCCTCCATTAAGTCAGTAATGGTCAAAAACAAAATAATGAGAAAATGCTCTTCTCCGCAGGAAATCCAAAATTGGTTCATCTGAGATGGAAAAAATGCAATCTAGAAAATGTCATGATGCAGGATACTGCTTTGTAACACTGGGTCAATGCAGACACACACACATGCAGACTTACACGCACACAGAAGTGCACACGCAGTCACAGAAAAGAAAAAAAAACATTACAGAAGTGATAAAGAAGCATAGACTTTCAAGATGTTCAAGTATAAGGGGGGTTGGTGAAAGTCGTAAATAAGGGAAGATAGGAACAGTCTGGGGTGTCAGATGGAAAGGCAGATGGTTGGAGGTTGTGATTCCAATCAGTGTGGTGCTGGTGGTGTTGGTGGGGTGTCCTTAAAGATTAAGTCCAAACAAATTCATCCCATTAAAAAACAAAAACGTCCTCACAGAGGAACATCTTAAATGTTGCTGAACGCTCCCCTACAAGCTCCTGCAGAGTTATCCCACAAAAATATCATGTACAGCTGTGTCTTTAGCTTTTGTTCTCCTTTCATGAGTATTACCACTGTTTTTGATTTACATATGTTGAATTCTCAATGTTCTTTTGCTCTGCTAATAAGCATGTGACATAGTGGTCACACTCTTTTGCTGTGACATGTTCTGAAAGCTATAATACTTTTAGCATTTTTTGAAGATAATCTTTGATGCTTATTAAAAGGTTGTTAATAAAATTTTAAAAACTGGAATAAAAAACAATAAAAGGTTCAAATTCTAGAGTTGTGTAACAGTGTAAACATACAAATCTCACACAAACTCTGTCACCACTTCTACAGAACCACATTTATTTTAGACAGTCATAAAATAAAAACAAAACAAGTAAAACAACTTATATCTATTTTACCTATTATGACTATAACTTAAGTTATGTAAAAACCCTTAAAGCACCAATAAACTGGACTGCACATTTCTGTAGGGTAGTACAAAGTATATTATCACTATCTGAATTTGCAGAATGTAAATGCTTTGTTTTCCAAGTTTTTTTCTTCTGACTTATCACAATCTATCTATCAGAACATAGAAAATAACTACTATTGCATAAAAGGTACCTGCTTCATTTGAAGTGCATTGATAAAAAAATTAAATTGATCTTACCGCTTGGAATCAATCAATATTAAGGCTCAAGTTTCTGGTGCACTTTGACACGCAGTTTTCTATCAAGCCTAACAATTTGAATTTAACTGAGAAACAACAAACATTGTGTTCAATGGCAGCATTTAGGTTTAAAAAGTATTTACATTTGTAGAAAAAGATAACTAGTTAAAAAGGAAATATTTTTCTTAGAAAGTTGGGAACCTGATGGCACGAGAGTTTCTGGCACGAAGATCTGGCAGTCAATGAGTTGCCATAAATAATTCTTTGAGAATAACAATAACGATTTGTTAATAATCATAATCTTTAAGTCAACACAAAAATGAATGTTAAGAATAAAAATGATGATTTTCAAGTTTTCTAAATCTCATAATTTTCTCCACTACATTCTGTTAATCTCTGTTTACTCTAAAACTTGAAGTCTTTGGCCTAAGTTACTGCATACCAGCATGAGCCTAATGATATGTGGCTTAAATTGATGCATTTCAATAAAACTAAACTGCAGAACCAGTAAACATATGCATGACTGTGTGTGTTTGTGTCTCTGGGCTTTCAGCATCAAGACTAAGCTGCAGCTGCTTGTTGACATCATTACCACAGGACAGCTGAGAGCAACTGCATGGCTCCAGAGAGTGAGAGAAACTTAGGTCACCCAGCCAAATGCCAAGTTTTTCCACCTTTCTCTGTTGTTTTCCTCCGCTGTTGCTTTGCGACAGTTCAGAGGAGATATTTCTGATATGGTCACATTTTTTTTTTTTTTAATATAACAGAGCACTGGATAAAGAATCATTACGGAAGTTCTGCCACTGTGAAGTGCATTTATGAATAAATTTTGCTTTCCATACTTCCACATAGGCACATAAATGAGAAACATAAATCAGAATGTATTTATACAAAATATAAAATCCCCTCATGAATTTACAGAAAATGGTGTGGTGTCACTTTAAGGATTTTTTACTTTGTCACACTATGTGTTCCCCCTTTTGGCGAGCAATTTTTTTTTTTTTTTTTTTTCAAAATAAAGGTTTTATTGGCGTATAAAGACATAGTTTAGGGTTAGAAAACCTTAAAGTTAAGGTATAGGTGGAGAAAGTAGTAGTTATGGGTATAGTTAAACAGAGGCTCCAGGAAATGACTGCTGGTGTCTGAAATGCTGGAGGAATTACAATGTCTTTATATGTGTGTGTGTGTGTGTGTGTGTGTGGTTGAGGGGTGTGTATGCAGGTAAAACAAAGTCGCCTGGCCAACTGAAACCACAAGGCCAGAGGAAATTGCTTCTGGTACACACAGACACATCCACACAGACACACATACCTTCCTCCATCTGTCCTCTTAGTGGGTCAATCACAACTTCATTCAAGCAGAGGATTCAGGATCAGTTCTCCAACTGTGACTGAAACACATTCATTTTCACTCGCTGTGTGAGCTGAGCTGTTCTGGCCCAGATTATTTCAGACTGAATTGAGATTACGCCATGAAGTGTCTAAACCTGCTCATACTGTATTAATAGATCATTTGGAACTGGATTAACTGAGTAGGAGAAAAATAAGAGTTGAAGAAATATGATTGATACTATGATTGATACTATGATTGAACCCTAAAGTTGTGCTGGCATAAATCCTGTTTTAGTTCATTATAATCACATTTTGCCTACTTTTCTGCAGTAAAGTGGATAAAAACAAAGAGTCACTATGTTTTTTTAGAATAGGAATTGGAGTATAAATCACGTTTTTTGCATTGTTTGGTCAGATGTGCGTCTTGTACTCAAGTTCGACTTATATGTGATTTAAAAAAGAAATAGCAACAACCACAAGAGGGTACTGTAGGTGTGTGTATCAGTATTTGATACTGAAAGAAAAACAGAAGAAGAAGTGCCGCTCAGTCTTATACCAGACTTGGCTGAATTGATCCAAAGCAACAGAAGATACCAGTAAACAGATTTACTGATTTGAAGTAGTATAAAGAGTTTAGTTGACTTGTTAGCATGTTATTTATGCTTTAGTTATCTGAATAATTGCTCATATGTGGCGCTAATATACTAGATTCCTCCTATGTTTCATGAACCTCAAAATGGTTAAGGTAGTGAAGCATCTACAATATATTTAGTCTATTTTTCGTTATTTATTCAGTTTTTATGATTTGTCTTTCAAGGTGAAATGTCCATTCTTGCTCCCATATTTTTTCAAATATTTTTTTCCCAAAAAGTGGGACTTATACTCAAGCACATCTTATATATGATTTTTTTTCTCCATTATTATATCTTTTTTGGGGGGTGGGGGGGTGGCTCCAGCCACTTATACTCATAGTCTGAAAAATACTGCAAGCATTGTATTGCACAACAAAAACTTAACATGTAACATGCAAAATTAGACTAATATTGTCTATTGTCACAATATAGTCTATTTCAAATATAAGGTCAAATCTCATTTAGGCAAGATATTCATATTTCCATTCTTGGTATCCGTTTCTCTTAAAAGCTTGCCCATGGAATCCATCCATTCATCTCCTGTTCCTTATTTGTCCGGTGTCCTTAAGCGTTGTTGGAACCTATCCCAGCTATCAGGACGAATAAAGTGTGCAGCCTGACAGTTTGCCAGTCCATCTCAGAATACATGAGGCATAAAGACAGCATCTCCAATATTTTACTGAATACTGATTTTTTTTCTCCCCCTTTTCAACTCCAACAGTTCTGTGTAGTATATCTGTTGTTCAGACAGTCATAGCCAGTAATGCGGTTCAGATTACAACCTCTGTGGTCCACTGACAAGATGTAGACACAAACTGACTCAATTCCTTAACTATTTGCTTTTTGGATGACAATGCAATAATTCACTGGCCTCAAACTGTGAGACAGCAGTTTAGAATGTGCCAGACATAGATTTACCAACAGGATTGGACACCACAGAGTCTAGACATTAACCCCACTGAGAATCTTTGGCCTGTGCAAAAAAAGCTATTAACTCTTACAGCATCATTATAAGATTGTCTTAAAAAAGAAGGGGGAAAGGATAAAACATTGGCAGGAAATAAGGATGTTAGAACCTTCCGCCAAAATATCATCTCAAATGCAGAACTACTCTGTATAAGAAATGAGGAACAAGATCTATCTTCAAAATTCTTATGTGTAGGCTACACTATAACCTCCCGCCAGCTCATGTGCTAAGAAGCCGAATTATACACCCCAGGGTGTATTTTTGACCCTGACCACTGTAAAACTCAGGCACTCTCAACAGGAACCAGTAAAGCAGCTAATTACCTTATGACATTAATTGATTATGGGCATTATATTGTCCTTTCAAGCAGTCCTGTCAAATATCTCATTCGTGTGTTAAGACAAATAAAGGGGGTAGGGGGTGGGGGGGCTTACACAAGTACACAACAAATGCAGGTCAAATATAGGGAAGCCTGAGCAATGCTGCCAGAGAATTGACTTTCCCACAACTTTCGTTTCTTCAGCATACAAACATAAACACACATACAAACACAGATGTGGACATACGGACACATTTAAGCATGGATGTTTGTGTGGAGTTTGCATGTTCTCTCCATGTAAGGGTTTCTCTTGGAACTCCGGCTTTCTCCCACAGTCCAAATCATCCTCCTAGGTTAACTAGTCACTTTAAATTGTCCCTAGGTGTGCATATGGGAGTGATTGTGTGCCCTGCTACACATTGCAACCAATCCAGGGTCCCCGCCCTCACCCAACAGTAGCTGGGACCAATTCCAGCAACCCTGTGACACTAAAAGGGATATAGTAGGTTTAGAAGATGGATGGATGGTTCTCAATTATTTTACCAAGTTAAATAAAAGAAATGCATAAAAGCAGTCTTATTTTACGTCACAAGTGATCTAGAGTGCACAAATGTGTTTTTCTGTCATGTGAGCCACACGCCAGTCATAAGATGCAATTATGAAAAACAAGAGAACCTTATTCTTGATAGTCAACAGCGACACACACAAACATCTGTGGGGTTCAGACCCATCTGCTGTAACAAACTGTTCAATAAGCCTGCTGTGTGTCAGTAGAAAAATGCATACCTTATTGTTCGGCTGTTGTCTGCTGAATTTCAGAGTGAGAGCTTTTGTTGTGTCTAAACAGTTAGCATGCATGCAGACTGCTGTCACAAGTTGAAGATCCTTTGGCCTAAAAGAACAAAATGTCTAGAAGGATTCATTCATTATGACAGATACTAAACAAACATTGGTAAGTGACTTGTTCTTAAGCATCGTAATAACAAACTTTTTTTTCTCCAATGAATCAAGGTGACTTAATTCTTTGGAGAATATTTATCTTTTAATGATTCAATGCAACAGATCTGGCATTGTGCTGGATAGGATACTAGTATCCCAGCAACCAGGCAGAAACACGCAATGATGATTAAGATTGAACTGCCGTCAGAGCTCAACAATATACTCTGTAAAGGACAAAGCATATTTTGGACCAACCAAAAGTAAAAAGGAACACTTCAGACTCACAGTGTGTAAATGCACTTTCTGTGCATAGTTATAGAGGAAATCAAAGAAATTGGACTGGAAAAGGCCTTAACACACAAGTAGCTATTTGAAAATATCTTAACATACTTTTCCTTACACTGAACTACCCAGAAAAAAATTGTTTTTACTCAATATGCCAATCCAGGTAAAAAAAAACAAAAAACATACTTATACGTAGTCATAACTGGTCTGAATAAATTATAATTGTGTTGCTCACTGATAAACAGACTAAACCTACACTAAAGAATATTTTTGACAAAACAGTAAAACCTTGTTAGAATCCTGAGAACATTAAGCTGATATTTAAAAAAGAAATAGCCATGTTTTGCCAACATGATTTCACTATCTCTAGTTTTTCACACTGAAAGCGATTTGCTTGACGCTTGTCAAGTTTATGTGTATATAAACTTTATGTTTACATAAACTTGACACCCCAGACGTGTGTAGAAGGAGCTACCGTCAAATGTTTTTAGCCAGATCGCTACATGGAGCAGTGTCTGTGAATACCTCATTTACAATGCCAGGAAGATGTTGAGAGATCAGGTTTATTCATTTCGAAAAGCTCTACAAAAGCATCGGTACACGTGTCACCATGTCTGAGTTTATAAGATCATTCAGAGACTCTCCCACTATGGTGAGGTCCACCACTGCTGCAGGAGTTACATTTGAATGACTTTCAGTGGTACCTCCGTCTCTCCGTAACCCATTTTGACAACTTGCTGTCCCGCAATAGTCCGGGGAGAGAAAAATAAAAATAGAACTAAAATTAGAATACTTTTTTTTATTATTGTCTTCAGAAAAAATATCATAAAAATCAGGACAAGATTGATCAGTCTCTCCCCCATGTTGGTTTTGGACTCCAACTGCTGATCACGTCATTAAACATGTCATGCCAAAACATGCCAGAGCTGAGTCCTTGATTGGTTGACGCAGGGCATTTTGTTTGCCAAAGTTCAGATTTTTTAACTGGATGCGCCACGACACCCAAAATGCACTGTGGTGCTCAAATCCAGCAACAGAACTCAGACTGCATCTGTACATTGACTTAACATTGAAACTAGATGCCTCTGCCATATGATTTGCATTCGGTGAGAACGTAGGTTTAGGAGGAGGACTTTGTCACCCAAGCTGTTTGATCATTTTTCCAAAAGAAGACAGTAACTACCCCAGTTCTGAAATGGATTTGTGTCTTCTACTTTTTCAGCCAAAATCAGCATTACGTATTCATTTGTTTTGGCTCACAGAAACAGTAAACCAGCTTAAAAGTTTTATTTCCCTAATAATTCTCTTTTATGATATTCATTTTTGCTGTTTATTATCATCTAAAGCATTGCCTTATGGCATCACGGGAGGAATACATTTGCGCTAAAATGTTTCAAATGATAATCTCCGTGGCAAAACACCTTGATGTTTTGAATTTTCCAATGTCTTTACTGCCTCTTTTATGAGAGAATAATTAAATTCAAATGCTTTTCTAATTTGATCAATTTCAATTTCAATTTTATATAATAGAAATAGCACCCTCAATATGTTTATCTGTGTAGAAGTGGTGAAATCATCTCAATGGCTAGTTTTAGGGTATCCTTTTGCCTTGAAGTCATTCCCAAATGGAAACAAAAAGGCTAACAGTGAGGAAAATGAATGATCTATCTGCCTTTAGGATTAAAAAAAAGACAACCTATAAGACTGAAAGCTGTTAGCAAAGGCTAAAAAACAATGATTCTGATGGGTGCTTTTGCATTAAACTGTGCTCATACTTGAGAGACGTGAGTGACTTATCTGGGACAGGGACATCACAGGAAACAACAGCAGTTAAAATTCAATTTTCTGGTGGTAAAGGAAAAAAGGGAGAAAGAGGACAACTAAATAAGTGTGACTGCAGAGGTTTTCTTTTAATGCATTCCAGATCATACACGACACAAAATAAAAAAAAAAGAAAGAAAAAAGAAAAAAACAGGCTGCCAGGAAAAAAAGCCTTTCTGCTGACATTGTTTTATGTCCTAGAAATGTGTGAAAATGTGTATGTGAGTAAAAGCTGGAGCAGCTGAATTCAGTAGATACAGGGGAAGACTGCAGTCACTTAAGAACAGAGGAAAGTAAATGGGGACTGAAAGAGGTGAGAACAGAGACAAAATAAATCAAAGAATAAAAAAGAGCTAGAGAGCAAACATTAGTCAGAGATCAGCTGCTATTGTGTAATTTTTTACTACTTTTTTAACATTCAGGACCTAATAAAGTGTCATTTTGTAGTTTATTCTAAAATATCCTTGATGTTCTTTTAACCTTTCCTTTTCTAAGAAATAAAAGCACAAAATCTGTTCCCAGATACATAATTGAAAGTTCATAACTAATAAAACTGTTGTAACACCACAAAGAAAAAAAGGTTGCATAATTGTTTGAACATCAGACACTTAAAGTTGCCTAAGAACAAATCTTGAGACAGTTAGATCAACAGTGTTGGTTACAAAGCAAGTTTCCAGTCCTTTCTCCCAATATGCCAGTCATTCGCCTGTCAGATAACATTTTTACCAGGAAGAAGAAAAACAAAATCCTAGCGAAGTTGTGAAAAGAGCTTGAACAGCAAGAACACAACCTGCAAGGGATAAACAAAAACATTAAACCCAGCAACTGTTTTCCTGATGTGTTTTTTTTATCTGCTTGAGCAGGTGACCATTGAGAATGCAGTCACCAAGTGTTTCCCCAGTGATTTAGATGCACTGCTGCCACATGTTGAGCCCAAAGAAACTTCGAGGGCGGCTGCCAAGCGCCTCTGTGAAAGCTTTGATGTAGCGCCACTGACATAACACAGACGCAAGCTGGGCTCTATTTAAAAACACACGAAACAAAGGACAGGGAAGCTGCAGGAGCTCCTATTCAGATTATATCAGCCAATCGTAGATTATTGGGATCATGATCCACTAGTATAGACACTGACCACAGGGTATATATGAAACCTGTGGGATGATCACAACACATAAAAACACATTTTTAACAACAATGAATTTTAAGATGTTCGACAACAAAACTGTTTATTCAAATATACAGTATATAATGATTTTATGGTAGAAAAATCTCTCATTTTCTGTTTTTATATTTTTTTGTTTTAGTACAGAACTTTTTTTTCTTCCTTTAATTTAGAATTTATCTTTTTTTCCCCAAGGACATGATTATTATTCCCTTTTTCTTTTGATTCCTTTTAAACTTTAAGTGCCCTATACCATGCTCTACAGAGGACACTTAAACAGTTGTCACTGAACAATTACTTAACTGACCTGAGCACCGGGATCAACACAGAGGACTAAAAAACAGTATAAATGAGGGTGAGGTAGAACAGAGTTGATGAGCAGAAATAAAATGGGTTAATGTTTAAGAGAATGTATTTTTTATAATGAGGAATGGGGAAAGCCATGGCTGCAGGGTCTGACACTGACCCAGTTTTTCTACAGAGCCAGTATCTCCTGTGGCTCCCCAGCACATTTCCTCCCAGTTTATTAATGCTGCCATCACAACCATCGCCAGTCTCTTTGAAGACTGAAAGAAATAATGGAAAATGATCCACATCAAGTTTGTCTTCATCTTTGCTCTCAGTGTTATCCTAGTTTTAGCTTATTTTACTCACGGCTTTAAGTGCTGGAGCGTAATTGTGAACTGGACCAACACTTCAGATTTGCAGCAAAATGTAAAGATTTCAAGATTTAAAGCTTTTACTGTAAAGATTATTGGATCATTTTCTCACCAAACACTTGTTTTCACATTAGACTGATGTTTATTGTACAAAACACCTTTTCCCACTGCTGCCAAAAATTACATTTGTTAAAAACATATATTTCCTATTTTATGAATTCCATTAAATTTTTAAAAGTAAACATGTAGATCATAACCAACATATATATGCCTACAAACTGAGTAAAACCAAACACAAATAATTGTGTGCTTAAAAAAGCAGGGGAATGTAAACCTAAATATGTGTTTAAAGTATAACAAATATTAAAATAATTCTAATTAGCTTCTTATCAAAATCCTGGTTTTGCTCACATAAGACTTGTATTAGAAGTGGCAGGAGATTTTTGGAAGGCAGTAGAAGGCAGTTTTTGCCAGAGTTCCACATGATGACCTATGGTGTTTTAATAGGGCTGGCAGAAGTGGCAAAAGGGAGCTAAAGAGGAGTCTGGACTTCATCCAATTCTCAGAGGGAGGATAAAGCGAATGAATGGAGAGCTTGTTGTAGAAGTGGCTGCAATCATTCTGTGGAAGTCCCTGAGCGAGTGACTGAACATAAGTCACAGACGACGATTAGAGTAATGAAAGAAAGAGAGCAGTAAGAGGAGAAGATGAAACCAGAGATGACACCGATAAACAGCGAAATAGCAGGAGCATGATGGGCTTTACCATTGATACCTAATACAGTCCTCTAGATAAAAAAATAAAAAAAGTTTTCACAAAGAAATAAATAAACGGGTTAATTCATTAAACTAATCAAAATATAGATAAATATTTTCATGATCTAAAAAAGTAAATGCAAAATATTGCATTTACTTTTAAAACTGCCATCAGTGTGTAAATGTGTGTGTGCATGAGTGAATGGGACTTACTGTAAAGCGTTTTGGGTCTTCAAGGAAGGTAGAAAAGTGGAATACAAGTATACCATTTATTGTATAAAATCCACAATTATTGTCGAAGTGAGCTACTTTAAGTTTATCGACTACTTATAAAAGAGTTTCTGGTCATGGGTTGAAGACTGTGATTACAAAACCGGACAATCTTTCATTTCAACGAGTTTATATGGAATATTTGCATGGCCTATTACACACTGTCACTCACTGTAACAACTTTTGATAAGAAAACACTGAACCCGACTTTGATTTTCACATTTTAGCCACAAAATATTTGATCAAACTAGACTATCTTTTCAATGTGAGTTTATGGAAGACACTTAAATCTCTTTCTTTTACATAATTCTAAAAACACCATCTATTTGTCATTATCTTCCACTCATCTGGGACAGAGTCAAGGGGGCAGCAGTCTAATCGAAGATGACCACACTTCCCACACCCTGGCCACTTCCTCCAGCTTCTCTGGGGGGACCCTGAGATGTTTCCATTCCAGCCAAGAGACGTACTCTCTCCAGTGTGCTGGGTCTTCCCCGGGGCTTCTGCCCAGTGGTACATGCCTGGAACACCTCCCCAGGGAGGCATCCAGGAGGCATTCGAACCAGATGCCCGTACCACCTTCACTGGCTCCTCTCGATGTGGAGAAGCAGCGGCTCTACTCCGAGCTCTGTCTGGGTGACTGAGCTTCTCCCCCATCTCCAAGGGAGCACCCCGCCACCCTACAGAAGAAGGTCACTTCAGTTGCTCATATTCAACTTCATTCTTTCGGTCATGATTCAGAGTTTATGACCATAGGTGAGTACTGCAATGAAGATCAACCAATAAATTGAGTGCTTTGCTTTCTGGCTCAGCTCTCTCTTTACCTTAACGGACCGATACAGCCACTGCAGAACAGTGGATACCGCTCCAATCCACCTGTCGATCTCACGCTCTGATCTTCCCTCACTCGTCAACAAGACCCCAAGATACTTAAACTCCTCCACTTGGGGGAAGAGCACTCCACACACTTGAAGAGGACAAACTATCTTTCTCCAGTCAAGAAATTCTAAAAACACGCCTCTGGAATCCCTGTTTGCAACTAACAAAAATGGTTCTGTGGCTGCTAAACAATCTCAAGCCTTTATCTCCTCGCTTCTGTGCTTAACAGCAGATCCTACATTTTTAATGCCAGCCTCCTGCTTAGATTTTAAACACTAGTTCTATGAATTACACTCAAGATCTCTACTTTTTCCTGTAAATTCAAAGAAAAGCTGCTGCAGGTCATGATTTGTTTACTAGTGTGCAAAGAGAAGCAGTTGTCGTGTCATTTCGCAAGCGAGAAATTTCCATTTCAGATATGAAAAATGAGAATGGTTTTGTTTTTTAAGTAAAGTTCTCTGATCTGTATATTAAATAAATGAAGTTCATCAAACGGGGACATTGGGTTATTCTCCCAATTCAATTAGAAGTGCGGAAGGTTTTCACAGTTTCTTGTGTTTTGACTTCAACCTGGTACTTGATCATAAGTCACAGAAATAACAGATGTAAAACTGTTTTGTAAAGACTTTACACGCATATGTACAAATAGAAATGCATACACGCACTTTCTAAGATTGGCCAAAGAGACAACACTGCGTGTGCTTCAACTTTCCAAGTATTTTACATCCATGAAGCATAAAACAAGACTTCTTCAACACTGGCTGCACACAAGACAAGAGATTAACTGCACAATTAAGAGTGACTCTATGAAACATATTGCTTGTACAAAGGTGAAAAAAGGGAACAGGTTGGGTTACTAACTAAGAATGAATTTAAAACCTGAAATTAAACAAAAACACAGAAATAAGTCAGTGTGTGGGAGGGAAACACCTGCTGTAGCTAGCACTGTCCTGTGGACAGACAAATAACAAAACCTGAAAACAGATATATTTAAAAATATGAAATGTATGATTCAATCAAAAAATGTTTGCAACACTGTGTCATAGTGAAGGCTTATTTTATGTTGTATGGTGACATTTCCATGTATAAAATATGGCTTGTCGTGATGATATGCTGTTTTCGATGATTCAAACGACCTTTACTCTTGCTGGCATGCTGTGACATAGAAGATGAAAATATAAAGATAGTCTTGGTTTAGACCAGCAGTGTTTTACTAAAGAATAGCAAATACATCATCTCTAAAAATAAGGTGTAGAGTGGTAGTGATGGATGACGGAGCAGGATCGCAAAGAGACAGACACCCAGGACCCCTTGTACACATATTTTAAAATACACTGCTTTCCACTCCGCCTTATCACAGGATGTGACTTAAAACCCTTTATTATCAACTCAGGCATGATTTACTCAAAAATATTAAAATTGCTGGACAGAAAAAAACAAGCCTATAGGACACTCAACAAAAAATTTATGAGCTGGCACAAGCACTGGTCAGAACCAAACAGAATTAAGATGCTTTTTGTTTTTTTCTACACATGGACTGAACTTCCTGATATATCAGTGTTTTCTTTTCTGCTTTTGTTTAATATGCTGTACAATCTGCACTTTAAACAATGGATTTATGTCTTCAGGACTTGTAAATTTCTTTATTCCTTTTCCATACTTCAAGCAATATCGTGGACTTTGAAGCCAAAAGTGAAACATTTGAGTTTTTACATTGATTTAAAAAGTGCATATGTGGTAAATTATTTCTCTTTTTCATTTTTTAGAAATGAAACATCTGCCATTTTAGGGAAGGCCGCTGCAAAAAATGAGGCCAAATCTCTTCTGAATAGTAGAGTGATCAAATAAACCTCTTGTTTTAACTAAAAGATGGTTGCAGCCTCATTTCTGTTCAGAGGAAATAAACTGCATCCACTGCTGCCGAGAATAAACATTCTTTCAGAACATAGGTTAACCCACCTCTTATAGATTTTGGTAAGTCTAAGAGTTTGAAGTAGTTCTTCTTTTAAGAGATACTTTATATTTAGATAATAGTTTAAGTTAAACATATAGTGCAAATTGTTGTGCAAATTATTATTGCAAAACATAATCATTCTCTCAATTAGTTTCTTAGCAACAGTCTAATGCTAAATTAATCTGTAAAAAGTCCACAACATAACATTGGGGCTGAGGCTTCATTTTTTTTGAATGGCAAATAATTTGACATGCCCCTTTAAGAAGGTTTCAAAGTTTGCTTTTGTTCTTAACTTTCCAAAAACTGAGAGAACGTTTGCTTAAAGAGAACAATTGCTTAATGCTGGTAGGTCATTAACTTCTTAAGCTTAAGAACAACGCAAACTAATATTAATATTGTCACAAATAATAAATGTGCAGGTTCTGACTGTGTATGAGGCTGATCAAGAACATTTTGAGTCAGGCTTTTTCTGCCTCTGATTAACAAAGACAAAAAATGATGATTCATGTAGCAGCACGTGTTAAACCTCCAGATTGTTTACTGATGACATATTAGGAAATGTGCTGGAAAATTAATTCCCCATCAGTGACGACTTTCTCTTATGAACTAGAAAAAAACAAGAAAAAAAACAAGGAAACAAGAATATAAAATACATCAAAAATCTTACAGGGGTTAATGAAGGATGACTCATCCACACGCAGCCAAGAGCAATAGTAAACATGTTCTATTTTTAAGAGTAAAACCAACAGAAACCTACAACTCAACAATTTCCATTGTTCCTTTGCTCTGTTGTAAAGTGCTCTGTCATAATTATTTAAAGGTTTGTCGGAAAAAAAACTGTTGTCTTTACAACTTGAGCTTTTTATAAGTTTTTAAATAATACACATTTTTTTAATTCCTCAAATTCTAACTGCTCCAATGCAAACCAACAAAATAAGAGAAAGAGATCCATTACACAATCTATACTTGGTTTTGTGACTCCTCTAAGACCCACCCATCCTCACCACCTCCCTGACTGCCCTTAACAACACTATTATGAAAAGCTCCACACACAAACAGGCATACAAAGGTCAGGAGAAAAATATTAGCATTTACTTTTTTTAAATCTATATACTATAAATCTGTTGCGACACCTGTCATGGACATTAAAATCAGTCAGTTTAAACATACATGTATTTAGGCATGTAGCATGTGAACAAAACCTCACAACAGCTAATCACTGCTGGGCTGCAGCCACAAAACTGTGGACTGCTGTGTCCCAGAATAACCTTTGATTAGCATGCATGCAGCACACATTTCACAAGAAAATCACCATCTATTCTGAGTATACAAAACCAGCTGAAACACAATTCAATTATAAATAGCTCTGACTTGTTTTGTATTTTCAAATCTCGATTCATCTAAAATTTTGTACTTTTGGAAATTTGGGAAAAAACAAAATCTAAGCCGTCTTCTTTCCATTTAAATTAAATGAAATGGAAAACTCCTATTATTGACACATTATATGTTTTTAAGAGTTGTTTGCTTGATGCACAGTGTTAAATACACAAGGCATGTAGTGTTTTAAAGAAAACCATTCTCCTAGTGTCTCATTGCATTACTATTTACTTCCCTACAAGTCCATATAATGGTCCCATGTGTGTAGTTGGAGCCCTTTCAGGCTTGAACCCAACACTACAAGCTAATATTAAAAAGTACTGATATTGTCCAGCTGCACACTCAGTTGAATAATTATGATTAGTTTGGGACTTTGTGTTGGGTGTTTGATGCGTGATCTGTTCAAAATAACTGCTTTCAAAATAAAGGAAAAAGGGAGGCTTGTTTTTTCAAATATTCAAAGCTCAACATGATGGATTCACATGTTGAGCTTTGAGGGTGAGCAGCAGGTTAAAGCGGGAAAAAAAAGAAGAAATACAATTGGTGCCACATTTCAAATCCTCCTTAGACTTTAGTTTGCTAATAAATCAACCTTCCCTAGACAACCATCTGTTTTCTGCTAGATTTAAAATTTAAAGTAGGAGGGAATGCATTTTATAGCAAAGAAAGCTGATGAGGAGGTGACAGAGGCGTACTGTATTTGCAAAAAGACAGAAAAGAACTAAAATATGTGAAAAGTGTCAGTATTGATGCCACCCTTGAATTTATGAGGCTAAATACAACACTGTAACATGCTGTGCTCAGACTTACATTTTTAGAATGACTTTTGGGCTGACTACTAAAAAACAAAAGTACCTTTATTGAAAAACAAGTCTAAAAATATCTTTTATTTATTATATAATTTAAAGTTTCTTGTTACTATGAAATATATATATTTTTACCTATAAAACAAGCATACTTCAGCATGCATAAGCAATTTTACACAGTAGATTACATGAACTAACTTAACTATGTTATTATACATTATTTATTTTAATAAAAGTATTTTATTATTCTGTTATTTAAATGAAAGTATTATCAGAGATTTCTTTAATAAAAAGATAACCTGTTTGGAAATTATCCTAACCTAATAAAAATACTTATGTTACTAGTTTCTTAAATACAGCTTAACTCAATTCAACTAAATTCCCAAACTTTTTTCAGACGTGTTGGTATGTTAAAACTGTGCATTGAGTAAATAATGCATTTTGGGTTTCATTTACATTTACAATATGGTAAATGGTGTAGACCCGCTCATATAGCTCCCTTCCTTGAAGACCCAAAGCGTTTTGTGCACATCTCTATAAAGTCCAACTGTCTGCAGTTTGCCATTCCTCAGTGTCTAAAACAACATCCCAGTAAAGATGTATTAATGCATGTTATAAAACTTTAATAAAAATGTTGCTGCAAAATCAGTTTGAATAAGAATTCAGACCAGTTATAAAAAATTTTTGAGAAACTGCTGAAGT
Source organism: Adrianichthys oophorus (assembly GCA_036245035.1). Classification (NCBI taxonomy): domain Eukaryota; kingdom Metazoa; phylum Chordata; class Actinopteri; order Beloniformes; family Adrianichthyidae; genus Adrianichthys; species Adrianichthys oophorus. The sequence goes on along the minus strand of BSAI01000005.1, from coordinate 14,324,869 downwards.
TAAGTTGATTTTTTTTAATTTTGCAATAATGCAAATAAACTCAAGCAGTGTAAACAAACAACCCTTCAGCACCAACCCAAAATGAATACTACAGTAACTTAAAAGAAGAAGAAGGGTGATATTTAGAGATTGCTTTAGCATGACAGCCTCAAGAAATTAATTTGATAGTAAATTTGTAAGAATGCAAAGAATTGCAGAGAAAAACATATATGAACAAAAGATATTACATGCAAGTCAAAAAGAAAATGTAACTTTATCGCGATAAAGAGTTAACATACCATGATTGAAAAAAGCAACTAAGACCAGATGGTTTCAACAAAATAAAATAAAAAAACGTTTGCAGGACTCAAAAAATAACTTTAAAAAATCAACAATTTTAAATCTAAAATATATAATAGACAAATATTTGATAGATTTCCCTTTGAATGAACCTTGTTGGTTTTTAAGGCAAAATACTGATTTTTTTTATTTTTTAACTTAAAAATTTTAAATTTTAAATCAGTTTAGGCATAAAAATATTTTTTACAACCATACGTAATTTTGGAAATTAAAATGAATATGAATGAATATTTAACTTATTAAACTGTATTATCCAATAATAAAACAAAACAAAAAATCTGAATTTAAAAAAACATGTCAAAGTGATTTGTTTGTCTAGACATGGAAAACTGTAGAATTAAAAGAACATGCACTTTCAGTTTACAGTCACCAAAACAGAGTGAATTCTTACACCATATCATGTTACAAAAAGGACTTAACCCATTATGTATGTATGTGGTCATCTGTGCAATTGTGTCATTGGTTACACCCCTGGGAATTGTGAAATGTCTTCATCTACCATCCATCAGTCTGTTCTTCTAATCCTGACCTACATTGCTTCTATGTTTTGAGTAAATAAAAGAATTACCAAATTACTATGCACCACAAAATAGAGGTGACAACATGTAAAAAAAAAAAAAAAAAACTGCTAATCATCTTGGAAGAAAGCAGAGGTGAACTTTTTTTCTTCAGAAGAACAAGATTGCACAGGGGTGATAAACAAATATTACCAGAATTATGTCTACTTCTTTGGCTTTCAACTGCCCTCTCTGCTTCCTCCACACACCGACCTCCTCTTTGGTCTTCCTCTAAGCTTCTGTCTTGGTAGCTTTCGGCTCAGCATTCCTCCCTCCATTCTCTCAACATGCCCCAAACCATCTCAATCTGGTATCTCACAGCATATGAAACCCATCTAACATGAGTTGTTCCTCGAGTTTATTCAAGCCTGATCCAATCCATCCTAATCACTCCCAAAAAAGACCTCAACATCTTCAGCTCTGCTATTTGCCTCGTGTCTCTTTTTCAGAGCCACTGTCTTTAACAACAATCCAAAAACATGGCCACTATCACCTCAGTCTTCTATACTTTTGTTGTCAGCAGAAAAGTTTAATTATATAAACAAAAACATTAATGCAAACATGTTCTCACAATCACACGAGCGTGCACGAATATAACTGAGCTTTTCCAAGAAGCCAAAAAGTGCACATCTGAAACTGCTGAGAACAATAAACGTGCAAAAACATTTGTGTCAGCACGGGGGTCATTGTGTGGTCCCAGTGATATTAATGCATTCTCATCTCATTACAAATTTTGAATAGGACACATGTAAAGACTATCAGAAGAATATTGGTGTGAGTTTGTGCTTCTTTAACAATCTGTGTATACACACATTCATGGAAAAGTAGTTCCTAAAAAGTAGCGTTTTTAAAACTTCAGAGATGGTTTTGTCTGCCTGTGCACTGTCTGACCTTTGTGCGTGTTCCATATTTATGAAGCAAAAATAAAATAGTTGTATGCAAAAGTAACGACTAGGAGGTTGGTTTTGACTGCAGAGATCGTCAGTTTGTGGCACTAATGAAAGTGGATGAATGCGCTTGCCCATTTATAAATAAAAACACGTGTTTATCCCTGTGTTGGAGGTGTGGTGATTGAGCAACAGACTGAAAGCAGTTTACTGAGGAGTGAGGAGGCAGAGGTTTTAAAGTTAAAAGAGTTTCAAGTTTTCTTGCTGGGATTTTATTGCCAGTCTGGACATTTTAAAGACCCACTCCAATACTTCTGATGCATCCACTTGCAGACGATTAGATACATGTACGTCTTTTTTTTCCTCATCCAAACTGACATCTGGCTTAGAACTGTACAGCTGTAAAGCTCTAAAATTGCTTGCCAATTTTGTTACACCGTTAATGTTAGGTTGGGGGTTCTGAGGGGCTGCAAGCTAGCAGAAGAGAGTATAAACAAAGGGATGATGATGAAATTAGCGCAGGCTTACTCCAAACTAATAGTCCCAGCCACAATTTAGAGGCATATTTCTGATTAAGTACTGCTGCTCTACAGAAACTAAGAATTAGAAAACAACACAAGTTTTTAGATTTTGGCTAAAACGGCATAGTCATAATTTAATTAAAAGATCACTGGGAATGCTTTTACAACATATCAAAAGATAATCAGAGTGGGACTTTAAGGGGCATACGTTGCCTCTGATGAAAACTTAAACTTTTTATCTATCCATATACAGTAGATTGAAGCAAATCTAAATGTACTCCTTCGGGGACCTCCACTTCTCTTGGTCATCCCTCCTCTAGATGGGGGTAGCTGACCCCCGCTGTGCTCTCTTCTGGATCTCCGCAACTGCCTGGAGCTTCGGAGCGGGTCTCCCTTGGGGGGCCCTGGCTCGTACCCGGGGCTGGGGTGGGGGGATGCTCAGAACTCCTGGGTGGTGGTGGGCGGCTTGTCTGGGGTGGTGGGGCTCTCGGGGTGGGTCCCCGTGCTGGGCCGCCTGGCGCGGTGGGAGGGCTGCTCTCCTGGCTGGGCTGGGCCTTGCGCTCTGCGCTTCCGTACCTCACTGCACTTGGGTGTTGGGGGCCCATGTGGTGGTCCTGCGGGCCCTGGTCTGGGTGCTTGGCCGGGCTGCCTGGCGGGTGGATCTCCTCCGTTGACCCCACAGTATGGGTGCAGGGGTGGGCCCTGGTCGGCGCTGCTGCCTCGGCGGGGGTCTTGGTGTGGGGATGTCTGGGAGTTCTCCCTCCTTTTTTTTTTTCTTTTCATTCCTTCATCCACTTCAGCTTAACATAACATTCACCTGAGCACAGGCGTCAGCTCACCTTTGCACCTTCAAATAGTGTGCATGACGGAATGTAATGCTTTACATGTGTTGGTTGGTATGCACAAGTGTGCGTGTGAACTGGATGTGGACAAGTTTGCGAACACTCTTGGAGCCGGCAAGTATGTTTGTAACAGCTGAGTGTGTGGACAGGCCCTGCCCATTTTAGACCAACATTCACTATTTTAATGGGTATAAGCTCCAGCATTTTGTTGCCTGTAGATTCGCAAAATCTATAATCCCCCCCCTTCTTCCCCCTTTCCTTTTCCGTCCGGTCCAACAAAAAGAACACAAACAAAATTAATATTAATAAAGTTTTGTTTAAATTACAAAAGGGGCTTACACCAACATACATTTTGTGTTCGCTATGATTTATAACCCCCGATTGTAAGAGTAAAATCTGTCTAATGCAAGAGGCATTCAGCTCATATCTGTCTGCTCAGCTGTTGGACAGGACAAGTAAAAAAAAAAAAAAAAAAAGACTGAAGCAAATCTTGATTCAGCCCCAGAATGTGTTGGTGTTTTATTTTGAATTAACTGTAAAAAGACACAGTTTCAAAGGAACATGACAGGGACTGTTTCCGCTTCTGCTAATCCTTTGGAATGACAATGTAAAGCAATGTTTTACTCTGGAAATGAAAGCAGATACTGTCATTACTGCCATTTGTCATCATAGTAACCACAGGTGTTACCATATCAACCAGGTAATTGCAGGTATGGGAAACAATGAAAGGGTTGGAGTCTTTGTGCAAAACTACTTTGACGGAAACTGGACAGGCATGAGGAGAACCAGTTGAAAGCTAAATTACATCCAATTGCTATTGTTGCTAAAAGTTGTGCTTACAATTTAGGGACAAATCATTTCACAGTACGATTTGATAGGATAAGTTAATTTATTATGACTGCATACAATTCATCACAAGCTTCACTTATGAAAAGCTCTACACACTGATCACTTATTGTCATTGGAAGCCACAGATGGCACATAATGATGGTCCGAAACTGAGAGGAATACAATTCTGTGGGCTGTACCAGTTTCTTGATCACATCAAATGTTGACTGAATGCCTCGCAGAAAACTGTGCCTCAGTCCAAAATAAATGCCCTTTCAGGCTCAATCTATTGACAGACTGATGCAGATGCAAATTGGAGATTTTTATGATCAGCAAACAGCAGTTGAAGAGACTCACTGAGGTGTAAAATAGATACTGCCAAGTCCATGAAACCTCTCACTCATAAGAGATAATGCACTCCATGAGAACATTCACATCCTAAGAAGGATCTATAGCCAAAAGCCACCTTTGTCTTTGCTAGAGCTGCTTCAAAATATTTAAATGTCCTAGTTATTTGTAGTCTTGAGAAGGTGGTTGGTTTCAAACTTGTACTTAACTAACTACACAAGCTATACACCTATTTATTAGACAGGCATCTGAGGGATGTTCTATTGTGAGATTTAGGTTGTCACCGCAGGGGATATTTACAGTGATGTATAATTGGAGGACAAGCCCTGACACAGCTTGTATCATCAAAACCAAAAGAAACTATCACTGTGTAAACTGTTTCTATAAATGCACTGCTCTGAATCTGCTCCATTTAATGCTTGGAAATCAAAAAACACCTCCAAGTGGGTTTCATGTGCGTGCGGGAAAAGTAAACATGGGTTGCAAACCAGCTTGAGTGTAATTCCCTTGACTGAGCCTCCACAATCAACCAAAACATGCTGTTAGTGAGTTAAAACTGGTATTAAAAACATGTTAATTACAATTATATTGGCATGCCTACAAAGTGTAGTACTTGATGAAAAAATAAATAAATATATAAATAAATATATTTTCATCAGCTCGTTCACTAAATCATTCCTTACTGTAATTTAAACAGAAATAGAACAGAGATGAAACACTGACTGATTTTGATAAAGTTACATTTGTGTAGCTGAACTGAGATGAATATTAGATTTTAACAGCAAACATATCCTCACCTAGACACAAAAACAGTGCTTTTATATAAAAGAATGTTTTGGTTTTAAATGTGCAATTTTAAAAAATAGCCTTGGAGTGAATGAAGACTGACATGTTTTTGCAAGTAGTCCCCAGTGGTTACTTGGTGAACTGCATCTTTCTTTAGTCACTTTCTTTTTCAAATGTGCTTCAGTTTGGAAACTCAAGGGTTTCTTACCAATTGAATCAAGAGCCACAACTTCCTTTATAACTATTACAAAGCCCATGGGCCTTTTAGCTTGCTCTGACCCTATATCTTGACAAATTTGAAAAAATCCATCCTTAATTTGGATATGCACTTTAATATAACCGTTTTTCCTCCTCCCCATGTGGTATACAGCACCATGACACCTAGAAATGATTATTTGCCAAACATATGCTGGTTTTTGCTTTCACTATCCTCCTCTATCACATATGCAAATGATCTGAATGCTTAATATTATTGCATAAGAATTAATTATGTTGGAATTGAGCTCTAACTGAGCCTCATTGCAGAAACTGGCTGGGCTCACATGCAGAACAAGCTATGGTTGGTTCCTTTAATTCTAGAAAACTGTTAACAGAAACAATGGTTTCTAAGACACATGCTTTCCTGTGCACTCTGGTGAAATTGCACAGAAAATCTGTTTTATAAGAAGATTTGTTTTATATACCACATGGGGAACACATTGTATTACTTGTGTGATTGTCCCTGCACCACAACAACAGATGAACTACTTAAAAGGTCGCCAAAGTCAACAAAAGCAGAAAAACACAACATTTTTTTAACAGCTTAAAAGCAAAATCTCAATTCAAGAACTAAAACAGTTAGTTGCGTACAGTAAATGTAAATGACAGATGCCTGTGACTCAATGATCTCATTATTGTTGTTTTTGTTATGATGAGTTTCTGAGAATCTAAATTCAAAAGAGCAGCGGGTGAAAATGAAATGACCATGGCACATTGCAACTAGTAAGATGCAAAGGTTTGTGTCAGAAGCTAAGAAAGCGCATTGAGAGGAGGTGATGATGGTGGTGGGGGTTGTTTCTGGTATTGCTGCTGACTCAGCATGCCTCTCTCCTCTTCCCTTTCCATGGCAACACATTAATTCTTATCTTCAACCATTAATGTCAGCTGTAAAGTGCTCTGTATTAGCAGTCCCAGCTCTTCAATGACTGTGCGCATATGGTAGCATCGCACAAACTTTTCCTTTAAAGGCAGATTTAAATGTTTTTTTGTTCTTGCAAAATCCACTTGTTTAGGTGCAGATGCGTTTGACATTTAAGTCCACACAAACACATGAATGCAACCTGCAGGTAGGAGAGTAATTCACAGTTTTCTAGCAGACTTTTGGTCCCAAGAGTGCCAGGAGCAAACATAGGCCAGGGGTCTGCAGGGGACTGCATAAGGGGGGTTGAATGAGAAAGAGGAGAGAATTGCTTGTTTGGGGTAAGAGTGGGGGCAGGGTTGGGGTGTTTTACAGACGTGTGTGCAGAAATAAAAGCAAAAAAAAAGGTAAGCCCGCAGTACAACAGCCTCCCCGTGGAGTTCTAGAAACAAGTACAGACTGGACTCAACTAAGACACAAGTGTACATTGTGTGCATTTTATTTGCGTAGGGCTTATTGAAAGCACAGTCGTGCGCTAATCAATCAGCGAGTAGGTGATGAGCTGGCAATTCACTAACAAAAACTGTTTTTTCTTCACATATTCATTCTTGTCACAACTTTAAATCAGATTACTTCAAGAACAAGAATATATTCCATAAATGTATGTGTGAGTCTGTATTTTACAATTTCATTCATTATTGTATTGTTGAATTTCTTCATGTTGATCTGGTGAAGCTTATTCATAAAAAAGGGGGCAAGAAATGGGGTTGTTAGTCCATCGCGAAGTTTACCGTTTAAACATTAACATCTTTATATTGATTTAAGCCCCCTTTTTGTTACACCCACCCACAGCTATGAATGAATGAGAGCTAAAAATCAATAACTTCTTCAGAATTCATAATATCCCTCTAAAGGTGGAAGTTGTCTGTCAAGAGAAATTCCACTGCATTCTTATATCTTAGTAAACCTTTCAAAGACTTTTATGCAAAATGTTTGAAGTCCCGATCCAATCGTTTTTTGATCTTTTGTAAAAGCATTCCTAGTGATTTTTAAAAAAATTATTAATATGATGTCATTTTTAGGCAAAATCAAAAAGCCGGTGTCATTTAAGATATAGTTTCTGCAGAGCGGCAGTCGTTCATTAGAAATTCAAAGCCCACCCCATCTTCCTGACATCCATCTGTTTACATGTTTGCCCATTATAGCTTACAGCCCCTCACAACCCTACCTAACAGTACCGGTGCGACAAAAATAGCGAGAAATATTGGAGCTATCCAGCCGTACTGTTTGAAGCCAGACGCCAACTCAAACAAGAAACATGAGTCTGCAAGTGGATCCATTAGAATAGAGTGGAGCAGGGAGGTTGTGACCCACAAATCATAGCTTCTATATCTACAAGCTTTTTCAAACTGCATTTTTTCATCCGTTCCTGATTTACAATGATTTGAGTAAAGAAATACTCAGAAATGCAGTTTTAAGCTTACATTTATTTATATATGTCCTCCATCACCAGAAAAATGCCACACCGAAAACACATTTTTTTCATTGGAGTGGGTCCTCAAGTTTCTAGCTTCACTGGAGGAAAGTTGTTTATTTTTTCAGTCATTCTAAATACAATATATCTGTTGTACTATTTGTTTTGCTTGAGGGTCAAACTAAGCTCAAAATGGCCGAACACATTTTCACGAGACGGGAATTATTTAATCTGACAAATCAGTTTTCTAACAGAAATGTGAAAGCAAGTAAATATGAAGCCCCACAAAATTCCAAAGCAGATATCTAGAATTAGATCAGAAACAGACATTTCTTTCTCATTTCAACTGGCAAACTTCCTCTTTTTTTTCCTTTTCTCTCCTCAGGATTTCACTGCTCAGAGCTGATGATATCACTGTGTGCTGTGTGACTGCCACAGTGCAACTACAGTCTCTAACACAGCCAAGAGAGGATGCATTGGGCACACAACACAGGAAGTAAACAAGACTATTATTCTCCCACTGACTGTGGGATATGAGACTGAGATATGAGACCCACTGCTGCAGCCTGTGCAACTGGACTTTAAGAAGAGGAAAACAGCAACAACACAAATCTGTCTTTGCAGCATGCAGCTCTTACCTTTTTGTCAACTCAGTTCAGATTAATATTTGCTTATGTCACTATCACAAGGTGCACATCCAGAACATCTGGATCATCCCTTCTGTTTATTTTATTGTCTATTTTTCTGAAGCTATGTTTTATCAGACCAAACAGTTGCTGGATGAAACTATCATGCAGTCAATTAATTAGCATGTAAATTCAGTGCTGCTGCAGCATTCTGTCCACCTGTCCTCAAATGCAGAGCAGCACCAGAGTGACAAAGTTACATTTTAAGCATCATTTTGCAGAATGCAAAAAATGCATCAACTGATGAATAGAGGGAAAGAAACCAACCTTAACGGGAGAGCTCCTGGTGGCAACCGGTAGTTCTCTGACTGCAGTGCCCGGAGGGGACGCGCATATCCCCGCCACGTACCCCTGCAGGGAACCAACGGGTATGGACTGCCTGCCGCCAGCTCCCGCACCTCCTCCTCCTCCTCCTCGCTGCGGCCGCTGCTTGATCCCATCCAGCAGGCGAACCAGGAGGATGTTGGCTGGCAGGTCGTCCACCCCGCAGTCCACCAAGATGCGGCACTCGGGGCAGCGCAGCTCGCTCCTGGAGCTGACAATGTTCTCCAGGCAGCGGCGGCAGAAGGTGTGCTGGCACGGCAGCACCTTGGCCGTGGTGTCCAGGCGCTCCAGGCACACCGAGCACTCCAGCAGATCTAAGAGCGACGAAGAGTCGTCCATGTCGGCGGAGAGGGTAAGCATCTGGGCTGGAGTGTCCGAGGAGATGCCGCGGCGACTTTTTCTCCCCTCCACTCAGAAATCGTGGAAGTCACCCGGGGACGCGGAACATTCTGGGAGGTGAACCCGGTGGGAAGAAGCCCACAGACGCACCGCGACCACCTCCACCCCTCGGTGCGCTTCCCTGCGTCTCTCTTTGCGTCTTCTTCTGTGTTTCTGCCTGGTTTCCCGCGGGTCTCCCCACCGCCACCACCACCACTCACCAGCAGCTGTGCGGAAAGCGGTAAGGTCACGCTCTCATCATCATCATCGTCATCATCATCTCCCGCGCGTCCCGCGCGTCCATCACAACTGCGGTGCGCGCTCACAAACCACAGAAAAAGAAGAAAAAAAATGAGGAGCGCGGCCTCTCTCACTTGTAAACAGTCCCCCCCCTCACACCATGGAGAACGATCTCAAACATTCATCTCACCTGCAGGAAGATCAGCTGATATCATTCTCCAAATCCTCACAAACACCCTTCCATTTGGAGATATATTTGAGTCTTAAAAGTTGCATCATTCGAGTTTGTCAGAATCTAATAGTTTCCATTAAATAAAGGAAGCGCATGCATGCAATAACTGAAAAAAATATGATTTACTACCAATTTATATTCTAATTCAGTCTGTAACGAAAGCAGCCATCCTTCCTATTAGAAAACATTGAAGTGGCAGCTCAGACAAAAAACTAGTCAGTGGTGACACCTTGTGGATGTGTCTCTCCGTCCAAAAGAGTATTCACTCCAAAATAAAACAAGTGGCACAGTGAATATTTGCAATTTATGAGGCAATTCGTGAGAATGTAATTCGATGAACTGAATGTAAAGAGGAAAATGAATAAAACTAGGTAAATTCAACAAGATCACACAAAGTAACACCTTTTGTTGGCTCCATCTATTTCTTTTCAACTTATTTCTTTCCTCTTCCATCCATCCATTTTCCTAACCTGCTGTTTCCATTTTGAATTAATTCGGGTTACCTGAGTTGGTCCTGGCTTCTGTTGGGCAAAGGTGAGCTACACTCTGGACAGGTGGCCAGTCTGTTGCAGGACACGCACTCACTCATTCACACACACACACACTCCTATAGGGACACTTACAGTAAACAATCAACCTATAAATGTCATTGGTTTTTGCATCTTTAATTAATCTTGAATGAGGCTTTAATTCTTATATCACCAAGAGCTGTAACTTGGGATTTTAGCTTGTGGGAGGAAGCTGGACTATCCCGACATCTTTAGGTGCAGGAAGGAACAAAAACTCCACTTCAAACAGTTGCGGTCTCAACCAAATCCAGGACGTTTCCTCCTTTAAGCCAGTGGCGCAAACAAAAAACAGGATCCTTTTCTAATGCTTGCCTGAAACTCTGAAATGAACAAACTGCATTTGTGAAACATTTCCTGTGCTGCTGACCAACACATTATAAATGGAAATAATGCCTGACACAACGTTTCACCCAATCTCAGTCTGTGTATGGTGTATTGTCCGTAAGCTAAGAATGCTTTTATGTTCATTACAGTTTAAAGGCGATGCAGAGGTCAGTGTCTTTGCCAAGGGCACTTTGATATGTAAACATCAGCAGGAAAATTAATATTCTTCTGATTATAGTCAATGTACATCATGTCTTCATCCGTGACTGAGGCCAATCTAGATAGGAAATACATTCATTACCCAAGGAGTACATAAAAAAAGAAAAGACTACGCGGTTAATTGAGTGTTGCTTTTGTTTATTGTTAGGAAAAGGTTCCTCAAAGAGCGTTAGGATATAATTGGCGGGTATGGTGAGTCATTATAAAGCTCCTTCAAGTGTCGCAAATGCATGTGTCTTTCAGCCATTATAATGACCTTGCTTAGCACGCGCACCTGTTTAGACCTGCTCTGCTCTCGTTCTCAGGAGGCGTAGGAAGTGAATAAGATAAATGTGTGTGTTTGGGAGCATGTGTGTGAGAGAGACTAAAATGAAGCCAAGGGGTGGTTTTTTTTTTTCTTTACCACCCACGTTGAAAAGAGCTCAAAGCTCCACCTTGAGCTACTAAGTACTGCAGTTGAAAGGAAAGAGTGTCTCACTGTGTGTGTATTGATTGGTACTGACTCTGTTGTATGTATTTACTTAATTTCTAAGTGACACAGATGTTTTGTTTGCTCATTTGATATATGCCATCTGGTTGGAAAAAAAAAAACACCATATGGATTTCTCCAAGTAGATAAGGGTGTTTCATTTGAAAGTTAATGCTGTGATTAGCATCTTTAAGTTGGCAACAAGTTAGTCAGGTGAAGATGATCTACTGTTTAATAGGATACTAAACAAGAAGAACCACATCTTAAAACAAATGAGATCATTAAAAGTAGCTGTGGATAAATCATCTAAAACAATGTTATCTCAATTAGTAAATGTGTTTTTTCTCATTGGCTGTATGTGAGAACTGGACTGAGAACGTGTGATGTAATTCATAGAAAATTACTTGCTTCTGGTACCAACTAAATTAAGTCAATTCAGTCTCTATTTTTTGTGATATGGATGTCGCCATGTTGGAACCAGAAATGGTCAGTAAACAGTGACTGGTTCGAGTCGGTCTGAGTCAACAGTTCTATGGCAACCACTCTCACCAGTCAGGAGTGAGCTTGTTGGAAGTCCACACTCCTACTACCCCTTGTCAAACAGGCGCAGGAGAATCTGTCAATCAAATGTATCAAAAGCTGGTCGTGAGACCACATACTTTTATTGAGGCATTTGATTGGCCAGTTTTTAACTTGAATAACTTCCACTATAGAAAAAAAAACAAGATCAGCAAGAACATGCAAAGAAGAAGGTATCAGAGCAAAATTGTTGTTCTGATAAATATAATGATTGAGTAATGACTGTTTATTTCTCAATAGAAGTCTGTGGGATTTTGGCTACTTGGAGTCAGCAGGTACTTCCTGTTTGGAGCGCGAGAGGGGGAGGGGAGGTCACTTATTCCAGTTCTTATATATAGCCAATGGCTCGTCCCATTAATTAGAACTTGTTTTGAATTCTTAATGTCTGTAGAAGGTAGAATTTTAGACATGCTGCCCACACTGAAGGTGAAATTGCTAGCATTGGTCATGTCAGGTCAGATTAGCAGTTTGTCATGTTTGCTGACATGCATTTATCAGTGCTGTTAGTTCAGGTGATTTATAGTTGATTAATGAGAAACAAGCTCCCCTGTCAGCGACTAAAACATGTTTGATGCTGGAGTTGTGGATTCAAGGATAAACACCATTAACATCAACGTAGCCATTCTTTAATCAATCTGACCACGAGACAAAAACCTTTCTGTGAAAATGCAAAAAAAAATACCATAAGCTTTAATTTGTGATTTTATTTGCTGACATTCTGCATGGTAGCCACACAAAATAAGTCGTACAGGAATTTCTCCAGTGGCTTGTAGTCCCAGCTGTTGAAAAAAGCACAAAGTTCTTCAAGGAGGAAGCGTTTTTTCAATGGAAGTTCAGACATTTTCATACACTTTTTTAGGCTTGGGTGTGGTTTCTCAATATTTATGGCTTATCCCAAACCTCTTGATGTTTTTTTATGAGCTGTGTGATCTGTACATAAAAGGCATGGCCCAGCGTGTTAAAAGAAAGAAGCCAAGTCACCTACAGGTTCATGAACTTCTTTAAAGCCATCACCAAAACAGAAGAATTAGTCTCTTGATTAAGGGATTCTTTGCTACTTTTAACCCTTTAATGTTTTTTTCTACAAAAAAGTAACCATAATTGAATACAAATAACTTCATAATTTGTATTTTTGTTTCTCAAATGTTGACTATTTCATTCTATGTCTGTCTCATAATTGAAAAACATATCTATATGTCTGGATTTGTGCAAGAGGTAACTAACTGTTTAACATTTCCCACCTTTAAAAAACAATATTTATGTACACTCAAGACCCATAATACTTCCTAATTTGCAATCTAGCATGAACATTTCTATTTTAATTGAACAATATCATTATATATTTGAAGTAGAATCTATCTGTAGGTATTGGTTTTGTCAGAGTTGGTGACCATATTCAGATGTTTTTACTTTATTTTAGTTTAGAGTCTCCTTTACTTTATTTCTTGGTTGATCTCTGCTATCTTATCTAATTAATAAGGTTTCTTGTGTGATTAAGCTCCTGTGTTCAGTAATTTTCTTGTCGGATCATTGACTATTATCTGTCTGAATGCTGTGGTGAGCTGCCACAACTCGTGTTTTGGAGTTCCCTCAAATATTTTTATGACATCAAGTTTTCTTCCAAGTTTTCTGGGTCCTGCTTCAAGCATATTATGACGTTTTTAAAGAGACTCAGTGATAAGACAAGAGTGTTTTTAACAAACTCTTCAGAGTTTTAAAAACTTGGTATCAGAATGAATAGACAAAATGCCTTATCTTCTAGGTTTTATAAAGCAACATTGTTTATGACTCACCTTCATCTCAACTTTAGCCAAAAACAGAGAAAAAAAACTACTAAATAACCATCTATTCTGCTTAAATCTCTGAAAGACGTAAATAACTGACAAAGTTGAATTCCAAATAGCTTGTAATTGTCCTGCTATGTTCCTTTCTTATTGATATAAGTAGTAGATAATTGAGGTTTCTCTTAAACTGAGATTCAACCAATATGCCTTAACTATGCAGATCCACAATATGTGCATGATCTATAGCAAAATGGAAACCAGAGTTCCTGCGTGATACATAAAATTACATATAGAAATAATGAAACTTTGCAAGGAAAAAGCATGAACTGTCCTTTCAAAATTATAACAATTTCATATTGCTTTATATTTCTCTTACTGGTTAATTGTGCAGATGGAATGTACATCCATATGTATCATCAAGATAGATCAACTTTGGTTTCATAAGACCGTGAGTTTTCTTTTATTTTCTTTGTACAATTTTAGTCCACGATATTTGTTGTTATTTAATTTATTTGTCCCTATTTTGTCTGGAACTCTTTTAGATTTTTTTTTGTCAGGATTAACACTCATTTGCATGCATTTCTATCAGCACCCACGAGACAACTTTATCAAAGTTCATTTGTTCCGCATCTTCGTGACTTGACTCAGTCTAGATTTCTCATAACTATAGGTATGTGACAGGAAAGAATAGCGCCGGTACATCACCTCCACTTATACGCTACACCTCTCGCTCTTTCATCAGCCAATGTCTTTCGCACTTGCAAAAGTAGGTTATCTGACACGACAGTTTCCATGGCAACCCGTTCCTTGCTTTCACACCAAAGGCTAGTTAGAGGCCATGTCTGTGTTCTCAGACAGAGTATGTGAGGTAGAAGCTGACAGAGGTAAGAGCAAGGTCATATCCTCTTGTAAGAGGTTGGTTCACTGGTTTTATGTGTAATACTAGAATATGCTGACACCATATCAGGAGCTTCTGCACCTAAAGATTTTGTTCTCCATGTTTGAGGGTGTCTGATGTAAAAGAAAGGCAGCATGTCATTATGCATCAGATTTTTCTGCACAAGATTAAAGAATGCAAAGATGCTGGGATTTTTTCGTTGCAAAAACTAAAGTCTACTTTTCTGCTTTCGCAAGAATGGATTGCAGCAGCCATGTGAAGCTAACAAAAGCCTCTTGATTTTTTTAGGTCATCATCCACAACTGTAATAAGCAGACACTTTAAAAACAAGTTTGAAACATTTAAATGCAATCTGACATGATGTCAAGAAGAAAAGGGAGAAGCTCGACTAAAACAGATGAGAACTGTTTTTTTTTTTTTAAATCCTCTCCTCTCCACTTATTAGTGGTAAAGGGTGAAGATCTGAACTTGGTCTGCAGTTACCTTGAACCACCAACTAATATTTTCAGTGCTGCAAGGCACAGGCTAAAATTCCTCCTCCTCTGATACAAAGTTATTCACTTAACTACAGCTTCAGCTAATTGCTGTAAAATGTGTTTATAATGACTCCAAACCAAATCCCAAGTGTCTGGTAATGTCAATTTCCTTATATGTAGTCAGCTGGAGGTGATTTTTCCACTGCACCATCTATTTCAGTAAATACAGGTTTAACTTAATATGTGTTTTTGTCCAGTCTGTGACAGAGCTGCAATCATTCTCTCAGCAGAACTCATTACTCTTGTTATCCTCTCTTCATCCGGTCTTTATCCTCTTTTCTTATCTTCGTATTTCTTTGGTTAGGAAGCTGAATCCACATCACAGCACTTCTAGTGGGGGGAGGTGGAGACCTGGATGAAAGGACATGGGATGGAGAAAGAAGAACAGGCTCAAAACGAGTGTAGAACAAATGATGGCCACTGATCAACAAAAAGCAAACACCTAAAAAAATTGATAGGGAAAGGGAAAGTCAGAGAGACAGAGTAATTACAAGACTCTGTTTTCAAAGCCTTTCTTTTATTGCATTCTTTCTGTAAAAGGGAAAAAGAAAAGAACAGGCAGGAAAAGAAGAGGAAGAGTAAAATCCAAGCTTTAGTTCAGTTCAGACCCAAAGCACCACTCAACTGCACTGCAGATTTAAACCAACTGGGGCTTTGCTTCAAATACATTATCAAAGGCTTGATCAGCTTAGCTTACAGATCAATTGTACAATTTTTATTACACTATACATTTGATGATTGCAAAACTTGGCGCAACTCTGTTACCATTTTTTTGCGTTAAAACAGGGTTGCTAATCTGTACTATTATTAGCTTTCTCTCAGGAGTAGCAGATAGTCATTTATCTTCCATTCATTGATGCTCTAGCGCAGGGATAGGCAGCTCCAGGTCTCAAGGATCGCATTCCTGCATGTTTTCCAACATACTATGCTCTGGCATGTTCTAATTGGCTGGACACACCTGAACCAGGTAATCAGTCATGAGTAGTCATGAGTTTCTAGAAACTATGCAGACACTGCGGCCCTTGAGGCCTGGAGTTGCCTATCCCTGATCTAGATGACAATGATGTAAAGAAGTAAAAATAATAGTGTTAGTATTGTTAACTATGTTGTAAAAATATGAAAAGTATAGGAGAGGAGATCCCTTTTGCTATACCAATTCTTTTGGAAAACTGTTTGACGATGTCAACTCCAGTGTATCGTGTGATTATCTGCTTTATTCTTCTTCTCCCATGCTAAAAACCTTATGGTTACAAGGTTGTGAGCATGTTGTGGGACACGCGTTCCATGGATCATATTAATTATTTTAAATATTCTGTTTATTAAAAAAATGTTAAATAATACAAAACATATATTTTTATATTTTTTAAATTAATTTGAACAGTATTATTTAAGATTCAGTTTGGTAAATAGGTGGAAAACAAGGGAAAATTGATTAGGGCATTCTCCAGAATTAATGTTATTTTTAAAACTACTTTCAAGCATTCTTTTCTCATACTTTTTCTAGATCTGATCTCAAAACAAGAAAATTTAGTTAGAAGCAACATGTTTTAGCATTTTATACGTGAACATAACATTTCCTACAATTCTGGAATGACCCTTTAGTCATTTCAGCATTTTCTCTTTTTAATAAACAATCACAGTTCTCAACTATCAGCAGACCTAGCCATTTGTAATGTTAGTCTTTCAGTAAAAACACAAAACAAGGCCTTAAACTATGCTGATAAAAAGGTATACTTTTAGCCTTGATACACAATAAAATAAGCATAAAGAAGTAATCCATCTAGCTTTTCATAGACCGTCCCTGACTATTGCCATCAGTTTGAATGCAGACTCCTCCAAACACAAAGTTATTGTGTGTTTGCCAACACTAGATGGCAATGTCGAGTCGGGCTCCTCACTTTTTTTTTAACAGCATTTACCTGGGATGCTTTAACTACTTTGCCCTCCACAGGGCGGAGAGAGCTTGAAGGAGGAGCCTGCAGACACACCGACATGCGCCTAAGCGGAGGCTGAGACACTACTTAGATTGTGAGAAGTTGAACATTTGAGACTTGCTGGTCCGTTTGAGGATGCTGCAGGGACGCCGGGTCAGAGACTGAGCGCTGACCATTAGGAGCAGGCGCCCATCCGCTGACTCTGCAGGGGAGCTGCACCGACCACACAAGCGCACCGTCTCCCTCTCCAGCACGGAGGGACTGGTAAGAGATCAAACCGGAGGAATGCAAGCATTGTGGTTGTTGCTAGTCTTTGAGAAATTAACCTAAAGAAATACTATTATTGTATAAAAAAAAAAAAAAAAAAAAAGAAAACAAATGTGTGTGGTACTTATTTTGTGGATGACAATAACAGAAACTCCAGCACCCCATTTTTATTGTTTATTCTATAAAACATTATTTTCAACCTGGTATAAAAAAAATGCTGTTAAATATTAATAGACGAGAGCTGATGACACTAAAAAAATTTTTTTAATTGTTTTGATTAGCATGAATGATCTCTATAAAATAAATCTTTCAATCTTGTGTGTGTGAAGGAAGCGTCCCTAAATAATTCAGAAGTATCAGTGCGTGTTGGTGCAAAGGTTGTAGCCTAAGGTGGGCGCATAATTTTCATATCTCTTACACAAACTGTAGTGATTTATAATCCTACCTGCAGATATGTAGTGATTATTTTACAGTAAAAAGTTATAATTGTTGGCTTTAAATTAGTATTACTATGGACAAAAAAATGGACCAAAAAAAAAAGGCTAAAGTATGTTTTGGTTAGTTTTCTTTTTTCTCCTGCATTGGCGTGCACTTCTGACCCTTGCACACCTTCTTCCCCTGTCTGCATAATTGTTTTCTTGGTGCCGCCTGGCTGTCCCGGCCCTGGGGGGAAGTCCTGCCCGCAGACAGGCAAGTGGGCCCGGCTGTGGACATGCTGGGTCCTGCCGCGTCTCTGAAGTCTGCTGGCTGTCTTTGAACTAGAGGTGCTTGAGGTGGAAATCAATCCGTCTCTATCCCCCTGTCTCTCTGACTCCCCCTGCAGCCCCCAGCACAGCCTTTCTCTGCTGCCACTGAAGCTTTCATGTTTACAGGTAGAAAAGCAAAAGGAAGCGCTGAGAAGAAACAGGAGGGCGTGTAGCTTGTCTTCAAAAGACGTTAATATGGTTTCTGGGGATTAAAGGGATGAAGGTAGAAAAACTAACAAACCTGCTGCCTGTGGTCATGATCATCCTAAACTGAAATGAAGTGAAGCGATAATTTGTTTACTTACTCGTCGCTCTGTCACTTAGCTCTTCTTGGTATTTCATTTCACACAAACCTCTATTTATTTTGGAGTGATTTCATAGAAGGAAAAAAGGATTCTTGTGAAAGTTAATGGTGAGATTTATGTGGAACACCAGCTGATTTTAATCCAAGACCTTATGCCCATTTAATACTGTATCTGAAAGCTCCAAGGGCCTAACGGGGTTGAAAGTAATGCCTCAGACATATAGGAGGAAGTTTCAACTTAACACATCATAGAGTTTATTTATAGAAGCTATTTAAACGCTTTACATTTTGAATCATTTATTGTTACTGCCAGATTGAGGGTGGTGTAAACAGACCAAATGAAAGAGGCACTATAGCCTCAAATGTTGTATATTTTTATAAATTTGCTGCAGATTT
Organism: Adrianichthys oophorus; assembly: GCA_036245035.1. Taxonomy (NCBI): domain Eukaryota; kingdom Metazoa; phylum Chordata; class Actinopteri; order Beloniformes; family Adrianichthyidae; genus Adrianichthys; species Adrianichthys oophorus. Next base: position 14,306,285 of record BSAI01000005.1, on the reverse strand, counting down.
ATGGAGCAAAAGCTTGGAACAGAATAAAACAGACAGCTTGCAGAATATTAGAAGACAACAAAAGGATTTCATCCCTAATTGAGGATTATTTGAAAATGCATGAAAGGTAAAATGATAGTGACTTATTAGGGGTGCAGGTCCTAATTTTTTTTTAACTCTGCTCAATTTTAAATGATACATTTTTACATGTTTACTTTACATGTTTAACTTTCCAGAAATATGCAATTATGCACTTTGTTGGAAATTTTGTCAAAATAAAATTCCACATACATACTTAGCAATAAAGAAAAAATTCCTGATTAGAACAAACATTTATTTAAAACTCTATATTTACAATACTGCTGCTCTAGATCTAAGAATTTATAGACTCATCTAGAAGAAAATTGTGTTTTTGGTCTTTTAACATGTTCTTGTGGCATTTTTTTTATGATGGATGACATATATTACAACATTTAGGCTCAAAATTATATTTATTTAAGTCAAATCATTGTCTGGGTTGCTATTGTGCCTGAAAACAGCATAATCATTATTTTACAATAGATCAAATTATTATCAAAGTCACCTGTCAATCAATCAATCAATCAATCAATTATTTGTGTAAAATTTCAAAATTAAATAAAAAAAACATATTCTGGTGAGGTGCACAAACAGTCTCTCTTAATTGACACTGATAAAACAAATTGTAATTCCTAATATCCATGTCAATAGTAATAATCTCATCAATGTTATTCTTCATTTAATCCGTGTTGTTGGTGAAGGCTTTTCTAGCAGGTTGATATAAATTTAGCCCAAGCCCACCTTGAGAAGGTACTTCAGTGTTTGAACAGACTTCAGCAGGTGTTGGACGTTGGTGGAAAGTGCACAGAAAGCCGGATTTATCTATTTAAATTTTTGTTTTGGAATTCTTTTGAGATAAATCACTGATTAAACCGAACTATTGAACAAAGGCTACCTCCACGATGTACCAAGATGGAACTCTTTTTGACCTCCAGGCCAGCATTCACGTCACTTGACTTAAAATGGTAAATTAATGGGGAAAAAAAAAAAAACTTTCAGGAAACAGGTTAGTGTACATAGTTGTTTCAGTAATAGATCAATGGAGTCTGATTGTCACTTAGCAGCTACTTGGTAAAGTATCCTAACTCCAGTTAATTTTGTTTCCAACCTACTTCATACTGGAAGTCTGCTGGGGTTCAGTAAAGTGTGGATGTAGATGGATAATCCAAGAAAACTAAACAAGAAAACAAAAACTGCAGCCAAAGTTTTGAAAAAGTCCAAATAGAGAAAAAGTTCAAATGTTCTATGGGCCGACAATTTTGAGGATGTATAGGCGCCTCTCAATAAAAGATTTGAAAACAAAACAACCACTTAACTACACTTTCTTACTTTTTCTATCCATTCTTCTCTCTTTTTGGAGCAAGCTTCAGGAAGTTCCCCCCCATAACCAGCTGTTGTTGCTGTGTGTTGAGCTCAGAAGGTTTGGTCCAATCTGTGAAAATGCAAAGTAAAAAAACCCAAACAAAACAAAAAACACAAGGAAATTGTGTTTTGGCATCCCCCTCCTTGAACTGAGTAAGTTGGGCTTGGTCTTGGTTCCAAAGTACCCTTAGAAATAAAATGAGGTCTGCAGTATTTTAAATGCATCTGTTTTTACCGTTGCATTGTGGGAATTCCAGGAATACATGTGGAAAACAAATCTTGAGAGCACCAGTTTGGATGCAACTTCAGTAAGCTTAAAAAAAACAGTGAAAAGGCTCATTTTATTTCTTTATTAGGATTTGATAAATGTTGTAAAAAAAATAGTCAGGTAAATTTGGTTCAAAAACACGTTTTATAAGTTCACAAGTTTCCATTACGTTATTTTGTTTATTAGTTTTGACAAAGCCATTAATGTTTTAGGCTTATCTACTATTGTTGACACACTGATCATTTCTACACAGCACTTCATTTACTGTATTTGAAAACAGAGTTTTACAACTTTTTAGGTGTTAGTCAGTTAGTGGGAATTATACACACAGATGAATTCCAGCTAGCAGATTGGCCTTCCAACTTATTGTCAATGCAGAATGAACAGAGACAGACTCAGAGACAGCGAGATAGACGTTCTGCTCTAGGAGAGTTAAAGAGGGGAACAAGGGATCAAGGAGAGCAGACGATGAAAGACAGATCACTGGCAGGCAGAAAATCAAAGAGCACGCTGACTGACTTGAACTGCGAATAGGTGTGTGATAGGAGAGAGTGTGTGCAGGTATTTGCAGCATTTTTTTTTATGTCCCCTAAGACTTTGTTTCTCCAGCACACATAGTGGGAAGCTGACAGTAAGCCTGTAATTAAAGCAATCATAAGATGAAGAGAGATGAAAAACATCATTTACTCATGAGCAAAGACACTTTTTCATATGAAAAGAGCTGAAATTGTTAGAGGCGGAGCTTGTGTTCTTCTAGAGAAAAACATTGTCATTAATCAAGATGAAGAAATTAAGTGTCTCTGCTTATGGTGAGTCTTTAGACTGATTTGTTAGTGAAAATAAAAGTTTTTTGATGCTCCTGTGAAGATTCAGTTCACTGTAACGGGCCGTGGAGTTGCATGGAGTTGGAGTAAAATGGTGTTTATCCTGGAGGCGATGGGGGCTGAGGTGGTCTGCTGTTGTCTGAGGTTTGGGTCTGTCTCCAAAGTTAGAAACCTCTTTAATTATAGGTTTATTTTCACATCAAACTTCGATGGTAGTCATCTAACAAATCAGATGTATTTATTTCTAGCTCATTTAGTTCCTCATGTGAGCCTCGGTAGCTACTTTGTTGAGTGATTTTGACTTCCTGTAGGACCAATTTAGGCCTTCAAAAGCCAAAGAGATCCTTGCAGAAACATACACAGACCTTTCTCCCTTTGGATCTGTCTGCAATCAGCAAGCTCCATTAGGTAAAAGCGGTTGGTCTGTTGTGACTGACAGGCCTGCCACCAGCACCTTCCCCTTATTTAATCTCCAGCTGCCGAAAAAAAAAGACAAAGTGCCAACAGCACATTCCTCCCTCATATCATCAGAAAAAATAGACAGTTTGAGCTCACAGAACTGACAGAATACTTGCCTAGTTCACTGAGGTGGTGTAAAAGGTGTATAAGCTTTGGTATTAGGCATGAAAATGTATGTGGGTGGATACATTATTATTTCTATAATGCAATTTAAGGTATGTTGATAATCTGAACTAGTATAAACACATGCTTGCAATTACTGCTGTATTTTTGAGGTAATTGTTCTCACAGTTTTGAGTCTGCATTACACAGAAAATGTGGGTACGATTGTTAAAAACTTAGGTGGCTATTGTTGGTTTTTCACAAGATTTTGGTTTAGGTTAAATGAGAGAGCAAAGAAGCAAAACAGTGGGGAAAATCCAAACGTTTTAGGTTTAATGCAGCCACCTCACAGAACTTGAACTGCCAATAACAATTCAGATAATTCACTTTTATCATTTTCCCAGACTCTAATTTGTGTCTTCTACCCTTTCACTAAGCATTAGGCACATGCATTAAAGGTGGATAGTGTGCCTGGCTTAATAGTTTAGAAATTACTATCAGATAGTCATCAAGAGATGATAATGACACGATTTTCTCATCTGTCGGGGGCAGAGGCATTTGAAGATGCATACTGCTTCTGTTTGATATGGTGTTATTCAGACAAACAGAAACGGCTACACACAAAGTAACCAACAGGCATTCAGTTTTTCCCAGCTGCTTGCCATTTATTTGTAACTTATATAAAAACAGAGCCTGCAATACTAAGAGGTATGCAGCTCTCTTCTTTCCATGAAAAGATTATGCTATAAACATTTAACAATCCAAAATAAACAACAAAAAAGAGGCTGTTGGTAGTGAGTTTGCATTAAAAAAACCTACTTAAGCTTCTGTATCCACCATTTTCTTCTCTCATTTACTGCTACATAGTTTTGAGTGAGGACTAATTAACTCCAGTCATCTTTTGTTTTATTCTAAAAGGTTTTCCAGTGGTATTTTAATTACGATTATGTTGTTTTTATCCAAAATAGAAGCAAACAGTTGTTTTCTAGAACATATTTTCGACAGAGTAGCAGTAGTTCATTAGAAATTTGTCTTTGAGTTGTTGGTGGGACTGTTGGCGTGGTTTAAGCCTTCCCCAATTTCCCATCATCCTTTGTTTGCACTCTCTCCCACTATCTTATAGTCCCTCGTAACCCCAACCAAACATTGCCAGCGCAACACAATTGGCGAACAATATTGGAGCTATCCAGGTGCACAGTTTGAGCCAGATATCAGCTCAGATGAGGGAAAGGAAGACGTACATGGATCTAGTTGTCTGCAAGTGGATGCATTGGAATGGGGCAAAGTGGTGAGCTTGTTGCTTGCCGTAGCCTCTACGTCACACCAACAAGTTTTATCCAACTGCATGTTTGCTTATGCTCCTGATTCACAACAACTTGAAAAAAGAAATACTCACAAATGCAATTTTAAGCCTAATTTTCTTAATATATGTCTGCTACCATGAGAAAAATGCCACAAGAACGTGTTAAAAGCACCCAAAACACAATTTTTATTGGAGTGGGTCTTAAGGAATGCAATGTAAATAACCAGACTCTAAAATAATAAAAATATATATAATTAAATTATTGAAGACTTTTCACCTCCTTTCCAAGAGACTTTATCGATTATGATCAATTGAAAATTCTGAAAGAATTTAGACTTTAGGAAGCCTCTTGGGTAGAAGTGAGATATCTTCAATAATAAAAATAAAGCTATTGCTCTTTTTGCTTTCTACGTCGATTATTACTCATTAGACATTATGCTTTAACTAAAATGACACCAGAATAAAATACAACAGAAACCACAACCAATATATCTAATACATAAATATAAAAAATCATCTGAAGCTAAAATCAAACATCTTTGAAAAGACAAGAAGTACATGTTGACAGCAATTTTAAATATTTAAAATCAATCATCAAACTTTTTTTTATTTCTCCTCAATTTATTTGTGTACTTTACTTTCTGTGACTGTATGGCACAATCGAAAATACTTCTTGGCTGCAAATTTGAATGAGGAGACACTAAAACAATGTATTAAAGTCTGTCTGCATTATTGTTACTTTACAAATGTCTTACCATAAGTGCTAAGTTTAGATGTCACTTTTAAAGACAGGAAAGAAAAAATGCAGAAAATTGAAAAAGACACTTCATGAAAATAGGACTTTCAGAAGCCCCAAAATTCAGGATGAAAAAAAGTCTTAAATCTCAATGCTGTTAATGGGATTGTCATCAGAAAGAAAAATCTTTTCAAGAGACCACAAAACATACTCCAACTGCATTCTTCATTGTCTACATTGCTCTGCCTCTTGGCTGCGTTCCTTGACCACTAATTGGCCTAAGACTTAATTGAGTAGTCAACGCTGTAATACATATCCTTTACTGAGTTGGACGGTGATTGTTAAAAGTTATTTCCCACATAATCCATCCGGAAGAGAGCGCCGTGGTACAGAGCTATCAAAACATGGAAGGAATCCAAATTCACCCAGGTAGGGACACACACTCATCAGCTCCTAAAAAGTGAATTCTCTTATATAACCCCTACAATTAGACAAATTCAACCCAGTGGTTTTATATTTATTACTTGATATTTTGTATTTGGATATTACTCCTGCTGCTGATGGGCTATAGCTTCAGATGGGGAGAAGACACAGCTTATAAAGAAAGTTTTCTTTAGAGTGCATCAACACTGACCAAGTTGTGCAGAAGCAAGAATTGCTAAATACAATTCGAAAAGGTCCTGTGGGTAACTGCGGAACAGCAAGAAGGGGACAGATTTGTCTTTTGTAGTAAAAAGGCTAAAAGGACAACCCCCCTTTCTTTTTGTTTTGTAACATTTTTTTCCCCATTTCTATTATAGTTTTCGTCAGTACCAGCCCCAAAAGAGCGGTTGTTATAACTGCATTATTTTACCGGCAGCTAAACAACCTAAACCAAATGAACGTCTGTACATTTTTTCAGTTAATCCGAACAAAGTCTGAGATACCACCTGAGTGTGAAAATGCCCTAAACAGAGTCTATTTTTGCCACAAACACAACTTTAAACACCAAAAAGTCCATTACTGTGAACTTACTTTTGACCATCCTTCTTGTAAGGTTATAGCATTTTCATTTTTCCCCCCAGCAAAAGCCACTTTGTTTTAGTGAAAATTTGTGAAATACTCTAAAACTGTAAACTTTTTTCAAAGCCAGGAAGCTTTGAAGCTTTTCATGGTCAAAAGTTTTATTTTTGTAACATTAATACTTTATTATTGTTATTTTTTTTAAGATTTGAAACTTATTCTTGTTGATATGAGACATACATTACAGTTTTAAATTTACTTTGCTGCCATCCATATAAAGGAGAAACAGCTATTAGGACATATAACCAATGTATAAAACAATAAGAGGGTACAGAAACACCCAGGGTACAAACACCAGAGCCGTCTGGCTCATCGGCTGTCCCTATGTACGACATACAGTCTGCTAGATACAGATTCAGCCAAGCACAGAGTAGTTATTTATCAGAGATTATACAATCTTTAGAAGAGTAATGCCCCTTAGGGAGCTGGAGTCTTAGGCTTACTTTCATCTCAGACCTGCCCCAACAGAGAAGGCTGAGGTTAGAGAGACAGGGTTGAAAGAGGTAAAACAGATTGTCAGAAGACATCAGAAGTCTTCAAACGCAACAGCACTTGTGGATGTGTTTGTGTGCAAGGGGGTTTGTGCGTACATCACTTTAACCCCATAATGAATAGCCTCAAGGGGGTCCACAGCCATTTGGCAGTTATTCATTTCCTGATTTCAAAAAAGAAAGGAAGGAAAAAAAAACACCATCAAGCCTTTTATCTCTTGGGCAGACTTAAAAACACACAGACACAGTATGTACCGGTTGTGGTCTTACCACCGTGTTTTGCGCAATTAAGCTTATTTTGCTTTTAAAAATGAATGCTGTGTGCATTTATAAACTGTATATCCATGTGCTGATGTTTGTGTGGGTGTGGATAGTGTAATTAGGAAGATGAAATGCCTGAGTTGGACAATTATCCTTCGCCAAAGATTAAAAAAAAAAAAAATGAAGTCTGCGACATGGAAGAGTGAAAACTGTGGTTCAGAGGCAATTTTGACCTTGGATTGCAGATAATTGTGACTTCTTCCTTTTCGTGTCTCAAACACACGCTCACACTTTGATGCTTTGAACAAGTTTAGATGGATGTAGAGTTCAGCTGTTTTTATTGTGAACTAATTGGGTCCAAAGACATCTAAACGAAAAAGAAAATTGTGTACAAATATTGTGCAAACTCAAGGCCCAATTTTATGTTGAAAAAAACTTAAAGAGATACTTTTTTTTTCTTTCAAACAAAGGCAATGTTTACAATTCAATATATTTATGTAGGTTTATAATGTAGGATTTGTTTCTGATCAACACTTGAAAGTTATTAAGTGAACTAACTGATATGAAATGCTTATGTCAGTCTTACAAAACAGTTGTGATAAGAGAAAGAGTTTTTCTGTTAAAATGTAGTTCGGTGATAGAGTTAGCAAAGGTTAGCCTGTGGTGGTTTGTTCTCACAATTCACACTTATAAGTCTGTAGAATGCCACAAGCTGTTTACCATTGTTCGTGGTTTATTGGCTGTGATGTGATACTAGTGGTGCACTGCACTCACTGGAGCCACACACATGCACAACATTTCCCCTCGTGGAACGACAGTTGGCAAGAACAGATTCATAACTTCACTGATGTTTTACAGAACTTTGCCTCGCCAGACTGAAGACAGGAAATGTTTAAAAGTTTATTGGGTTTTTTGTTTTGAAATTGACCATTTTCTTCTGCCCCTGCAGGAAAAGGAAATAAAAATGTCGAAAAGGAGAGGTCAGAAGAAATCCATGTTTTTGTCTTCATTTTTGGTAAGGAACTCCCTTTGCTGTTTTTAATTATTCCATTATATATTTCTCTAGTGTTTCTCCATCTCACAATCACTGCAGAATCCAAAATGCAAAATGTAAACTTTGTGACATTTCAGCAACTTCAACAAAAAGTCAACCTTAAAATGTTACAGAGGGCAAACCCCCCGTATAAAATCAGTTGTGGGTATACTTTTGTTGAAATCTACGAGGTTGAACGTAACAGTATTTTTCCCTTATATTCTTTCTTTAAATGCAGCGACAAAATGTAGCGCTCAAAAGTAAGAATTAACCTACACTATGACCCACAGGATGGATTGCTTGTGTGCAGAAGTGTCAGTTGCATTTATAGCCCCTAAGTGAAAATCTTGCTAAAGTGCTTTGACACAGCTGGTTGTGTGCAGCTGATTTGATGAATTACTCTGACAGACAGCTTGTTTATTCAGCTTTGAAAAAGGAGGAAGATGAAGAAATTCAGAGGATATGCTGCAGGATTTATTTGGTTTCCAGTGACTTGGAGTGGGTTAACTGTCCTGCTAATTCAACTAAAAATACAGGAAATATTTCAAATCTAGGAAATGACAGACACTAGTACTTGGGGCGAAACTGGAAAAACAAAGGGATAAAAGAGTCAGAACTTGACTCAATGTTGAACAAAAAGTTATTTTGGAAAGCACAATTTTGTTTATTTAGTCTTACTTTGATAAACATTGCTAGTTAAAAAAAGGCATGAATTTTGTGAAAAGACAGGCCAATAGGGATCCATGAACTGAACATGAGCTCAGTTGATAGCATTTATAGTTTTTTTTTTTTGTCTAACCTATCAGGTTAAAAATAGGACTGTAAAATGAGAACTTTAATATCTCCAAAACCACAGGAAACTAAAGAGAATTTATTAAACAATGTAAACAACTGAATTTTAAGCCGAAAATTATTATTTTTACTTCTGGAGCTCCTCACTCATGTTTTTTTATTATTTGGTGCATTATTTTGCCTGTGCTTAAAGCTGTTTTACAGTTTTAGATTATATCCACATCCTACCTAAACAAAACACAGATTTGAATGCCATTTAGTGAAAATAAAGAAGCGTGCCACATTAAGAAATCTGTTTTCTGACTTTCGTGACTCTAAAAGATCAGGGTTGTGTCGATTCAGATCAATCTATTGTTTTCCGATGTTCTAAAAGGTCATACTAAAGAGCTGCAAATATACTTTTGTTCACATCATATAAATGAAAAACATGAAAGCAAAAGTGAGGCGGTGGAGGGTTTTAGTCATGCATTTTTCCCCTTCTTTTTTTTTTTACATTTTAATATAATGACTTCCTAGACTGGAGATGTTTGTTAAAAGTCACTTAGTTCAGAAGAACAAAATATCTGCAAAAGGCTGTAAATACCAGCTGCTATTTATTACAATGAGCCCGAATTGTCCTGTCTCACACACGAAGATGAAGCCACATGTTCAGTCACGTTTCTATCACTTCAGGGGACACTGCACGTTTTGCATAAAGATACCCATCATCCCCTGAGGCTAACAGTGAAAACATGGTGATGCCTTCTTGACAAGAAAAAAAAAGCAGCTCAAGTGCAAGAATGCTCATATCTTCAAGTAAAGTTATGTTAACCAATCTGCTTTCATTGGATAAATCCAGCACTTATCAGTAAAAATGTTTCAAAAGTTTGAGTAAAATCATATCCAGCTTTCTACACAAACAGATTTACAGGTACTATATTAGTCTATACAACCTAGTCCAATAGGAAATGTTATAATCTGGAGAACCTTTTTCAATATAGATTATTAAAGGTTATTTATATATTTGTTCATGAAGTCCCACTCCAATCATCTTTTGATCTATTTTAAAAGTTTTCCCAGTGATCTTTTATTCATGATGATGTTGTTTTTAGCCAAAATCAGAAAAAGCTGTGTCACTTTCCGGAACATAGATTCTGCAGAGTGGCTGTAGTTTATTAGAAAATTGCCTCTAAGTTGTGAGTAGGACCAGGTGGCGACGGCGTGGAGCAAGCCTGCATCATGATCCCTTTGTTTACACTCTCTCCCGCTAGCTTAAAGCCCCTCACAACCTCAGCCTAAGTGGTGCAAAAAGAAATATTGGAGCTATGCAGCCGTACAGTTTTGAGGAAGGGATTCACAACAATTTGAATAAAGAAATACTCAGAAATGTAATTTTTAATCCTAATTTTCTTCATATATGTCCTCCATCATGAGAAAAATGCTACAAGAACATGTAAAAAAAAAAAAAAACGTGATTTTTATTGGAGTGGGTCTTTTATGGAAATGTCTTTTTGAGGAGTAATTTTAAAAATGAAGAGAAACACGTTAAATAAACTGTGTTATATAAGTTATCTTTATGAAATTAAGCAAAAAATTATCACAAATTTACTAAAAACACAGATCTAGAACTGATTTGAAATCACATGAGCTGTGTTTAATCACCTCCGACCTTTCAGTTGCAACATGTTGTTTTTTGTTTTTTTTCGTCTCTGTCACTTTAGGTGTGTTGCATGTTTGCCAGTGCTGAGTACTCCAGCTGTGGGGAATATGAGTTCTTCAACCAGACTAGTAACAGTTGTGAGGCTTGTCCTCAATGCCGGCCAGGACAAGAACCAAACATGGTAAGTTTTCAACTTTTAAAAGATAAATTTGGGGCGAATTGAATTAATGCAGTAATTCATAATCCTGAAAGTATATGTACATAAACACAAAAAGAAAGGAAGCTCCAAAATGGACCAATTTAAAATTCAAACTAACCTGGGAAATAGGATGTTCTGAACCAAACATGTCAGTTTTCCACAGGCTACCCACCATTACCTTCCCTCTGCAAAAATACACAACTCACACATAGCTCCACAGTGAAGAATGCTCTAATTCAAATGAACAATTTCTTTATGGTTTATTGCTCTCATTGACTTCAATGTGAAGGCATGCATCACTGTGAATGACATGCAGTAGTCACCGAGTGATTTAGCATCAATCATTCAGCCTGCAGACAGCCAAAGCAAACACATTGCATGCTAATGCTTCAGTGGACACCTGAGCAGGGGGGGCACACCCTCCAAATCAAGACAGCTGCAGTCGAGTGTGAACGCTGCAAATTATAGTTATTTTGGTCTTTGAAATTTATGATTTTTTGAGTGTTTCCTCTAATGTCATAGTTTTATGCTGTCAAGTGTTAATTTTGTATATAAAAAAGCTTCTCTTAGTTTTACAAATTGTCTGTAGACGGAATTTCCCCCAATTTGAAGAGCACTGACTGGCTGCTTTCTGAGGGAACCCCTCAGCTGTAACGTGAAGCTGTCAAGCAAAGCCAAAACATATGGCAGACAGCGTTAGCAGCTATTGTAGGTTTGACACAAAGCTGCAGTCGCTGATAAGACATGTTTTTCTAAGAAAGGAAAAAAAAAAAACATGACTTTAAAGTAGCTAATTGCCACAAGTTTTTAAGAAGTAATATTAAATAAAACATCCATTGCAGTTTAATAGAAATTCAATTTTATTTTTTTGGCGAAATAGAAGCTGTACTTAAACACATAAAAGACATGCCTGTTCGTCTGTCTTGCACTTGATTTAGTAACTGAAATGTTTGAACTTTAACTCTAGAAAAACGCAAATTAAAATGCATGGGGACTTTTTTTTAATTGTCAGTGTAGTCTATAGATTTTGATGGAAAAAAAAGAAAATTGTGAGCCCCTAAATTAAAACCAATAGGAAGAAATTACATGTTACCTATTTGATTACCAATTAATGACAAAGCTGCTTTCAAATGATACTTTATTTTATCTAATACAAACAATAACAATTTTTGACCATTCAGGTAATACGTTAGGTCTTACTTTCTTAAGATCAAAGCTTTTCTTTTTTTTTTTTTTTAAAGAGACATGTAACAATTTCTTTACTTCAAGAAAAGTGCTTTATCTGTGAAATGATAGCCCCCTTTGGACTTTCTCCAGCTGCCTTGATCCTCTGGGTGACACAGCTTGTAATTCACATGTTCCTTTGTTTACCAGAGGTCTTCTTGCATGTGGTCTAGTGTGTGTTTTGACATGCTTTCATTTAAGGGATGAGCGGAAGATACTCCTCACAACACAGACTTCAGAAAACACATTTAGAGTCATACATCACACAGCTACAAACGCTTTTAAGATCCATGTAACCCGCTTGTGTATTCACAGGACTGTTTTCACAAATGTAAACACATTTAAGGCAGACTTTTATTTTAAGTGTAGCTATTTTCTGCCAGAGTTAATTTAGCATTGAAACAGAGTTTGCGTTTTGTCAAGAATTCTTTACTAACATGATTAGATGTTCCCACAGGGTTTGATGCTACGTTCACATTGAACATGTGACCCGTGATACTTAAACTCGCATCCTTGAACGTGCTAAATGCGTTTTCATAAACGCACTTTCAGAACATGATGTTTGCATAGGTCTGTCGCTACCTGATACTAGCGCATGCACTCACAGATGGGGAGACTTGGTGTGATATGTTGAAGCAATGCAAATCTCTCCAATCTTGTTCCAGGCCTTTTCTTTCACAGCTCTATTCCTGTATAAAAGACTTGGTGTCATATGATTCCATTCAGGCACAAACTCCAAATATTAATGTCTCCTTCATGATCAATTTTCAGACGATTTGCATGTATTAAAAGCGACGCCATCCATGACATCACTACCAAATCCAAGTCCCTGCTTGGTCAAAGTTTAACCGGTTTAACTTTCAACGCGCATTCATTGGCAGTAGTTTTGTACGTATAGAGCCTGAAAAGTGACGTGAACGCAAGAGTTTTGAATGCGGAAGCCCAAAACGCGGGTTTATAAAGACTTTCTAATGAACGTGGTCGCTTGAACGTGCTGCTGTGGGCAGTCTGAATGCAGCAGAAAATGCTGCGTCTTAAATATAGTTCAACTAGTGTTAAGTTATATAATATCTCACCTTTCCTTTACAGTATGTGTACTTACTCTTAACTTAAAAAAACTGGCAGCAACAAAAAAAAAGAACCCTTCTGGCCTGTTACATGTACCTCCCTTCCTCTCATAGTACAAATTCACAGAGGAGACACTTTGCTTTGTAAAGGAAGACGTTTTCAATCAGCCAGTACTGGTTAAAGGCGCTGAACAGAAGCAGAGTCGCAGTGAGTCAGTGTTCAAAAGATCAAGGCACGCTTTAGCTCAAAGTGACAAGATCCTACTGATATCTCAGAACACTTTTCCATCAAATGATCGCACTGCGACTTGCAGACGTCAAACAGAAGGGGGGAATATCAAATTTCTTAAAGGTTTAGTCTACTGTAGCCCAAAGGGAAGAGACACAGGCCTGTTTAATAGTCAGATGAAAGCGCAAGGGGAAATTAAAGATGAAAGAGCGAAAGAGTGTGTTTTTTTGTATATGTGAGCATGTGTGTATACTTGTGTGGCCCGCTCAGCCTCCCCACTGAGAGGAAGCGCCATGTGGAGAAGATCGATGCTAGAAAACAGAATGATGAGTTGGTCATCTTAAACACTACCAGGCATGGAGAGCGATACACACACGCGCACACACACCCACTCGGCAAACACAAAGAATCTCTGTGACCAATCAGATTTCTCTTTTATCATCTAAGAAGAGTAATGCCAGATTTTTGCAAAGGACATTTTCTAGAAACAGATGTGAGTTTTTGAGTGTGTACGGTGCATGTTTGTGAATTTGTGTGCCCATAATATAGTGCTGAATCCTGTCGTTAATCTGCAAAACACATTAAAAATGACTTTAAAATTAGTTCTTCTCTATTAAGTGCAGTTTATCATTTCCGTATGATTTTTGAACTCGTGTGTTTTACAGTCCTGCGGACACGGTATGAAAGACGAAGGCTTTGCCTGCGTGCCATGCCCCCAGGGAAAATACTCCAAAGGGAAGTATGAGATATGCAGACGCCATAAAGACTGCAATGCTCTCTACAGAGCTACTGTACGTGAACCTGGAACGGCGGAAAAAGATGCTGAGTGTGGACCCTGTTTGCCCGGGTAAGAAACACACAGGCCACTGGGTGTTTTTTTTTTTTTTTTTTTTTCCAATAATGGGCTTTAATAACAGGCTTAATGCAACATATGCATTTTTTTTGTTTAATTTACAAAAAGTTCATGTGTACGGACATGGAATTACAAGAATTGTTAAATACACAATTATTTTCTGGATTACACATGGTCCACCTCCTTTACATGCACTTTCCTATGAAAAAAATCTAATAACTGTAGGTAAGAAGAGGGATCTTCATCAGAAACTAAATAAACATTTTTTGCTTTAACAAACTCTATTGTAAAAACTAACAGAAATACTTTCTTTTTAAGGATTAAAGATGGATTTTTACAATGACTTTGGTTTTAAGAAAAGAACTGTAAAAAACGTATTTGCTTGTAAATCATTCTAACAAAAAAAAACAGATGGGATGCTTGTTATTAATGGTCAGGTTAAAACTGATATTTTCATGTGATATGTTGGGCAAGACTGCCATTTCTTTTTCCATAATTTACTTTCAAAAAAGATAAATAAAAAACAATGGAAAATCGCTTGAAGCTAAAATGTTCCCCCCAATATATGTTACTGGTTAGAAAAAAAATCTTGTTTTCGAACAAAATGGAAGTTCCATTCTTGACTAGAGGACTTTTACACAAACCTTTGGCAAAAGGTTGCAGTTTTTTTTAGTGCTTGAGGTGCCTCACTTTGTTTGTTCTTTCTTCTTTCTTTTTTGACATCTCAATTGGAATTGCATGTGATTAATTATAGCTAAATGCGCAATGAATAAGTGGTGCAAACCCCAATATTTTTTTCCAACAATACTTTAACATACAATATGTTTCATACGTTGAATCAATGTAGAGATATACATTCTGCAGTTTTCGAAGATATTCTGACATCTTTACACATTTTCTGTGACACAAGCTTTGATGCAGGACACCCGGGTGATTGCAGTGCACTCTTTGCAGTTGGTCATACTGCATTTGTTAAAGATGGCCAACAATGCCCTAGCAGGAGGGATCAAAGATGCAGTACAGGCATTAGTCAGGTTTCTCAACAGCTGCCTGAACGTGCAAGAGCGTGGAAGAGGAAGAAAAGAGCAGGATTGATGATGGAGAGGAGCAAGCTATGCTCAAAAGAAATGCCCAAGGTCTAATCTGTCATTGGAAAAAAAGGGCCAATAGAAATATTCATCAAATGCCAGCCTTAACCCCTTCATATTGATAATTTGCAACATATTATTAAATCCAGGAATCCACATAATTTAGCATCACCTCAAACGGAAGAATTTGTCTATATATATATATATGTATATATATATATATATATATATATATATATATATATATATATATATAATATTAACTAAAATCATGGCATACAGAGGGTAATAATCATCCACAGCTCAAAATCTGAACTTAATTCATCCAAAAACACAAACATTTGAATGCTACTTGTAAATATTCTGTATTTCTGGCACTCCAAGTTACCCAGTTAGAAAAGATGTTCTCTTCTTGTTTATTTTGTTTGAACAATGTTCCGTCCTTGCAAAAAATACAATTGTAAAGCAAACACAACCTCGCTTCAGACTTGATAAATTATATTGTGTTCTAAATTAATATGATTTTCAGTTTTTTGTTCATTCTGTCAGAAATGCCCAAATTGCACAGCCATCAAAGGCAAGTTGCTGAGTTTTTGACACTCACACAACTTTAGTAAATCTGGTCGTGGAAACTTTGAAAGCAATTTAAAATTGTACAAATCTTGAGAAAATCCGTCATGACCTTAAATGCACATTTGTTATAATTTTGACACTTTTTTATTTCTTCTGATCCTGAGCTTTCTTTTTTTTTTTGGACCAAATTGAATAAAAATAAAAAGGATAGGATTTTTGCTTTTGACCTCACTGGGTGCAACACTGCCCATAGCATAATACCTCCACTTCTGTGCCTGCCACTTGAAAAGTTAATTTTTTAGTCAAATGACATAATAAGCAGAGTCCAATAGAAGTTTGTAGTTGAATTGTGACCCATTGTTAATGTCAACTACAAATTCACATGTTTACCCATAGATTTACATTCAATCTTATCTGCTACTGTCTGAAAATCTTTGTTTTTAACTCTCTGGTGATCAAATCACTTGTCATTTCTAACTGAGTAAATACATTGATGTAAATACATCAATGTATTTTGAACTTCAAAAAAAGTTTTATAGTTTTTTAAAACTTTTTTACTATTCAATCTTTAAATAATTGAGGAACACATGACACAAAAATGTAATGGTAATCTGAAGAATTTAATTTTTCATTACCTAATCTTAAAAAGATGTACACTTGTATTTTAAATTCTTCCGCTTCTCAAACCTCATATATGTTTGCTTTTATCTTCCATTAAATATCTCTGCAGTAAAAAGAGATGCATACCTTTGCAAACAGGGATTTAAAATCAACTACAGAAAAGAAGCTGTAATTGGTCTAATAATTCTAGCCTCTGGTGGTATATAAAAGCTCTTTTTTTGGCCTGCATGTTACTTGTTGTGTTTCTTGGCATTTTGCTGCCACCTGTAGATCACTTTAATCCTGACAAAGCACCAGCTGGAACAGGGACCAGACCACACATGCTTGGGGGTCCCTATAACAATAAAAGAAATGAGCTCATTCATAAACTAAATTACTCTTTAGCATTGATAGAGGCCAAGCATTCCATAAGGCCTTAAAAGCACCATGGCATTACCTATTGTTATCTAGGCCTTAGTGTTTGCATACTCTTAACATCAGAAACCACATAAAGTGTCCTGATTACATGCCTGACAGAGAGTCAGCAGCAGGATGTGCTCTGACCTGCACAACATATAAAAAAAAATAAATCTGGAAAAACACGACACCTGCCCATTAGATGTTTGAAAATTTATTTTTTAATGGCATAAAACTCATTTATATTGTGTGTTATATAAAGACTTTTTGTGGAAAGGTTCTGTGCGCCTCTGAATCTTTCTTACAAAGTTGTTTTTTTGCCTTTAAAGTCCCACTCCGATCATCTTTTGATCTATTTAAAAGCGATGGTCTTTTAATTATATTCAATTGTGTTGTTTTTAGACAAAATAAAAAAGCCTGTGTCTATTTTTCAGGACATTGTTTCTGCAAAGTAGCAGTAGTTCATTAGAAAGAACATGCTTAATATATGTGTTAGCGCTTTTTCCCTGACGCATCAGTACACATGAAAAAGTAGTGTTTCCAGCATGTGTTGTCTGTACCTGGCTGGGAGTACTACAGACAAATCTTGAAATTGAAGTGCATCCATGGTGCTGCGTGAATGCAGAAAGTGTTGAGAAGATGACATGAATTAATGGCATCATGAATACCTTTGGATTTACCAAACCAAAAGCTGCCAAGAGTCTCCCAGAAGCTTGGCAGAGCAACAATTCACTAGCTCGATAATAATCAAAAACACACTGCTCATCAGTCACAAGTGTTCAATAAAAAAAGAAGGTTGCTTTATCTGAAACCAGTGCAACACCTTTACTGCAATAAATGGAGAACTAAAACAACCTCAAAGTCTCTCTAGCAAAGGGCAGCTGAAAGCTCAAAAATGCCAACATCTTTTATGTGAGAGGACAAAGCAACAGTCACAGAAACAGTAAAGGATTTCACCATAGTAAGAAACACTGAATCAAACTGTTCAAGCTTGAAGCATTTACTATAACTGCAAGCCTGAATATTCCATGCTGTAGGTATTCAGCATTAATTTTTTTCCCCCTTTATGCCCTGAAGCCCTAGTGATCTCTTACAGTTCCTTTATTCACTGCTTTGCTACCTCTTCTCTCTTTTCCTTGAATATAGACATTATGACTGAGGGCGATATCTGTTCCTCACTAGCGTCTGCAGAGCACCAATTAATCCGAATTTCTTAAAAAGGTCACAATACACCTCCAGGTGCTTTTCCATTCGGAGGTACAGGGCATGTGCAGCATGTGTAGCAAGTTCAACGCAATGTCTCTTTTTCATATGGTTTTAAAAAAAGCTGAGGATCAAATAAAACCAGCTATTTTATTCCAGATCCAGTCAAATACTTTATGAAACCTCTGGTTGTTTTTTGTATTTTGCAGGTATTACATGCTGGAAAACAGGGCCAGAAACCTTTATGCAATGGTTTGCCACTCTTGCCAGAATGCACCACTTAATACCAAAGAGTGTAAGACTTCTTTTACTCATCTTTCACCCTTCATATGCTTCCTTTCACTGCAATGTCTTATTCAAACGCTTGTGGTTTAAAATGTATTGATGTTTCTAAAAACAATCAAATTGTTTTCGTACATTTTTAAATCTACTGTTAAGAACTTTTGCTTTTGAGTAAACATCAGAAAACACAGTTGTTCAGTTTACCTGCTCATTCCTTCCGTTTGAACACGGGCATGGCGGATGTTTTATTTGTTTATTTGTTTATTTACTGGACAAGCGATCCCATGTATTCATGTCTGTGTGCACAAGGAAATACCAGCCGGAGCGATTTGTGACAAATCCTCTTCTATAAACAATAACAAACAAACCCGATTGCAAAAGTAAAGCAAGTCCATCACAAGATTTATTCAGTTGAAATCTATGTGTTCATTTGCTGGACAGGACAAAAAAAAAAAGTTGCTTTTGTGCACTCATACAGTAGGTTCACATACTCTGAATTTTCTCCATCTGGTCTCCTGGTGTCTACAAGGAAAGACAGGAGAGTTTTGTGTCTAAGTGAAAGTAAATACGAGGTGACAGGTGAGCAAAAGCAGATGTTAAAAGTCTGGACTTCATTTGAAGGTCAGAGGTTCTGCTGAGTTCTTCAGACGTTCTGGTCCAAATCCTATCCTTGTACATTCATGTGCTCACTCATTGATCATTGTGCACATCTGACAGGTGCATCTATGCTTTTACTTGTGCACTCTGCAGCAGTTATTGTGCTTCTTGCTCGCAGAGTGAGCAACTGGCAACAAAATGCTCTTCTGTAAAAGGAATCATTGGCTCTTGAATTATGAAATGCATCTCCTAATTGAATGTGATCACATAATTGGTAGGTTTTCCAACCAGATGAAAAATATATCGAGCAAATACTGTCACATAATATCCAGTTTTATTTATTCAATTAAAATGTAAATAGACCAAAACAACCAATTCTAAAACTGTCTTTGGTTTAGGTTTGGCTTTCTATGTACTGGTGCAATGGAATATTTTTAAAGTTTCCAAGAGACTTCTTGTTTGGTGCTATCCACACTATATACATATTTGTCTGTGAATCAACCAGCCATTTAAATATTCCTGCAGGAGTTGTGGTTAATGAGCAAAATCTTTTCATTTTTGAAATTTTATTTTAAATATAGGTTTACAGAAAATTTCTAGTCCTACATTTTTATTTGCTAAATGATTCATTTTAATTTCTAAAACATTTTTGTTTTGTTTGTTTCAAAAGTCCAATAAAGGATGTGGAAATTATGTTTTATGATATCATAACAAAACCTCAAAATATATAAAAGGAGAGAGAAGCAATAAATGATAAAAAAAAATAGGTTTCAATTTTTTTAATGGTTTAACTAGGCCTATTTAATTTTAAAAAATAGATGCAAGTGTTCCACTGAGTCTGTTTTGCAGATTTATTAAAACTATTTTTCATTTGTAGATTTTTTTCATATTCGTTGCTCATTTTTAGATCGACTCTTTTTACGTTTATGCATGTTGAAGCCATAGCTGATCTCAAAATAACTGTCGTTTTTCCTTTCCATCGGAATTCCTCCACGCAGAAACTCAAAATGAAGACCTCCCCCCTGACAGTAAATTAAAAAACGAGGATCTTAAAGCTGGGAGTTCTCCTTGTTTAGGGTGAAGGCAGGCTGACACTCGTCATGTAATCTGTAAATTACCCCAGCTCCCACCCTGCTGTGTGTATGCGATAATTAAAACTTTGGTGGATATGAGAAGACAGATGATTAGCATGTTTGTGCTTGTGCTGATGCTATCCTTCTGCATGCTGTGATGTAAAGCAGTGGGCCTTGCTGGGTTTCCATCATCTCTTTTTTGGAGTGATCTTGTTCCTATTTTTCTGGCTGTTAGCCTAACAAGTATCCCCATCCTAAACTGTAACTTTAGGTTTACTGTAGAGATTTATAGCTCTGTAATTCTGTTAGTCAGTTTGGTCCAGAGTTCCCACTGCCAGAATGGCAGATTAAAGAGACTAAACCACACTATGCTAAACAGAATTCCTGTTCAGACTCCTGTCCTATTCAGGGAAGTATAAACACATACCTCAAGTTAATGTCTACAGCTATAGGGCCCTGGTGTGTGTCTGTGTGTTGGTGTTTGTTTATATGATGACACTGGGCCTTGGGATCATAGGAAGTGGCAAGGCTCATGCCATAATGGTCTATGGTTTATCAACTCTGTGAAATGAAAGAATGATTAAAAGAGAGGATTTATGAGCTGTCAGGAGTTCACAGCTCCATTAGGAAAGAGGAAAAGGAGTTGATGAATAATCAGAGGGAGACACACGCAGAGGTGGCTTAAACAGGAAACAACAGACAGTTTAGAAGAATCAGAAAAGAAGGTTGTTGTTCTTGCTTTGTAATTGTATTGCCTAGTAAGCTTTTAAGTATTACTTAAGGTGGTCTGGGATAGATCAAGTTTAAGTGCTTCAAGTGCCGAGAATCTGCTTTATAAAAGTTTTATTTGTAAAGTGATGTGAGAGAAACACTGTTGGATAAAATGCAAAGCCAAACATAACAACAGGATTAAAAAAGTTGTATGTGAACTGATGATTCCCATTCATTTTCTCAGAACATTTTTTCCATTCAATTCATGGAAAAATTGTAAAATCTTCTGTTCTCTGTAATGTCACTTAAAGCTTTCCTTCTAATTAGGTTTTAAAGTCTGTTTTGCACTATTGCGTTATGTCAGAACCATTGACTTTGTGTGCACTGGATCAATTGAGTGTGATGTCACCCAAAATGATTTGCTTCTGGTTCTAAAGACATCAATTCAATCTCTATTTTTTTGCGATATGGACGTTGACCGGCAATTTTTTGGGGGGATTTTGGCTTTTAGAGATCAGCAGGTACTTCCTTTTTGGAGTGCGAGACTTGAAGGGTCACTCAGTCCAGTTCACTTTTACAGTCAATGGTCAGAACTGAGGCTAGTTGGAAGTTTGAAAATGGGTGAAGAAGTATGGTACAACTTTTCCTTCTTTGAAACATTTAGCCTACATTGAACATAGTAAAAAAAAAAAAAAACAACCTCTTGCTCACTGTCAATCAACTCAGCAGGATAAAATGGTTCTTTCTAACACTGTTTATGGGTGGCATGCTGAAGACCCAAAATGGAACACAATACAGAATGAACACTTTTAACATTTTCTCAAACTGACCGATATGATTTTTGTAATGGAAGCAGCACCCAGAAAGTCATTGCAGATCCATATATAATGAAGGTCATTAAGGGAGTAACACAGCATCTCTGTATGAGAGCTGGAGAATGGGCCTTTCAAATATGAAATTAGGGTTACTTCTTTGTTTGAAGAAAGACTTTTAGATCAAGTCTGTAACTTGTCCAACCTGTTGTTGTCTATGTGTGCTTTAGCAGAATAAACACAGAGAGAACCCAAAATATCTGGTGTGGGAGAGTCAAAAAGTTTTATATAGACAGAGTGTGCTAAATCTTTTGACTAATACATAAGAAAAATAAAAAATAGAGATTAAAATGAAAATTGTGCTTATATTTTACAGGCAAGAAGAGCAGCGAACCAATAATAAAACCCCCTATCAACCCGGGAAGCACAACAGTCCTCCCTCATCCAGGTAAAGGTAAACAAAGAGAAAATGCAGGCCGGGCTTTGCCTGTCCCCATTCATCACCATCCTTTTAATCCTTTCTTTTTCTGCTCTATCATCCATCTAATGCATTTACTTTTTGGCCTACCTTTTGCAGGTTCTCCAGGGCAGGGTCATCTTGCAACAGCTCTCATAATTGCCATGTCAACCATCTTCATCATGGCCATAGCCATTGTGCTCATCATCATGTTTTACATCCTGAAAGCCAAACCAAATGGCCAGGGTGAGACATACATTCACAATGTGCTCATGGTTACCTGTTATGGCTTGGTAGGGTTTGTGCCTGATGATCTGTTTGTTGACAGCATGTTGTTCTGGACAAGTTGTGAAAGCAGTGGAGGCTCAGACAAACAAACAGGAGGACAAGAAAGATGTTCCTGGTGAGTCAGGCAAGCTGCACATACACGAACCCACAGCAGTGACTGCTTTTTTTTCTACTGCAATGATTAAAAGTCTTTGGTGGAAGAAAAAAAGTCAACTTGTTAATATTGTCAGTGGCATTATGGTCAAACCTTGATTGTATGTTATGTGGTGTATATATAAAAGAATAGTTGTGGTATAGTTATTGTACACAATTGCAACTTTTTACATTATTGTAGCAAAATGGACTGAAACAAACCCCATCCTGATTTTAAAAAGGCATATTCCACATTAAACTGGAAAACTGTAATCTTGCTTTAATTTTTCAGCAGTTGGTGATGAGCTATGAACCCAATTAGATAAAGTGCCACCAATACATTGCAATAAACAATTAGGAGTTTTTTTTTTCCCTCAACAGAGCTTTTATAAATCTTTCAAATGTAACATCACACTTGGATAAAATTAAAAAAACAAAACACCATATTGCTGGTGAGTTCTTTATAGGCAACACATTCTAATTTTTTTGATTTAAATTGTCCCTTAGATGTGAATTTGGGTTTCTGTGGTTGTCTCACTCTGTATGGCCCTGCCAAAGACCGGCTAACTGTCCACCTTTGCCAACCCTGTGACCCTGAACAGGAATAGACATAGAAAATGGATGGATGGATGGACTCTGTGAAGCCTAAATGTCTATAATTTAGGTAATATTTGCACAAAGACCACCCAAGTTTCTCTTTCCAACAGGTGACTATGAATGTTTTCAAAATCAAAGTGCTCATAAAGGGTATAGTATATGTTAAAGTACGTTAAAGCTTAGATAGATAAAGCAAATGTATATAATTTCTACTTAAAGCTCTTTCAAAGTTCAAACATGCATTCATGAAACTCACTAACTGCCTATTTTTTTAGCCAGACTCAGTAATAGACAGCTTACAAGCTAAATCCATGGCTTTCCTGGAATGCTTTAAGTTAAACTGGTAGCGATTTTCCTTTTTAATTAAAGCTACAAGCTGCATATTGTAGCCATTCAAGAATCAGCAATTTGGCAGTTACAAAAAAAAAAAAAAAAATGTTTTTGGAACAAAATCTTTTCTTGACCAGTGAGGCTTATGGGACACATTTTAGATCTATTATAAAACAAATGCAGTACTTAGTGAGGTTTCTGCAATCTCAAATGTACTGTATTCATTCATAGAATTTCAACAAATGTTAACAATATTGGCTTTGTGTGTTTGTCCGATACTGTAAATGAAACTGGGTGATTCACAGTAGAATCTATGAAGACGCATGTGCGTGCTTGTACTTTCATGTGTGTGTGTGTGCATGAGAGGGCTGACAGACTTGCAGATTAATGAGTGCATCACGTAGGAATGTAAAGTTTTCAAAGCTAAAGCCATACGTTGCTTTGGGTGCCATTTCTCTTTACCATGATGCACTTGTCAATTTTGTTCCAGACTGACAGACTAACCACATGCACAGAGAAATAGGATCCCGAACACTCCCACGCACATGCTAAATAGAGCAATTTTGGCCATTGGGAAGTTAGAACTACTGAAAAACAACAGTGGAAAGCATATAACCAAATGATTAAAGTGTTATTAGGAACAAGTGTCAGGACTTAAGCAATAATGTTGCGTTATCATCAATATCTCTGTAATGGCTGACTGGTTGTAAATGTACTTTGGATGTCTATGTGAGAAAAAAAAACTCATTGCTTGGAGCTCTACCGGAGCCAGCTGTCACTCATACAGACAATGACCTAACAGGGCGATGAGATTGGAGACGCAGACGCTTTAACCCTTTCCCTCTCACTTACACTCAAGCCTACACAGATCTGCGTTTCTCAAGCTCATCTTTTTATTCTGCACCATTTTTTTAATCTAAAATTTCTGAATTAACTAAATAACCTTATTCATTCTCTTTTGCTTTTTAAATGTAACTTGTCCAAACGTGGCTAGGAAAGATAAACCAACAAATGAAAACAAAATAAATGAAGAACTTTGGCTTTAACAAAAGTCTTACACATTTTATTTTAAGGTGCAAAGTGAGGTTAAAAGAAAGTAGAACAGGAAGGGGTTCCTGTGTATGTTTTCAGAAGAAGAACTAAAACAATGATTAGTTTATAAATGTTGTGACTATAAAATGTTAAAAATGATAAAATGATACAAGTTGATCAAAAGTAGATGAGTTTCAACTCCACAATGCTGAAATTCACAGGTACGTTCTTAGTACAAGCTAAACTTCTAGGCCCTCTGCAAGTAACTACTGACATTTTAAAAGTCCCACTCTTTTGATCTATTTAAAAGCTTTCCCAGTGGTCTTTTATTGATGATGATGCCATCTTGGTGAAAATCCAAAAAGTTATGTCGTTTTTTAGGACATAGTTTCTGCAGGGTGACAGCAGTTCATTAGAAATTCACATTGGAGTTGTGGGTGGAACAGTTTGCGTAGTGTAAGCTAGCATTATTTTTTGTCTGCTCCAGATTTTTTGTGACTTGAATAAAGAAAAATTGGACTTTAAGTGATGTGGCCAAGTATCCAGTTTGCCAAATGTATTTAGTAATCATATTTTTACTGTAATATCTTTTTTTTTCAAATAAAAGGAAAATCATCAACCTTTTAAAAAATGCCCAATTATAATCTTTGGTTCCACAGGTTGTAGTTCAGAAAAATCACTTCTTGTATGTTAGGTGGTTATAAAATTCCCCAGAAATGAAAGATAATGTGAGTAGTTTTTTTGGATCTATGATGAACCTGTTTAGGGTCTGCCCTACCTCTAGGGTGACAACTGGGGTAAATTGCAGCCACCCCCATCACAAATAAAAAGAGAAAAAAACGTGTATCTCTTTTTTTTCACAGACAATGTGGTAATCTTCCCAGAAAAAGAAGAGTATGACAAATTAAAATCTTCTCCTCAGAAGACAGTAAAAAGGTAAGAGAAACCTTTGTTTTAGTAAAAGACTCTTTCACGGGTACTGTCTGTTCTTGAATGCTCAATATGGCTGCCTGGAAAGACCTAACACAGCAGAATTTGCCAAAACCAAAGCCACCGCCAAACAAGCCATTGCAATATACTCATGCTTTCTGTTGTTTATGTTTTTCTTTTGCTTGAGGGAATCCGGGCACAGCGTATACAAATAGTGTGTGTGGTTTGTGAAGACACTTTTTCCTCTTATAAAGAAGATAGCTCATTATGTGGGATTGAAACAGACATTAGAGGGGTGGGGGGGTTAGGTAATGTAGTAGCAGCATGTCTGGGCCCTGAAGCCGAAAAAACATCAAGACGGACAAAGGACGTGGATTTCTGGGTGGATACGGGTGTTTATTCCAAGCTTCACATAAAACCACCACCAGGTGAAAGCATGTCCTCGCAGACAACAAAAGAGCAATGGTTATCTCACCTTCATGCCTGCATACATCTCATCCCTGTTGTGAACACAAGGCTGTTTTATGAAGAGTGAATGGATGGACGTGTGGAAATCTGTGCAGATGTGTAGCACACATATTAAAACTTCATGCTCAAACACCTTTGGTATTTGTTAGATTTTTTTTAAATCGAAAATTATTGAAAAGATGTAAATAAAAGAATAGGAGACGTACACTGATGAAAACACACAAACCCCTTATCTTTAATAGCAGTAACTGGTGCGATAAAACAACACGCCAGAAGATGTCCTAAGTCTATGTTTGGTGCCAGTGGGGTGTTAGATGTCTGGGAAACAAAGCCATTTTGTGTGTTTGGGTGTGTGTGTTTAAAATTTGGGAGATATTGGAACAATGGCATTCTGTCCACAACTCTGTCAACAAGGTGCCTTTAAAAGAATGGGTCCAAGAATCAGAGATTAAAAAAATAAATCTCACATAGGATCATATTGTTAAAGTGGGGTTACTTAAGTCCCCCAGAGGAACTGCTTAAAAAAAAAACTATTCGGCATGCCAGCGAAACAGTTTATCCAGTTCATTTTTCACACATCCTGTTGACTTTGCAAAAACAATCTGTCTTTTGTACACTGGATTCTACCATTTGGATAAATAACAGTGTTATGGTAGCCATTGTAGTGATTACAAGAAAATAATGGGTTCTCATGTGCAGCTGTACCACTAAATATAAAGCTGGAGTGTGAGAAAAGGAGCAGCATGGGTGCACTTAGCAACAAACTGGTAAAATAAACCCCTCCCTCCAAAAAATGTCATACCTACAATCATACCAGGTATGTGTGTTTAAAAAAACATCTGAAAACAAAAATCAATACAACATTTTCTATAATTCCTAAAAGCATTTTGTAAATATGGATTTGTTTTTTGTGAACACTTAAATGAAATCCTTGTTTATGACTTAAGAAATAAACAATCAAAGCAAGTTAAGTATAAAATGTTGACATTTCATATGCTAACCAACAGACAAAGCTTTTCTGTTAAGCTTGAGAGCAGAAATTCTACTTAATGCTTACGTATAGTGCCGTAAATTGTGGGCCATGGCAGTTGAGTGTCTCTGGTTCAAATCTTAGCTAATTACTTTCTGTAGAGGTTTGCATGTTCTCCCTGGTTATGGGTTTTGTCTAAGCAGTTCAGCTTTCTCTCACAGCCAAAAAAAAGGCTTCATTGGTCTCCATTGTGAATAAGAACTATTTCTCTTTACTTACCTTGTTAAATTAAGGTAAAAAAAATGAACCTAGACTACATTGTAGACCATTGCTTGTTCACTTTAGTGTATTCGTTTTGCAGCATTCAGATTTGAAACCAGTTTTTTTGTGTTGTAAAAACAGAGAAAACATAAGAAAAAACGTGTGATGAATAAAATTTAGGTGATCGTACTAAAAAAAAAGCCTTTCTGTCTTTCTGGAGGATTATTGGCTTGATAAGAATTATCTTAGCTCTGTCAGGACATTTTTGTCAACTACATTTAAAGCGCAAAACCACAACCCTGCCTCATAAAAGTGCACAAAATGATATTTGTGTATGTAGCAATTTGCTAACAAAATATTTTATTTTGATTTTTTTTATTTATTTAAAAAAAACAGATGCTTCCCACTAAATCATAAAATATGAGATGATTACTCAAATAATTTAGATTGATTGTCGCACTTAATGTCTGCTCATGTTTGTGTGCGTGCAGTGAAAATGATGCATCATCAGAGAATGAGCAGCTGCTCAGCCGCAGCATTGACAGTGATGAGGAGCCGACGTCGGATAAACGGAGATCGTCAGAGGCCACTAACCACAACTTGTGTCAAGCTAATGTGGGCAACAAGCCTGACCTATGCCTGCTCTCCCTGGGCCTCCTGGACCACCGAGTGGTCTGTAACGGCACCCCAGCTTCTGCGGGCAGTCAGAAGAACAACACCCCGGCTCCCAACCACATCACCAGTAGCAACGTCAGCAGCATGAATGCAATCAATAACAACAATAAAACCCCAGGGGTAGGAAGATTTTGAAGACAGTGGAGATGGTTATGGATTGATCAAAATTTCTGATCAGATCTTAATTTTTTTCTTATGAACACACAGATGCTGCAGAGTCGAAGGAAAAAGATCCTAGATTTGTATACCAGGACTTGCCATGTGACTGAGGGTGAGTAGGGATGATCAGTACAGTTTGAAAGTAGTTAGGATTTTACTCAAAAAATCAAAAAAATCATTCCTTTTTCCAGGTCTCAGCCCCACAGAGCTTCCCTTTGACTGCCTGGAGAAGGCCAGTCGCATGCTGAGCTCCTCCTACAGCAGTGATGCAGCTGTGGTAAAAACCTGGAGACACCTGGCAGAGAGTTTTGGGCTGAAGCGTGACGAGATTGGTGGCATGAGCGACGGCCTTCAGCTATTTGAGAGAGTGAGCACTGCAGGCTACAGCATCCCGGACCTCCTTACCCGCCTGGTACAGATTGAGAGGCTGGATGCAGTGGAGTCTCTCTGTGCAGATGTTCTCGGAAGCAATGAGATAGCAGCAGCTGTTGGACGGCAGAGCGTCAACAGTTTCCACAGCCAGTTAGTCTGTCCTTCCCCGTGCACGTCTCCATCTCCGCGCTGTGCCAGTGTCTAAATATTTGGTGGAGCAGAGACTTCAAAGACTTGAATTGGATGAACAGCATCCCACCACATGAAGAATGTTGCTCTCTACAATCCCCTTTTTTCGAGAAGCTAATGAACCCTAATGATTTTTTGTTTTTTAAATCCAAGTGCTGCAGGATTCAGAGGTTAAAATGAACCACAGCTTTAAATCCAAACTACTCTCTAGTTTGCTAATTTAGCTAGAATTTATATAAGAGTTCATATGTAGTTTTGTTTTTTCCATCATCATCATGCTTTTCTCTTCAAATGATGAGGAATCTTAAAAAATGTGAGCTGTGTTCTGGATACAACAGCAACAAGAGTTGTATAACATTCTGTTTACTCTTAAAAAAATCAAGACTCAGTTAAAGAAAGTTTACAAGACTATGGACACAGTGGACATTATAAATGGATCTGTCACTGAGTCTTCTCATGCTGGATAGCAACCAAACTGTGTGTTTCATCTTGCAGTCGATGAAACCAGATCTTTGTGTCCGTGCAAAAAAAGGAGAATCTGGTTCCACCGCAGCATTAGTTAACATTCATAACAGTGTCTTTGACTATGCTGTCATCACGGAGAAAAGACAGTAGGAATAAGCCCCCCCACTCGTAATTCAATCATCATGGCCACATGGAAATGCTAAAACATCTTTCGGGTCAGCTTTCATCTGTGAACTTTGGACATTCGTCAAAGTCTTTACGCCTTTGGCCGAATCCTTAAAAAGACAAGAACATTCGAGGATATTTCTCGATTTGAAGGAACTGCAAAATTATTTTTGAGAGCTTGTTAAAATAACAAGCTAAAGTTATCACTTGATCGGTGTATGTAATGTACGGTAAAGTGTGAAAATATGGACGATAATCACTTGCAGTAAGTGAAAGAGCTCCAAACCCCATCTTAAAAAACAACAAAAAAGCACAAATATTATTTTTATAAAGTGTTTTTATTATTAATCCATAATAGGGATGGATGAACCCAGTGTTCTGCTTGTGTGCTGCCTGAAACCACACACCACAGCCCATAAGTTTAACAGACACTCCTAACTCACCACTAACCCTGTCGGTGACCCTGTGAATGCTGCTTTCCCAAACGCACACAAACCACCCCACATCTTCTTTGCCAGTCATTCTCCCCACACCTAAATCTCTGGGGTAGTGCTGCCGCCAACCATAATTATTGGGCGTGTGGCTCCCCATGCCCCTAATAGGGTATAGTGCTGTGGTTTATGGAATGGGTGGTAAGTGCCTGTGATTTCCAGCACCTAATTAAGCATTTAGGGCCACTTAACCGCTGAAAGTCCTGTGGAAATGCTTTAAAACCCTTACTGCGATAAAATGAGCACTGCCAGGGCAGGAAAGTGACTAACGGCCTCAAGGGTTGCTGAACTGTGAAGACTGAGGTAGTACCAGCAGCTTTTGTGGTCAGCTCAGTAATGCTGTTTCCCCCTACCCAACAAACAAAACCCGATTGTCAATGTTTTGAACAACAGCTGAAGCCAGTTAGGTGTTGTGCGCATGGTTTAGAAACTTTGGCTCTGAGAAAAAGACCTTTATCTGAGCCATGTTTTTACAGAAAATAAATGCATGTGTTATTTGGGTTTGAAAGATGTTTATATAAGGATATGCATGTAGATTGTAAAATCGTCTGGTCTATGAAAAAATTCAAATGAGGTAGTGGTGTGTGCAAGCTCTAAAAAACAACATATTGTATACATTACGATGATATTAATTGACAGCTGAAACGCAGAAACAAAAACTGTGAAAAACAGAGTGAATTCTTGCAACTTTCACTGAAATTAAAAGGGTAAGTTACATCCAGATGTTACTGATTAAATCGAAATAGCTTCAAAAGTGTGCACCACTAACTGCAGACAATTTGGCAGCCTGCTAGTGCTGCATGACACAATGACAAGAAGGGGTGACACCAGCATCATTCCCGAGATAAAGCTGATAGTGCCCATCATCCTGAGAAGAATCATTTTACAGAAATGTTTGCTTCCATCAGTCGATAGAAGAGTCATTAAACCTTAAAACATACATGCAAGTGATGCTCTTCTCACAGAACATTTACCTAATTTTAAGATTTTGAAAGGACCAGAAGATTTTGTTCTTCGGTACAATTTAATGATGTGTTTTGACACAATTAGCAGAGATGTTCACAGCTAAGGAACTGGGTCTCAGTCATTCTCTTAGTCCAGCTACTATGCCACAAAGTTTTGCAGGAAGCTTTACCATCTAATTGAATACCTAGAAGTGCTTTTCTTTGAAAATAGATAGGTTTTACTATAATGTGTGAATACTATCTAATGAATCCTCTGCAGAAAAAAATCCTCTTGATTGCTCTTTAGCTTTTGTACATGTTCATTAGCTACATAATTTGGAATTCGGTCTCAAACCCTCCTTGTAAAATGCTGTGGTCTAGTCATTCGAAAAAATGTGGAGGCCCTAAAGGGACATAGAAGTGAAAATAAATAAATTATAAAAATAAAACAATTGTACAAATACGAACTGATGAAGTGAACTGTAATCTTATGAGACATGCGAGATTTGGTCTGACATTTATGATGCTATGGTAGTATAACCATGCTAAACATCAATTACTTACCTCAGTGACACATAGTCCACCTTTTGAAAAACACAAACATTTACAAAGTGCAACTGTATATATAAGTTATTTTTTTATATAAAGTCTACTTCAATAAAGATGTATGGTTAAAGTTGTTTGTCTGTGAGTTTTTATCATGCAGTAGCTGGTCCAGTGTGTTTTTGCTCATGTATTTTTATGGAGGGGGTAGAAACAAGGATTAAAATGTTTCATTTCAATCAGTTTGTTCTCTAATTCAATTCAATCAAACAACTCTACATGCATCAATTGAGAAGTGAGTGGTAGTGATGTGAATCACAGTAAAACTCCCTGTTGTCCGTCAGTCATGATGGCTGATTCTTGACCTGGATCAAACTGAAATTCAATTCTTAAAGATATCGAAGGTTCGGGCTGACTAGATGGTTTGTCAAATTAAAGAAAAATTGGATTGGAAAAAGGCTGTAGGACAAGATTAGAATGCCACGATGTCTTTAAGTCATTACATTTTCACCCTAAATGCACTTTTCCTTTTTCCTTTCAGTGGGATGTCACTATAAGCCATGAGACAAAAAATGTAGAATTTATTAATCACTTTAAGGTCATGAGTGTGGCCCCAGTTGACTTTGTCTTAGTTAAATTCATTCAATGTTGCTGAGTAATCTTATTTTCCACAGTTTTTTTTTCTCCAATGCTCCTTATTCATTTAGTCAAATCTAGATGTAATTTCTTTTTGTGTTTTATAGTATTTCACTTGTTTCTCTCTATGTTTAACCTTCTCTGAATTGATCAAAGCGACTAGTGCTTGTTTTATTTAATTAGCATGGGTCTGTCTATTCAAAGCTGAGTTATGTTGCTGATTGCAACTACTTCCATAGCATGCACTCCCCCAGATTTTCTTTGCCAGATGTACTCAACCAAATCAATCCATTTTCTTCAGCTTGTTCTCTCTTTTTCAGTGTTTGTTTAATTCTGTTCTCTCAATTTTTGTTATTAAAGTCCCGCTACGTTTCTTGTTTGTAAAGGTGTTTCTAGTTCCCTTTGAATCAAGATTATGATTTATTTAGGCAAAATAAAGAAAACCTTTGTTGTTTTCCAAAATATAGTTTCTGCAGAAGGTCACTAATTCATTAGAAACTTGCATCTGAGTTGTGTACAGAACTATTGGGGCGGTGTAAGCCTTCCCTCCTTCCCCATCATCCATCTGTTTACACTCTCTCCTGCTAGCTCACAGCTACCAGAAAAAAATTGTTAAAAAAATGGTTAGCAATATTGGGGCTATCCAGCCATGCATTTTTTGGGCCAGACACCAGGTCGAACTAGGAAAAAGGCACAATCACATGTTAAAAACACGACTTTCATCAGAGTGGGTCTGTACATTTTTCATCTCCACTTCCTGCCATTGCGTCTTACCTTTAGTTTCCAATCCTTTTAGATTTGACTAAAAAAAGAAGAATGACAGCTAAAAAAGATGGGAAAAAAATTCCTTCTCATCAGTTCAATCAGTAGCAAACTCATGACACTTCTCCACCCTCCTCTCCTTCTGTGTGGATTATACTAGAATTCCAAAGACCTGAGCTAAGTGATCAGGTGTGTGTGAGGGCCAGAGATCATAAAGCTGCTTTAGAAAAGCTTTGGCATTGGAGATGGGATCTGATGCTGCTGTGAGGCGTTGTGGCAACTTATGTCTTTGATCATATTTCAAACACTCAAAATTGCCCACAACTAGTCCTTCCTATTTGAATAGCCTGGTAGTCTCTGCACGCACACACAAACAGTAAGTAGCAATACATGTGTCTTCAGGGTCTGTTTTCACATTTGAAGAATTTGGCACAGCTCTCTTTGACACAAAGAGAATAGAAGCCCCAGACAGCCTCTTCAGGGCAAGGAGTGCCAATCAGGGAAGTAATTAAACCTCTGCCAGTCAGCAGCACCTTCACTCTCAACACCTAAGCACACCCTTATTACACTTAGCCACCCATGCAGACACAAAGGAATCCACGAAGAAGGATTGATTGGTTGGATTGAAGATGTCTGAATTATGTTTCCTGTGGATTTTTCCATGTTCTTGGTGCAACACCTAGAATGCAAAATTCAATACAAATGTTTTCATCAGCCAGAAGTGCAACAAAGCAACACCATGTGTGGAAATAGAGCTTATCGGCTTTTAGAATACCATTGTTTGTGAAACCTCAAACTTTTTCCTTCCTCATCCGTTTGCTTTCAATAACCCTCTCTGGTTTTCTGCCCAAAAGTGCTTTTCTTTATTACATAGGCTAAATGTCTTCCAGAGCAGCATTCTCCTAAAAATGTTTTCTGTGGATTTCTTGAATTACTTGACTGAGCATGTCCATCAGTGATACATATCTGAAAGGTTTCACCATTTTTCTCTTTAATCTATAAAAGGAAACATATTTATTAATGTTTATGTTTCTAACCCTGATGTAGGTTAGATCAAGAACATTTGAGAATAACAACTTTTGTTGGAGCCACAGTTGACCAATTTTCTTTCTGCTACTTATGTCTCTTATTTTAAGAACGTGTGAGTTCAGTCGCATGTCTCTACTGTCACTTTACCGTCACTTACAATAATCACAAAGTGACAGAATTAGTTTGGTTGAGCTATTGAGTTTGGTGAAGCCTTGAATAGGTTGTCCTTTATGCTGTAATTTTTTTTTCAACAGTTCTTAACTTTAGTGAGAGCGTTTCAAGTTTGCCAAAAGAGCACTTAAAAATATTTATGTGGTAAAGGAAGTAAATCCTCAACTTTAGC
The DNA here is from genome assembly GCA_036245035.1 of Adrianichthys oophorus. Taxonomy (NCBI): domain Eukaryota; kingdom Metazoa; phylum Chordata; class Actinopteri; order Beloniformes; family Adrianichthyidae; genus Adrianichthys; species Adrianichthys oophorus. The sequence goes on along the minus strand of BSAI01000005.1, from coordinate 14,272,730 downwards.
TTTGAGTATTTATTTAATTTGAAGAACAAAAGAAGGAAACAGGAAGGAAAAAGAGACATGATATGCTTGTGACTGTCAAGTGGGAAACCCCTCTCTCATGGTGCTGCAGGATTTGCTTTTATGTTTTTGTTATTTGTTTCCTATTGCATTGCAAATGATTGTTGGTAGTTTACTTTAGAATTATTCATTACATCCTTTGGAAGTCTTTGTGACTGTTGACATCAGTTGTGATGTGAAGTCACAAAAAAGAGATGTGTAATTTAAAAAAAAAAAAGGATGGAGGGACAGCACTTTGTCTAAAAATGTCTGAGGTTTTCAGAGGTGCAATGTTTTTTTTAGATTTTGTCAAGGACAACCAAGGACAGTTTGTGTTTAGAAGGAAAACATTTATGAAGCAAGATTTCCTCCATGTGCTTTCATGTTCTTTTGATTTTTCCATTGAATACTTTCTAAGTTATCTAATTATCTAAGGGATGAAAAAACATTTAAATGTGGACTAGTTCTACTGAAAAAAAAAACTAAATTAAACTTTAAAATAACTCTTGTAGAAGCTGTTTTACGTTTATAGTAATATAAAAAATATAAGGAGCTTAAATATATTAATAAAGCATACTTGTGGACCCAGAAAAGTACAATATTTCCCATAAAAACAGAAAGAAAGAATAAACACAATTTTTTTGCACTGAATCTATGGATCTTTTTAATGCAAGTAAAATTGTGTTTTTGCTGTTTTTAAAATTTTTTTGGTGTCATTTTTCTGATGATAGAGAAAATATGTAAATTTTTAAAAATCACTTAAGTTTTTGCTTTCAAATTGATATCAAAATAAGGTAATTTGGTGTTAAATAAGTTTGATGCATAGCAATAGACATTAAGGGTTAAGAAAATGAACTTCAAAATTTGCTTTTCTGAGTATTTCTAAATTCACATAATTGTAAATCATGAGCACACTGAAAAATCCCATTTGAAAAACAGCTTATTTGTGACCTAGAGAATACACTGGGCCAGCCACAAGCTCCCTTCTCCAAACCTCCAGCATCGGGGAAGGGAAAGGGGGCGGGGTTGCTACGGGCCAACGGTCCTACCCACAATTTCTGAATGAACTTCTGCCGCTCTGCAAAAACCATGTCCTAGAAAAATACACAGGTCTTTTCATTTTGGCTAAAAACAGCAAAATCATAATTAAAAGACCACTGGGAAAACTACAATAGATAAAACAATGACTGGAGTGAGTGTTTAAACGTAATAAGAAGTATGTTATTATTATAACATAATCTACATAGATAGGTAGACAAATACATTTTATTCCGGACTCGTAGTCCAATCGGTGAACATGAACAATTAATCATAAAAACAGTACACATGCAGTGCCAAGAGTACATAAGGTGACTAAAAAGATAAATATAAATACAATTAAAAAAACCAACAGAGAGGATTAAATCATTTAAAAAAGCATTACTTAAAAGAGTGGGCTGCACGGTGGCGCAGTGGTTAGCGCTCCTGCCTCACAGCAAGAAGGTTCCCGGTTCAAGTCCTGGCTGGGGGACCTTTCTGTGTGGAGTTTGCATGTTCTCCCCGTGCATGCGTGGGTTTTCTCCGGGTACTCCGGCTTCCTCCCAACGTCCAAAAACATGCTTCGTAGGTTAATTGGTCACTCTAAAATTGTCCCTAGGTGTGAATGTGAGTGTGCATGGGTGTGTGTTTGTAGCCCCTGCGACAGACTGGCGACCAGTCCAGGGGTGTACCCTGCCTTCGCCCATGAGTAGCCGGGTTAGGCTCCGGCAGCCCCGTTACCCCGAAAGGGATAAAGCGGATTGGAAAATGAATGAATGAATTACTTAAAAGAGGAGGGTAAAGAGGCAGTTCCTCCAATGTTTCCAAGTTCTAGAACAAAAGCGAATGGCACAAAACTCGATGTTTTTTTTTTGACAGAAAAAGAGCATTTTTACAGGAATCCAAACTACACATGAATTTAAATATGAGGGTGCGCAGTACAGCTTGTAAGGTATTAATTCTGTTAGAAACAAACAGCTCACTTGCACTTGTCCATCTAGGTTTTCTTAAGAGCACTCTTAAAGCTTCATTGTATGCCACCTGCAGCTTTCGCAACCTGGCTGTCTATATGTGCTGTGTACAAATAAGAACAGAAAGCCTTAAACAAAGACTAGAGAACAGCAGTTTGTTGTGATACAGCTAAGAAGAGCAGGTCACCTGTCAGCAATTCCAAGTCCGACTTTTATGACAAGACTACCATCAAGTGAGTCGGCTTTAATGAGCTTTTTCTCTTGTCTGATATTAAAAAGAGACATAGGCTTTTGATATTTTCTTTCATGTAGTGCTTCCATAATGTTTGACTTCACATGATGGATTTGTTTGTATGACGCTCTGATATTTGATTTTTCTCTTTTAAAAAACGGTTTCTGCACAAACCTAGCACATGAAATATTACGCAAATCTCATGGTTTAAATATAGATTGTCATGTTACTTTAACCCAAATCTGGAGGCCAGAAAAAAAGTCAGGAAACTAATTTGAAGTTAAAAAACTGGTGTGATCCCAGCCTGTCTACCATAGAAATCCCCTGACAGATGCTTTCACTCAAATCCATCAGACAATTACTCTTTACAGATAGATATTCAGCCAGAGTCTAAACTTTTGTTTTTTGTATTTTTCAAGTAACCTAGCTATGCATGTAGCAGATGGTTCGTTTGGTTTCTATGCTTTGTGGAATTGCTGATTGACTTGGCTTTATGTTTTTGCTGAACTGGAACCACTGTTTCCTTCAGCCAGGCTCTTTTCTATTTCCAAATTAAATCCTAATAATGTTTAAGCCAAACCAGACCCCAGTGAGTCTTGAAGGATGAGTGTTCCAGTAGCTTTTGACACAAAGAACCCAGCCATAAATCAAAATGGCAAATGTGCCATGTTGCGTGCTAGAGTGGCAAATTTAGGAATTTAAGCATGTTACAAAACCACAAAACGAAAACTGACATTTACATAACAGTCCAATCCCAACTGTACTGTTAAAAAGGCAGACTTATGCATAACCTCCATGGCTCCCAATTTTCTGATCCCTAAAGCATTGTTTAACCTCTCAAGACTTGGTGTCCACATGCGTGGACAGAACAGTTTGGATTATATTACCACTGTAGTTAATTCTGCTTAACTGGGGCCCTGGGAGTACATGTGTACAGGGTTAGCTCGAATATTGGCTTGGGTCATAAGAGGTTAAAGGAAAACGTTTTCTTTAGACAGTGCCTAGTAATGTGCATCATAATTGCCACAATCTAATTAAACAAATTTTAATTTTTGGAAAAAATCCTTGACAACTCTTTATTTTTTTATCAAAACTTAAACCTTTTTTGGCCTGATCTATGATTGCAATAGACACTAGTCAGACTTAGCAGCACAGCATAAAGTTTATTTTATACCTTTAAAAAAATTTTTTTTTTTATATTGCTGTCTGTCCCTCTCATTTAGTCTAATATCAACATATAATTATTTTTAGAAGAAAAAACGTTTTGTTTTGCTTTTTTCTCATTTCAAAATAGTGAAATGAAAAAAAAAAAAAAAAAAATATATATATATATATATATATATATATATATAATAATAAAAAATACCAGAACTAAATTAAGCAGCTTCCTATGCAAATGTCTTTATGAAATGTTTTTCAGTAAATATATTTTTTGGAAATAACTCTCATAAAAAAGCATATGCCAGCCAAATTATTGTCACTGTTGTTTTTCATTAGATGCAACTGAAGATAATGGAGAGGAATTTATTTCAGATGTTTGTTTAATAGATTTAGTGTGCCATTTTAAAATAGATTGTTTGCCAAGTTGTCTGTGTTGGTTTATTGTGCCTGCATCTAGAAGCAATATCACTTGGGTCCAGTATTAAATTTGGCTTTCTTTAGGCTTTAAAAAGTTATTTCAGTAATACTTTACCAAACCAAGCTCCATTCGTACCTTAGTGATTCCTAGCTGATCAGTTATATGTTAGAATTTTAAATGTTAAGGTAAAAAATGAAGAAGTTTGACATTTTGACACACTCTTATTGTTTCAGGTAAAATCATTTTACAAATAATGAAGCTTGTTTAACCTTTGAAATGCTTTGTACTCCATCTGTTTTGTGTTCTGCTGGCAAACATTGTGCAAACATCTGTCATTTTTTGCAACAAACACTGGTTTTACAAGGTGTTTTTCAGGAGGCTTTGAACAATTTTATATTCTGTTAAGAAAAATTAAAGGTAGCAGCCATGTTGAAACTCTTACCAGATTAACATTTTCCAGGTGGGTTCTACTCATTTCTGTTTAAATGTCAACTGGAATTTTTATGTTTGTTTTCAATCTCTGCCTTTTCTACTTTAACATATATAAAAACAAAACATCCTTATGAAACAAATTCATTTGCCAAAAATGCGTCCTGTTTGTCCAAATTAACCCCAATCTCCACAAGATTAACATTAGATTAAAACAAGTTTTTGTAAGCAAAGGAAGTTGCTTTTATATTTTAGTCACAAACAACAAAGAAAAAGAAAACATGATAAATAGCCAAGAATGCAGTTAATGATGTTTTCTTGAGGTAAAGCGTAATAAAGCTGCTGCTGTGGAAATAAGTTTGAGTGCACATTAACAGGGCTTATAAAAGTGTTGGACCAGTAAAATAGAGGTTATTCCGGGGACCGAGAAATACCCATGTGGAAAAAAGAGAAACATGGACATGCATTTAAGGTTTTTGAGGGCAGACCTGATGTTGTAACGATTGAGATGTTTGTATGTGTGTGTGGGGTTAGTCAAGCGAAATAAACCCCGATAACTGGAAGTGGACAGAGAAATGCTCTAACAGATGTTTTTTCTCAGAACATTTGAAACACACACACACAAAAAGCTAGAAGTCAGCAGGAACATTCATTAAAACTTTTACTTTAGGAGGCCATACAGTATATCTGGCAAAATAATTATTATTTTCTTGCTGTTACACTTTTAGTAAAAAATAAAAAGAAATAGCTATAATTCATTTAGTTGACTTTCATAGGTTAATAGTTAATGACTTGCTCATAGAAAAACAGGTGTTTAAGTGTAAGACTGGGCTGAACATTAACTTTTATTTCATCTACTTTTTGAATTACATCTTTTTCTGGTTTTAGGTGAAGGCGTTTATTCAGTGACAAAAAAAAACGTGTTTTTAGTATCCAGCTGTCCCTTAAAGGGTTAGATGGTATGTTCTTAATCTGCAGATGTTTTTAAAGAAAGTAAAATAAAGGTAATTCAGAACCAGTGATGCGCAGTCAGGGGAGGCAGGTTGCCTCACTAACAAAATATAGCTTAAATAATGCATAAATAAATAAAATGAATATACTTTTTAAATGAAAAACAAAAAACGAATATTATTTTTTAGACATCTTCTTTATGATCACATTTTTCTGTGTGGGTTTTCAACATTTCTTCAGCAAATGTATGAGTTTCTTGTTCAAATATCCGGGACAGCGGCGGGTGAGGCAGCAACAGCCTGTGCCTCCCAGCGCCACACACACTGACTAAAGCTGCAGCTGACTCATGCACTTTACTAATTCTGTCTTTTTACTGTCATGCAAGATGCTTTTTTTTAAAATTACCTAATTTGTTTATTTCTCGCCGTTTGTCTGATTACATTGGTGCCAGTTTGTGATTCATTTAGTCTTTTTATCCACTAAAAATGCGCTTTAGAAATATAATAGGTGAGGCAGATTGTACAGTTGGCTCAAGGCAGACGGCACTGGTGAGCCCGGAGAATGTGACACCCCAGCTAAAGAATAACTTTTAAAACTGAAGAAAGAAAAAGAAGACTACAAGCAGGTTATTATTGCGTTTTTTCAGAAGGGAGACCATAGACATAAAACAAGGGAGCGTCACACGGACTTCATTTAAAACTAAAAGTAAGTCAAAAATAACACTTCTGGTGATTCCCCCCCCCCAACTACAGTTTGTAAACGGAAAAAAAATGTTGCAATTTTAAACAACACACTTTAACAGCTGCCAATCAAAGGGTGAATAAGCTACTCTGAAGAGTTCATGCGTTTGTAAAGCTGACTGATGATGTCAGAGCCTCACCAGTCGCATGTCACTGTTCAGAACTCATGTGGCACATTACAATTTTAATTTTTATAAGGTAAGGGGACACTATACAACTGTAACAAATAATCCATAATGTATTACAGATCTGAAGTTAATTGCTCTTGAAAAGGATGAGAGTTCCAATGACAGCAGCTCAATAATGGCTTTTGAGGAAGTAAAAAAAAATAATATAAGTGAGGAAAATGAAATTAAAGTTGCACTAAAATTTTGTTTTCCTTGTTACTTCTTAGTCAAAGTCTTTGCACCGCATTATGTAGTTTTTCTTCCCCAAAAACCAAAACCACATTGATGTTCAAACGAACCATAAAAAAACCAAGAGTCAAACTGAATTGGATGGGAGACAAATGCTGGTCAGAGTGGTTCAGGATTTTCATGTTATAATTTAGAAGTGCTTCCATGCAGTCACTTTTAGCCCTAACCTCCTCAACATTCAACCACAATCTGAGACTTATGCTCACAAAGGGAGATAAATCAGAGCAGACAGCATCATCCGTCTACATAGCTGCACATTTTTTCAGATAAACCTCACCTCATCAAGTCTTTAGATAAAGTTTACTAGTAGTAAAAAAAAAATAGTTGGTTTTGTTAAAGTCAGATTCTTTCTTTTTCTAAAAATAAGCTTACTAGAAAGACTTGTAGAAAAACAACAATTTTGACTGGTGGCCAAAATGTTAAAAACTTAAACATTGTTTGGAAGATATTTGGATACAGTCTGAGTAAAACAAAAGTAATAGTTCAACTTTAGCTGTATATTTTTTTCTTTTAACTTACACAACTATTGTATTTTTTGACGGGAAATTAAAAAAACCCGTCTTTTGGAAGAGCTATCATTTTGTGTTGTTTGATGTGGAGTGCATGTCTTTCCCTTTCCTGCGTGGGTTCTCTACTGCAGGTTATTCCCACAGCCAAAAAATATCCACCGTAGATCAATTGCTGACTCTAAACTATCCCTTGGTGTGACTGTGAGTGTGTGGTTGTGTGCCTCTGTGTGGCCCTGTGATGGGCCGGATGCAGGATGTACCTCTGCTTTGCCTGACAGTGACTGATAGGCTCCAGCAACCCAAGCGAGATTAAAGGAACTGTATTATGCTATTCAAAGCCTTACAGAGTAAACTACATGATAATATATTACCTTTGACACACTTAGGAACATTTTCTTTCTGAAATATGAGCTATTTTTTTTAAGTCCTTTTCCTACCTGGAAGTAAGACGCCTCCATCTCTGAGTGACGCCTTTCGCTCCTTCTGGGTGCTGCCCATTTCATGTCTACCTAGAGCTGGCCTCGGCAGCTTGTCTGCGTTTCGTCCATGAAAAAATTTAAATGAAATTAAATTGACACTACAATAAAAACTGAAATGAAAGTGTTTTGCAAATTACTGCTAGTTCCACAGAAAAAGTGCATGTATGTGTCAGCCTGGGGTGGTGCTGACAATTTTTTTTTTAAACTTTCAAAATATTTATTTAACTTTTCTATTAAATTAAAGTTTATACAAAAAAAGTTTTGTGCCTTATCAGTTATGCTTGAATTGATTAGGTTATTTTTCCACAAAAAATTATCAAAATATAACCAAGCCAACCTAAATCTACACAACTTTTAGAAACCTTTCAGCTTAGTTGATGTTTAAAGATTGATAAAGCAATAAAATATGAGACTGCAGCATTTGGAACAAACATATGTTGTCAGACATGTCAAAATTAAGTTTAAAATATCAAATATTTTAAGATTATTAATAAAAAATTGGAAAATTCGCACTAACCTTTTTTTGTTTTATTGGACATAAATAGGTACTCACTTCTGTCTAAAAGTTTCTAAACCTTTTTGTCATTTACCTTTACCGCTGCTTTTAAAACACAATTCTTAGCAAACCATTTTTTAAAATATGGTAACCTGCAGAACATACAACTCTTGCTTCATAGAATAAACTCTGCTTTGTGTTAGCGGTTAAAAGAAATTCTATGAGTCACCCTGGCAAACTCTCCCTTGGATGAAAACAAACCTCAATTGCCACCTCAACCACGTCCACCTCCATCAAACATTTCCAAGCTACAATGAGGTAAAGGTCCAAGGTTTTTATAGGACAGACTTCTAACTCTGGCTGCATGTGAACTCAAACCAACCATTATTTTTCACATGTGGTTTTCATGTGCGAATGATGTGAACAGCAACAAAGAGGGAGTAATGCCAGAGAGGGACTGGCATTAATCAAATAAATAGTGATAGTTAGGCCAGTCTATAAATCTGGGTGAAGTGAACACAGCAGCTATAGGTCAGCCCCCCCAAAAAATGAACTATTCAACTGCAGCATAGCTGACTTCCTGAACTGCATTTGTCCAATTAGCACATGCTTATTCATTTAAATGTTAAATGACAGCTGCGTTAGCACAGAGTATTTCAAACCAACTGTAACCGACATTAGTAACTTGACGTGGAATTAGAACATTACTGTCAATTAACAACCAATCCTCACTGCAAATGGTTGCATCTACATCTGCAGGGGATCTTGCCTCTGTCTCTCTTCATTTGCCTCATAAAGGATTTTTTTAAAATTGTTCATTAAATCTATTCAGAATGTAAATGTGGATTAAAAAACAGTCTGAACAGTTCTGACAAATAAAATCTATGTAATTATCTTTGCAGTGTTTGCCAATTTACTTTAATTGTTTTAGGCATGGCCTTTCGCTTAAAAACTAGAATGGGACTAGACATTTGGACAAACGATGATTACATTTTTAATAAAACTCCCTATAGTACTGGCTGAACCCAGATCTTGTTGAAGATCAGCACACACATGCACTTTTAGGCCAGAATAGGCTAAAGGATGTTGAAGAGTTGCTGAGCAGCGTTTTGCAATCTTACAAAGTAATTGTCACTTATAACAAATTTTGCGCAAATTTGGTTATATTATTAAGCCTCACAAGCTTAGTGGATTGGTACATCAGTATAAGGACAGAGATAAAACTTACTAGCTTACAAGATCTCAAAAAAGCCTAATCAATACTGTCTTTAATAGTTCTTGCAGTGTTTTGAGTTGTGTCTTACAGCTTTATCTTTTCTCACATAACATTATGACAATACAAACGGTGAAGTGATGGCAGAAATGACTGTACATTCTTACTGAAACAAAAAAACACATTTCTCTGTGTCAGCATTTCCCAAGCCTGGTCCTCAAGTACTCTTCTCTGCTTGCTTCCCTTTTTCTCACATCTAACACAGCCCATTCCACTCATCAGCTCTGTGGAGATGAATCACAGTTATTTGAATCAGGTGTGGAAGACAAAAATAAAGAAAACAACTTTAAAGGCAGGCTGCACGGTGGAGCAGTGGTTAGCGCTCCTGCCTCACAGCAAGAAGGTTCCCGGTTCAAGTCCTGGCTGGGGGACCTTTCTGTGTGGAGTTTGCATGTTCTCCCTGTGCATGCGTCGGTTTTCTCCGGGTACTCCGGCTTCCTCCCACTGTCCAGAAATATGCTTCACAGGTTAATTGGTTACTCTAAATTGTCCATGAATGTGAGTGTGTGTGATTGTGGCCCCTGTGACAGACTGGCGACCAGTCCAGGGGTGTCCCCTGCCTTCGCCCATGAGTAGCTGGGTTAGGCTCTGGCAACCCAGTGGCCCTGAAAGGGATAAAGCGGATTGGAAAATGAATGAATGAATGAACTTTAAAGGCTGGAATGCTTGAGGCCAGAATGGGAAACACTTCCCTGTGTGTACTGAGGACCTCCTCAGAATATTTCTTTTAATAAATGTTTGTAGACTGATAAACTGCCTATTCTGGAGAAAAACAAAAAAAAAGTTAAATTGAAAAAAGTCTTAAGCAGTACAATCTCACATACATTTTTGGAACATTGATATGTGAACAATAACAAATCTAGCTGCCATATAAGTTAAGACAGTTGGAAGATGAAGATGATATATGTTCACAATAATACAGCACTGCCATCTTTTATTGTTAAATAATTAACACCTGTACCTGACACCGATGGGTCTGAACCCTAACAACACCGTCCATTTTTAGGACATGATATTGTCTGTAGTAGAAGGTTTTTTTCCCTTCTGTGTTGGTGGGATACCCTTTGTGATAAGTTAAAGTATTGTGGAACTGAAGCTGTGAGTACTTGTTTCTTCTTAGGGTTAGAAATAACCAATAACTGCTTTGTTTATTTGTATAACAGCAAGAAAAAAAGGGAAACTAATCAAACAGATTAACAGTACATATATTAGTTTTTTAGCCACAGTAGCAAGTTAAGGTACTGAAGAAATTAAGATATCCTTTAAACAGCCTGATGAAAATGTTCATTCCTTATTGGTTAACCAATCACATGCAAATTCTACTGTAATAGAGACAAGAAGAACCTGTGGTGCTGTAGGTAGGTTGTTAGGAGAACTTTCTCTGGTGAAAACTGGTGACATATTAAGGGTCTTCTGTTCTGCAAGTTGGGATGGAGTCACTTTCACTCCTGCAGCTGCTCTTTCTGATCAAAGGGAAGCTGACATCCATGACAGAGAATATTTTACAGTTCAAACTCTTATTGGTCTGTAAAGATTTATGTGACCAATTTCCTTCTTTTGCCTGCTCAAAATGAGTGTATAAAAGTCCATAAAACAAATATAATGACTGGACTGTAACTATACATCTGCACTGGCAAGTTGGCAAAGTATCTCACAAAAAAACCCAACATAATTTAATATTCAGAGCTCTTTGGTTCAAGTGCTTTCCATTATTCTGCCATCTCCTTTCGAGTCCAAAAGAAATCCTATTTGCCAATAATGTGAACCTTTTCCAAGTGTTGAGAAAATATCATCAACTGTCCAAAAGAAACACATTTGTATCTGAGTGGTAATGAAAAACATTTCTGTGCTTTGCTAAAGACCTGGTTTTTGTCAGAATGTCATCTTTTGTTAGTAAAACTCAGCAAAAATAGAAGGGAGATGAATCAGCTCCTATTTATAATCAATTTGGTTTCACATCAATCCAGAGGACAGAGAGGAAACCTGGGAAGCAGATTGAACAAAAACAGTCTGTGAAAACCCACCAAGGGAGGCATTACAAGCAGATGGAAGATCACTTTGGAGGATATCTTCATGAAAATACCTAAAAATGTAGACAGAACTGACTAAATGCAATACGATTTATAATAAAACATAGCAGGGTGCAAAATTCATCTACCTCAGGTGATCCTTTGCTGTTTTTAACATATTCATTCAAAACCAAAAACAATCATGGCAGATTTTTAAGTTTTGGTCTTAAGTAAGACAGAAAAAAAGTGCTTTCATTCTTATGATCAATAGATTTTGGAAAATCTGTTCTCAGAGGGTAGAGGTGCTTCCATTAGCATTTCATGCATCCCTTTAATATGGTCAGTTTTTAGTTAACATTTATTGAAGAGATTCTTTTCAATTTTGGTTCTTTTCTAGTAATTTGCTACCCGAAACACCGGCTTATTTTTTTAAGATGAGTTTCGATTTGTGTATTTGGTGGAGTCACCTGAAATGAGTTTTACTAAGCAAACAAATTGAATGTGAGAGTGAGAATTGAGAGAGAGAAAGAGTCTAAAAATGTTTTGAAAAACCTCAGAGCATCACTTTTACAGACTCCAAGAAATGTAAGTACTTTTTTTTGCCAACAAATATTCCACAAATACTAGAATAGGGTATGCTTTTATTGACTAACTGCATGGATCAATAGTTTTGATAGGGTTTGTGTACCAATGGTCTAAAACAAGGTGCATTGTGCTCTGGTTGGAGCAGCATGGAGTCAACTCTAGCCTTGACTCTTCTTCTTCTTCTGCAGTTTGCTGTATAGATCCCTTGCACATGACATCACAGCGCCAGAATGAATGCCCTCTCCACCATTTCGGCAGTCAAATTGTGGAAGTCCAATAGAGCGTCACTGCTGCGGACAATTTTTGTGTTCACTCGACTGGATAAGACCCAAATTGTACCCATCCCTAAATACAGTATGTATCACTTTTAAGACAAATAAAATGTGTACCCATAGGTCTACATGACACAGATGTTTACTTCTGAGTCTGCTGGCATCAGTAGGTTGCCCCCTTCCTGTTTGACTGTAGCGATTCATCATTTTCTGTCTTCATCCTGCAGAAATCCGTAATATGAGACGCTTGACTTTGGAGTTTTGCTGTTGTGACAACCAACAGCAGCACATGCATACCATGATGATATGAAGTTATTTTTCTACACCAATGTTGTTGATTTTACCCGTCAGATGTATCAGCACAATGCGGGCTTGACTTGTGTGATGTCACCGCAAGGGGTCTATAAAAAGAGATCTGCTCTGCAAAGCACACAGAAGCTTCATTTAGGGGATTTTTCTTTTGCAATTAACATTGAATTTCTTAAATGTGTTGTAAATTTGATACACTTAGAGCAAAATACTGTACCTACTTTGTACTGACTAACACACAGGCAAAAGACAAAAGCAATTTGATCATTTATTTATTAAACAAAACCATTCCACAATCTGGATGACACCTAGTTGGATGGCTGGGTGTGGGATTGGCTTGGGGGAAACCAGGGTTCGCCTCCCAAGAGCGTGATGAGCTAAATCCATTGTGCGTCCTTAGGCAAGACCCTTCACGCTACTGCCGATATGTGTAGCTACAAGGGGGCCCAATTCACCCCTGTGCCAGTCCCCAGCCCAGATAAAATACAGGGTTGGGTTGGGAATGGCATGCGGTGTAAAACCTCTCTGCCAAACCACCTGTGCGAAGCAATGGAAGCTGATTCTGATTATCTTAAAAAAAAGAACATATTTAACCCTTGTATGGTGTTCGGGTCTGTGGGACCTGTTTTCAGTTTTTTTATCTGTAGAAAAATGAAACCATTAATTTTTTTTACAATTCATTAGCTTTGGCTCATTTTCATTTTCATTGACCGCATACTGTACACCCACCCTACACATATATATTACATACAGCAAAAATACAAACACCACACAAGGGTTAATGAACTCATTTATTTTCTTGGTTTTGTTTTTTGGAATAACACCAAGCATGTCCTTGAACCATTTAGTATAATCTAAAAAAAACAAAAAACAAATATGAAGTAAACAGCAGCTGGAGAGAGAATGCTTGAGGCCTAAAGCTTCATCTTTGTCAGAGATAAGAGGTTAAACAACCGGAAAAGGCTGGTGTCTGATTTCCATATAAGTGTGTAAAATGTAAAGTAAGCCCCCACATGATCTAACAGTGTTTTACCTGTCACACCTGATAGCAACAATATGTCTTTCTGTTGATAAGGAGTTTTATAGTGATTTATGAGCACGTGGTTGAATTTTATTAGTGATAACATCTAAAAAGTAAATCAGAGATGTGAAGAAAAACACAATAAAAATAGACAAATGTTATAATAAAAAGCAACATTTAAAAAAAAAGAACTGCAGCAGCTTTTTTTCTGTAGATAACCTGATGTCTGGATTTTCTAAATACAGTAAAAATGAAATTTTACGCACAAAAAAAGAAGAATGAAATGGTTTTAAAATCAGTGACTCACTATAAGATATTACATGAACACTATATTCAAAATGTTATTTAGTTGCTTTTTCAGCAGCACTTGAAACAAAACAATAATTTAGCAAAATTCTGAGTGTACATCTGAATGTTCAAAAATACATATATTAAGTTGCCAGATCTGATCTTTAGTTTAATAAAATAAGCAATAATTTCATTCTATTGTGAGCTGACACTTCATATAAAAATCGCCACTGCCAGATATGTTCAAGAGCAGATGAATATGAAATATGAATCTTCTCTGAAGAACATAAAAATCCTAAAAATAATATTAAAATCTTGCATAATTTGTTCATCACTCCACTTGGATAACAGTTGAATGAAACATTTAACATTTTATGCAATGAAAAGTGTTGTAAAACAACATAATTATTATATTAATAAGCCACGATTCCCAAGAGGAGACAATTAAATTCAACATTTTGAATAAGTAATTTTAAAACAAGAAACCTATCAGTTGAGCACTAAGCACCATGCCCTACTGTAGTTCAGGTCCACTTTTAGTCATCTCTCATCACATAGAACCTCTGGGAGCAAACACTGGCCTCCACTTCCTGCTCCTGATGAGAGCATCATCTGTCATGTAGCTGTTCCACACAAAACACCAGGAAATGGAAATAAAATAACATGTCCTGCCCTAAACTGGTCAAGGTAGAGTGAAAAGTCAAGTTAAATTTAATTACATCTTATTTTACTTACAGGCTTGTTGCAATTCATTACAAACCACTTATTTCATTGCAGCCGAAAGAAATGGAGGGATTGCAGCAGAGAGGATATACTTGCTTTTAGAAGGAAGATTTCTACAGAGAATTTAGAATTGGCATTAACCACTTATAAAGGGACATAAGAAAACCATGGTTAGCCAGTGGCAGTGGTTAGGCAGTGGCAGCCATGGTTACATAAAGAAAAATAGATTGCAAAAAAGACAGAGAGCAGAAAGACTGTTAGACCCTTTAAAAACATAAAAGAAAGATACCTAAGCACAAACAAGCAGTATGTAAAGGATGTTGCAGTTTATTGTTAGAAATGGTATACATTGTTATGTGCAACTATTCAACATTGCAAATATGCAAATAAAAGCCAGTAAAATCCCCAGAACACATGCATTTGTTGCTGCTTTTTTTTATCAACAACATCAATCAAAACCAGAAATGTTTTTTTTTATCTTGTCAAACAACGCTTTTCATTGGCTTTCCTAAACCCAGAGACTTGTTCCCTTAAGTGAGGCTTAATGCAGTCTGTTTCTCCGTCTTACAGCATCTTAATTGTGAACATGGAGTGATAGCAAAATCTTGAAAACTTCTCTGAAAAAAAAAATACTAAGTCTCACACAACAAGAAAAATATTCAAATCTAATTTATGCATCTTTAAACATTAATCTCTGTTTGTAAAAGAATAAAATGAGACCTTTAATGAAAAAGAGAAACAAAGACAGCAGTTAATCCATCATGGAATGCAAAAAACGGATTGAAATCTATTAATTATTACTCAAAGGTTTTTTTATATAAAACTTTAATAAAGTATTAAGAACTAAAATCTAAGTAGCTCATTCTTTAAACCCAAAGAAACCAGAATTTGTGAAATGATAAATATGCTAAATAGTCAAATCAAAATTTGCATTTTTTTAAATTGGCATCCCAGACTTTTTTTGGTCACCAATCTAATCCAGCTGTTGATTTATTGAAAAAAAAAAAATCAAAGCCACTCTGCCAACTCTAACCAGTTGTTTGAATTTAATGTTTTGGTACTGGCTTTCAAAAAAAAAAAAAAAAAAGTTTAAACGGGGGCTCTTTATTTAGATGCAGATGGTTCATTTATACCAAAACTCCTCAACTTAAAACTACAAACCGTGATTTTATTCATTCATTCATTCTTTTTTCCAATCCGCTTTATCCCTTTCGGGGTCACGGGGTTGCCGGAGCCTAAGCCGGCTACTCATGGGCGAAGGCAGGGTACACCCCTGGACTGGTCGCCAGTCTGTCGCAGAGGCCACAATCACACACCCATTCACACCTAGGGACAATTTAGAGTAACCAATTAACCTACGAAGCATGTTTTTGGACGGTGGGAGGAAGCCGGAGTACCCGGAGAAAACCCACGCATGCACGGGGAGAACATGCAAACTCCACACAGAAAGGTCCCCCAGCCAGGACTTGAACCGGGAACCTTCTTGCTGTGAGGCAGGAGCGCTAACCACTGCGCCACCGTGCAGCCCCCGTGATTTTATAAAATTATTTAAAAAACCCAGAATTACTTCAAATATAAAGACAAGACAAAGTAATCTCTCCCTTTGCATTTGGCCATAGAACACCTTTGGCAGCAATAAGAGGCTCAATGTTCCACTAGGGCCACAAAGTTGGCACACTTGTGACGTTTTTTTACTTATTTGCAGAACCATTTACATCCTGCCAGGTTTGATGGGTAACATATTTTAGTAACTCCAAGAATGTTAAACTGGATAAATGTTGGACTTGGCAGTTATATTCCTTGAGCCTTAACCTTAAAAAATATGGCATTTTGTATAAAAACTTCTTTAAAAAACAAATCCATAATATTTTGGCATTTCGCATTGTTAGAGCCTGTCTCAAGGTTTTGAAAAAAACAAAAAGGAAAAAAAAAGTTACTTTTAAACACAAGTATATGTTTTGTAATATAAAAAAATGTAAGCCAAATGGAACATATAGCATATAAGAAGTAATTTTTCCAGCTTAACATTCATGACTTTACCTGGTTCTGAAATGAGTAGCTTGCACTTTATTTCCTCAGAGAACTTCATTGTGTCACTTTGTTTATTGTTGTAGATTTCAACACACAGGTGGGTTGTAATTTGTCATGAAAACAAAATGAATACGAACAGAGTCTGCAAATGAAAAAAAAGAAAAATGTGGTGAGCTCGAATATCCTCTGTTGTAGTGCTTTCCCTGGAAAAAGTTGTGTTCTAGTGCCCTCCTGTGGACAAAAGTGGTAACTGCTCTGTGTCAAACTCATTAAATGGAAATGTGTTTTGTTGTTTTTTCTTTTCAAACCCAGATATTTTAGAACAGAATAATCTGACAATGCTCTAAAATGTATTTTTTGAGTAAGAAAATAATTAGAATTAGTTGAAGGTAGTTCTAAAAATGACCATCTTATAAAAACAAAACTCTGTCAGCTTGGACTCCAAAAGCTTCTGATTGCTACCCTGCAGTTCCTAATAAGATCAATATAATATAGTAGAGTTTTTTCATATACTTATGAATCACTGAGTCCTTTTTAAAATAATTATTCCTTTTCTTTTTCGATTGTGTGGCACATTGTCAAAAGTTTCCAAAGTGTCAAAAAGACTGACAGCAAGGCTGCAACAAATTGTATTCATGCCAACACCCAAGGATATTTCAAATACCTAAATCCAGAGCAGCTGCTTTATAGACTTATATAGTGACTGCCATTAATGACGAAGGACAAAAAAACAAAGCTTCCTAAAAACAGAGGAATATCACACGGGTCTTATAAACAATAAAACACATCATATAGTGGCTGAGTTTTAATAGCATTAAAGAAAGCGCACATTAAAAGATGACTTTTCCCTGAATGCACCTCACAGCAGAAGGAAACATTATAGTGTAGAATGTCTGCAGATTGACACAGAAGGCTTTGAAATTAAAAAAAATGACATTAACCTCATAGGTTTTACACCGATTTTTTATCTGTTCACATAAATGTGCAATCTAACACCTTGTGGTGCACAAAGGGTAGCACAAATCAAGTAACAAGCTGTGCACAAATGGCTATAATGACAAGAGCTAAAGCATAAATAGTAACTGTAAATCCAAAACACAAAAGCCACTGAGTGAGTTTTTGGCTAGACTAAGAAGGTGATCATTGTCCTTTACAAGCACTTGAGCTAATTTTAAAAAATACAAATCGCTGAAGACTTAACTTTAACGTCTCCTGCATCGGTTATTACAGACAGCATTGCAAAAATCTTATTTTTGGTGGGTAACTAACATAAACCCTGTGCCAGAAAGACCAGAAATCTGGACATCAGTTGAGAGTGTTCTTTCAAAATGTCCTTTTTCTTTCAAAAATGTGACCATTTATTTTATATAATTTTAATAAACATAACCAAAATTACATTACTGTTTAACTGGCTATTAATAAACAAAAGGTTTTGCTGAAGCACTCAATACACTCATTTTATTTTGATGTGTGGCAAAAAACCTACAAGAAAACTTTGCTTGTCAAGACTTTTCAAAACAAGTAAAAAAAAAAAAAATCTAACCTTACAGGATCCACAAATACCTTAAACTTAGTTTATTTTTCTATAATAGCAAGCTAATTTTTACTGATATAATTGGAATTGATAGGATTAATTTTCTAAAAATGTTTAAAAATATTCTTTTAGATTTTACAAGTAAGGTGTTGCAAACAGGTAGACAGCTGGTTCCACTTGCATCAGGTATATTTATTCAGACAGGAATCAAGTACAGCCAAAAGTCCAAAAAGCTAACTCATGGTCAGACAGGCATAGGTCAGTCACAGACATTGGACAATCCAAGAATCAATCAGAGTAGTCAGAGTCTGGGCAAGGACCAGGGCAGGCGGCAGGCGGCAGGCGGCAGGCGGCAGGCGGCAGGCGGCAGGCGGCAGGCGGCAGGCGGCAGGCGGCAGGCGGCAGGCGGCAGGCGGCAGGCAATCGAACACAGTCAGAGAACAGAAGATCAGGTCAGGACTGAACTGAACTGCTTAGTAATACAGGCAGGGTGACACAAACAATACTTCACAATAAGCAAGGCTCTGTGTGCTGCTTAAGAGACAGGTGGGGGATTGTTAGATTGCATTCAGGTGAGTGACATCCGGGGACTGCACACTGGGGCTGCTGGGAGGTGTAGTGAGACTGCTCCTACCGGTGACAAGAGGGGGAGACAGAGCGCTGACTCCTGACAATTTGACTGTCGTTTGTTTTTATTACATTTTGGAAGAGTCAGTTATGTCAATGCTACAATTGTTTATTTTTTGCTTGAAACAAAAAATAAAATTTTGAAAATACAGTTTTGTACCATCGTGTTACTTTGTTTCTATTGAGATTGTAGTTTTCAAGTGTGTTTTTACTCATAATAGGTAATACAATCTTAGTAACAAGCTTCAATATATTATTGAGATAATTAAGTACCATAACTCTTAAAATAAGGTGAATTCTCTGGCATAAAAGCTAAAAAGTGAGAAGAATTGTCTTACCATTACAAAATAAGCATGCATATGCTTGTTTTAAGATATTTCATCTCACTTAGATTTGAGTTATTGCAGTGAACTGGATTTGAAAAAGTTTTATAAACAAAAAGGTTAGTCCTGCTTAAAACTAGACACTTGGTCTCAGTTTATCTTCTCTTTTCAATGGAAAAGAACATCTTTTGCTGCTGTGTAGTTATGCTCACAGGCCAACAAGAGGCAGCATTTCATCAAAAACAACTGGGTTTACTTCCAGTTAATAGTCATTGGTTAGTTTTGTTTGAACTTTTTCTCCAGTTATTTACCTCATGAAAACCTGTAAAGTGGTTTGCCGTAATCTAAGTAAACTATTTCACCCTTTGAAAAAGATTATTATACAAGTTTGAAAATAAAGACTTGAGAAGTAAAGTGCTGTTCAGAACAGTGACTTTAAACTCCTAAAAATAGAAGTTGATATCATGCTAATAATGACAACCACATGAGGAAATTAATTTTTTATGAGTCTTTATTGAATAACTATATAAAGTTTTTTCATATAAATTTTATTTAAACTGGAAATGTAACACTTAGGACTTGACAGGGAGAAACAGTTAGCTTTTTAACATAAATAGCTTATAAAAACATGTATTTATAAAGTTATGAAGATAGAGAAAGACTCCATAGGGCTGAGACATATACTACATAATTTTACATTTTTTTGTTCATTTTTATAACGATGAAAACATTTGTGACATAACAAAGCAGATGTGTCTCTTATCCTCTCAGAAAGACAACAACAACAAAAAAAACCCAGCTTATGTAGGTTCAGCTCTATACATGTAACCGGGTTCTGCTGCCATTAACCAATAGGGTGTCGTCGAGAGTGCTGATCTGCTCTTTGTTGTGGTAAAGTTTCGGTGCCCTCAAGGCCAATGTTGTATCGTGCTGCTTAAATAGTTATTGCAGTTCTGCCTGTTCACTGGAGGTGTACACAAACACAGATGCTCACCCTTGGGACACAACTAGACAATAATAATCAGCACTAGTCATGGAATTAGCAACATATTGCCATATTGTATTGCCCAACCAATTATCACTTGTCTCATAACATAAAAGCTACGCACACATTCAAGTGGTCCCAGTCTCAATTAAGGCGACAGTGCCAGCTTTCTGCTGGGAAAATGATTGCTTTTCAATTGGCATGACTTTTTGTGTCCACAGAGCACTATTATGTATGCTAATGCAAGCTGTAAAAGTGGATGCGCAGTTCAGGGGGTGGGGGGTGGACCCAGAGCAATTACAAAGCCTCTGAGCTCCAGACAAGATTGTGTGACCCCTCGGCACGCTCAGTAATTTTACGAGCTCCTCTTTATTAAAAAAGTAAAGATTTTTAAACCTTCAGGCTGTAAAAATATAAAATGTAATAGATACATATGTGCATATTGCCATGCCATTTTCTTTGGATGAATAGTGTAGTAGTTAGATGAGCTGGAGTTGTAAGAACACATGCCAAAGACTTTTTTTCAAAATTATTGGACTTAATCTGAAGTCTTGATGACAGAGTTGTTGAGACTGAACACAGATCTACAGTACATTTTGATCCATTAGTATGACACTCTTTCTGTTCTTGTTTTAGTTAGTGAGTAGCTAAATTTGTGGCTACTAGTGTTTGCTTTCCATTTACATTCTTATTTGTTCTTTTTCTTTTCATTTGTTCACTTAGTTGTCAGATGAACAATCCCACTAATTTTTATGCTGGGTAGATTTTTGCGTCTTTGAACACAACTATGCTGACCAAATATTTCTTTGGCCAGAACAAATGCAATAATTGTGAAGATTGTGTGTTTTAGTTTGTTTTTTAGCTATGTTGTTGTTGTGTGTTTTTTTCGTGTCTGGTTTTGTTTATTATGAAAAAAATACTTTAAATTTTGCATAAAGCCAGCATCAAAACCATATAATGGGCAACAAGTAGTATTGAGCAAAACTCAGATCAATCGATCTACATAAATATTTATGTACTTTTGTTGTAAATTAAACATTTAAACTACAACAATGCATTTGTCTGCCTTTTCTATTACTTAAACTAAAAGAGATTAAGGGGTACTAATCCCCTTGTCTATCTTCACATTATTCTAACTCATTCAATCTGCACAGCTGCCAAAGCCCTGAAAGATTTATCCCTCATAACAGCTCATGCTGTAATAGCTTTGTCAGATTATATTTATTAGATTAATTTCAGCTACTTTAATTGATACATGAATATTTTAATGATTGCTTTTTATACACTATAAAAGGCCTTTGGTGCTCTGGGAAAGCATGCATGAGAAATTCACTTTTAAATCCACTCTTTTTGGAAATGAAAATGTTGGAAAAATGTTTTTAATTATTCAATGGATTCATAGTTAATTCAGACTTTAGGATTTGTTTAATTATAAGAGAGCTGAAATAGAAATGGGATTTAATGATTATAGTTAAGTAGGTAGAATAACACAAAAAAAGCAGGGTGGGACGGTAAAGAAATATCATTATTCTCCTGGTAATATGTCTCCACTCCGAGCTGTGGAAAAGCAGGCACTTCCATTTTTCCTTCCTGATTCATTTCCAGTTCTCTTGGCCTCATGCCCTCTATTCTTTCTGATCGTATTGCAGTTTCGGGTTTCGATTGCATCTGTGCAGATTTAGCAGCTTTATTAAAACTAGCTCCAACTAAAAGCCATAAATGGGACTCAGTCATGCAACTTCTAATTTTTTTTTGGGGGGGGGGCGCTGAGTGAGCTATTTCATATTTTTTGTCATGCTTTTGCTGGACACAATAGATTGCTAAATTTCAACATACTTAATTTTAATGTGCAAGAAACTTACTTCGCAACATTTCCTACTTAGAATGACCCCTCCTTTCAAGGAAACCCCAGACGTCATATGGAGATGATCATACGTCTTATACTTCGAAATGGTCACTTAAGTTGCGTCAAAGCCCTCCTCTAAGACACAAATGGTACTTTTCACTGGCAGCATGAATTGAGTCACTGTTGAACAGATAGCCGCTGCTTCCAACCTCTTTAGGAGCTGAATACATTGACACAAGCCATGATGGCAAAGACTGACATCAACTCCCACTCGTTTTACACTCTGTTCCTGCAGAGGGTATGATTGCGAGTGCGTGCACTCTTGCAGACTTGGGGATGTTTTTTTTTTTTTTTTTAAATCCATAGGTGTGGTCAAATTTTATGGTCATATCACTCAAAAAACGTGTTTAAATTACAGAATAGTTTGAAGCAGTGCAGCATGCTATTAGAATGTGTCATGAAAATAAGAAAAAACATAGTTTTAGCTAAAAAAATGTTTAGTAATTAACATTTTTTGCATCAAAATAAAACAAAAAAGTGGAATGAAAAAAAACATTAAAATATGGTAAATTGTAAAATTATGCAAGATAAAACAAGCAAAAACATAGATTCTATGTATATAAAGATACAGGGTTACAGCATTGTACCAGGATAATGGAAAAATATTATCTATGACATTTGCACAGAAACCTTGTGGGCTTCTCATGTTTTTTTTCTTTTAATAGGCATATATAGTGAATGTTACATCCTTATCTTCATTATAAGTCATGATTACATCAAAGTTTAAAGTTCTGTTACTATTACCTGTTTAAGTTCAGACTTTAAGAAACATTTCTCGACAAAGGGTATGAACCAAACTAATCAGCTGGTGTTTAACCTTCATTCCAGACACTTTGGACAAAAGATAACAAGTAGTTCTCTATTTATTGTAGTTCTTTTTGATTAAGAATGTAATCTTGCAAATCTACTGGACAATAATAACATGTTCTCAGAATTGGTGGATTTGTTTAGTTTTCTTGGTCTTCGGGCTTCTACTTTTATGTTCATTATGTTTTGCTTCGATTATGTTTAAAAGTTCAGTTTTACCAGGTTTTGGATCCATTATATAGTCCTCAAGGTGACTGAATCTATGGCTTTGTGTTAATTAGTGCCAGTTCCTTTCATTTTCATCCTTCTTTCTTCAGTTCAAGTTTAATCATGAAATGAAGTTTCTGCCTTTGTTCCAGTCTCTTTGCATTTAGGTAATAGATCACCACCATTCTTGACAAAACCTGTCCATTTTATATCACATCATTTGTTTTAGTGAGTGTTTTCCCTTGCCTAACAGGAAATGGGCTGTGTCAAATAATGTGAGATTGTTCCAAAGTTTTGCTGTTTTTCTTTCATATCTTTAATCAACATCAAATAAGGAGTTAATTGGATCTTGGCTTGGGATGCTTGTTTATAATACATGTAAGTAATGAAGTTTATATGATACATTTCCAGCTTTCTGCCATCTTTAATCCCAGTTCATCTGCAGAGTGATCAAATTATTGACAGATTAACAAAAGCACTCATCCTCTCCAGGTCATCCTTCTGTATCTGTCTTTAAAAGCTCTTAAAGAGTATCTGATATTTTGCATAATCTCAAGGGGAAAAATATGCAGGAGGACAGAAATAGAGGGAGGAAAATTGAGAATTTCTTGGGAGGGACTAAATCTATGAGAGGACCTTCATTGGCGACCCTCACGATGTTGTAATTCCTGTAGTGTGGAGTCATGTAGGATGTTTCTGGGTAGTCTCAGGGCCCAGCAGCCCTTTTTAGGGAATGTCATGTTTTAACAACTCCAATGCCTTTTGATTCCTGCTCCTGAAAGTCTGTCTGGATATAATGGAATGTGTGTGAGGCAGCAGGCCAGACGCTAGTATTTGGAAATAAACTGTCTACCCGATCTGATTGGCCTCACTCTCAGGGACGTGGGAGCGGGGAGTTTGCCAGCATGCTACACACCCCCATATGCATGCACAAGCATGGTTGGGACACGATTCCAAACACACCTTACAGCAACATTTCCATTCAACTATAGAAATCAAAAGCATGTATTTCACACTGTGCACATAATGGAATAATATTTGCAATCCCACTAATAACTGGGCTGACTCAACACAAGGCTGTAGGCATACACTAAAAACAAGTGCAAAACTCAGACAAGCAAACACGTTTATATGAGATCCTGGATTTGAGAGTTTTTTTTTTTTTAAGCGAAACAGAGACATCAATGGAACTGCTAATTCCTTTTTTGTTAATGTTATTCCCAAAACAGCACTGATGGGGTTGATGGAATGGATGCAATTGTACTGAGGGAAGTTCCTAGGAGACAGAAAGAGAGTTAATGGACCATGCAAATTCATTGCATCGTGTTTGTCTGGTGTGTTTCCTTAGTCTCAACGGGAAGAGTGGTGGAGGAGTGATGAAATAAGCTAAAAACAAAAAGGAAGACATAAAAAGGAATCTAATTGTTCCCCAAGGGCCTTGTGCTGGAAAAGTGACAAAAATAACTGAACCTCCCACATCTGTGCAGAAGCGTGGACAACCACTGCAGTTCAGGCTTTTCTGAACTACAATACTGCCTTAAAAATAAGATTAGGGGAAAAAAAACTAAATCAAATAAAAAAGACAACAAGAAAAAGTTGTATTTGGAGGGTTTAAAGGCAGATGTTGTCGTTAAATAGAGATGAAACCTTGTAAAATTCCAATCATCTACAGATCTATTGTGAAAGGGTTCCCAGTGGTCTTTTAGAGTGTATTCAGACTGGACACGTTTGATTTGCTTAAAGTGAACCAGAGTTCGTTCCCCCAATAATTCTGAACAAATTTTTAGTCTGAATACACAAAAGCTCTCTGAACCATCTTTCAAGGTGGTCTCGGTTTGTTTCCAGTTGGTCTGAGCTCCTGAATGTGCAGAGTAGAACAACTAAACCAAAACAGCCACCGTAGCAGGGCTTTGTGTAAACAGAGATCAAATGTGAAGCAGCAATGCAACATCAACTCATTAAAATGTGATGGGATGAATTCAGGCTCAAACAACTTTAAACGTGATACACATTACTTCTCACACTGTTTTCCCAGCAATCTATAAGTCATTAACACTTATCAGAGTACTTTCATAGTCGTCGCCTCCTCAACAACTACCTTGCAGCATGCCTCCGCCGTACCAAAGTAGCAAGAAAAAGTGTTGTACCTGACGTTGATATAGACGTTCAAAACTGAACAGCAATATAAAAAGTTTGAATAAGTGAACTATCCTGAAAAGGATTTTAAATCTTAGAACTTTCATTATTCTTTTTCTTGTAGCTTTGCCCTGACCTAGTAATTCCTGGCCAACAACTGAAAAGATGTTCAGTCATGTGGTTTTATTTACAGGCTTTAGTTCAAAACAGAAATCCCAGATAGATGCCAGTCTGAATTCAAACCAAATGCAAGGCTTAGTACTCGATCCGGACCGAATTAAGCGGAATCGGTCCAGACCAAGGGTCTTCTCCACTCTAAATATATCCTAAATCAGGATTATGCCATTTTTAGCCAAAACAACAAAACTTATGTCATATTCTCACCATTTCCCTTTATCCATCTGTTTACAGGCTCTTCTACTAGTTTACAGTTCTTTACAACCCTAACATAACACTAGCTGTGTAGTTTTTTCATACTAGAATCTATATTTAATAATTTACTTAAAATTTGTTAAGGTGATTTTTTTTTTGTTTTTTTTAATTAAATCCCCATCAGCCATCTACTTTAGATTAAGTTGCAAATCTGACAACCAAATTGCAGCACTTGAGGAGGAACATGTATCCCAACAGAGGGGTTGTTCTCCGTATCCTATTAGCATTTTCCTTGTAGCTGGCCAGTGTTCATCACAGTCTTTCCCTCACACAGACACACACGCTTATATGAGAGGGCCATGCGTGGGCAGAAAGAAAGCAGAGGAATCCGCGATAAGCCAGTTGCCTGGCGCACGACACAGAGAAAGGAATGGCAGCTATGTTGAGCATTCACAACACTGTGTGGTGTCACCAAACAAAGCTTTCCCTTCTCTCGCCTGTCAAAGACACCATTGTGTCATGAGGAGAGGGTCTTTATATCACACACAAATTCCACACGATCTGTCCACCATCACACACACACTCATACTAAAAATTATATTCTTTATTACACGATTTTTGTTACAAAAAATAATTATTGCAATGGAAATATTGAGATTATTGAGACCTGTGTTGACAGAATGGATGCTCTTTGCAGAGAGGATGGATTTATCAGAGTTAAACCCCTAGTGAGAGTCACCTGCGAGGGGGTGGGAACAAGGGGAAGCCACACTCACAGGGGGGCCTGACGGTGAAAGTGTTGGAGGGTTGCTCCTGGAGGAGAGAGGGAAGCTGCCTGGCTGTGTGCATGTGACTATGTTAGTCTCTTCCTGTTGCTCTGACAAGCTCCTGACTGCTCCTGCCACCTCCACCTCATCCACAAAGGACTCATGGGAAGGTGGACATGACAGGAGGGTGGGACTCCCATATGCCACATGTCTCACTTTCCAGTTCCTCTTCAAATATCTGTCAATCACTGATGAAGCTTAGTTATAGCAGGAATAAGTGTATTTGGAGTTGAGACTAAAATAAAGCTTCAAATTTTTGTGACAGTTAATGACAACGATGCCAACAAAGAAATCACCTACTGAATTTATTTAGATTGTAATACGTTTTTATCCATGCTCTATCAGTGTTTTATTGCGAGTATTTTAACATTTTCCTTTGTATGCTGGTTTGGGGGCCTGTCTGTGAAAGACAAATATTCTTTCAATTTGCAAAAAGCAAAAAACATTTAAAGACACAAATACGTCCTGTTGTCCAGTTTTTAAATAATGCCTTTAGGTT
The DNA here is from genome assembly GCA_036245035.1 of Adrianichthys oophorus. Lineage (NCBI taxonomy): Eukaryota > Metazoa > Chordata > Actinopteri > Beloniformes > Adrianichthyidae > Adrianichthys > Adrianichthys oophorus. The sequence goes on along the minus strand of BSAI01000005.1, from coordinate 14,246,141 downwards.
GCCGTTTTAAACTAACAAGTACTCTACATATTTTATCCCAAATGGCATAAAGCTCTTAAATCAAAGTGGACATACCTGTGTGTAGAAAGAACAAATAAAGTTATTCCATCCATCCATCCATCCATCCATCCATCCATCCATCCATCCATCC